>CM052798.1:96064628-96087198 GCA_028533885.1 Nasua narica | reverse complement strand
GGGTGAGCCTGGTGGTGGGTATAGAGAGGGGCACGTACTGCATGGAGCACTGGGTGTGGTGCATGAACAATCAATCTTGTAACACTGAAAAATTAAAATAAACAAATTTGGGGAGAAAAAAAACAAGATGAGGTATTTTTTAAATTAAATGAATTTATTCAAAAACCAAAGGAACAAGAATGTTAAGAAAAATTGTGGAAAAGAAAAAGGAAAAAGAGGGTAGTAATGTTTCCAGAAAATAAGCCTTGTGTGAAACCTTGACAACTGAATTAATAAGTGTCTGATGCAACATTAACAAATGGTGCAGTGGAATGAAATAAAAAAACTCTAGTATAGACTCAAATACAGTTGTGAATATTGTATACAGTAATAAAGGAACTATTTTATAAAGAGGGAGAAAAAGATTATTCAGTGACATTGGGACAAGTGAATAGCCATCCAAGGGGGAGAAAGCTGAATTTATACCAACAATATAAAATAAATTAATCATGTAAACCAAAAAGTGGACATTTTAAAGGACTATATGAAACATTAAGGCAATTATTTTATAAGCCCAGAGAAGTAAAGTTTGTTATAGCAATGAAAGAGATTCAGAAACCACAAAAAAAGGATTGAAAATTTTTATTACATAGAAATAAAATGCCAATGTCAAAAACCATCAAAAGTGAAAACAAAAGGCAAAGGACAACCAGAAAAAATATATTTGAAATTCATACCATAAAAATACCTATTTTCCTAACATATATCAAAAGAGATGGAAATGGAAAATGGAAAATGAGTAAAGGATACAGTTGATGGAAGATGAAGTTCAAATGGTTCTTAAACATATAAAAAAGTGTTCAGTTTCAAAATGAGATAAATTTAAATGGATGCTACATGAAAATTGAAACAAAGATTTAAATGTTTGAAAAATACACAATTTTGGCAAGAGTTTCAGGACCAAACTCTTGTTCATGAGAATGTGAACTAGCCCAGCTGTCTGGAAGACAATTTGCAATATCAGTCCTAATCAAAGAATATATCCATTGACCCAGATTCCACTCTCAGAAATTTACTTTACAGCTATATTTGTTCACATAAGAAAGGGAATAGATTAAGGTTACTCTCCGAGACATTGGTTGTAGTAACCAAAGTTTAGTAATAACCTAAATGTCCATCAGGAGGGCACATTTAAATACATTGTGTTATATCCACAAGGTGGAACACTTTGCAGCCATGGTGGGGGTCAAGGAGAGATAACCCTGTATGTCTGAAGATGGGACAATAGAAAAAGAAGAAAATAAAGACACAGTGGTGTGTGTAGAATGTTTTCATTTGTGTTTAAGAAGGGAAGGTAGAACACCGGGTGTGCATGCCGTGTGTGTGTGCATGTGTGTGTGTGTGTCTTCTATATGCACAAAGTATTTTTGGAGATGCACATGAGGAATGAATCAACAGTATCAGTTACCTTTGCTGGATCCATCCCAGCTGAGTGGCTGCCTGGAGGTGAGAGGAGAAATTCCTTGTACTGTTTTTGTACTGCTTTGGATTTCCAAACCTGTGGATAAGTGTTTATTCAACAAATCAGTGCTCATTAACATATTGTTTTTCAGGAATATGTGAATAGTTGGTTACTTGTTACAAATCCTAAATACCTGCTTTAAAATTAATTCGTTTAAGTTTCTGCTACGATATAAAATTAGAGCTAACAATAAAATAATGAAATAGTTACCATTCCAGTAGCGTAGTTCATATGATAGAAAAGTAATTTATTAATTTGGCAACTTTTTACTGAAGGTCTCCAGGTACCAGGTATTGCACTAGTTTCCAAGGTCGTCTAGCAGAAGACAAGCCTCTTCCTTTATGTCCCAGGCAGGACAGCCTATTTCCTCACTGCTTCCACAGGTCCTCCTTTCCTAGGTTGCTGAGGCTTGTACTTTGCTCTGCTGACTCATTCCTTGTGACCATATCTGCTCTCTCGGCTTTAAATGTCATCTCTGTATCAGCAATACCCATATTTTTATCTTCAGTCCAAGTTTCCTTTCTCAAATCCCGGACTCCAAAAACCCCCTTGCTATCTTCACTTGGATGCTGTATTAATCCACTAATTAGTTTGCTATTAGGACTGCCATGACAAAAGACTGCAAACCAGGTGACTTAACAGAAATTTACTGTCTCAAGTTCTGGGGCCAGAAGTACCTGGAGCAAGATGTTAGCAGGATTGGTCCTCCCGAGCATTCTGAGAGATACATTGTTTTATGGTTCTCCTCTAGTTTCTGCTTGTTAGCCATCTTTGATTTCTCTTGGTGTGAAGCAGAACCACCTGCTTTCTTCTTTCATTTTCAGGTGGCCTTCCCTGCATGCATGTCTATGTCCAAATCCTCCCCCTTTATAAGCACTTCAGTCATACTGGATTAGAAACCCACCACACTCCAGTATGATCTCATCTCAACTAATTATATGTGCAATGACTCTATTTCCAAATAAGGTCACATTTTCAGCTACTGGGATGAGGTCTTCAACATTTGAATTTCGGGAGGACATATTCAGCCCTTAGCAGATTTCCATAGATAACTCAAACTTAGCATGTTCAAAACCAAACTCTTCTTTCTGACTGCTCTCCACCCCCAGTGTCTGTTCCTCTCCCACTTCTGGGAGAGACTGAGAAGTCTCCCACTTCTCAGTTGAGGTAATTCTTATCCCCCCAAGCCAAAACAAACCTTGGATCTATCTAGCCTTTGCACACACCCTCCTCTGGCAACCACCAGTTTGTTGTAAAAAGCCTTTGTGAAAGCCTTTACTCTTCTTTTAATAGATAAAAAGAAGCAGATTTTTTAGATTTATTGAAACAACTGAATGATCACTGAATCATTGATTCCACTTTAACTTCATTCTCAAAATATGTTTGGATTCTTATGAAAACACTACATAAAAAAGAGCTGACTTCAAATGTAATACTCAGTTTTATAGGTAGGTGGTCCTATGGTGCCCTTATTTTATAAAAGAACTTCTGTGTAAAAGTTACTTTAAAAAAATCATTTCACTTTAGCAAATATTTATTTAGGTTGTTTCCATGTCTTGGTTATTGTAAATAATGCTGCAATGAATATGCAGGTAGAGATTTTCTTTGAGAGAGTGATTTCATTTCTTTGGGTAAATACCCAGAAATGGCACTGCTGGATTATATGATAGCCCTATTTTTAATTTTTTTTTTTTTGAGGAGCCACCATACTGTTTTCCATAGTGGCTACAACAATTTACATTCTCACCAAGAGTTTATGAGGGTTCCTTTTCTTCACATCCTTGCCAATACTTGTTATCACTCGTCCTGTTTTTTGTTTTGTTTTGTTTTGACTTTTTGATAATAACCATTCTGACAGGTGCAAAGTGATACCTCATTATGGTTTGACTTTCATTTCCCTGATGATTAGTGATACCAAACATCTTTTCATGTGTTCGTTGGCCATCTATATATCTTCTTTGGACATTCTGTCTATTCAGATCCTCTACAGTTTTCAGGTTTAAGAACTATGAAATCTAGGCTAAGTTAACTAGTAAGTATAAATATTTAACAATTAAATGTAGGTGTTTTCTCTTTTTTCAATGTTTGAGCACTCTGCAGATTATTGGATATACAAAAATAGAGTCCCTGCCCCCCCTAGACTGGGTGGGAGAGCACAGGTAAAGACTAATCATACTGAGGTTTCATGCTAGTGGCCATCATGGTGGCATATGCAAGTCTTTTGGGGAGCATAGTAGGGGGGAATCTTCAAGTGCCTGAAGAGGAACAAGGAAGATCTACCCAAGAGCTGATGTTGGAACTGAGTTCCAAAGGATGAAAGTGTGGTCTTTGACTGCAGTGAGGATGGATGTACCCGGCAGAAGACAACACACACACACATAAGTGCAGACACACAGAGGAAAGTGCAGACACACAGTGGCATTTTCTGGAAACTAGACTTAGTTTGGTAAGGCTGGGTAGCAGGCTGTCATGGGAGGCTGCTAGGAGAAGCACTGAGGAGATAGGCAGTCTGGGTCCTCTGTGCAGTGTCTGCTGTGCTGGAGGTTTGAGAAGCCATAGGGGAGTTTTGACCAAGAGATAGATAAGGCCAAGACTAGTGTAACATTGAGCAGGGGGTAGGGTGGATGATGGGCAGAAGGGGAAGGATTTTTACTCATCCTTAATATTTTAACTCAGTTTTTATGGCAGACATATTTGGGATCCATTTTGTTTGTGCCTCTTCCCCTTGGTTCCCATGGAGTTTGTGTGTCTCCAGATGAAGGGCCCATACCAGAGATGAGCACTCTAGGTCCACCAGACATCTACTTCCATGAGATTCAGGAGCCTTCAGGGCATACTGCATCCTAACGGAGGACAGGATGGAGCAGAAAACTTCACTGCTAACCAGGCTCAGGGTTTGAGGAGAAGTGGGTGTTCAGTACAGCCTGTGTGATTTGAATTCCAGGCTGGTAGCTAAATACTTTGGCTCTAAAAGCAAGCTGCTTCTTTTCTTGCCCCAGAAAGCCTCACTTCCCTCCTGAATGGGGGAAATGGGACTAGAAAAGCACCTATGTTTACAGGGTTTGTGCCTGATATCTTCTGGTTGGCTTTTGAAACCCCTTCTGGGTCCCCGCCTTCATCCTGTTCTCTGCCAGATTTGTGCCCACTGCCTTCAGGGAGTGGTCAATGGGGAGCTCAGCAGGATGGTGGACAGGAGGGAGGAGATGCAAAGTGAAGGATGGGTATATGTTCCCCTGATGTTGGTGTCGACAACAAGGTCTAGCAGCTCTGCTGGCCCAAGCCCCGGCACAAGCTCTGTGCACCCACTTGTGTGTACATACATTCCTGAGTCACCTGTGCTTCCCTGGCTGCCTGTCTGCTGCTGGGCTGGTGGAAGGGCTGGGAGCAATAACCCAGGGAAGTCAGGAAGACTTCAGGAAACATCAACTGTCTTCTTCCTCAGCCTCCTCACTGCCTCTCTACTTTCATTCTTATCCTGACTGCCCAACCCCACAAGGGTTCAGAGCTGGTTTACTAGCAGACAGCTCCTGGAGGTGGTAACTAAGGACCTGAGGGATGGCTAGGGGTGCAGAGGTCAGGACTTGCCCCACTTTATTTGGAAGAAACCACCACCCACATGAATACTTTGAGGGCCTGGAGTTCCTAGCACCTTAGAGGCTGGTGGAGCAGCCCTACTGCAGTATGGTGGGTGAGGGATGCTCGGAGCAAGAGAAAAGAGGGCATGCCTCAGCACATGGGACACACCAGGAATCCCTGAAAACCCATGGAATTTGGGGTAAAGAGGCCTATTTCAGGAAAATAAAATCTTCCAGTAGCAGGTGGAAACATAAACCAGCAAAGGGCAGGAGACATACATATTATACAACCTTCTAGTTACTTCTCTGAATGCTGCCCAAGCTCTAAGCTTCTGCAGGCCTCTTTCTTCTCCTTGCCAGTAGCAACAACTGAATATTATACAGAGCATTGTCACCCAGCACACATCAGTTGAATGATGGAATGATACCCCTTTCTTTGAATCTCTTTCTAATTGCTTATTGTTTTTTTAAAAATGGAATAATGACTTATGTTTAAGTTCTACAACAAAGCTTTATCAGAAGATTCTAAAACATTTTAGTACCATTGAGCAGAAAAACAAATTAATCAGGTCATCATGGGAAGCTGATAATTCCGTAGGAAGAGATGCTCATTTGCATCTAGTGCTTCAGGCCCCAGAAAGTTTGGGGACACTCTCTTTCCTCTGGACACTGTGTATACTTGTCTGTCTGGCTCCAGAGCCCTCCAAATGCTTACTAAAGCAGACGTAACAGAAGGCTCATCTTTTCAAAGGCGGATCACCTCAGTCACACAGGAAGTGTAATCTCATTTGATTTTGCAACTCAGCTTGGATTATTTTCTTAATACCTCTGCCGTACTTTGCCCTTTGCAGTCAGTCATTCATGCTGTTATTTAAATTATATGAATTAAGAATTATTTGGCTGCATTCCATTCTGAGAGCCCTGTGGCAGGGCATCATTTAAAAGCACGTATTAGGACCATTGCCATGACCTGCAAACATGCCTGACGGTTTGGTTCAAGCTTTTTCTTGTTGTGGCTTACAAGGTTAATTATCTGGAAGAGTGCAGTGCAAGGAGGAAATGCCAGATGGGCTGGATCATATGTTCCAGGGCAGTATTCCTCAGAAAAAAGGTTTCCAAAGGACATCAGAGGAACCGTGAACATGGAGCAAGGGAATTTAAAGATAACTGCACAGGCGATCTCCACTGTGCTCACTTCTATGCCATAAGCAGCCAGGAAAAATGTTCTTATAAGATTTATTTCCTCAACAGCAGTATGCAAATCATCAATAATTAGCAAATTTTTAGTCCAAAAATATGAAAAACATAACAATTGATACCAGAATCCTTCTATAATTAGAAGAACCCTACATTTTCTGGAGCAGCATGATTTTAGGAATGCTGGGAAAGAATCACCTGTCTCTTAGAGTTTTAGATTTCATTTGCAAAATACTTCCATGTGCACAATAATCCTTCAAAAGTGTATTTTGTTTGTAGTCTCTAAGCATCTATAGAATACCCAGTGGATATGCTTCCATGTGAAGCTGCCATGTGGCAGTGATGTCCATACTGCCTTGTTATCTACCCTAGGTAACCCCTCTTTGCAACAAATAAACTCTGTTATTTTGTACCTTTGCGATTTTCATCTGGTTTGTTATCAGAGTATAATTTAGAATATCCTGATTGACACATCATCAGAGCTTAGTGTAAATAAACTGAGGCACTACAAGTTTGGAAGAAGATGATATTAGACTAGATAAGGTAGGTACTGTTCCACTGGCTGGCCTTCCTGCACTGTGGAAACAATGGCTGTGTTCATTATAGTGATAGGTACAAACACACACATCCCTCTCACCTTTTAGATTCTCAGCCATTTGCCTGTCACTTCTGGACTTCTACTCTCTGATCTCTACACCTCTGCTTGACATTCTCTTTTTCCCTCTCATCAATTACTTGACTAGGAAATGCATCTCTCAGCATTAGTGCCATTTCCTCTAAACATCCAGCCTTCTCAGTGCAATCTCCATTTTGTCCTTTTCCATAATAATTCAGCATCATGCTTCCTTTCCAAATGGTTCCAAAAGAAATGGGAGGAGCATATGGCACAGTGATGCAAGGCTGCCAGAAGGGTATGGCCAAACATCTTCTTGGGGTAAGGTGGGGAAGCCTGCCTGGCTACAGTGCTGTAGCACCAGGGACAGCAGCAGGATTTTAGAAGGTAGACACTATAACATACTGCCCACAAGACAGGTAGGGTGGGACAACATTTGCTTTTCATATAAGCCAATTAATGCTCCCAGATTTACCAAAGAATCAAAACCTCCCTAAGTATTAAAATACATTCAACATAACAATATAGAATTATATGTACCTAATACATAGTAGTTGCTTAATAAGTATTGAATGAATGGAGAAGTTTACTCTCAAGGGTCTGATCATGCAAAATCTTCCATTGTTGGCATCTGAGGTATGACCCTTAAAGAGAAATGAATGATCCTTGAAAAAGAAAACATTATCTGTGGTGAACTCATAGAGGACACCACATTAAGCATACAACAGGTACTCAATGAATCTGATTTGATCAAGACCCCCTCTAGCCTGTTCCTATGTCATACCTACAGCAAATACCATATTACACAGATTTCACCCTCAGTGTAAAATCATCAGCCTGTGGAACCCTCAGTAGAAAGTAACTATTCTGTAACTACTCTCTCTACTCTGAATATTAAATGTTTCAAAGTTTTGTAATTATAGTGCTTTCAATGCTATTGTTCATTTTTTATTCAATGGCAAGATAATATCAGATGTTTCATGATAAAGCCCATGCTCAAGGGATTAGGAAAAAAATAGCCCTCCAACACACTTTTAAAAAATACGTAAACTTGTGGGGTCTATTTATTGTTTTTTTTTATTTAATTTTATTTCTTCAGTGTTCCAAGATTCATTGTTTGTGAACCACACCCAGTGCTCCACTCAATACATGCCCTTCTTAATATCCACCATCAGGCTCACCCATCTCCCATCCCCTCCCTTCCAAAACCCTCAATTTGTTTCTCAGAGTTCACAGTCTCTCATGGTTCACCTCCCCCTCCGATTTCCCCTAATTCACTTTTCCTTTCCTTCTCCTAATGTCCTCCATGTTATTCCTTATGTTCCATAAGTAAGGGAAACCATATGATAATTGACTTTCTCTGCTTGACTTAGCATAATCTCCTCCAGACCCATCCATATTGATACAAAAGTTGGGTCTTCATCCTTTCTGATGGAAGCGTAATATTCCGTTGTATATCATTTACATCTAATAGAAAATCTAGAAGGGAAAAAGAAATCTAGTTAAAAAAAAAAAGATAAGCAATTTCCTTAAATATAATGCAAGCAAAGTCATTTTTTTAAAGAACTAGCATTGAATTATAATCTTTTAGCAAAAATGTCAACAGTTCCAAAAAAAAGAGTAAAAAAGATTTTAGCAACTCCTGTATTTGATTTTAAGTTCATATTTTTAAAGAGAAAGCTAAGAGTACTGCATGGGAGGAGAGAAGGAGAGTGAAACCGCTTCTGTAGAGGTCAATATTATAGCTTCATTTATTGAGAGACATTCCTCCAGGAAACAGCAGTGGGAGAAAAGCCTGCCCATTTATTGCCTGGAAACAAACTTACTGAAAGCTAAGGCTTTCCTCAACCAGAGAGTCTGGTTCTGCAAATTCCATTCATGTGGAGGGAAGGCATTTGTGAGGCTTGGCAAGAGCATCACCTGTTCTTTTTGTGTCTGCGTATGCAAATATAAGTAACTTCTGGAATCTGTTTATTTGCAATCAGCATGAGAGTGGTCAGAGAAGTGGGTCACCCCATCTATGACCAGAATCAAGTTGTGGAAACTTGGAGCACTGACGCATGAGGGACATTAGGGGGCATGTCGTTTCTCACACCTACATGTGCTAAGGAGGAAACCAAGGCCCAAAAAACTTCCATGAATGGACCAAAGCCACAGAAACGAATTAGGAGAAGAGCTGGAACCAGCACCTATGTTCTTTACTCCCTGCCTCCTCCCCAAGAAGCCTTCTTTCTTTGGGGAAAATCATACCAGTTAACCAAAGACACAGTGTGTGATAAGTGATCATTGCCTTCCTTGAGTGAGCATGAGAACCTCTGACCTATACTTCACCATCCTTTCAAAACTGCATTATATCAGGTTGACAACTACATCTAAATACATGGGTTGCTGAGACCTGGGTCAAAACCACTGATGGCTATTTCACCTTTGACTGGGCAACCAGACACAAAAAATATAAAGGTCTCTAATGCCTATTTGAAAACTTCTTCCTTTCATGTGGCACATTCCTGGCTCTGAAAAGAAAGCACAGTAAGCCCACGCACCGAAGTTGGAGTTGTGCTGCATCTCCTTGTGCAAGGGAGAAAGTTCCCGTAGCAGCAGTCTCAAGTGAGAGTCATCCACACAGCTTCATGTTTACATGAGAACAGTACAACCCAGATCCTCGTGTGCATCTCACTTTTGTCTGGGGATGAGATGTTGGCCTGGTCACAGGACATGGCCTCTGAAGCCTGCAGACCCCAGGACCACCCAGGGACACTTGGGTAGAGCCCTCTTTCTGCCTTGACCACTCTGTGCTTTCATCAGTACATGTGTCCCTCTCAGTGTAGTATGGTGTTCAGGGAGTGCCCCACCTCCTCTGCAGGCACAGAAGTATTTGTGCAGCAGGGTGGGGCATGAAGAAGCATGGGAATTCTACTCAAACTCAAGGCACTTTGAGGCATGCTATTTGCCTGACACCTGAGGAACCCTGGTGGTGATCCTGGCCCTCCCCTTGCACCTTCACTGTTCCCTCACACCCTTTTAATATGTGCCCAAGGTGTGCCTTTTACTCATTTATCATCTACTCAATACCTTGTGCTCTCTAGTTCTTTCCTGCTAGTCCAACTGCTCCCTGTTCCTCATTCCTCCTGACAAGTGACAGATTTCTCCATATACACCCCAGATTATGGTATGCAGAAGGAGCAAACCTGGTTCTACAAAATATAGTGTTTGAGTTTGTGTGTGTGTATGTGTGTGTGAGTGACTGACTGATATCAAAGTAACAGCTGAATATTTTAAATATCATTTCTTGTTGAGTCAAGAATTGGTATTCTTGGTATACTTGGTTCCTGTGCCGCAGTAGAAGGGCTGTATTCCAAAGCCCTGTTTCTGTTACATTTGCATGTCCAAACCCTAAGAGCCTCCCATTCAAAACAGAGTCATACACATTCAAAGAGACCCTTGTGTGGGATGCACACAAAATGGAATGGAGTTTGCTTCATCCCTCCTTAGATCTACAGTGAGACCAAGTTGCCCACATAGCTAGAAAATTTGTGAGGGAAGAGTTCCATTCTGATCTAACCCCAGGAAGCTGACAATGACATGCTGGAGACACTAATGCTTCATTCTAAGAGATGGCTCCTCAGAGTATTCAAATCCTGGGGTAAAATACAGGCAAGAGAAGCACCAACAGGTTCTGAACCCAAATCTGTGTCAGGAACTTGGGATAAGCTCCCTTGTTCAATGTGCTGGACATGCCTAAGACTCAAGTTTTCTTACCCTCAACTTACAGATCAGAAGACCTAGCTGGGGGAGGTCACCAATGGCCCAAAGTTACCCTGAGTCATATGTGGTCTATGTCCTGGTCTACAAGGGTCCTGAGCCCAGGTCTTTTGAACTATGGATGGCTGCAGGCCTCCCCAACCTGCTCAGATGGCAACTTCTACATGTGGCACAATGTCAGGGTGTCAGCACCAACATGGAGGGTCATGAAAGCTCACAATAATGAACTTCCGAGGAAGATGGATTTTGTCTCCATTTTTTAATCAATATTCGAATCCAAAGTTCATGATAATATTAACACAAAGCCTATATACATGTCCTAAATGACTTTCTGTAGTGATTTTCCAGGATATTTTCATAGATAAGGGGAATATGACAGAGAAAATCCAAATCATAACTCCCTGACTCTCCTGAGGAAAAAGAAAGACATCTTAAGTTTATCATTTAAACCTACTACTGAGTAAGAGAAACTTATTTTCTTTTATTGCTTTTCTTTGCTATGCCTTTAGTAAGAACTAGCCTATTAGATCAGTGGGCATAATTTATGTGAAATGGTAATAAATCAACCTGCTTTAGGTGTATTTAAAAAAATGACTGTAAAACTTGCTTAAAGTCAACTTAGTCATTAAAAATGTCATTAGACGAAATGTCTCTTTTCTTTCTGAACTCCACTGTATGAGGGTGCTCAGGAGTTATTGCTGGGTAAATGAACTTAAGTCATGCCCAGTGGCCAACTCTGATGTATACATTTGCCTTTTCACAGATTCCATTTTCACTTTGAATATGCCGTCCTTAGAAACTTCTTCTGTGGAATCCAGCTTTCCTGTTTGAACTGTGTAAAAACTGCACATTATGTGACCATGGAAGTAAATGTTTAGGCAATATGGTCCCTGAAATAAGTTTCTATAAGAAAAATGGTTTACAAAATGTATTTCACTCTTGTCCTGAATTCCTTATCAATAACAAGATTATAAAAGTGATTACTTCCTAATTCAAAAAGAAAAAAGACAAAAGCCAGAAAAAGACATTAGAAAGCTGAAAAAAATAGATAAAATGAATGAGAGATGATATTAATCCAGTTAATCATTCAACAAATATTAAATTTCTAAGCTTAAAGTGTTCTGGGGATACAGGAAAAATACATAATAATTTCTACCTTCAGAATGCTTGCAATCTAACTAAGGAAATAAGCAAGCAAATAAACAATTATAAGATAGTGTAGCAATCAGAGTGAAACAAAGTGGCATGTGGACACTTCTGGCAGCTAGGTGTATGAGTGAGGAGGAGAAGAAAGACAACACCAAGGTAGTAAGCTTTGGGGCCTGTAATGGTCTTAGGAGAAAGTGCGACGAGGTCCTAGATCAGTGATGATCAGTGAGAAGGTCAGACCAAGGAACCAAAATCTGAAGTGCAGTTTTGTAGCTATTACTATAGTCCTAGGAGGATTTGACAGGGGTTGAACTAGGCAGTGGACTCCAGGTGAAAAAGAAGAGATGAATTGGATACCTAACAAAAGATCTAAACTTTTTACAAGGTTATTTGCTACATATGAACATTGAGAGGTTAAAGCAACGCTGTGGATTTCCAGTCCTGATAAGTGGGTACACCCATTCTCCCTGTACCTCTTTTCCCACTAAGTACAATTATATACCCTGAGCACCATGGTACATGAGACAATTGCAGGAGGACTCTGGAAGGAGGTAAGAGCAAGGTGGGTGGGCCTGGGACCCAAGGCTAGAGCCATGGTGCACCAAGCAGCATGGTGCCTGGACTCCATCCCTACCTGGTAGAGAAGGGCCACCAGACATGGCACTTAATGACCTTCACCCAGATGGGCTCACCTTTTAGATAGAACAGGACCCCTCCAACACCTGGGTGTTGCCCCCAGGTGGCTTCCATTGGAGTCTTATCAGAAATCAGTGGGCAAGGGACTCTTGCTCACTAGGCCTAGGATGCCACCTTTCCTGCTGAGACACATCTGGGCAGGAGTGGAACCAGAGAAAGGACCTGCCACATGGAAGGCTGGTTGGAAACACTGTCTGAAATGGCCTAGGGCTTTCCTGCTCTGCCTGGACACAACCTGGGGCACAAGTGCAGGGATCTGACCACATCACTTTGCCACTGAGAGACACCTATCGACTGGCCTGGAGAAGCCCCCTCCACTCCTTAGGCCACACAGGTGGGGACCAGTGGAAGCCCTAGAGAACCAGAAAAACCAAGCAGACCAAAACAACACTGCAAAAATTCTGAAAATTAAACTACCACTGTAACCACAGTCTACAAAAATATTACAAGACTCACATGTTAAACTTAAAAAGGGTGGTTGTCTTCTAACATACAAGATCTAAATAGGGCTCACTAACTACTGACATCATAGACAAAATGTCCAGGACACAACTGAAATTTATCTATAATTCTAAGAACTGGAGAAATCACAATTTGAATGAAAAAAAGATACTAAGCTAAAATTAACAGTGCTAGTAATATGCTGCTGAAATTAACTTACAAGAATTTTGAAGCAGAAATCATAAAAACACTTAAATAATCATCCACTTGTCCTCTTAAAACAAATGAAAACGTAGAAAATTTCAATACAGAAAAAGAAGCTATGAAAAGAATTAAGTGGAAATTATAAAGTGAAAAATACAATAAAAGAAATTTAAAATATGATAAATGGGCTCAGTAATAAAGTAAAAATGACAGAATATGTAATCAGTGAACTTGAAGAAATAGAATACACCCAATCTAAACAAACAAACAAAAAAAAACAGTCTAAAAAATGGTTGGAAACTTCTCAAATTAATGAAAGACATAAGCCTACATATTCAAGAAGCTGAACAATTTCTAAATAATTTAATCCCCCAAATACACACCAAAACATATCATAATTACCTTTTAGAAGTGAAAAAACAAAGAAGCTAGAAGAAAATGACATTTTCGAAACACCAATCAGAATGAAAGTGAATTTCTCGCTTGAAACTATGGAGGTCAGAAGGAAGTGGTAAAATATTTTTAAAGTGCTCAGAGAAAAGAACTGTCAACTGCTCATTCTATATATGATAAAAACTATTCAGGCATGAACAAGAAATAAAAACTTTCTCAAATAAAGAAAACTAAAAGACTTTGTTACTACTAGACATACCTTTAAGGAATTGTTAAAGGAATTTCTACAAATATAAAGGAATGACAATAGAAATAATCTTGGAATATCAGAGAACAGAAAGAACAATAAAAAAATGAAAAATACAGGTACATACAATAAACTATCCATTTACTTATGATCCTTATAAATGATATTTGATGATTAGAACAAAATTTATGGCACATCTGATATTCAAGACAATGATATTTAAAAGTGAGTATGATAAAGACACCAAAATGGAAGTGAGTTTGCCACACTTAAAGTAGTATAACGTTAATACCAGTAAACTGTTATAATTCACGTTTGTGTATAGTAATAACCAGACCAATGAAGATTAAAGCTATACAAAGAGATACAATCCAAAACACTATAAATAAATCAATATGGAATCCCCTCAAAGATAAAAAGAAAAATTAGGTGATCCATAACAAGGCAAGAAAAATAAACAGATAAAGATGACCCAATGGAAACAAAGAGAAAACAAAAAATTGTGACAAATTTATATGCTACCATGTCAATAAATACCTTAAATGTAAATAATCTAATGCATCAATTAAAAGGCAAGTATTATCAGAATGGATAAAAACACAAGCCCCACTTAAATACTATTTAGAAAAAAACTCTTCCCATTCAGTAACATAAGGAGGTTACTGGATTGAAAGATTCAGCATAATAAAGATATCAATTATCTCAAAAGCTATACACACACACACACATATATGAATGAATTTGTAGAATACTCTTTTTTAAAGATTTTATTTATTTATTTGACAGAAAGGAGAGATTACAAGTAGACAGAGAGACAGGCAGAGAGAGAGGGGGAAGCAGGCTCCCTGCTGAGCAGAGAGCCTGATTTGGGGCTCAATCCCAGGACCCTGAGATCATGATCTCAGCCAGACAGAGGCTTTAACACACTGAGCCACCAGGCACCCCTAGAATACTCTTTATATATTTTTATTATTTATATCTTAATATATCATATAAATATTACATAAATATAAATGCACAAGCATACATCTATCATCTATGAATAGGTCTAATTATATTAAACCTATTAATTCCTAGAGGAATTAAGACCATGTAATTCCTATCAAAATACCAGAAAGGGGTTTGGCAGATTTAGATAAGCCTATTCTAAAATGTATATAGAGGGCACCGGCTACAGAATAGGTAAAACAATCTCGACACTAAAGAATAAAATGATAGGAACGAGTTTACCCAATGTTAGTGCTTATTATATAGCAACAGTAATCAAGACACTGTGGTATTGTCAAAGGGTAGAGACACAGACCAATGCAACTGAATGGAAAATCAAAAAGTAGACTCATACAAGTATGCTGAATTTATTTTTGACAAAGGTACAAAAAAAAGCAATTAAATGGCAGACAGTTTTTTCAACAAATGGGGCTGGAACCATTGAACATCTATGTTCAAAAACTATGAACCTTGATCTAAAGCTCACGCCTTACACAAAAATTAGCTCAAAAGAGAAAACGGGGTTAAATGTTAAATGTAAAAGCATAAAGCTTTTAGGAAAAAAAAGGAAAAAAGCTTTGAGATCTAGGCTAGTCAAAAGGGTTTAGGTAGACACAAAAGCATGATCCATAAAGGAAAACACATATAAATTGGACCACATCCAATTTAAAAGCTTTTGTTTTATGGAAGCCCATGTGAAGAGAATACAATGATAAGCTAAAAACTAGGAGAAAATGTTTACATATATCCAACAAAAGACTGGCATCTAGAATATATAAAGAACTATTAAAAGTCAGTGGTAAATACAAACAATCCAATTAAACAATAAGTAAAAGATCTGAACAGACATTTTACTGAAGAAGATATATGGAAACTAATCACATCATTAGTCCTCAAGGAAATGCAAGCTGAAACCATGAGGCATCACCTATCAAAATGGCTAAAATTAAAAAAAAAAGTGACAACATCAAATCCTAATGAAGATTCAAAGAAATGGGATCACTCACAGATAGTGAAATGTGAAATAATACGGCCACTCTGGAAAACATTCAATTGTCATACAACCTAGCAACTATACTCTTGGGCTTTTATCCCAAAGAAATGAAAACTCATGTTTATGCAAAACTTGTTCACAAATGTTCTTAGCAGCTTTATTTTCAATGGTCAAACCCTGGAAATAGTTCAGCTGCCTTCCAAGAAGTGAATGGTTAAACAAACGACTAATACATTCTACTTTTATAACATTGAAAATTTTTGGAAATGAAGGGCACATAACTTGTTGCCAGGGTCTAGGTCCAGAAGACCTAGGGAAGGCATGCAGGAGGAAGATGGGTTTTCTCCCAAGTTGGACAAGAGCAGCAGAAAGGGACATGTTAGAACTCTCCATTTTGACTGTGATTGTAGATATAAGGAACCACACACATGATAAGCTTATATAATGCACACATAATAAATAAATATAGTGATAAAACACCATACTTTTTTTAAATGTTAATTTGGGGGGAAAATGAGTAGTAAAGTGTGCAATAATGAATTAACGAATGAATGAAATAAAGTAATAAAGTACTAGACTTTTCTAAAATGTTAACATTGAGGGAAAATGAGTAAAGTGTGCAAAGGGTCTGTCTGTACTATTTCTCACAACTGGATTTGAATCTCTAATTATGATCTCTAAAAGTTTCAATTAAAATAAAAACAGATTAATTACTGTAAGTAATGATACAGGATTTATAGATGACGTGAAAAATCTTGTAAGGGTTTATTGCAGAGTGGGAGGAGCCAAGAGTGGGGAAGTATGGAATGTCCTAAAGGAAGTAGTTGCCTTTTAGTGTATGACCTTGGATAACAGTGCTAAAATGCCTCCCTGACAGGACAAAACTCAATTAGCTGTCTCTTTTTTGGATCAGAATTGGCTGAGGCTCCCAAGCAGTGTCTAGGCTGGTCAAGAGGTAGAAACATCTTAGTATTTAAGTTCTTTCCCAAGTTATTAAAGGTCTTTGTAGAAGGGAGGGGGCGTTCTGTATTGCTTTTCAAAGAAACACCTAGGATCAAGAGTTCTCAGGCTTTTGGAACATTGTCAAAAGTCCTAATGTGGACAACATGATGTTCTAAAGACTAGGTGAAGACATTGGTTAGGAGAGAGGTAGCAATGCCCTCAGTCAAGAAAGAAAGAACCTCAAGTAGAAGCTCCTTCTGGGAATTTTTGACTCATTTGTTTAAAACCCTGCCTGGTGTTTGGCTGCTTCCCACCTTTAATCTTATTGTTAATAAAAATAGATTGGAGAATAAACGACATGGAGATAGGTAACTCATGATTCATATCCTTGCTTTTTTTTAAAATGCATTTTTAATATACACAGAGTATCATAAAAACTACAAAATAATACATCAATAAATTTTAATAAAATTGGACATAGATATTTTCTAACGTCTTATAGAATACTCTATATTTACTCTTTATTTATTAAGATTAAACAAATATTTCAAGGCAAACAACAACAAAAAATGACCAGGTAAATGAGGGTATTTCTTTTCAACCACCATTTTCCTTTTCCTATTTTTAGCCATAGTTCACAAATGTAATTTCAAAACTCCCTAAAACTTTATTTTTATGATATGATTGTCTTACAAAAATTTGAAAGTATCTCATTCAGCATGCTTTATCAATCAAAATATCCAAAAACCCACAATGTTTGCAAAGAAGGGTGTAATAAACTAGTGGTTTATTACTAGTTTATTACTAGTGTAATAAACTTTCTTCAGTTTGAGCCTGATTGTTAAATTTTCTGCTGAAGTTTTTCCTCCTCAATTTATTTTTTGTACTAATCTCTATTAATACATTTCCCACTGATGTATGCAATGGAAAGACATTTATTATATATAACTTGGTATTTTCATTATTAATGAAAATGACAATATTTAAACAGATTTCTTATTCAGTTCAATGGCAAAATGCTCATTTACGACAAATCTGATTGTTTTATTTTCCTGGCCTGAAATGGACAAAAAGAAGGGAATTTAAAAGAAACCCCACTCCTGGGGTGCCTGGGTGGCTCAGTGGGTTAAAGCCTCTGCCTTCAGCTCAGGTCATAATCTCAGAGTTCTGGAATCGAGCTCTTCTGTTCTTCTGTTCAGCAGGGAGCCTCCTTCCTCCTCTCTCTCTGCCTGCCTCTCTGCCTACTTGTGATCTCTCTCTTTCTGTTTGTCAAATAAATAAATAGAATATTATAAATAAAATAAAATCTCTCCCTAAATTATTAAAAAAAGAGAGAGAGAGAGAGACCCCACTACTCTGCTCAGAATTTGAATGATACCACCCTAACTCAGGAGCTAAATTTAAAAGTAGACTTTACTGGGGCATCTGAGTGGCTCAGTGGGTTAAAGCCTCCGCCTTTGGCTGAGGTCACTATCTCAGGTTCCTGGGATCCAGCCCCAGGATCTAGCCCCACATGGCTCTCTGCTCAGCAGGGAGCCTGCTTCCCCTCCTCTCTCTGCCTGCCTCTCTGCCTAGAAGTGATCTCTCTCTCTCTGTCAAATAAATAAATTAAATCTTAAAAAAAAAAAAAAAAAAAGTAGACTTGACTCACAACACCCTGTCTCCAGGCAGAGGATGCTTTTTGAGATGATTGAGCTGGAAAGGAAGGACTTTACCTGTACTTTCATCTTTAATCCTGAGTTGGCCTACATTTTTTGATAACTACACTCAGTGGTTTCTCCTCATGTTTGATCACCACCTTGACATATACTTTTCATCTTTGGTTGGAACTCAACTTCCTTCAATGGAAGAAATCATATATACTAACTACCATTACCCCAAAATTTCTAGTACTGGAATTTTACATAAAAGTCCATTCTGAGGGCGCCTGGGTGGCTCAGTTGGTTAAGCGACTGCCTTCGGCTCAGGTCATGATCCCGGAGTCCCGGGATCGGGTCCCATATCGGACTCCCGGCTCTGCGGGAGGTCTCCTTCTCCCTCTGACCTTCTCTCCTCTCATTCTCAGTCTCTCTCTCTCTCTAATAAGTAAATAAAAAAAATATCTTTAAAAAAAAGTCCATTCTGAGAATCTTAAATTTTTATGCAATTAATTTAGCATACATTTAACTGAATATCTTAGAAAAAATATTCCGGTGTTATTATGTTTTAAATTGTAATTAGAGTTCTTTTTAAAAATATATTTTATTTATTTATTTGAGAGAGAGAAAGAGAGAGAGAGAACAAAGAGAGAATGAGAG
Source organism: Nasua narica (assembly GCA_028533885.1). Classification (NCBI taxonomy): domain Eukaryota; kingdom Metazoa; phylum Chordata; class Mammalia; order Carnivora; family Procyonidae; genus Nasua; species Nasua narica. Next base: position 96,068,200 of record CM052798.1, on the reverse strand, counting down.
GGAGAAGCAGACTCCTCACAGAATGGAGGGCCAATGTGGGGCTTGATTCCAGGATCCTGGGATCATGACCTAAGTCTAAGGCATTTAGCTACCCAGGCTCCCTTATAAATACAGTTACTAAATAAAAGCTTCTTTTAAAGCCATGATCCAGTAATCATGTGGATCTAATAGTTTGAATGTCAAGGATTCCTTCTTCATGGATGTTATGCCCCACCAAGCTCATGGGAACCTACTAAATCTTTAATCTTTTTTTTATTGTTTTGTGAATTTTTTAAATTAACATATAATGTATTATTTGCTTCACGGGTACAGGTCTGTGAATCATCAGTCTTACACAATTCACAGCACTCAGCATAGCACATAATCTCCCCAATGTCCATAACCCAGCCACCCCATCCCTCCTACACGCCTCTCCTCCAGCAACTTTCAGTTTGTTTCCTGAGATTAAGAGTCTCTTATGGTTTGTCTCCCTTCCCAGATCCATCTTGCTTCATTTTTTTCCCTCCCTTCCCTCCACAACTCACCACTCTGCCTCTCAAATTCCTCATATCAGAGAGATCATATTATAATTGTCTTTCTCTGATTGACTTATTTCACTTAGCATAATTAGCATACTAGTGGGGATCAACCCACTAGTTCCATCCACATCATTCCAAATGGCAAGATTTTGTGGGGTTTTTTGATGGTTGCAGAGTATTCCATTATCTATCTATATCTATATCTATATCTATATCTATATCTATATCTATATCTATATACCACATCTTCTTTATCCATTCATCTGTTGATCTGTTGATGGACATATAGGTTCTTTCCATTGTTTGGCTATTGTGGACATTGCTGCTATAAACATTCAGGTGCAGGTGCTTCTTCAGAACACTACATTTGTATCTTCAGGGTAAATACCCAGTAGTGCAATTACTGGGTCATAGGGTAGCTCTATTTTCAACATTTTGAGGAACTTGCATACTGTTTTCCAGAGTGGCTGCACCAGCCTGCACCAGCCTGCATTGCCCAACAGTGCAGGAGGGTTCCCCTTTCTCCACATCCTTGCCAACATCTGTTATTTCCTGATTTGTTAATGTTAGCCATTCTGACTGGTGTGAGGTAGTATATCATTGTGGTTTTGATTTGTATTTCTTTGAGGCTGAGTGATGTTGAGCACTTTTTCATGTGTCCGTTGGCCATTTGAATGTCTTCTTTGTATAAATGTCTGTTCGTATCTTTGGCCCATTTCCTGATTGGATTCTTTGTTCTTTGGGTGTTGAGTTTGATAAGTTCTTTATAGATTTTGGATACTAGCCCTTTATCTGATATGTCATTTGCAAATATCTTCTCCCATTCTGTTGGTTGTCTTTGGTTTTGTGGACTGCTTCCTTCGCTGTGCAAAAGCTTTTGATCTTGATGAAGTCCCAATAGTTCATTTTTGCCCTTTCTTCCCTTGCCTTTGGTAATGCTTCTAGGAAGAAGTTGCTGTGGCTGAGGTGAAAGAGGTTGCTGCCTGTGTCTCCTCCAGGATTTTAATGGAGTCCTGTCTCACATTGAGGTCTTTGATCCATTTTGAGTCTATTTTTGTGTGTGGTGTAAGGAAATGGTTCAGTTTCATTCTGCATGTTGCTGTCCAATTTTCCCAACACCATTTGTTGAAGATACTTTTTTTTTCCCCATTGGGCATTCTTTTCTGCTTTGTTGAAGATTAGTTGGCTACAGAGTTGAGGGTCCATTTCTGGGCTCTCTATTCTGTTCCATTGATCTACGTGTCTATTTTTGTGCCAGTACCATACTGTCTTGATGATTACAGCTTTGTAATAGAGCTTAAAGTCTGGAATTATGATGTCACCAACTTTGGTTACCTTTTAAATGTTCCTCTGGCTATATGGGGTCTTTTCTGGTTCCATATAAATTTTAGGATTATCTGTTCCATTTTTTTTTTTTTGAAAAAAGTTGATGGTATTTTGATAGGGATTGTGTTAAATGTGTAGATTGCTTTAGGTAGCATAGAAATTTTCACAATATTTGTTCTTCCAATCCATGAGCATGGAATGTTTTTCCATTTCTTTGTGTCTTCCTCAATTTCTTTTATGAGCACTTTGTAGTTTTCTGAGTAAAGATTCTTTGCCTCTTTGGTTAGGTTTATTCTTGGTATTTTATGGTTTCTGAAGCAACTATAAATGGGATCGACTCCTCATTTTCTCTTTCTTCTGCCTTGTTGTTGGTATATAGAAATGCAACTGATTTCTGTGCATTTATTTTATATCCTGATGCTTTACTGAATTCCTGTATGAATTCTAGCAGTTTTGGAGTATTTGGGTTCTCTACATAAAGTATTATATCATCTGCAAAGAGTGAGGGTTTGACTTATAAATCTTATTAATGTGTCAATCTTCTTCTTAACAGTGAAAGGAAAGGAAAAAAAAAAAAAGAAATTTCAGTGTCTCCAGATCCAGAGATATTTGCTCTGCTCTGTTTCTCTATACTTAAACACATTACAGTTTTTTCAACTTTGAACAAAAAATAAAACATTGGAAATGAAATCCAGTGAAAAGTGAGTATTTCTGTATTAAAAAGCTCAGGAATATACTGTCCTGAGTAACCTGGGATTTGGATGTATATTTTCTTTCTTGGGATTTTAAACAATCCTTCCTTGTCTCTTTCCCTAAGGGCACCACACTGCTGCTCACTATCAAATTGCTTGTGCATTCTCCCTTTTATGGTTTCTGCCACCTGTTACAAGATGCTGTCCAATTTTGGTTTAGTTAGCACTTCTTTTTCAAATCCAAGCTAACAAATAAAAGTATTTCTAGGGAATGTCATTTCAAGTCCTTTAAATTTTTTTGTTGTTTTAAAACAAAGAATAAAAGAGAGAGAGAGAGATCTATAAATCTCTGAAAAATAGTTCTCCATGTCTTAGAAATTCAGCATCTGTTAATAAAACACAGAGCTATGCATAAAATCTCTAAAAGTCTTTTCTTCTTGCCCACTGTGTCCTTCCACATTCGTCTTTTCTGTGTTCAAGATATTAACCTTTGTATTCTTTTTTTTTTTTTTTTTTACAAACTGTTTATTTTCCGTCAACCTTATTTCCATTTGGTTTGCTACTCTGTGGAGGAGTAGCTTAAGACCACTCGGTGGTTGTTCCTACCCATTCGGTGGCCTGAGCAGTGGGAGCTGCAGACCAGTCCTCAGTGGCGGGCTGGGCGCTCCAGTCTTCAGTAGGGAACTGCTGAATAGGCACAGAGGGCACCTGCACGCCCTCAGACCAGTCGGCGACTTCAGGCTGAGTAGCAGTGAACTCGGGAGCTGGAGCCGTCCATTCACCCTGGAACTCTTCCTTGGTCACAGCCTTTTCAGCGGCGGCCTGCTCTTCCTTTTCAATCTCTTCAGGATCTCTGTAGAAGTAGAGATCAGGCATGACCTCCCACGGGTGTTCACGGGAGATGGTGCCACGCATGTGCAGAACCTCCCTGGCCAGCATCCACCACATCAGACCCACTGAGTGAGCTCCCTTGTTGTTGCAAGGGATGGCGATGTCCACATAGCGCAGGGGAGAGTCCGTGTTACACAGAGCAATG
>CM052798.1:95999416-96064128 GCA_028533885.1 Nasua narica | reverse complement strand
AATCTCTTCAGGATCTCTGTAGAAGTAGAGATCAGGCATGACCTCCCACGGGTGTTCACGGGAGATGGTGCCACGCATGTGCAGAACCTCCCTGGCCAGCATCCACCACATCAGACCCACTGAGTGAGCTCCCTTGTTGTTGCAAGGGATGGCGATGTCCACATAGCGCAGGGGAGAGTCCGTGTTACACAGAGCAATGATAGGCAGGTTAACGTAAGACGCCTCTGTGAGAGGCTGGTGGTCAGCCCTGGGATCAGTAACCACCAGAAGTCTTGGCTCTCGGAAGGCTGCCTGGATCTGGTTAGTGAAGGTTCCAGGAGTGAAGCGGCCGGCAATAGGAGTGGCTCCAGTAGCAGCAGCAAACTTCAGCACAGCTCGCTGGCCAGTATTCCTGGATGATATGACACTAACATCAGCTGGGTTCTCAATGGCAACAATGGCACGAGCTGCCAGCAGAAGCTTCTCCCAGGTTCTCTTCAGATTTATGATGTAGATACCATCGCTTTTCCTTTTGTAAATGTACTGTTCCATTTGGAAGTCAAGGTTGGTGCCACCTAAATGGGTTCCTGCTGCAAGGAATTTGAGGACATCCTCCTCCTTCATTTGCAGGACATCAAGGGCTCCGGACATTGTGAAAGTTTCCCTTTAAGTTACGATGGGAACACAAAACAACGCCGTATGGACCCTTCCCTGGGTAGCGCGGAAAGGCTTAACCTTTGTATCCTAATTTTCTTCTTTAATCTATTACAATTTGGACTGTATCTGCATTTACAACTTATCTGGGAGTTTTGACTGAACCGAATATATAATCTTATTTCTAGGAGAAAGAGTAATATGATTGTATGATAATGAACAGTATAAAAAGAATTCTTAAGACACGAAAGGGAAAAGAAGTATAAAATCTTGACAAAAAATTAAATGTTCAAGTTGAATATTTTTCTTTGTGTCATTTATATAAACCTATATCCTCCAAAATAGAGCTGTGTCCATCACCTTGTTTGTTTATTTGTTTGTTTTTGTTTTTTATCTTGGAGAGGGATTAGCCAATATTTTTGATATGGACAGAAGAAGTGGAGTGTCTAGAGCCCAAAAGTACATGGAGTGCTGGGTTTCTCTTTTCAGCTTAACAGGAAGATAACAGGGATAGAAAATGACTTCAGCTGAACATGAGGTAATAGCATAGAGGTCTAAATTTCTTCAGGAAGGATGAGAGCAAAATGTTTATTAAATAGTTTCCTTCCATTTTTTGATTGTTAGGACTGCTATGCCTTCAGCAAAGCAAAAAATGAAGTTAAGAAAGAGAAAGCAAAAATAAAAACAAATACAAGCAAACAAGTACAAATGGCCCTAAATATGTATTAATATTGGCAGAATAGTGTAATGATCCAAAGTAGCTATTGGGGCCAGATATGTGTTTCCATCAGAGTTAGCAACAGTCACTCACAAATCCCTGCTATGTGTGGATCAATGTTAGCAGCAGTCACTCACAAATTAGAGTATTGTCAGCAAAACTCAACTGTTAGCAACAGTCACTCACAGATTAGAGTTAGCAACAGTCACTCACAAATCCCTGCTATGTGTGGATCAGTGCTAGACTTTGGATTACAGTATCACTTCAAAAAAGAAACACCACAGGTGTAAAGAAAAGTCTTGCTATCTATATGTTTTAAATGATCTGAGGAAGTGAAAAAGTCAATTCAACAACCTAACTTCCCCTGTATGTCAAACATTTTTTGAGGCATGAAAGCACTACAGTAAACAATGCTAATTTCCTGTTTGGGAAGAAGCCACGCTTAGTTAGAGTTGAATCAAAAGTAACTCGAGAATTATTATTAGGTCCACTGGATTGGTAACTAGGAAAGAAATAAGTTGGGACTTCCATAGAAACTCTGAACACTAAAAGTCATACTTTTTCTCTTGCATTTTCTAGAGCAGAAATTTTTAAAAAACATGAAGTTTCAAAGAAGAAATATGCAAATTTCTGTTTTCCCACTGCCTTATAAATGAATGTGGGACATGTACAGAGGTCAGTCACAGCGTAGGAAAAAAGAGGAAGACCAGCAGAGATGATCCCAGTGAGTCTTCAGAGAACTGATCTCAATATGTTTAGTAGCAGCAGGAAAAGTTGAAGAGAAAAGAAAAATGGGATATATCTCAAGGTCTGCCTCCCCCTTTCTTCTGAAAAATATCTATAGTTTGTTCAGGCATCTACCTTTTCTTCAAGAGGCTCATCAGGAGATGACCTCAACTCAGTTCAATTCTGATTTTCCCAACTCTTGTACTACTGAAGTTTGGGCAGGGTAATGCTTCATAATGGGGTGCTGTCCAGGGCACTGGAGAATGGTTAACATCATCCTCAACCTCTATACACTAGTTGCCAGTTATAACAACTCAAAATGCCTCCAGACATTGCCAAATGTGCACAGGAAGGAGGGCAGAATCACTCTAGTTGAGAAACCCTGACCCAAGCCAATAAGCACAGGGCACTTCTTTGAAGTCATTGCCCCATGGGCACTGGACTTAAGATGGCCTTACCACAATGATTTGAAGACTGATCACTCCCTCCCCATCCCCACTCCAAAATGAAGGAAAAAGCTGAAGCCCAAACTGCCACCAGTAGCTATTCTGCCACTCCAAACAAATTGACCAGCTTTGCTTGGTCTTCCAGCAGACACTGAGGACAGCAGAGCATGCGAAACAAAAAGACCCTGTGCTTGAGGACAATGTTCAGTCCTGCACTTCCAGCTATGGGAAGGGACAGCATTTCTTATGTCCAAGTCAGTTTGAGAAATATTTCCTTGTCATTTGCTGGTAAAATCATCTTAAATGATACTATATGCAAATCCAAGGAAGTGACATGATTTACTGGGTGTGTGTAAACTGGCTATTTAAAGGCTGTATTCACCCAGCGTTCTGTATCTATATGCAACTTACAGCAGACTAAATGTTTAGCAGGCAGCTCATCCCAAATCTATCCCTAAATGAATGCCTGCTAGGCCTTGTAAACCCCTCAGAGTCTTCTTCATCTCAGAAACTGGCAACTCCTTCCTCCTAGATGCTCAGGCCAAAACCCATGGGGCCATCCTCTCTACATTTTACACCTCTGACTTTTACCCCATTCTCAACAGAGCAGCTCGTGGGATCCTGTTAAAAACATGAGTCACTGAGTACAGGATTTCCAGACTAATGCCAAAATGAAAAAGAGATATTGTTAGAATAACTAGTGAGACTTGGATAAAAGCTATAGTTTAGTTTATCATATTGTATCAATACTAATTTCTTGGTTTTGAAAAATGTGCTATGTTTAATTAATATGTTAACATTAGGGGAAGCTGGATGAAGGGCTTATAAGAACTCTCTATACTTTTTGGTAACTCTTCTAATTCTAAAATTAACCCAAGATAAAAGTTTTAAAAATACTGAAATATTTAAAATTTTAAAAAGTGTTACATAATGACATTTCTCTGTACAGAATTCTCCAATTGTATCTCATTTTATGCAGATTAAATAGCCAAAGTCTTACAACCACCCCCAATGTCTCCAGTCACGTGGCCTTTGTGTCCTTTTTCTAACTTCACCTTCCACTAACCACCCCTCACACACCCATACTCATATACATCTAGGCATGAAAGTCACCTAATCAACACTACAGTCATGTTCCTGTCTCAGGGTCTTTGTACTTGATATCCCACATGTCACACTTTCTATAGGTCTTTACTTCAACATCACCTTCTCAGTCTTCTGGCTAGCATAAAATAACAACTCCCCACCTCCAACACTTCTTACTCCTTATGTTCCATTTTCTTCAAAGCATGTACCACCAATTAATGTACTACATGTTTTCTTATTTATTGTAATCATTGTCTGTCTTGACCACTAGAATGGCAACTCTAGGAAGCAAACAGTTTCGTTTGTCTTGCTCACTATTATTTCAGAATCTAGAATGGTGCCTGGCACTTAGAAGCCTTAATTGATGAATGAATGAATGAATGAATGAATGAATATGTATGTGTAATATTTTTTTACCAAACTTATTATCACAATTCTTTAATGTAACCAAGATGTCTGTCCTTCAGTATGTGAAAGGATACTATGGTACAGCCAGACAATGGAATATTACTCAGTGCTAAAATAAATGAGCTATAATATTTCTGTTAGTCTTATAGCATGTCCATGTTCTATTTCTTTTCAATTCCTCCTCCCCTGCATGCATTTAAACCAAGCATCATTTTTCCCTCAAATTATGCTTTGCTGTCCTAGATATTGGTGGAAGTAAAAGGCCAAGAAGATGAAGATACAGTAGAGTCAGTAGTTAAGAGATATTAAGTGCCTTGACTACATTTAAATTCTGGAAATAAAACCACATTTGACAAGTTTGGTATGAACAAGTCATTGAATTAGGGATAAAAAATAATGACTTGGAGAACTTGAGCATTACAGAACAAAATCCAACTACATCATTTTGATTATGGGTCTGGTATACACCGCAGAGTTCCTTTAAGGAAGTGCATGCAGGTCTTCTTTTAAACATAAAGGAAAATAGAAGACAAGACAAATATATGTCTGCAGCTTTAAAGGGACAGAATTAAAACTCAAAGTCTCCATGCTAGAAACCTGAGTGCCAATAGTTCATATCATTTCTAGTGTATATTGTCAGCTAATAAGATGCTTGGCATCTAAATAAACCAATGAAATCTGGAGTCAACTCAGAAATGAATCTGTAGTAAGAAGTCCCTCCATAGTATTTTCTTACCAAGAGATCCAGAGTTTTGTCCACTTTATTTTGTTTATTTGACCTACACTTTCAAAAAGAAGATAGAAACAGAATTTTGCTTCTATTTTCAAATGGAGAATCAAAATAATAATTTTTCAAAAGAGTTAGATAATTAACCTGAGATTCAAGTTCCAATATTTCCAATTACAAAGAAAACCCAGTTTTCTACAAATGAAACTCCATTACTCGTTTTTCTCATTTGGTGTTTCTCAACTCCTGGGAACTGGCAGTGATTGTGTGACTCTAGGTACCATTTCATCGCTCTGATAATGTTTTCAGTGCAAGTATACAGATATGGAATTAAAATAACTTGCTTACAATGGCTGTGGGTTGGAAACACCATTCACAATTACTGGATTGCATTATAAGTACTTACTTTCACAATTCTTTGACAATAGAACATTAATCAGGCTCAGAATTGTGATTTGTCCTCTCAGTCTGTGTTCTTCTTCAAATCTCCTAAGTAAATATGCACCTACACCTGAATGTCTTGCTGGCCATGCTTCAGTCTTACTATTCTGGCAATATTCTATATTCTAAGACCTTCTCACATCATATTGCTCTAGTGAGCTTTTACATTATCCCTCATCTGACCTGAATGTCTTTAGAACTTCTCTTTCAACACCTGGTAAGTTCTAATAACCATACTTCTACTACAGCATAATGGTTAAAGCAACAGACTTCGAAGACAAAAAAAATTTTGTTTAGAATCCTAATTCTGTCACCTTAGCTTCATAATTTACCTGGCTTTGTCTCCTTGAATTTTTAAATGAGCTCCAGTTTTCTCATGTATAAAACAGACAAAAAAATGCCTACTTTACATATATCTTTTATGAATTAAATGATATTGCATGGGGTGCCTGGGTGGCTCAGTCAAATATCTGTTTTCAGTTCAGGTACCAGAATCCTGGGATTGAGCCGCATGCAGGGCTCTCCCCTTAGTAGGGAGGCTGCTTCTCCTTCAGCTGCTCCCCTTGCGTGTGCTCTCTCCCTTACCACCCACCTCTCTCTCTTAAGTAAACAAATAATAAAAAACTTTAAAGAACAAATAAATGATGCAATATATGTAAGACAATGAATATTTACTAAACAATAGATGTTATTTTTCTTTCATTAAAAAGTCAAAAATAGTTATTATTTATAATATTGCATTGGAGCAAAGCAAGATCCCAAGTTGCCTTTGTAATTATGAAAAAATAATAAATTACTTTAAATTAGCACTAAACTTTAAACACTTGCTCTCTAGCTAATTTTTTTCTTCAAAATTTAGTAATCCTGATAAATCATGATAGGTGATTTTCAATAAACCAAAATATTCAACAAATTAAAGTAAATGAGTGTTTATCACACCACACAAGCAAATAACTTATTATCTTCCTCTGCTTATTTGTGTCATAGTTGTTAGAATTATTTAAAACATCAATCTCAGCTCTTCTAGTCATATTTTTCACATGTAATATTCCTAGATTTACATTTCCAGCTATTAATGATAAAAAGTCTTATCAAGATGGTGAAATTATAGACTATCAGAACAACAACAACAAAAAAGTCTTCCTTTGTGGTAAGTCTCTTATTTAAATTATTCTTAGATTTACTCTTAAAATCCAGCAAAATTCACTTTCTTGTTATGAGTAACTGAGAACAGGAAACTATATTTTTAAGATTTATTGATTTATTTATTTATTCATTTATTTGAGACAGAGAAAGGGAGAGCATCTTCAAGCAGACTTCCACTGAGCCTGAGCCAATGTGGGGCTGATCTCACCACCGTGAGATCATGACCTGAGCTGAAACCAGAAGTTCAAGGCTTAACCCGCTAACCATCCAGGCACCTAAAACCAGGAAGTTATTAATAGAGTTACAAATAAATTTGCATTTTTTAAATTCCATGCTATAGGTTGTATAGCCCAGGGCATTCTTCAATATTGCCTAACTTTGGGAAGATAGTAACAGAATCATTACGTAAACATACATTTTAAACCTCAATCATGGATGGAAAAGATCAGTAGGACCCAGTGAAAATGAAGGCTGAATTTCAGGGGGTCATGCTGGCCAAGTACACATGGCTGAGAACTTGCTGCAGCACTTCTCTAAGAACCAGCCAGTATCTCTGCAGTTTTGAAAAAGAAGCAGAGTGATATTATTTCCCCAGATCTAGAGCTACTCTCCCAGCCTACCTGTGCCACTCATCTTGAATCTGACGGGTGCAAAATCAGAATTCCCCTTTATGTTTCCATGTTCCCCCTTTTTTATTAAAGATTTTATTTATTTATTTGACAGAAAGAGATCACAAGCAGGCAGAGAGGCAGGCAGAGAGAGAGGAGAAGCAGGAACCCCGCTGGGCAGAGAACCCGATGTGGGGCTTGATCCCAGGACCCAGAGATCATGACCTGAGCCGAAGGCAGAGGCTTTAACCCACTGAGTCACCCAGGCGCCCCCATGTCCCCCTTTTGACCCATAGTTTCCACTTTCTCACTTTCCCTTACATATTCCCTCACCAACTTGCTATAAATGCCTGACTGGGGGAGAGCCTGCAACACTATTTTCCTCATGACCTTGAGTGGCCACTAGGGTCAGATAGACTTGAGAACACTTTAAACTGAAAAGTATCCTTCAGAGCAATGTGCTATTGACATTTTTGCTTGTATTCACATGTAAACCAAAAGCTCCTACCTCAGCCAACAGGCTCAGACAGGTAATGTATTATTTTGCTGGGAGTCTGCCCAGGTAAGCACCTCTTGGGATGGCTCACTACTACCCAGGCAGGTGCCCCTGGATCAGTGAGCCATACTCAGACAGAGTGGCCTTTCCTATCCTATGTGAGGAGTCTGTGCACATCTGGCTAGTGAAGGATAGCTTTCCAACCAGTCTCCCTCATAGTAGGTGATGGGATAGAGCCCAATTGTCTAGTGCTTCTCTATCTCGGGGTGACAGTAGCAGCCATAATACCTCAGGCAAGATGATATTATCATTACTCGTTATCATAGATGTCTGAATAATCCTTCATTGGGTTTACTTTCCCTTTTCTCAATATCTTTCAAATGCATTCCTATAGGAAATAAATATATTTAACACCTCAATGTAAAATTATTGAACAGCATTAGCTTGTTCACATTAAAGTAAATGTGGGGAGAACCTGATTGGCTCAGTCAATTGGGTAACCAACTCTTGATTTTGACTCAAGGCATGATCTCAGTGTCATGGGATCAAGCCCTGCATTGGGTTCCGAACTCAGCAAATAGTCCGCTTGTCTCTCTCTCTCTGCTCCTCCCCCAATTGTGTGTGCTCTCTCTCTCTCATAAATAAACAAACAAACAAACAAACAAATAAATAAATAATAAAGTAAATGTGGGTAGCCAATGGAAAAAAGTCTAGGAAACATCAAAATTTGTTTTCACTGCTCTTCACTTGTTTTCAAGTTTTATCATCAAATTCTGGCCCTTCCAGACATTTATTTTTAACATTTATGAAATCAAGATTGGCCTAGGAAAACACTTTGTCATAATTGCTGAAAAGCCTATAGGAGACCAGTTTCCAACCCAGTCTTTCTGTGATCAGTGATGACAGTGTCTTTTCTCAGTCACCTATTCTTTATCTCGCTGTCACCACGGTGTCCAAACTGTGGGAAGAGGTGCAGCTTTCTGCTGTGTATCATTGGGTCCATGTGGCCAGGTGTGTAATAGGAATAGGCTGAGAAGGCCTCACTTCCAGCTCCAATCTGAATTTCAAATATAAGGCCAATGTGCAGTTGTAAAGTGGTCTTTACTCCTAGATATTGCCACACCATGCTTGTGGGATGTTGGCCATACTACACCTTGTTGCTTTGTTTTGTGTCTAAAAATGGGGCTGTACCAACTTCTCTAAGCTTCTTTTCAAATTGACTTAGATGGAATCTCTGCAGAATAAAAACAGAGGCAGCTGGCATCCTGGCATCACCCTTCTAATGCGCCCATAGAAATCACCATAGACCACATCTGCCATCTGGTATCCAAAACACTGTTTCAAACCCTTAATGCAGGTGAACAGGAAATCCTAATCTGCTTGGTTTAAATTCATTGATCAGTAAAGTGGATCCAGGTTTTTGAACTTGGTCTACCAATGCTTCTCCACTCCTTAAAATGCTCTCGCCAAGCACTAAGACTATGGTATTTGTGTACAAGCACCTCAGGCAAGTGAGGTCATTGTGGATGAGCTGACTTCAGTGCTATAGGTGGGCACTGGGTGCCTCTACCATCTAGGGTTTTGGAACCAAACTCATTTTATTTAAAAAATTTTCCAAGTTCTTTTTTTTAATTTTTTTTCCTAAAAAGCTAACACTCCTCATAATTAAACTTAAATAAAATGTATAAAAAATAAAAAGTAGTTTTCCCCAAAGGATCATTACTTAATACATTTTTCTAATTAAAACAATTATTTTCTTATAATTAAGGATGGATATGGAGGTGATGGTGGAAACAAAAGAGAACACTAACCAAGTCCAAGTGACCCTCCTCTCACTCTTGTGCAAGTTAAGCAGATTACCTAGCAGGAGTCAGACAAGATTTCCACAAAATGTGTCCATTTCCTTAAGGTTTTTCCTCTTCTACTATACTGTCATTTCCCTGCCTCTCTCAGAGCAGGTGTTCAGGTGTGCCTTTGAATATCCACCTTTTTTAGCAAAATCTTTCTCTTTGAGTTCTCTTTTGAACATTCCCTGATTGCACTTTGTATGACCTGAAAAACAAAGATGAATTGTTGAAAAGCCAAAGGTTTAGAGGATGGAGAAGGAAGGAAGAGGAGAAAGAGCATTTAGGAAAAGGAAACCTAAGGCAGGAACAATGACAGAAAATGGTGGAAACCTTCAAAACACAAACTAAGGTGACTTCCATACAAAGCTGTCCACAGGATTACTGACAAAGAGTCAGAAGATGGAAGTCAGCTTTTCAAAACCTAATGATCATGGTAGAACACATAATACTCAGTGAGAAGATGCAGAGGAGGAAAAAGTGATTTTCAGAACACCTTCGCTGGGGTTCGGTGACACAAGCCACATCTTGAGGTCTGAATCACACAGAAAAATGCACTTGAAGATTTTATATGTGCCTCGGGGACATGAATTTTCAAAAGTTGAATTTTCTTTCTCTCTCTGTCTTTCTCCTTCCTTCTTCTGCACTCCTAAAAAGTAATTATGATTACTTGGAGAAAGTCATGCAAAACTGCATGGGTTCAAATACTTACTGAATATGTCAGATTCAGTGTACAGGAGATACAAAAAGGATATTCCTTGAAGGGGACAATCCCCTTTAAGAATAAATTTTGGAGGCTATTACCTCTGCTTTCATTTAAAATGCCAACATGAATTTGAAATAATGTTCTAAGACACAGACAGTCTGCCAAGGGTCCTCACAGAGCCTCTATTCCAGCAACCTTTGCTAAGACGCCAGCTCTCCTCTCCAAGAGGGCCCTGAGTGTCATCAGACCACGTTAGCTGACCTTGAACTATGATCACTGCACTTCACTCACCAGCACTTGCTCATCTAGGCTACGCCTGGAGCTCCTCTTGAAGTCTCTGGTTGGTTGCTGCTATTTCTGAAGTCCCTGACTCCAGACCCTGCTAGTTACATCAGTCCATTTCTTCCTTTGAAAACTAACCTCCTTCCACCTTGATCTGGAGGATCTGCAGGATCCTTTCAACAGTGAGGCCTAAAGTTGGAATCCCAGCTCTGCTCCATACTATCTAACAGTTTCCAACTTCCATATCAGTAAGATTGAAATATTACTGACTTTATTGGTCTTTGTGTGATTAAATATGTTGTATGTAAAAGGAGACACTGCAGACACTGGGCAAATGTTTGTTCCCCCCTTCTCCATGCCCCCACCCCAATCTCATCTCTTCCTGCTTACCTCGTTTTCCTCCCTGACCCCCAGGATGGGCTCTCTTACCATCCTCATCCCATTGTTCCCTCCCAGGGTCCTCCCAGAGGATCATTGCATGATGCTCCAGCCAGGCACTCTGGAGGCTGGGAAAACCCCTGAGGGCCACTGCAGTGAATGGGACAGATGACTGCAGGGCAGAGGGAAGAGCACCAGCTCTGGCCTCAGAGACTGATGAGACATGTCCTGGCACTCCCGACAGGCAGCATTTATCATCTCTGACCTGGGGTTCCAGGCATCTGGAAAGTGCCTTTAATAATACAGCCCTTCTACTATCTCAAAGTTAGGAAGAGGGAATAAGGGACACCTGGGTGGCTCAGTGGGTTAAACATCTGCCTTCGGTTCAGGTCATGATCCCAGGTTCTTGGGATGGAGTCCTGCAAAGAACTCCTTGCTTGGTGGGGAGCCTTCTTCTCCATATGCTGGCTGCTCCTTCTGCTTGTGCTCTCTTTCTCTCTGACAAGAGACAATAACAAGTAAAATCTTAAAACGAAGAAGATGAATAAGGAGAAGGAGAAAAGAAGAAGAAGAAGAAGAAGAAGAAGAAGAAGAAGAAGAAGAAGAAGAAGAAGAAGAAGAAGGAAGAAGAAAGAAGAAGAGGAAAAAGAAAAAGAAGAAGAAGAAAGAAATAACATGAATGAGGAAGCACATTGCAGGTTATAAGCACCGTAGAAGTACTGGAATTAGTTTTTAGTTGGATTCTTCCTCCTACTATTAAGGTATGAGCATGATTATGGAAATAGAGCACAGGTCATGTCCATGTGGCTCCAAAGTCTGACCTCCAAAGCCTGACCATAGCTTACTGAGGACAGCATCCCACTTATTTCAGGTGGTGCCCCACTTTGCCTGATTGACTCTTTCTGTGTGTAGCCAGCCTGTCAGCAGGCATAGATTTGGAAACTACACTGAGGGCCATGTTAGTGACCTGCTCCAGCAGTATGCCAGTGCAGAGCTGGACCACCTTCAGATCTCCTGTCTCCAATCAGTGTTCACCCAGCACAGTGGGCAGCCGGTGTCTCTGTGCCACCACCATCTCATTAAATGCTCACCGAAGTGCTCCATCCATTCACTTTATCCTTTACAGTACTGTTCCCCTGTGATTCTTTGCAAGAATTTGGTCCTCTTCATTTCCTTTTGGCACTTTGAATGTTGCACAAAGAGAAAGAAGTCCTAAACTGTTAATTTAAAAGTGACTGTTGTTCCAGACGTCCTAAGCCATTTCCTTTAAAAACAGGTCAATAGCCTGAAAGAACAAGTTGCTCTTTGGCACCTCTGGCCTTTGTGAGCTGGGAGCAGCACCTGCAGTCAGATGGGATCAAAGGGCTGGAGCCTGCATGTCCCACAGCCCCCGCCCCCCAGTCGGCGCCCTGCCCACCTGCCCATGTCCATATTTCTCCTCCATCTGCTCTGCCACCTGCTGTGAGTCTGTGACCCCTTCCTGTGGGCCAGCCCACCTGTTGGTTCCTGACTGTCCCTTCTGTTCTCTCCTCTACCACCAGGTCATGACCGGGATCGTTTTCAAGGCTGACTCATCTGCCTCGCTGTCTGGCAGGGCTCCACTGGGAAGTGACTTCTATCCGTGGACTGTGGCCATCCTGGCACATGTGGCTGTAGTCCCCTACTCATGCCGCTGCTCTCACTGTGCCTCCTGACACGGGGATTTGCTGCTGTTTGGAGGATCCTGCCACCTGCTTCAGGCTTGAACTTCCCAGTCAGCTGTTTGCTCCATCTGCTTAGTAACCCTGAGTCTGTTCACAAAGGAATTTTCTTCCCTTCGTCACAGTGCATAATCCCTAATGTCAAGGCTGTGGGTCAGGCCCAAACTCAAAACCACTTGACGTTTTATGTTCTGTGTAAATAAGATACAATGTAGAACTTTTAGAGTGCCTACCAGTGTATGTCACAATCCTCTGTTTTCAAAGTAGTGTCTGGGCCTTCTTAGGTTCACTCAGAAGGTGCCCAAGAGAAGTCCCAGTCTGTGTGGTTGATGGAGGAAGCAGACCTTGTTTGAGGCTCTGCAGAGAAAGGAAATGGTCAGGGAGAAGAAGGAAAAGGTAGGACATGTGGATATGTAAAGAACAAGGCAAGAGATATAGTTAAGTAAAAGGGATTAAATAGGGGGATATGGTTACTTTAATGTGAAATAAATACAGAAATACAAGAGCTTTCCCAATTCCAACACGATGTAGAGAAAAAAATAAGAAAACTTTGAATTACTGATATAATAATGCTACATGATACTTCTATACTGTAGTTAAAAAAATCCTCATACAGTCAGTAACTAACCCTTTGGTATCTATTAATAGAGAGTAAACATGTAATTTCATCTTAATTCCATGCTTTCCCTATGGTTCACACACATAAAGAAGTAGAAGACATGCCATGGTTCCCCCAGGGCATGCTTGGACACTGCCAGGGCAGGAGCATCATAACCTGGATACAGCTTTGAGGAAATCAGAGAGTTGTCCCCTGTATGTTAAATGAGCAGTGTTCCTGAGAAGTGAGAGCACCTGCCAATAGTTGTTCATATTAACACCGATCACAGAGTCACCCCACTGCCTAGCTTTTTATAAGCTCACGAAAGCCAAATTTAATCAATCACAAGAACAAAAAACATGGCTAGTTTTCCTCACCCCCATGCGAGAAGCCCTGACACTCGCCCAATGTGTGGATGTGTCACTGCGTCTAGGCTGCACACAGAAACAACTAACTACTGGCTCTATCACCACTGCTGTGTGTGAGCAGCAGCCTTTCAACTGGATAAAAGAATGCTCCAGAATGTATGCAATGAGCAACAGCTGGAAAAGTCATTGAAATATAATACCAATCCCAAAATAGTCATAATTTATTTTTTGAGACTTATAAATGGTTAAAGAAATGAAATCTACCTTCGGGAAATAATGTTTCTTTATGTCTCATCATATCCCATTTTTCCCCAAAGATTAAAACAAATGGTGCTGTTGTGGTAAATCATGTTTTTCAGCCTTGAGCAGCCCTGGAGCTCTCCTGTGCTGGTTGTTGGAGTAGACAAACTGTCCCCAGATCTTGAAGGGGCTGTCTGTCACTCATCTTCAGAAAGGAAGCGCGAAGGAAGGAAGGGGCCAGCACTGGGAAGCAGTGGGAGCACATGAGAACTAGCACAGGGCTGTCTCAGAGGGGGCAAGTCTGTGGCGTGGCTGCAGGGAGCCTCCCACTTCCTCGATTGCACTGACAAACCTCCTCTGCCCTGTGCTCATCCTGTCCTGGCCCGAGTTCCATTGTCTGGACACATCCAGGCTGCTGGCCTCTGGTGAGGTCAGCTGCCCATTGTTGGCAGGCAGACTGAGAATTTCACAGCCTTAATGAACCCCTGTGGCTTCCTCCTCTTCAGCCTACCTAATGTCATTTAAGAAATATATAACTGAGTTCATTAAAAATGAGTTAATCCATTTCTTCTTTTGTGTGGTCATTCAGAAAACATTTTTTGAGTTCCTATCATGTGGCATGCACTTTGCTAGCTGCTGCATACACATAATGTACAAATACATGGGCCTGTGGGATCCTGGATGGCTCAGTTGGTTAAAAGTCTGACTCTTAATTTCAACTCAGGTCATGATCTCAGGATTGTGAGATCAAGCTCACATTTGGCTCTACTCTCAGTGTGGAGTCTGTCGGAGATTTTTTCCTCTCTCCCTCTCCCTCTGTCCCAACTTTTTGCCCTCTCTCTCTTTCATAAATAAATAAATGTTATAAAAAATACATGGTTCTGGTCACTTGCAATCAAGCAGGAGAAAAAAGTCACTTTTTAATGATCCAAGCATTATTTGTATACAACTATGATAATTGTTTAGAAGAAAAAGGGTGTTGGGAGAGTACAAACCAAAGGGTCCTCACTTAGCATATGGAAGTCTGTGGAAGTTTCCTGGACAGTGAGATTTAAGCGGAGATTGGACTCAGAGGATAAGGAGTTCCAGGTCAGGAAGCAGTTGGTCCTGTGGTAAGGTAGAATGGAGAAAGCATTCTGAGTGAACTGAACGGCACTGTAAAGACCCAGAGATGGGTCTGGAAACAAGTACAGAACAAAGGCCAGCATGGGCACCCCTGGGCTAGGTTCTGCACAGTCCACATTGTCTACCCTAAGAATGGTGCTTGCAGTCTCAAGCTTCTGAATGAAGTGCATGCAGTAAGTGTGGTGGAATGAGCAGGAATGGCACACATTGTCTACATTGGGAATGGCACCCTGCACAGCTTCATACTCCATTGGGAATGGAGTGCAGTAAGGGTGGAATGAACATGCAAACCCACACTGTCTACCCTGGTAATGATGCCTGTACAGCCACATGCTGCAGAATGGAGTGTAGTAAGGATGGAATGAACAGTAACGCATGGGTCAGATCATATAGTACCTTTGTTTCCCATAAGAATGTGTTTCACTGCAAGGAAGTGAATATCAAGGAAAGGTGGCTTACACAAATATGAACCTATTTGTCACATAAAACAGGTGGAAGTATGCTTTCAAGGGTGGTTCAACAATTTTATTACTCCCTGTTTTCTCCTCTTTGCCATCAGTATCACAGTGACCTCTTTCTGTGGTATCATGACCTTCTACACCTCCAGGTGCCAATTCATCATTTCAGGCAAATAAAGAGTTTAGCTGAGATGGAGAAAGAATTGTGAGTTCTCCAGCCAACACTGCTCTCTTTTCCTCAGTAAACCACATGTTTTCTTGGAACCTTTATTCAGAAGTATCTAAGCAGAAGGATGAGTGGGTGGGGTTGAGTAGGCATGTCAACAATGTGTGCCACAATCTCATTTGCTAAGGATTTGGGGTTGTAAAATTTGAAAATCTCAAGCCATTGTTCAGTAATTGTGTTTTCAAACATATCACAATAGTACTACACTTCTAATAAATGTGTACACTTTTGGACCATTGACCCCTCGATCCTAATTCCAATCTGATCAGTTTGTATTCCTTAAGGACACAAAAAAAGAGACCAAATCCCCTTCAGTTTTACACCCCCAGCATCTAGCATCATGCTTAGTACTTAACCCTCATTAAGTATAATTCTATGAAACAATATCAGCTGCCAAAGGGCACCATTTACGGTTCCAGGTGTAGGAGGCTTATTGTTGATATATTCATTTAGGACCTGCTTCAGGGAGGTGCACAACTCCCCATAAACAGTTCACCTAACTTGGTGCTTTCAAACTGGCAGCTGACTGGTTAGAATTTCTTCTTGCACCATTTTTATGGGAATTATAGCCACGAAGGAAGAAAATTTCTCTTACAGTCTTGAATGATAGAGTGCAAATGAAGAACACACTACATTCTTTATCATGCCCTTAAAATAGAGTAAAAGGGAAAAATAAAGCACATTCCTGCCAAAGCCAGCAATCTCATTTTTGTCTGCTGAATGGGAAAACATTTTGGACTTGCCACAATTATTTTTCCTCTTTCCCACAGACAGCAAAATTTAAATTCATTCCAGGATGGATGTGTACTATTATGTACCATGAGAAATTATATTCTATTATAAAAATAGAGGATATCAAATCCTCATCTTTCCCACCTGCTCCTCACATTCTGATGGGCCTGATGAATTTCCCCCAAATGCCAACAAATCTCAATTTCCACCTGTGAACATTCACAGAAAAAATGATGGACAGCTCTATAAGGCAATAAACCATAATCCTGCACAGGAGAATAAATGAAACTAGCTAAGTGGGAAGCACATTTTTTCTTTTTAATAGTCTATAAAATGGAAGTATTATGTGTCTTGAGAAAATATGAAATTATACCATAGTAATGCAGTAGAAAGTCAGTCTCTAAACTGTTTGACCAGTACACTTTATCATTCCCTAGCTGATTTTTCTGTTTCTAATAAGATAGCAACTAAATGCATGGTTAAGCTGAAAAGGTCAAGAATATGCAAGCAATGCTTAAAATAAAAAATACCAACCTACCAAAAGCTGGAATAAAACCAGGTAAAACCACCCAGGAATTAGGTAAAATGCTGAAACATCAAGGTCAGTATCATTATGGGAAAAAATAAAATGAGATTATTTTTGCTGCTCTTTAGAACCAGTGGGGCTCCACAAGACTATAAGGAATGGAAAATCCACTCATAAAGGACTTTGCACAGACACAATCATTCTGGAACCCAGTGCAAAGCAAACAGTTTGAAAGGCACCTGGAACATATGCAAA
This sequence comes from Nasua narica, assembly GCA_028533885.1. Taxonomy (NCBI): domain Eukaryota; kingdom Metazoa; phylum Chordata; class Mammalia; order Carnivora; family Procyonidae; genus Nasua; species Nasua narica. Next base: position 96,047,255 of record CM052798.1, on the reverse strand, counting down.
AGAGACTTATTTGTTAATCTTAAAGCATCTGCCAGAGAGGCAAGAAGCATGAGACTCTTTCTAGGGAGAGAGGTGTTGACAGGCACCATTTTTGCATTCTCCTTCTGACCTGTTGGTGCCAGCCCTGGTGAGTGACATTTTTGCAACCCTTCCAACCTGCTTGCTGAGGAAGGACTTTACCACCATGCTCACACAACTGTGGCCATCCCACCATAGCTGGCATGCATGTGCAGCCAACACAGGGGACATCCCTTGAACACCTAAGCTCTATAGGTCTGACACAGAGAGACAGTCCTTAGCAGGTTACCACCCCAGAGCACTACACTAATAGACTGAAACACAGACCTTTTTTTTCATGTGGGAAAGCCCTATATTCTTACTTAGAAGTTTCAACCTAAGAGGCAGAATTTAGGTTTGTTATATATTCAGAGGCTACAGAAGTGTCTCTGGGGAATTGGGGCAGAGAGACACCATATTAGCCTTGGCCTCAGGACTGCTTGATGATAGGACCTTATACATGCATCTAAAACCAAGATTTTTGCAATTGTCACCCAACAGACATCTCCAGATCTCCTAATCTGGAAGTTAGCAGGATTTATTATTCTGGACTCACAAGACTGTGTTATATTTACCTATTAAAAGCTGCTGCCTGAGATTATGGCTTACAAATAGCCTGAACGAGGCATTGTGTGGAATCCCTTCCTTTGGAACACTGACAGGTCTTAGCACACCCTCAACAACTGGGACCTATCAAGAACAAATCAGGCTACTTAGATAATCACAATGGTCCAATATGCAACAAAAAGCTAGGGCAATGTTAAATGATAAAGTTCATCTCCTACAGAAGACCACTCCTTCAAGACTGAGATAGGTAGCTCTTTTGCATAATATATAGAAACAGAGTCAGAGCAAAATGAGGAGACAGAAGAATATGCTCCAAATGACACAATAAGACAAAAATCTCAGAAAAAAAAGACCTTAATGATATGGAAATGAAATAATCTACCTAATAACAAGATTAACATAATAATCACAAAGATGCTCATCAAAGTTAAAAGAAGAATGAATGCACACAGTAAGAAATTCAACAAAGAGAAAACATAAGAAAATATCAAATAAAAGTCACAGAGCTGAAGACAGCAAGAATTGTACTGAAACATACACCAGAGAAAATTAATAGCAGGCTAGACAAAGTAGAAGAATGAATTAGTGACCTGGAATATTAAACAATGGAATTCACATAGACAGAACAACTGTAAGAAATAAGAACTTTAAAATTGCAAAGATACCTTAACAGATCTATGGGATAACATCAAGTGGAATAACGTCCACATTGTAGAGGCCCCAGAAGGAGAAAAAAAGGTAGAATTCTTATTTGAAGAATAAGAATAACTGAGAACTTCCCTAACCTGAGGAAGGAAACAGACATCCAGCTCCAGGACATACAGACAGTTTCACATAAGACAAACCAAAGAACTCCGCGCCAAGACACATAATTAAAATGTCAAAAATAAAAGAAAGAATCTTAAAAGCAGCAAGAAAAAAGCACGTAGTATAGACAAAGGAGCCGCCATAAGACTATCAGCTAATTTTTCAGCAGAAACTTTGAAAGCCAGAAGAAAATAGCACAAATATTTAAAGTGGGGAAAGGAAACACATCCAACCAAGGATATTTTACCAACCAAGTTTATCATTCAGAATTGAAAGGGAGATAAAGAGTTTTCCAGACAACCGAAAACTAAAAAAGTTATCACCATGAAAACGACCTTAACTAGTAACAAGAAAGCACGTGAAAGTAAAAATCTCACTGGAAAATGCAAATATATAGTAAAGGTAATGGATTAGACACTTATAAAGCCATGGAGGTTAAAAGACAAAAGTAATACAATTAACTATAACTATAATAATTAGTTAAGGGATATACAAAATTAAAAAATGTAAAGTTTTGTCAAAAAAAGAGCTCATGAGGTATAAAATGTAGTTTCTAGAATATATTCAAACTTAAGATGCCATCAACTTATAGAATGTTATGAATGTAAATAGAATGTTATGAATGTAAATAGAATGTTATATACACATAGGATGTGTATATACACATAGGATGTTATATGCGAACCTCACAGTAACCACAAAGCAAAGCAAAAATCTTTAGTAGGTGCACAAAAGACAGTTAGAAGGGAACCCAAGCATAATACCTAATAAAATGACCAAATTACAAGGGAACAGAGAAAGAGAAGAAAGGAACACAGAAGAGCTACAAAAACAGCCAGAAAACAATGAACAAATACCAGTAAGTACATAGTTATCAATAATTACTTTAAATGTAAACAACTACATTCTGCCATCAAGAGACATAGAGTGGCTGAATGGAATAAAAAAAAAAAGACCCATCTAAATGCTGCCTATAACGCACTTATTTCAGATATAAGGACATACAACCACTGAAAACCACAGGATAGAGAAAAGTATTCCATTCAAATGGAAGCAAACAGAAATCTGGTGTAGCTATACTTATATCACACAAAATATACTTTAAAACAAAGACCATAATAAAAGACAAAGAAGGGTGTTACATAATGATAAAGGGGTAAATCCAACAAGAGAATATAACTTTTGTAAATATTTATGAGCCCAACATAGGAGCACTTAAACATAAAAAGCAAATATTAACAGACATAAAGGGAAAAATAGGAGACCTTAATACCACACTTACATCAACAGATAGATCATCCTGACAGAAAATCAATAAGGAAACATTAGCCTTAAACAACACATGAGACAAAATGATCTTAATAGCTATATATAGAACATTTTATCAAAAAGCTGCTAGCAGAATACATATTCTTCTCAAGTTCACATGGAACATTTTCTAGAGTTGGTCATGTGTTAGAACACAAGTCAATAAATTTAAGAAGGTTGAAATCATGTCAAGTATCTTTTCTGACCATAGTGGTATGAAAGTAGTAATCAGTTACAGAAAGAAAACTAGGTACATCACATACTATTGAACAACCAATGGATCAAAGAAGAAATCAAAGGATAAGTTTAAAAAAGACCTGGAGAAAAATGAAAATAATACAACAGTCCATATTTTATGGGACACAACAAAAACAATTCTGAGAGGGAAGTTTATAGTAATATAGGCCTACCTCAAAAGACAAGAAAAACTCAAATAAACAACTTAACCCTAACACCAAAGGAACTAGGAAAAGAAGAAGAAAAGAATTCCAAAATTAATAGAAGGAAGGAAATAATAAAAATCCGTAGAAATAAATAAAGTGGACACTAAAAGACAATAGAAAAGATCATTAAACTAAGAGCACTTTCTTTGACAAGATAAACAAAATTGACAAAACTTCAGCAAGATTCACCAAGAAAAAGTATTATGTATCAAAAATATCAGTATCAAAAATAAATAAAATCAGAAATGAAAAAGAAGTTACAACTGATAACATGGAAGTACAAAGGATCATAAGTGACTACTATAAACAGTTATATGACAACAAATTGGATGACCTAGAAGAGATGGATGAATTCTAGAAATATATACTCTTCCAAGACTGTCATGAATCAATAGAAAATCTGAATAGATCAATTACTATCAAAGAGATTGAAAAATAACAGTACATTAAAATGATTATACACCATGATCAAGTGGGATTTATTCCAGAAATGCAAGGATGGTTCATCATCTGCAAATCAATGTAATATACCACATTTACAAAATGAAGGATAAGAATATTATAATCATCTTAATAGATGGATATTTATATTTATAATTATATATTTATAATAGAGCTTTCAACAAAATTAAAAATTCATTTATGACAAAAACTCTCAACAAAGTTCATATAGAATGAATGTACCTCAGTATAACAAAGGCAATATATGACAAACTCACAGCTAACATCATACTCAGTGGTGAAAACCTGACAGCTTTTCTTCTAAGATCAAGAGTAAGACAAGAATGCTCAGTTTTGCCACTTCTATTCAGGATACTTTTGGAAGTCCTAGCCACAGTTAGGCAAAAAAAAAAAAAAAGTAAAAGACATCCAAATTGAAAAGGAAGAAATAAAACTGTCACTATTTTCAGTTGACATGAAACTATATGTAGAAAATCCTAAAGACTCTACCAAAAAAACTGTTGGAACTAATAACTGAAATCAGTAAAATTAAAGATACAAAATCAATATACAGAATTTGCCACATTTCTATACGTTAACAGTGACTGTCAGAAAGAAGTTTACAAAATTCCATTTACAAATGCATTGAAAAGAATATAATACCTAGGAATAAATTTAGGCAAGGAGGTAAAAAACTTGTGCACCAAAAATTATAAAACACTAATGAAAGAAATAGTACACAACATAAATAACTGGAAAGATATTTCATGCTCAAGATTTGTAAGAATTAACATTGTTTAAATGGTCCATACTACCCAAAACAATCTATGATTCAATGCAATCCTGACCAAAATCCAATGGCATTTTTTCACAGAGGTAGAACAAAAACTTCAAATAGCCAAAGTGATCTTGAGAAAGAACAAAGTTGGAAGTACAACACTCCCTGATTTCAAACTATATTACAAAGTTATAATGAAAACAGTAGGGTATTGACATAAAAACAGACCCATAGACCAGTGGATAAAGATGTGGTGTGTACATACAATGGACATGAAAAAATTAAAAACAGGAAATCTTGCCATTTGTGACAACATGAATGGAACTTGAGGGCATAATGCTAAGTGGAATAAGTCAGATGCAGAAAGATAAATATGCTATGACCACACAAGTAGAATCTAAAAAACAAAACAAATGAACAAACAAAACAAAACAAAACAACAACAAACTCAAAGATATAGAAAACAGATCGGTTATTTCCAAAGGGAAAGGTACTTGAGGGGATAGCGAAATGGGTGAAGGGGCTCAATTCTTTGGTGATAGTTTGTAACTAGAATTATGGTGGTGCTCATATCATAGTGTATACAAATATTACATTATAATGCTTTATACCTGAAGCTTATATAATGCTATATAATAATTTTCCCATAAAAAATTCATAGTTTTTATTATTTTTTCCCAAATATGTTTATTTTATTTTTTCAGTGTTACAAGATTGATTGTTCATGCACCACACCCAGTGCTCCATGCAATACGTGCCCTTCTCAATACCCACCACCAGGCTCTCCCACCCTCCCACTCCCTCCCCTCCAAAACCCTCAGTTTGTTGCTCAGAGTCCACAGTCTCTCATGGTTTATCACCCCCTCTGATTTCCCCCCATTCATCCTTCCCTTCCTTCTCACAATGCCCTCCATGATTTTCTTTATACTCCACACGTGAGACCATAAGATAATTGACTCTCTCCACTTGACTTATTTCACTCCCCATAATCTCTTCTAGTGCCGTCCATGTTGATACAAAAATTAGATATTCATCCTTTCTGATGGAGGCATAATATTCCATTGTATAGATGTACCACATCTTCCTTATCCACTCATCTTTAATAAAAGTAAGAATGTCATTGTCATCATATAGCATATCACACATATAAAATTATTATTGGTATTTTAGGAGGAAAATTACCTAAAATTGCAATGACATGTATCAACATTTTCTTTGGTGCCCATTCCTTGATTAAAATACACAAATAGAGAAAAGTTTCAATTTCTCATCAGGTCATCCTGATCCAACATTACTGTCAAAAGATAATCTGTTGCACTAGTTTAATCCATTTTATGAATAATCATAATTATTCATGAAGCTTAGAAAGATGAGTTATTTGATAAGAAGCCTTATAGTGTATAAAACTTTATTAGATTAAAATAGTGTGTGTGTGTGTGTGTGTGTGTGTGTTGGTGGGTTGTTTCTGGGAATGAGACTGCTTTAACTTCAGTTAAAATATGGTCTAAATCACTCCCTTTCTAGACAGACTGAAAGTAAATCAGTCCTAAAATGCACTTACATTTATCCTTGCCCAATAACAATATTTAGCACATTTTGAGTAAAGGGAATCACATAGTTTTTGAAATCATCATGTCCTTAAAAGTCAATATTTCTATTGTCAGGGCCAGGACTCCCTTTGGGTGACATAATATAGACTTCATGGGGTCTGGACCCTGAATCCTGATAGTAACCCATGGAATTCAAAGAATTCTCTAATGTGTGTCTGTGTCTGTGTGTGTGTGTGTGTGTGTGTGTGTGTGTGTGTGTGTGCATACCATACTCACATGCACACATGTGTGTGATTTCAACAGCACTGAAGTAGTAGAAGTATCTTATACCAACACTTGGAACCAAAAAAATTGCTAGTCTTAAAAACCAGTATATTTTAAAGGTGTAAAACTAGAGCTCAAAATTATGTCTAAATATAGTAAATATATAAATATAAGTAAGTCAATGTTCATGCCTAACTCTTTTATTAACAAAAATAGACTTATGCCTTTAAGGATGATGTAGTGTCCTTCTGTATCTCTGACTACAGTCTTCAGCTTAAAATCTAATTTATCTGATATGAGAATTGCTACCCCAGCTTTCTTTTGAGGTCCATTGGCATGAAAGATGGTTCTCCATCCTTTCACTTTCAGTCTGGATGTATCTTTTGGTTCCAAATGTGTCTCTTGTAGACAGCATATGGACGGGTCCTGTTGTTTTATCCATTCTGCAACCCTGTGCCATTTTATGGGAGCATTTAGGCCGTTCACATTGAGAGTGCTTATTGAAAGATATGTGTTTATTGACATCATGTTGCCTGTGAAGTCCTTGTTTCTATAGATGGCAAATTTCTGTTCTAAGTCACTCATGTGTTCTTTCTGCTTTTATAAAACCCCCTTTAATACTTCCTGTAGTGCCGGCTTGGTGGTCACATACTCTTTTAATCCTTGCCAGTCTTGGAAAAAAAAATAGACTTATGCCTAAACATATATAGAAGAAATACTGGTTTTAGGTGTTTTCAATTAATAACAATACTGTAGTGAAATTTTAAAAATATCAACATGTATTTTACTACTAATCATTATTATCTATATCTAATGATCTGAACAACAATGTAAATTGCTGAACAGTTCGCAAAGCATTTTTCATATATGGCCCCATGTGATAATATCTGAAGAACTCAAAACTTGTGGTGTAGTCAAGACAGTTGTTGCCATTTCCATTCAGAATTGAGACTCTGAGGCTTATGATGTGAGTTAACTTGCCTGAATACCCACTATCTGCATAATCCACTGCCCTTTCTGCTGCACCATACCACCTAGAAACAGAAATATATCAATCTCTGAAATTAAAAACCCTAACATTTCCATTTCTTGCTTCTCTAAAGCAGAGGAGGAAATACTCCATCTGATACTATCAAAGACAATGAAAGAGTTGAAGTAACGTGGCTCAATTAAACTTCAGACATTTGCTGCAAGGAATCATGATATAAAGGATTATACAACAAATGAGAATAAGGAATGAGAGAAGTTTAAGTCAAAGACAGTTCCATTCAGTGACCAAAAAACTTGAGGCAGCCAAATTGATTCTATCCAGCAGTTCAGGGTCATTTTATTGCATTCAACAAATGCCTTTTGCTTGAATTGTGCTTGTATGGGCTGAATTCAAATTCCAGTTCGTATTTGAGGTCTCTCCAACTTCATCTGATGTCTGGATTTTATTCCTAAAGAATGAACTCCCTCTGAGGTTTTGCATACATATTTGTCTACCGTTTCCTTCCTTCTGGCTTCTTCTCTTCCTCCTCTTTCTTCCTCATTCTTTTTCTCCTTTCCAAATAACCACAGTAACTCCAGGCCAACAAAATATTCAGAGCCATTTTCTTTCTTTCTTTCTTTCTTTCTTTCTTTCTTTCTTTCTTTCTTTCTTTCTTTCTTTCTTTCTTTCTTTCTTTCTTTTTGAGCCATTTTCCAAGGGAATACCTTATAGAAGAATCTGCTCCAGCCCACTAATGCAAAAATGCATGTGCATGCCTTGTTAATTCAGGAAACCTTGAAATGCTGGATAGATTCTTCAGGCTATAGTTTCATTTATGATCTGAAACTTTTTCCCATTACCACCAAATAAAATCTACCTATGTCACAAACTTTTCAATCCAATTCGGGAATGGATTTTAGTAGATACAACCATTGTTAAATGAAAAAGTAACCCAGAAAAATGGGTTAGAGAATTAAATAAAATTAGAGAATTTAATAAAAATGATGATGATGATGGTGATGATGACGATGATGATGATTTTCACAACCGTTTCACGACAGGCTAAGAAAAAAAAGCTCTAAAAAGTAAATGGCTTGCTCAAGTTTCTCTAGTAAGTAAGGTTGCTGATATTCATATTCAATAGACAGAAGAATATTTAGAGACCTGGGAACAAGGAGAAGCTAAGAAAGAAAATCTTCACAATCCATAGTAGAGAAAGGATAGTTGCCAGTCATCACAATTCAGAGGTCATGAATTCAAGCCCTTTTTCTGCAAAATATTAGCAAATTCTCTGAGAATCAAATTTATTATCATTAGAGTAAACAGAATAATGTTATCTCAAGGGTACCATCTGTAGTTTAATTTTTGGTACTGTCTTTGTTTTGGTATCAAGGTAACATAAGCTTTGTAAAATGAATTGGAAAGTGTTCATTCTTTTATTTTTTAGGAAGAGAATGTGTGCAATTTTGGTAGAATTTTTGGCTGCATTCTCAGGTGGAACTAACTATCTGGGCCCAAAGATTTTTTTTTTTTGAGACATTTAGCTACAGATTGAACTTTGTTGATACACTATTGAGAGTGTTTCTTTTACATCAATAAGGAGTTTGTGCTTTTAAAGGAAGTAGTCTGTTTCTTCTAAGTTGTCAAATGTTAGTAGTAGTGTCCTCTTATTCTTCTGATGACTGTGTGTTCTATACTAACATTTCGTTTTCTCAACCCCAGGATGAATATAAGTATTGCTGATTTTTTTTTAATTTTTCCCCAAATATTTTTATTTTATTTTTTCAGTGTTACAAGATTAATTGTTCATGCACCACACCCAGTCCTCCATGCAATATGTGCACTCTTCAATACTCACCACCAGGCTCACCCAACCCCCCCCATCTCCTCTCCTCCAAAACCCTCAGTTTGTTGCTCAGAGTTCACAGTCTCTCATGGTTCATCTCCCCCTCCAATTTCCCCCCACTCACCCTTCCTTTCCTTCTCACAATGCCCTCCATGTTTTTCCTTATGCTCCACTCATCAGTGAGACCATAAGATAATTGATTCTCTCTGCTTGACTTATTTCACTCTGTATAATCTCTTCCACTCCCGTCCATGTTGATACAAAAGTTGGGTATTCATCCTTTCTGATGGAGGCTTAATATTCCATTGTATATATATACTATATCTTCTTTATCCATTCATCTGTTGAAGAGCATCTTGGTTCTTTCCACAGTTTGGCAATTGTGGCCATTGCTGCCATGAAGATTGGGGTGTATGTGGTCCTTCTTTGTACTGCATCTGTTTCTTTGGGGTAAGTACCCAGTAGTGTATTGGTAATTTGTATGTTGCCTTTTTTCTTTGCCAATATTGCCAGAGATTTGTCAAATTTACTGATATTTTCAAAGAGCTGGATTTTTGTTTAATTCATTTCATATCATCTTCCTGTTTCAAATTCATCGATTTCTAACATGGACACGATTTCTCCATGCCCTTCCTTCTTCCTTTTTTGTCTTTGTTTTACTAGATATTAGATTTTCTAACAGAGACATTTTAGTGTTATAAATTTCCCTCTTAAGACTAGCTATATCTCACAAATTCTGACATGTATTTTCACTTCTGCTCAGTTCAATGTATTTTTTGTTTGCTTTGAGACATATAGATTATTTAAAGTGTGTTGTCTAGTTTTTTTAAAAACATTTTATTTATTTATTTGACAGAGAGAAAGAGATCACAAGTAGGCAGAGAGGCAGGCAGCAGGAGAGGGGGAAGCAGAGTCCCTGGTGAGCAGAGAGCCTGATTCAGGACTCGATCCAAGGACCCTGAGATCATGACCTAAGCCGAAGGCAAAGGCTTTACCACTGAACCACATAGGCACCCTTGTTGTTTAGTTTTCCAGTATTTGCATATTTTATTATTATCACTCTGTTGTTATTTTCTCTTTTTATTCCATTATGGTCATAGAACATATTCTGTATCATTTCAGGGTTTTTCTTTAATTTTTCTTATTAACATATAATGTATTATTTGCCCCAGGGTACATGGCTGTGATTCGTCAGGCTTACACATTTCACAGCACTTACCATAGCACATTCCCTCCCTAATGTCCATAACCCTACCCCCCCACCTCCTAGCCACCCTTAGTTTGTTTTGTGAGTTTAGGAGTCTCTTATGGTTTGTCTCCTTCCCCAACTCATCTTGTTTCATTTCTCTCCCCCACCCCCCATGACCCTTTGCCCTGCCTTTCAAATTCTTCATATCAGAGAGATCATCTAATAATTGTCTTTCTCTGACTGACTTATTTCTCTTACCATAAGATCCTCTAGTTCCACCCACGTCATTGCAAATGGCAAGATTTCTTTTCTCTTGATGACTGCATAGTATTCCATTGAATATATATACCACATCTTCTTTATCCATTCATCTGTTGATGGACATCTAGGTTCTTTCCATAGTTTGGCTATCGTGGACATTACTGCTATAAACATTTGGGTGCATGTGCCCCTTTGGATCACTACATTTGTATCTTTAGGGTAAATAGTAGTGCAATTGCTGGGTCATAGGGTAGCTCTATTTTCAACTTTTTGAGGAACTTCCATACTGTTTTCCAGAGTGGCTGTACCAGCTTGCATTCCTATCAACAGTGAAGGAGGGTTTCCCTTTCTCTGCATCCTCACCAACATCTGTCGTTTACTGACTTGCTAATTTTAGCCATTCTGACCAGTGTGAGGTGGTATCTCACTGTGGTTTTGATTTGTATTTCTCTGATGCCCAGTAATGTTGAGCACTTTTTCATGTATCTTGTTGCCCATTTGGATGTCCTCTTTGCTGAAATGTCTGTTCATATCTTCTGCCCATTTCTTGATTGGATTCTTTGGTCTTTGGGTGTTGAGTTCGAGAAATTCTTTATAGATTTTGGATACTAACCCTTTATCTGATATGTCATTTGTGAATATCTTCTCCCATTCTGTCAGTTGTCTTTTGGTTTTCCTGACTGTTTCCTTTGCTGTGCAAAAGCTTTTGATCTTGATGAAGTCCCAATGGTTCATTTTTACCCTTGCCTCCCTTGCTTTTGGAGATGTTTCTAGGAAGAAGTTGCTGTGGCTGAAGTGAAAGAGGTTGCTGCCTGTGTTCTCCTCCAGGATTTTGATGGAGTCTTGTTTCAAATTGAGGTCTTTGATCCATTTTGAATCTATGTTTGTGTGTGGTGTAAGGAAATGGTCCAGTTTCATTCTTCTGCATGTTGCTGTCCAGTTTTCCCAACACCATTTGTTGAAGAGACTGTCTTTTTTGCATTGGACATTCTTTCCTGCCTTGTCAAAGATTAAGTGATCATAAAGTAGGGGGTCCATTTCTGGGCTCTCTATTCTGTTCCATTGATCTATGTGTCTGTTTTTGTGCCAGTACCACACTATCTTGATGATGACAGCTTTGTAATAGAACTTGAAGTCTGGAATTGTGATGCCGCCAACTTTGGTTTTCCTTTTCAACATTCCTCTGGCTATTCGTGGTCTTTTCTGGTTCCATATAAATTTTAGGATTATTTGTTCCATTTCTTTGAAAATAAATCCCTATTTTGATAGGGATTGCATTAAATATGTAGATTGCTTTAGGTAGCACAGACATTTTCACAATATTTTTCTTCCAATCCATGAGCATGGAATGTTTTTCCATTTCTTTGTGTCTTCCTCAATTTCTTTCATGAGCACTTTATAGTTTTCTGAGTACAGATTCTTTGTTAGGTTTATTTCTAGGTATCTTATGGTTTTGGGTGCAATTGTAAATGGAATTGACTCCTTAATTTCTCTTTCTTCTGTTTTGCTGTTGGTGTATACAAATGCAACTGATTTCTGTGCATTAATTTTATATCCTGTCACTTTATGAATTCTCATTTCAGTTTTTAAATATTTCTTGAAGTCTCCCCACATTTCATCAGGATATGATTTGTCTTGGTAAGTGTTCCATCAGAACTTGAAAACAATATGGACATTCCACTGTTGTTTGATGGAATGTTCCACAAATGTTTATTATAGATTTTTTATTGAGAGTATTTTTGAAATCTTTTGTATCCATGCTGATTGTCTGTCTAGTTGATCTATCAATTATTGAGAAAGAGCTACCAAACCTCCAGTTATAACTATGGATCTGGCTATTTCTCCTTTCTGTTTTATCATTTTGTGTTTCATATTTTTTGTATTTATGTTGCTTGGTGCATATACACTTACAATTGATATGTCTTTCTGGTGGAATGACTCTTTTGTTATTGTATAATGACTCTTTGTCTCTGGCTATTTTCTTTGCTCTGAAGTGTGATTTATCTGATACTAATTTAACTGTTATTCATTTCCTTTGATTAATATTTGCATGATACATCTTTTTTTAAAAGATTGTATATATGTATGTACGTATGTATTTAATAGAGTGAGAGAAAGCACTATCAGGGGGTAGGGCAGAGGAAGAATCAGGCTCCCTGTTGAACAGGGAGCTGAACGTAGGGATTAGATCCCAGGAGCCCCAGATCACCATCTCAGCTGAAGGCAGATACCAGATGCTTAACTAACTGAGCCATCCAGGCACACCTGCATGATACATTTTTACTCTCATTTTACTTGAATCTGCCTGTCTTATATCTGAAACGAGATTCCTGTATACAGTATTTAATTTGGCTATGTTTTTAATTCCTGCATTTTGAGTATTTAGACAAATTACCTATAATGTAATTATAGTTGTTAGGGCTTAAGTCTGAGATTTTGTTTTGTTTTCTGTTTATTTTTTGGGGAGTTATTGTTGTTTATCAACTGTGTCTGCATCAGGCTACTATATCAAAGGACCATAACTGGTTTGCTTTGTTTATTTGTTTATTATGCTTTATTTATTTATTTATTTATTTCTCACTGCTTAGGGGGCCAGAAGTCTAAGATCAAGGTCCCAGCATGACTGCATCCCACGGCAGGCCTTTTTCCAGGTTTCAGACTGCCAACTTCTCTTTTTATATTTTCAAGTAAAAGAGAGGGTTAGAGAGCTCTGTGGCCTCTTTTTACCAAAGCACTAATCCTATCATGAGGGCTCTACCACTTGACCTAATTTCCTCCTAAAGGTTCCACTTCCAAACACTATCAAATTGAGGATTAGATCACAATGTATGACTTTTTAGGGGGGACACAAATACTCAGTTCAGAACAGCCATCTGTTTCTTTTTCCCTGCTTCCCTGTGGGTTACCTAAATATTTTTTAGAAACCTATATTTATTTAACTTTAATGATTTTAAGTATATTTCTTTAGATAATTTGCTAGTGATTGTTCTAGATATTATATTATACAAGGTCACATTTACTGATATCATTATTTTTCCAGTTCACCAATGTGGAAAAATCATGCCTTATTTTACTTCTATTTACCTTCCCACATTTACAATATAAATTGTCTTGCACATTTACTCTACATAAATTTACAACAAAATAAGACAGTGCTCTATGAAAGTTATTGCCAAGAGAATAAGAAAACAAGCCACATACTAGGAAAAAATATGTCACAAAAGACACATCTGATGAAGGACAGTTATCCAAAATATGCATAGGAATCTTAAAACTCAACAATAAGAAAATGAACAACTCAATTAAAAATGGGCAAAAGGTGGAGACAGAGCTATAAAGGAGCAGTGTTTTTGTGTTTAAGTACAAAATTATTGTTATTAAAGTTAAGCTGTATAAATTCAAGTTGAAGCATTAAATTTTAGGATAGTAAATGTAATCACCATTGTAATCACAAATAAATAGCTATAGACTATACGTGAAAGGAAATTAGAATGGAAATTCAATATTTTATTAGGACAAGTCAACTAAATACAAAAGAAGTTAATAATGCAAGAAATCAGAAACAAAAAACCTATAAGGCAAATAGAAAACAAAAAACGTGGTGGCAAAAGTCTCTACTTATAAGTAATTATTATTTTTTTACCTTAAAATGTTTTTATTTTATGACATAAAACTTGCCTTCTTAACCATTTTTAAGTATACAGTTTAATGGTATCAACTACAACCATATTATTATGTAACCATGACTACCATACATCGCCAGAACTCTTTTCATCTTACAAAACTGAAATTCTGTACCCATTAAACAGTAATTCCCATTCGCACCTCCCCCCAGCCCTCAGAAAGTACCATTTTATTTTCTGTCCCTATTTTCTTTGTTTGTTTCTTTGTTTGTTTCTTTTGTATCATTGAGACACAATATTACATTAGTTCCAGGCGTACAACATAGTGATTCAACAAAGTCCCATTACTTATGGGACATTATTTTATGTCCCATAAGTAATTATTTTAAATGTAATTAGACTAACCTCTCCAATCAAAAAAGAGAGATGGGCAGAATAGACGAAAACATGTGATCCAAAATGTGTTGTGTAAAAGAAACTTACTTGAAATCCAAAGAAATTAAAAGGTGGACAAAGAAAAGATGGAAAAGGGTATTCCATATAAATAGTAATCAAAAGAGAACAGGGCTGGCTATGCTAATATCAGACAAAATAGACTTTCAGGTTATAAGAGATAAAGGGACAAAGATTATATATTAATAGAAGGTACAATTCTGCAAAAAGGTACAATTATAAACATTTATTTTTTATTTATTTTTTAAAGATTTTATTTATGTACTGAGAGAGAGAGTGCATAGGCAGCGGGAGCGGGAGAGGGAGAAACAGGATCCCCACTAAGCAGGGATCTGGATGTGGGGCTTGATCTGAGGACCCTGAGATCATGCCCTGAGCTGAAGGCAAGAAGCATAACCAACTGAGCCCCCAGGTGCCCAAACCATTTATGCATCTAGTGACACACCATCAAAAAATATGAATCAAAATTCTACAGAACTGAAGGGAGAAATAGACAGCTTCACAAGAGTAGCTGGAGACTTCGATACCACACTCTTAGTTACTGGATAGAACAACCAGACAGAAGATGAGTAAGAAAATAAAGGACTTAACACAATAAGTCAACCAGACCCAAAAGACACATAAAGAACATGCTACCTTGCAAAAACCATGTCCATGCTCTTTCTAAAGTGCACATGGGACATTTTCCAGGATAGACCCTGAGTTAGGCCATAGATTTAAAAAAATAGATATCTCACAAAATATCTTCTTTGAACACAATGGGATGAAATTAGAAATCAGTAACAAAAGAAAAACTGAACACTTCACGAAATTGTGAATACTTAAAAATATATTTTTAAATAACCAGTGGATCAAAGAGTAAATACAAAGGAAACTATATAATACTTTCAGATGAATGATTACAAAAACACAACCTACCCAAAATACAGGGCACAGAGAAAGTAGTGCCAAGGGGGAGATCTATAGTTACAAATGCTAACATTAAAAACTGAGAAATCTTGAAGCGCCTGGGTGGCTCAATTGGTTAAGCGTCTAACTCTTGGTTTTGGCTCAGGTCATCATCTTAGGATCCTGATATCAAGCACTTAGTGGGGTCCACGCTCAGTGCAAAGTCTGCTAGAGTTTCTCTCTCCCTCTCCCACTTGTGCTCTATCTATATATTTTTTTATTATGTTATGTTAGTTACCATACAGTACATCATTAGTTTTTGATGTAGTGTTCCATGATTCATTGTTTGTGCTTACCACACAGTACACTGTGCAAAACGTGTCCTCCTTAATAATCATTACCAGGTTCCCCAATCCCCCCCCCTTCTAAAATCCTCTATTTGCTGGAGTCCACAGTCTCTCATGATTCCTCTCTCCCTCTGGTTTCTTCCTCCTCATTTTTCCCTTCCTTCTTTTAATGTCCTCCATGCTATTCCTTACGTTTCACAAATAAGCGAAATGATATGATAATGACTTTCTCTGTTTGACTTATTTCACTTAGTATCTCCTCCAGTCCCATTCATATTGATGCAAAAGTTTGATATCCATCCTTTCTGATGAGTAATATTCCATCGCATATATGTACCACATCTTTATCCATTCGTCTGTTGAAGGGCATCTCGGTTTTTTCCACAGTTTGGCTATTTTCACTATATCTGTATCTTTGGGATAAACACCCATTAGTGCAATTGTTATGTCATAGGGTAGCTCTATTTTTAATTTTTTGAGGAACTGCCACACTGTTTTCCAAAGTGGCTGTACCAACTTGCATTCCCACCAACAGTATAAGAGGGTTCCCCTTTCTCCACAACTTCTCCAATATTTGTTGTTTCTTGCCTTGTCAATTTTTGCCATTCTAACTGGTGTGAGGTGGTATCTCAAAGTGTTTTTGATTTGAATTTCCCTGATGGCTAATGATGATGAACATTTTTTCACATGTCTGTTAGCCATTTGTCTTCTTTGGAGAAATGTTTGTTCATGTTTTCTGCCCATTTTTTTGACTTGATTATTTGTTTTTTAGGTGTTGAGTTTGAAAAGTTCTTTATGGATCTCAGATATCAGCCCCTTATCTGTAGTGTCATTTGCTAATATCTTCTCCCATTCTGTGGATTTCAAAGTGCTGGAACTTTGGAATCCTAAAATTTGTATGGAACCAGAAAAGAACCCAGATTGCCAAGGAAATGTTTAAAAATAATAACAAAGCTGGGGGCATCATATTGTCTGATTTTTCAAGCTATATTACAAAGCTGTGATCACCAAGACATCATGGTACTGGAACAAAAATAGACACATGGATCAATGGAACAGAATAGAGAGCTCAGATATGGACTCTCAAATCTATGATCAACTAATCTTTGACAAAGCAGGAAAATAAAATCCAGTGGAAAAAAAGACAGACTCTTCAATAAATGGTGCTGGAAAAATTGGACAGCAATATACAGAAGAATGGAACTTGACCATTCCTTTACACTATACACAAAAATAAACTCTAAATGGATGAAAGACCTCCATGTGAGACAGGAATCCATCAAAATCCTAGAGGAGAATACAGGCAGCAACTTCTACATCTCCCACAGCAACTTCTTTCAAGACAAGTCTCCAAAGGCAAGGGAAACAAAAGCAAAAATGAAGTTTTCTGACTTGATCAAGATAAAAAACTTCTGCACAACAAAGGAAACAGTCAATAAAACAAAGAGGCAACCCACAGAATGGGAGAAGATATTTTCATTTACTACCTCAAGTTATGTTTACTTTGTTACCTTGAAGATGGTGCCGGGTCATATGTGAGCTCGGTGGCAAGGGCTCAGAAGTTCTAGCGTCCATTCTCTGATCTAAGGATTCAATTTTGAGTACTCTGAGAGAATAAATCATGTAAAAAAAATATTACACCTTAAAAATACAAATAAATGAATTTAATGAACTTGTGAAATTCAATACCACTTTCTAGTAAATTATTTGAAACAATTTAACTTGTAGCTTTTCTAAATCTTATTGATCTGAGAGTCAATCTGCATAGAACCACTGGTTGAATACTCTGAAGTTCATTTTTGACTTTTTATCCCTGTTAACTGGATCACATATAGCCAAGATTATTTCAATGTCATATGCCCTTGTTTTACAATAAGCTTGTCTCATATCCTCAATAATATTATATATTGACGTTATTTCAACTCTGAAAATCTCCAATAAAACTGACTCGTAGCTTACTGAGACATCCTATTCTATCCTTGCTTCATTTCTAATTTTTAGAAATTGTTCCTTGTCAAACTAAATTCTACGTGTCTGTGGTTTCTATTTGCTTTGCATACTAGAGAAAAATAGAGCAAGGTAAACCATTTCTTCACATGAAGTCCTTAGAGATCATATTCTGTATCATTCCTCTCTGTTCCTATTTTATTTTCCAACCCAAACAAAACAAAATGTAACAAACAAACAAACAAACAAAAAAACCCAGCAAACAAATCCTCTTTTTTTTTTTTTCTGCCTTTCTTCTTATGAAGTGATTTGAAGTTCTCCTGCCAACTGATGTCTAATGTAGGGTCACTTCCTTGTGCCAATGTCCTCTCCAACTCACCCTTGTGGCCCATGTCTAGACACTGTATATCCTGATTGACCCAAGATCACATTAGCCCTTGGTTACATTCATACGATATCATTCACTGAGGAAATTTTTATTGAACAACTACTTTACTGAGAACACAGAGATGTCTGAAATGGGAGTCAAAGCCTCAAGGCAGTAGAGTGTTGCTGGATCCCTTAAGGTATTTATAAATCCACAACATTTTAGGAAGAAAGTGGAAAATCCCTGCACAGAGCTAGAGCTCATGTCCTATGAAAACAGAGATAACAGAAAGATAACAGAAAAGATCATCTAACCAGGAGGATACAGAATGTTTTATAAATCCCAGAGGCCTTTAGGATCAGTTCTTGACAGGTGGATGTGACATGGATTTACAGAAGTAATATAAAGGGTACATGGCTAAGTTGACTGATATATTTTTTTAAGATTTTATTTATCTATTTATTTGACAGAGAGATCACAAGTAGGCAGAGAAGCAGGCAGAGAGAGAGGGGGATAACAGGCTCCCTGCTGAGCAGAGAGCCCCATGTGGGGCTCGATCCCAGGACCCTGGGACCATGACCCGAGCCGAAGGCAGAGGCGCCCCAACCCACTGAGCCACCCAGGTGCCCTGTTGACTGATATTTAATGTCCACTCAACCACCAAAGTGTTTTCCCCAGAAGCTGAAGCTACGCTTTGTGTCCCTATGCAAAATTGTTTCTATTCTTTCATAGTACTTTTAACCAAATATCCAGAATTATATTAATCTCTATTAAGCTTTAGTCATTAAATATTTCCAGATACTTGGAATGTTTCAATATCCATGTCTAGTTATCCTTCCTGTTCATTACCTACACAGCTTCTTACCATGCAGTAATTTGGTACATTTTATTTCCTCTCCTTCCTCCAAGTCCTTAAGGACAAGGGACCAGGACCAAGAGGAGAACGGGCCTGAGTTCACACTGAAGCTGCCCTCCAAGGTGACCTTCATCTCACTCATCACTCTGTGGCTCTCACATTCTTTGACTCATATCTCACCATCTTTCCAAAAGGAGAACAGGAGACCCCTGTCAGATGGCTTGTTGAAATCCAAATCTGTTTACCAGCTGGCAACACTGATGAAAAAGGAAATTAGGCTAGTCCACATAACGACTTGTACTTAGTAAATCCATGGTGGCTTTGATGATCATGTTTCCTTTTTAAACATTTAGAAATTATTTCTCAACTCTTGTTTAAATCTACAGCAGACTTTCAAGTCTATAGTTGGTAGAATTCTTTTCCGGTAAGGACACTGGAACTTTACTTCCCACATTCTTATTCTTACACGAGTTTTCTACAGGCCTCAACAATTACCAACAGTAGTTGGGTGACACTGGCCACTCATTCATTCAACAAACACAAGAAGTTTTATCCATTTGGGTCTCTGATTCATTTTGGCCAAGAGGTTCAAACTCTAATCAAAGAGAACTTTCTCATGATTTCCTTTGGCTTAGACTTCCTCTTAACAATATTTGTTTTACCCTTTTTGTCCAAAATGACTTGTTTTCACGGAGGGGGTGCTGAATCAACATAGGAATTAATGAGTTTTGTTTTCTGTTTATTATTCATCAACATTTCTTCACTGACCTCTGGCAGATCTTTTTGGTTCCCTTTGATGTTTTGGGGACAGTTTTGTAACAGTATAAGTGGGTCAGAACATGGTTGTGAATGTGGGCTACAAAATTGCTGACCTTGAGCAGGAACCTGGCTTCTCTGAATTTCCATCCTTTGCTCTGAATATAGGGATAAGTACACAAACCCACAAAGCCATTTTAGAGTTAGAAATACAACCTGACTCTGGTAGGCAACCCAAAAGTAATAATTCATGAACTGTTTTTTATTCATGTATTTGTTTGAGATCCCTAACATTTTTTTCTATTTTTGTTCCCTTTATGTTTACACCATCTTTGAAACCAACATTATATGTCCTGTCATTCTTTTATATTTATTCTTGCTCATATCTCATCTTTCTATTTGTGTGTATGCCCTTTTATATCAGATCTAAATTTAGATCAATTAAAGCAACATGGATAAATAGAATAGTGTTTAAGGAAAAAAGACACAAAATGCACATATTGTAGTACTTCATTTACATCAGGTTCAAAATTAGTTAGAGTTCTTAAAAGCATATTTATGTTTGAGAATTATTCAGAAGGGCAGGATTGGAGATCCTCACCACTTAGAATGGAAGATCCATCAGGAGAAGGAGAAAGTCAGGATGGGGGAGAGAGCTCCTGGTACTACAAGACCTGGTGGCAAACACCATATTATCACCTCGTAATAATTTATTATGCTATGTATTTATGTTTCATCTATTTGCTCATGTATCTTGTGTTTCACAATAAATGTTTTAAGATGTTATTTAAAACTGATTTAAATATACAAAATATATAAAATATGTGAAGATGGGAGCAATGAGCATGATTTTATTACAAGCTTAGAAATTGCTAAGTTTGATTGGATTTTACCATTACTTGAAACTGTGAAGGGCCAAATGGAGGATGAGTATCCTTCCCCTGCTCTGCAGTAGTCTTTGTTACCAGAGTTGGGGGTCTTCTTTTGTTACCTCAGTCTTACAGCTCACAATGCCTATCAGGTTTCACATTCAAGGGTGACCCAGTGTCAGGTGGATGACATATTCCTGGGAGGCTGTGTAGTACTGTATGGGAGAAGTCTTGAACTTCTCCATCACTGTCCTGTGTCCTTTTTCTACCCCACTGCCAAACATCTCACATCCTTCTCCACACACACAAAGAAGCCTGTGGTCAAATAAACCAGTGCTCTATTTGACACAGTTTTGAACAAGAGAGATAATTCAACTGCCCTTCATTAAACCCATGACATTTCTTCTTCACTCCCCTCATCTTTTGAACTTTATTTCATAGATGAATAAAGTCCAGTACAGCTCAACATAGGTTGGAATAACAAAGGAAATTAGTCTGTACGTTGTTCAAATAAAGCATCATAAAGGGTGCACCAGCATCCAGACAAAGCAAATTCCTTTAATATCTGCCATATGCATAAGTGTTCAAAACTTAGAGAAACAAGTCTCTGGTCCCAACAGTATGGCATAGATCCATTTCTATCAGTTCTCCCTGACTAAATACAACTATAAATCCTAGGAGTTGACAAACAAAAACGGTGAAAAGTAGTAGAGAAAGTTGTAAAGGTTTGGGAACCTGGGACTTGAAGAAAAGCCCCCTAGGAGGATGGCCACAACCCCTCTCCCTCCAGCAGAATAAGGTGAGCCTGTTCCAAGGATTCTTAACCCTCATCTACAATAATGAATAGCATAGGCAAGCTCATTTCTTGCCGGAGGAAAGGGGTCCTTCCCACAGCACAGGACAGCACAAACACAGTCTAGAGAGAAGATTCCTTCTTATTAGACCCAATAAGGCCTCTTCGTCCCAAAAAGACTAAGACTCACCTTCTCACAGGAGAAATGTAGTGTACCTACCAGTGTAATCATGAAGGCAGTGGGTACAACAAGCCAACCAATTTGTTCCACAGTCTGAGACTCAACCTTCCCCACCAAGAGACACTCCACAGATGCACAAATATGCTGAATTGATTTTTTCTAACATACTTTATTTTTAGAATAATTTTAGGTTCACAAGAAAATTGAGAGGAAGATTCCCTGTACACTCTCTTCCCCTACACATGCACAGCATCCCATTTTATTAACATTCAGCCCCAAGGTGGGACATTTGTTACAAGTGATGAACCTATATCGACACATCTTTATCATTCCAAGTCTCCAGTTTACATTTGGGTTCATCCTATGGTTGTGAGGGTTTCATCCATTCTGCATCTTTGGTCAAATATTTTCTCCCAGTCTGTGGCTTGTCTTCCTATTCTGACTGTATTTCACAGGGCAGAGTTTTTGCTTTTATTAAAATTACTTCTTTCATGAATCATAAATTTCATATTGTATCTAAAAAGTCATTATCAAACCCTAGGTTACCTAGATTTTCTTCCATGTTGTCTTAAGGGGTTTTATATTTTTGCATTGTATATGTAGGTCTGTGATCCATGTTCAGTTCAATTACTTGGGGAATATAAGGTCTGTGTCTAGATCTCAGCCTACGCATATGGATGTCTAGTCACTCTAGCACCAGTTGTTGAAAAGTCTGTCTTTCCTCTATTGTATTGGCTTTGCTCTTTCATCAAAGACCAATTGGCTATATTGGTGTAGATCTATTATATTATATATTGTATAGATCTATTTCTGGGCTCTCTATTCTGTCCTATTTTTCTATTCTTTCACCCATCCAAACTGTTCTTATCACTGTAGCTTCCTGGCAAGTCTTGAAGTGGGACAATGTCAGTTCTCTGAAATCATTTTTCTTCTCCACTATTTAGTAGGCTACTCTGAGTCTTTTCCTTTTTCTTTATTTTTTTATTTTATTAACATATAATGTATTATACGCTTCAGGGGTACACGTCTGTGAATCATCAGCCTTATATAACTTACAGCACTCACCATAGCTCATACCTTCCCCCATGTCCATCACCCAGCCACCCTATCCCTTCCTCTGCACCCCCCAGCAACCTTCAGTTTGTTTCCTGAGATTAGGGGTCTCTTATGGTTTGTCTCCCTCCTGATCCCACCTTATTTCATTTTTTCCCTCCCTACCCTCATGATCCCCCCGCCCTGCCTCTCAAATTCTTCATATCATAGAGATCATATAACTGTCTTTCTCTCATTGACTTATTTCACTTAGCATAATACCCTCTAGTTCCATCCACATCATTGCAAATGATAAGATTTCATGGTTTTTTAATGGCTGCATAGTATTTTATTATATATACATATATATAAATATGTGTGTGTGTGTGTGTGTGTGTGTGTGTACACACCACATGTTCTTTATCCATTCATCTGTTGATGGACAACTAGGTTCTTTCCATAGTTTGGCTATTGTGGACATTGCTGCTATAAACATTCAGGTGCACGTGCCCCTTCGGATCACTACATTTGTATCTTTAGGGTAAATACCCAGTAGTGCGATTGCTGGGTAATAGGGTAGCTCTATTTTCAACTTTTTGAGGAACCTCCATACTGTTTTCCAGAGTGGCTGCATCAGCTTGCATTCCCACCAACAGTGTAGGAGGGTTCCCCTTTCTCCGCATCCTTGCCAACATCTGTTGTTTCCTGACTTGTTAATTTTAGCCATTCTGACTGGAGTGAGGTGGCATCTCACTGTAGTTTTGATTTATAGTTCTCTGATGCCGAATGATGTCACCCAAAACCATAAGATACCTAGAATAATACTGTGTTTTAAAGTCTGAGAAACAAACTGAGGGTTTTTGGAGGGGCGGGGGGTTGGGTGAGCTTGGTGGTGGGTATTAAGGAAGCCACGTATTGCATGGAGCACTGGGTGTGATGCATGAATCATTAATCTTGGAACACTGAAAAAATAAAATTAAATTAAAAAATAAAATAAATTTCAAATTCCAATTGTTCATTGCTGGTATGTAAGAAAGTGAATTATATATTAACCTTATATCCTACAACCTTGCTTTAATATTATGTTTATTAGTTCCAAAAGGGTTTTTTGTATATGACTTTTTAAAATTTTCTACATAATCATGTCATCTGTGAACAAATGCAGTTTTATTTCTTCCTTCCCAGTCTATATCTTTTTATTTCTTTCGTTGTCTTATTGCATTAACTAGTACCTCCAGTCTTATATTAAGAATAGGGGTGCCTTGTATTGCATGGAGCAGTGGGTGTGGTCCAGGAACAATCAATCTTATAACACTGAAAAAATAAAATAAACGTATTTTAGAAAAAATAAAAAAGAATAGGGGTGTCTGGCTGGCTCAGTTGGCAGAGGATGCGATTCTTGATCTAAGGTTTGTAAGTTTGAGCCCCATGATCAGCATAGAGATAACTTAAAAATAAAATCTTAAAAAAAAAGAATGAGTGGTGCCTAATAAACACAACCTCAGCCAAGTGAGAGATGTCAACATTGACAGTTGTAAATCATGTCAACAGTATGTAGCCTTGGTATTATGTGATGAAAATGATACTTCATCTCTGTGATCTTCCTCCCAAAAACCATAACTTCAGTCTAATCTTGAAAAAAATATCAGGCATATGCCATTAGAGCAGTATCTTACAAAATACTTGATCAATGTTTCTCAAAACTTTTCAAAGTTATCAAAATCAAGGGAAGTCATAAACTGCCACAACTGAGAGCAGCTGAAGAAGACACAACCACTAAGTATAATGTAGTATCCTAGATGAGATCCTGATTCATAAAAGGAACATTAGGAAAAAACTAAGAAAATCCGAATATACTACAGACTTTAGTTATTAGGAATTTATTAATAATGACTTAATAAACTGTAGTAACATAAGATGATAATAATAGAGACCTGTATGTAGGATGTGAGGGAAGTATATGGGAACTTTCTGTACCATCTGCTTAATTTCTTTGTGTATCTAAAACACTTCTAAAAACTAAAGTCTATTAGTAAAAAAGGGCAGCAACAAGGAGGATCCTTGTAGTAAGGAAGCACTCAGTATCTTGACATCGATGATGGATACCCAAACATATATATAACACATATATAGATATGTGATAAAATTGTATTTCACTAACTACACACACACACACACAGTACAAGTAAAACTGGAGAATTTTTAATAATGATGGATTGCATGAATGTCATTATCCTATGTAACTATAGTTTACAAAGTGTTACGATTGAGAGAAATGGGTAAAGGATATAGCCACATGTAAATCTATAATCATCTCAATGAAAGTTTCAATTAAAAAAATTAAGCAACATTGGGTGCCTCGGTGGCTCATTTGGTTAAGCATCTGCCTTCCGCTGGGGTCATGATCTCAGGGTCTTGGTAGCCCTGCATCTGGCTCCTTGTTCAATGAAGTATCTGCTTCTTCTTCTCCCTCCATTCCTCCACTCATGCTCACTCTCTCTCTCTCTCTCAAAAATAAATAAAATCTTTTAAAAAAATTTAAAAAATAAATAAAAATTTAAAAATAGAGCAACTCTCAAAAGCAAGGAACAGCAAGGAATAAAAAGCTTTGAGTGATTTCATGCCTCTGAACATAATCTTAATGTGAACCAAGGAATATCCAAAATAGAAGGGGAGGGACAAAGTGACAACAACACTAAAAGTAACCAAAAAAAGAAGAAGAAAGGGAAGATAGACAAGGAAATGTGAAGGGGGAAATAGTAGTGTTCCCATTAGTAACCAGATGTCAATATATTTCAGAAGCTAGAAATACTCCCTTTGGAGAGCTACCAGCATATTGTATTTTCCAGGATGGAGGCCATTTTTTTACCTGGGAGCAAAGAGCTTCTTTATTTTCAATAATTCTTTTTTTTTTTCATGGAAGTGCAGGCCATTTCATCTAAGCATATGGCACATTGACTAACAGATAGAAGATGCTAAATAATTTTTTTAATAAAAGCAACCAAAGAAACAATCAGGAAATGTTGAACTCTGACCTTAAAAACTATTTAGTGTACTTGATATTAGGCGTTCTCAAGGATAAGGGCAGAGCACTAAATCTCTTCTGTGACACAAACATGGGCTACCTAAATAAGCAAAATCAGGTTTCCTGTGCTAGTGAGCTGGACAAGGTGTAACAAGCTCATCAACCCTGTGTAACTGAGGCAGTCTCATCTTACTGATCAATCCAGGTACAGTTAGCAGCACCAAGTGCATCCATCTTCAAGGGTGGACATGGCAGCCATCAAGGCAGGGAGAAACTGCAGGTCCATGGCATGAGAATAGAAAAACTAGTGTTCCTAAGAAGCCTTTAGTTTCCAGATGTCAAAGATCCTCTTGGGCTTCCATTGTGAGAAAGTAGCAATAGAGCACCCATAGATAACCACTTATACCACATAAAAGTTCAGATCAATAACTTAGAAAAGTGAGCCTCCCCTGGGGGCTCTGGACTTTTGTAGTGCTTGGCTTCAGTGTCTGGGTTTTTTTTCCCTTTTTTCTGCACCTGCATCCATATTGAATCAGCATCTGTCCCCATCACACGATCCAGGTACAGATGCATCGGGTTGAGCAGATTATATCTCCTCATCTGGCCTGGCATTTGTCTGTCATGCTGTGGCCAGAACATGATACCTAGTTGACAAAACGCAGACCTCACATATGTCCATGGCCCTTTGTTGCACCAGGGTGCTCCTGTTGTTTGGACTCCTCCAAAAGTTCAGGGACTCAGGCCTCTATCTTGTTGGCCCTTTCAAGACAAATGGCATATCACAGATCACAGCAGGTGCTGCTCAGCTCAACATTTGCATCTCCCCATACAAATGCACTTCTGCTTGCCACATTTTAGAATCAATCAAGGAAGCTTCATAGTCCTGTGTGCACCCAAGAGTGTGCTTGTGCTTGTGTGTGTTTATGCCCTGTGGTTTGGAGTGAGTAGCTTTGATGTTTCCTTTTTATCTTTAGCTTTATCCTGAGAATTCTTTGCAACCTGGTTGAAGTGGCAGTTAACAGCCAGGCTCAAGGGCTATAACAAACTCTGTAAGAAGTCACAGATGGAAAGTGTCTGCTCTCATATCTGGTCTAGGATGTAGGAAAGATAGAACAAGGATTCCATAGTCCAAAGTTAATCACGGCAATCTCTCTCCTGAATTATAAACAGTGCTCAGGCCTCCTAAGATGAAAAAAATGTGAAAAATGTCTCATTTAAATTCCCTGAATGAACATTAAAATAATATGGTGGCAATAATTTGAATTTATTCATTTATTACCAAGCATTAAAATATAAATTAATTTCCTTAAGTTTAGATCAAAGAACAGCCCCTAGAAAAAGCAGGTATTTACTAACCTGCTTAGTAAGTAAAATCATCCAATGCCAAAACATCAAAAGTAGATTAATTAATCAATTTTCTGAAATCTTTGTTCATAGCACCTACTCAGTGTATATATTTATCGCCAAAGAATATGACTATAATTTTTTTAAAAGGTCACTATTTTTATTATCATTATTTCCTGATAAGTCAGATATATCTGAGTGATAGATCAGTTTTTTTGAAGTCAATAGACAAATAGAGTTAGGATTAACTGACTTCATTCAGCAGTGTGAAATTTCTCTATTGACCCTCCTCTGTGTGGGAAACACCTCAGTAGACATGAAATCCTCATGACTTAGTTCTTTATATTCTAAATGTCCTTGTATTTGCATAAACAACTATCAATGCTTAACAGTATGCTTTGCAGTACTAAACTTCATCTGATTGAAAATGATAAATCCATGGCTCTTTATAAGCAGATTGCAAGATCCAGGTTTTTCTTTTTGTTTTTCTTTTTTTTTTTTTCATTGAAGTGAATCTTTATCAGGTTTACAGAAATAGTAAATGCCTAAATCCTGCATACTTAACATTGTTCTTTAAACTGGCATATTGAAAGTATCTCCCTTTGTGACATGGTCCATTTGTTTTTTGTGTTTTATTTTTCACAAGGTCCATTTGTGTTTAAAAATTTTTAATTGCTTACTGTCCAAGATTCAAGTTTTTCTTAAGAATGACTACAGAAGGGGTGCTTGTGTGGCTCAGTGGGTTAAAGCCTCTGCCTTTGGCTCAGGTTATGATCTCAGAGTCCTGGGACAGAGCCCGCATCAGGCTCTCTACTCAGCAGGGAGCCTGCTTCCCCCCTCTCTCTGCCTGCCTCTCTGCCCACTTGTAATCTCTCTGTCAAATAAATAAATAAAGTCTTTAGAAAAAAAAAAGAATGACTACAGAATTTTGCCCTTACAACTGCTTTTCTTTTTCAGTCATTTTTGAGTTTTAAGGGTAGACACCCAGCATTTTAGTCCATGCTCTAGGACAGGTATATTCACTGCACAGCACAATGTCAAGGTGTTTCTACCAAGTTGTTTAAAACTCCACATACCTTTCCCAAGTGTCCACCTATGAAAAGTCCCCTCACATTCCCTGCAAGGCTCCTGTGTGCAACGGCTTCTGGGGATGAGCAGCAAGGGGTACAGTCTCCAAGAGGCCACAGCATGGACCCCTGAGTGTATGAGGATGCAGTTATCCTTACATTCATTAGTAATGTCACCAAGATGATCTCCACGGTATAGCCCCAACTCTAAGCTTCTGTTATTCTAAAACCTTAAAACCAAGTAAATGCTAAATTAGCTAAGTGGCATCCCTGAGCCCATGCATGAGGTCATTAAGCAGGTTTGATCCAATGTTGATGAACTAAATACCACCTGGATGAAGGCTGATCTTCATTTTCTGCAAAGCAGCATAGGACAGTCACATATGGACTCACCTCTGAGTTCTTTTGTTTTCCTGATGCTAAGCCACACACCTGCAAGTGGAAGGAAAATGTTGTTATGCAGCCACAAGCCACTTTGGATCCTCTCTGTTAGTGCCCTGAGATCCTTTTTGCCTCTGGGATACTTATTCAAACAATAAAATCTAGTCTTTCCTTAAGGTAAGGCCTTGGGAATATTGGAACCTGAACTAACATCTTAATGCTCATTTACTGAATTCTTTTAATGTTCCAGGCACTATACTCAGTGCAGGAGAGTATGCAAAGTTTAATACATCAGGGCACTCCCTCAACTAACTGTGAATCTGGAGCAAGCATAAGATGCTATAAGTACAGCAAAACCAGGTACCGCGGAAAATAAATAGGAGCTTTCCATTGATTGACTTAAGCAAGTGGGGACAATTTTGTGAAGTAGGTAATCTTTGAAAAATGATTAGGTTTTTGGGGTGTCTGGGTGGCTCAGTGGGTTAAAGCCTCTGCCTTCAGCTCAGGTCATGATCTCAGGGTCCTGGGATCCAGCCCCACATCAGGCTCTGGGCTCAGTGGGGAGCCTGCTTCCTCCTCTATCTCTATCTGCCTCTCTGCCTACTTGTAATCTCTCTCCTTGCTGTCAAATAAATAAATAAAATATGTAAAAAAATAAATAAAAAAGAAAAAAGAAAAATGATTAGGTTTTCAACAATTGATAAAAAGAGAGGAAGAATGGAAGTAACTGGAAAGAAAGGTATAGGCTAAGAGAACAAAGTCAGCAAAGGAAAAGAGATGAGGAATTGCAGGCCATGTCCTGGACCCAGCAAAGAGTAGTTTAGAGCTCAGCTACACTGGGGCTGAGAGGTGAGGCTGGCCATAGTTTGTAAAAGCAGAGTGAAGGAAGACCACGGATACCTTGGCCACCAATCTAATGAGTTTGGACTTCGTTCTTTTTTTTTTTTTTTTTAAGATTTTATTTATTCATTTAACAGAGAGAGAACACAAGCAGGCAGAGAGGCAGGCAGAAGCAGAGAGAGGAGCAGGCTCCCTGCGGAGCAAGGAGCCCGATGCGGGACTCGATCCCAAGACGCCGGGATCATGACCTGAGCCAAAGGCAGTTGCCCAACCAACTGGGCCACCCAGGCATCCCTGGACTTCGTTCTTGTAGCAATTGCAAGTCACTGAAAAAGTCTGAGCAAGGAAGTGACATTCTCAAGCTAATTCTGCATGATGCATGGAAGCTAGAGCTGGCAGAGAGGTGGGTAGACAGAAGTTATAAAATCTGGGATATTTTGCCCCTAGGCTTTTCCACCTCCAGGTGAGCCCACTTGCTCCCTTATGCCTCCATCACTTTAGCCTTCCCAACCTAACCCATAAAACCCTTCCTGAAGTAAGGTGCTAATACTTTTGAAAAATCTCACTTTAAAATGAAGACTCTTAAAAAGTGAAAATACCTCAAGACTCCAAAGCATGTCACCACAGTGGGAGGAAGGATGAGTGTTAGCACCTAAGACCCTGTTATCTACTGCCCCACCCACTCCCTGCAGAAGGCAACAGAGGAAACTGCATAGGAGGGCTGCCTTTTTCCAGGCTGGGCTAGGATGCAAAGTGACTTTGAGGGGAAAGCAAAGGAGAACAAGGGCTAGAAAATGCTTCCTTTTTAGTACTGACTCTTCCCCAGGGAAACTCCAAAGCTCTTGAACTGGCCTAAAATCAAGGTACAGACACCAGTTTTTAAATCCAATGATTAGTCATATCCTTTTCTCAAGCTTGAGGGTTCAGCTTTTCTGCCCCCAGTGAGGCACAGTTCTGGAAGGCCAGCTGCAGGAGCAGAGCTGAGGAAGCCTCATTGGATGCCAGAGCTATGCAGACCTGGGAGCTCAGTGTAGGATGAGTAAAGACTGTGGTCTCACTCATTGCAGCCACCTCACGCCCCCTTCCTTCACGAGAACATGAATCCCACAGAGAACGCTCTGTGTTCCAAGACCCATTGCTTACATTCTTGTCTTTAATTGCATCGTATAAATAGTAATTTTATTTTTGACCAGTGTATATACGTTAAAAATGAAAAAAAAGAGAAAAAAAGCTGAAAACAATAAAAACTTAAAGCTAAATTTTTTGTAAGTATATATTAAAAATATATATAAGAAAGTGGAAAAAGCTTTCAGAAATTCCTGTGGTCAAATCCAGCGACCAGTGATTTTAGATACATCTTATTTTTCTGATGACAAAACACAAAGCCAAGGACCCAGGGGTCACAATGACGCTAAAAAAATGACCTCTAACAAAAGCTCAGGGGACCAGATTCTGATTTTTTCATTCAGGAGAAAAATCCAAATGGGAAAGAAAAGTGTGTTTCTCTACCAACAAATGGGTTTGCTGGGGCTCTTGTTTTCCACACATCACATCTCCAGGCCCTGAGACCTGGCAGGATCTCAAGTGACCACCCATGTGGCTGGAGTCCTATCACTGCCCCCTGAGGCAGACGGGACACTCTCAGGAGGCTCTTGCTGAAATGCTGCCTCCAGGGAAAAAATGTTCTCCCTTCCACTCAGGCACAGAGTTCCTAAGCATAAAGGCTGAAAAAGAGGAGGGTGGAGTATGATTCATTCTGAGCTGAGAAGTGACTCAAAAAGGAAATTGCCTGGTGTGCCTGGATGACACAGTTCATTGTAACCTGCTGTGACCAGGCCTGTCTGTCAGGCAGCTGTCTACCTTTGCCTTGGAAATCAGTCAAGTGAACACGCTGGGCACACTCCGGGCTTCATCCACCACACAGTGACTAAGACTTTTCCTGGCTGGGTCTCCCACTTCTGACCACTCCCAGATTCTGTGCCATGGTGATCACTGAGACTCAAGGAAACAATTTAGAAACAGAATAGAAACAATTTAGATATAAAGAGAGGACTGCGCAAATGCCAGAAAGGAAAGTGAGAAAAAGGGAAGGAGAACCACATGCACTCACAAATCTTAAAGCCTATGTTTTAACTTATCAATATTTCCTACTTCGTGCTTATAACTCTCTCCAAATCACCTGTAAAAAAAAAAAGGAAAGAAGGGAAGGAGAGGAGGGGAGGGGAGGGAGAAGAGAGGGGAGGGAGAGGGGAGGAGGGGGGAGGAGAAGGGGGAGGAGAAGGGGAAGGGGAGAGGTTGGAAAGGAAAGGAAAGGAAAGGAAAGGAAAGGAAAGGAAAGGAAAGGAAAGGAAAGGAAAGGAAAGGAAAGGAACTTACTTTTGTTTTTATAATTGACTTCTTTCTTTCTTTATAAGGTCAAGACACTTATGCATTTTAAACCTTACAACAGGACAAGTATTTCCTGAGCTGTTTTAATGCCAAATAGTAAAGCTTAGAGTGAGGTATATGGAATTACTAGTTTAGTAAGTCAAAAATGGACAAATACCCTCACTTTACATAGTTCAATTTAACACACTACATGAAAGAGTGGTCCAAGCTTCTTCAGATATTGCTAATGTTTTTTTCAAAAGGCTTCATTGGCATCTTATAAGATGTTAGCCTGTTACTAATTAAATGCCTGCTACCTTCTTACCTACTTCCCTAGCAGTCCTCCCTGGCTGTTCCCCGTGCTGCCCAGAAGGTGACTGGTGTTCAGCATTGCCTTGCTCTTCATCCACAAGATGCCAAGCCAGTTTCAAGGCTACACAAGCAGTTGGCATTGACTTCTGGGCAAAATTCACATACCAGGCTCAAGCATTACCACAGAGTCTGCCGCTGTCCCCAGGGGAGCCCTGGAACTGGCCCTGAACCTCATAAGAATGAACAAAACCACAGCAGACCTACTGTATGAGGTGAAGGAGACCACCCTCTTGCTGAGCACCAGATCCATCAACCCCTTTGTTCCATGTACTGAGCAGGAGTGAACCTGCTCCCCTGGGAGAGACAAGTGTCATTTTCTCAGGTAAAAGTGATGTGTGCCGGTAAACCCGTATCTTCTCAAGAGTAAGGTGCTATCTTGGAAGGATGCAAAAGAGGATCTACCACTTCCCCCACCAAAACATACACATCCACCTTCTTATACATAGGACAAGACATTGGAACTTTTCTTAAAAAGTTACTGTTATTGGCTTCTAATGAGTACAGTTTACTTCTTTCTTTTCTTCTTTTCTTCAATGAATATTTGAGTGCACCGTGCCAGGCATTGCGCTTTTCCAACAAAAAACTGTCACTTCTCAGACTACTCTCAGAAAGCTTAGATTCTACAAAGAGAGAGAACACATGTACAGGGAACCCAGTAATAACTGTGCTGTATGAATATAATACGAGAAACAATGAACTTTGCCTCGGAAATGAGGACCAGGTGGGTATGGATATTGCTCAACCCATTCAGTGTATGTAGCCAAGACTTATTAGTGAATGAATGAATGAGTATGAAGCAAATGAGTGAATGAGGGAGAAATAGATTGCCTTCCATGGTCAGCTCTGTTCTAGGTACAGCTCTATAGGTACCTACCTACAGAGGTCAGCTCTGTCGGGGCAAAGGAGTGAATGAAACATGCAAATCCTTGCCTTTAGATTAAGTGGACTTGACAAACATGATATTTTGAGTTGCATTTAGAACTAAAAAAAAAAAAAGATAGATTTAAAAAAAATTAAGGGAAAACAGGATAAGTAATTCTGAGAAAAGGAATGCGGTCATGAAAGCACATGGATGTACACATACAATCAATCCAGATAGACAAACTAAAAATCAAGATGTTTCAGAATCTAAGGAGGGAAAAAAAAAGGGTAGTAACATCCTGGTCTGGCCTGGCCTCTTCTTTTAACCCTATTAAAATGGTTATCAACATTTCCAGACCTTTCCCTAGTCACCAAAATAGAAAGGAGAAATAAAGGAAATCAGTCTGATGTTTCAATTTGCCTCCTTTAATGGTGATTTGCCTCTGACCTGAACCTAATGAACTGGCCAGACAAAGAGAATGAGTCGTTAGAGGCAGGCTCCAAGAGTCTACTAGGGAAAAAAAGAAGAAATAGTGCCCTGTCCTCCAGGAGAGCACCCTATCCCAGTGACACACCACTTGCCCCCTGGTGTTGGTTTTCTCAGGTTTGTCAGAGAACTCAGCTCTTTCTGACTTCTAATAAAGTGAACACTGAATATCAATTTAGTAAGTTTAAGCTCCTAATACATTTTTATTTTATTGAGGTAAAATGCACACACAGAAAAATGCACAGGTTATAAGAATACAATGTGATATTTTGATAAATACATACACCTGAGAAACCACCAGTCTAATCAAGACAGACTGTTATCAGCCCAGAAAGCTCTCTCAAGCCCCTTTCCAGACAACACTACCCGTGCAGAGGTAACCACTTTTCTGACTTATATCACCTTGTATTAATTCTGTCTATTCTTCAACTTCATATAATGGAATCTGAAAATAAATATTCTTTAGGGGTTGACTTCTCTCCATCAGCATGATGTTTTTGACGTTCATTCACAATGTTTTATTTGAAAATAGTCTGTTTCCTTTATTTCTAAGTAATAGTCCATTGTATGGTTACACAAGTCCTTTATCCATTCTCTTTTGGTAGACATTTGGTTTGTTTCCATTTTTTGGCTTTAATGGATAAAGCTGTTATAAATATTCTTATTGTAGTCTTTTTATAGACCTATGTTTTCAGTTCTCTTGGGTAAATACTGGGAATAAAATGGCTGGGTAATGAAACAAGTGTGTGTTTAACTTCATAAGAAGTTGTGAAACTGTTTTCCAAAGTAGTTGCACCATTTTACATTCCTGATCCATGAGAGTTCCAGTTACTGAATATCCTCACCAACATTCAGTGCTGCCAGTTGTTCCAATTTTAAGTATGCTAATGAAAATGGAAGTGTATGTTATTGTGGTTTTAACTTGCATTTCTCTATGATCCTGAGCATTTTTTTCATGTGCTTCTTGGCCATTCCTATATTTTTTTAGTGATGTGTCTGTTCAAAATTTTTTGCCCATTTTAATGGATTGTCATTTTGACAGATGATAGCTACCTAGTTAGCTAGCTGATGATAGATAGATAGGTTATATAAATATAAAAGTCTTCTTTCAGAAATCCACTTCCAGTCTATGAGTTCTGTTAGCACGTTCTTAATTTTGATGAAGTCTGATTTTCCATTTTTTTCCCTTTATGTTTAGAACTTTTCTGTCCTCCCTAAGCAATATTTGCTTACTTCAAAGTTGCAAAGATATTCTCCATTGTTATCATTTGGAAGTTGTAGACTTTTAGTTTTTATGATTAAGTCACAGATTAATTTGAGAGTGTTTATGAATTACAAAGTCTGAGAGTCATTTTTTTCCACATATTTATTCAGCAGAACAAATGTTTTGCATATTCCAAAAAAAGACTTTCTTTTCCCCCATTGAATAGCCTTGACACCTCTGTCAAAAAATGAAAAAATTAAAAATAGAACTAACATATGATCCAGCAATTCCACACTGGGAATATATCCAAAGGAAATGAAAACACTATGTCCAAGAAATACCTGCACCCCCATGTTCACTGCAGCATATTTACAGTAGCTGAGACATAGCAACAACCTAAATGTCTATCCACAGATGAATGGATAAGGAAGATATAGAATCTAATGCAATGGAATAATATTCAGCCATAAAAAAAGAAGAAAATCCTGCCATTTGTAATAACATGGATGGACCTTGAAGGGGGTCCATATATATCTATATATATCTATATCTATATATCTATATCTATTATTATATATCTATATATAATAATATATTATCTATATCTATATCTATATCTATTATAGATATAGATATATATCTAGATATATATATTATCTATATCTAGATAATAGATATAGATATATATCTATATCTATTGTTCATATATATATATATATGAACAAAAAAAAATCACAAAGAAATCAGATTTATAGTACCAGAGGCAGAGGGGGAGGGACAAGGGATTGGAGGAAGGTAGTCGAAAGGTAGAAACTTCTAATTATAAGATAAATAAGTACTAGGTATATAACCTACAACATGCTGACTATAGCTAACACTGCTCTATGGTATACAGGAAAGTTGTTAAGAGGGTAAATCTTAAGAGTTCTCATCACAAGGAGAAAATTTGTTTGTTTTTGTTATTCTATCTCTATGAGGTGACAATGTTAACTAAAGTCGATGTGGTGATCATTCTAGAATATATGTAAGTCAATTCATTACACCATACACCTTAAACTTATATAGTGTTGCATGTCAATTATATCTCAGTAAAACTGGAAAATTAAAAAAAAAAGGAAAACAAGACCAGTCTTTTTTTTCAAAGATTTTATTTATCTATTTGACAGAGAGAGAGAGATATCACAAGTAGGCAGAGAGGCAGGCAGAGGGAGAGAGAGGGAAGCAGGCTCCCCGCTGAGCAGAGAGCCCAATGTGGGGCTTGATCCCAGGACCCTGAGATCCCTTCAGATCATGACCTGAGCTGAAGGCAGTGGCTTTAACCCACTGAGCCACCCAGGTGCCCCTAGAATCAGCTTCTCTATTTCATTTAAACAGTGTCCACTCGATTTTTTTTTTTTTTTTTGGTGGTGTGGTTGGATTGGCAGAAGGGCAAAGTGGGGGGGGGGGGTTGGATATGACCTTTATTGAGCTTATCAACTGGAATTAAAATGTCTGTACAAAACCAAATGTTGGTTACTATAATTTCTGCATCACAATTAAATTCCAAACAGTTTTTTTTTTTTTATTTTTAAACAGTCAACTCAATCAAAACCCACTACTTGAGAATCAATAGCTTCTTAGAGGCCACAGTAATATTTAAATATGGTTAAAACTCAAATGCAGAAATTTTGTTGGTTGGAAAGCTAATTAAATTTCCAACTTGCTCAAATAGAATTACAAAAAGGCAGAATTGTGTTACTTAAATTGGCAAGAAATGCATCAAAAGAGTTAAAAGTAAAGCGTATTACCCTTCATCACTTGCAACTTCCTATTCATGGAGATGAAGAATCAAAGACTCTCTCATCAAAGGTACTATTGTGGGTGGTGGTGTCATTCCACACATGCAGAAATCTCTGATTAGGAAGAAAAGACAACAGAAGACTGTTTAAATGGTGCTCAATTATCTCAAGACTCTAAACACTATTAGCAGCTGATGATTGGTGGACTGTATCTCTGTGAGAGACTCACTGGGATTTTGATTGGAATTGTGTTGAATCAATAGATCAATTAGGAAAATCAGTATGTTAACAATAATATATCCTCCAATCCATGAATATGGTTATTAGTCTCCACTTATTTAGGGCTTCTGAACTCTCTCTGAGCAGTATTTTGTAGTTTCCAGTGCAATAGTCTTATATATACTTTCTTAAACTTATTCTTGAGTATTTTATTTTGTGTGTGTGATGGAACATTTTTGTTTTGTTCTCCCAAGTCTTTGCTACCAGTATATGGAAATATAATTGATGTCTGAATATCAACCATGACCTTGCTGAATTCAGTATAAGTTTTAGCAATTGCTTTGGAGATGTCTTAGCACATATATATAAACTACCATATCATTTACAAGTAATTTCCAATCATCTATAATCATAACACCTTTTATATATGGCTATTAACTTATTACATAGGCTAGAACCTTCAGTAATACATTGAATAGAAGTAATGAGAGTGCATATCCTCATGTTGGTTTTGGGGAAAGGTTCTAGTATTTCAACATGAAATTTGGTATTAGCTGTAGTATGATTTTTTTTTAATCCACACCCCTTACAGATAAGGAAATTCTTCTTTATTCCTACTATGATGAAAGTTTTTTTTTTATCACGAATGGGGGGTACATTTTAATAAATGCTTGCTCTATAACTATAGACATCATTATATAATTATTTTCATTTATTCTGTTAATATGGTAAATTAAGCTGATTAACATTTAAATAAACATTTTAATATTTAAATATGAAGTGCAAATTTGCATTTCTAGGATAAACTCTGCTTGGTCATAATGTACTATCCTATTTGTATGTTGCTGGATCCAACTTTCTAATGTTTTATTTAGAATGGTTGTACCTATGCTCCAGAGGGACACTGTTCTATAATTTTCTTTTTTTTATTGACATAAATAGAATGCCCAATTGTAGACTATTTGTGGGGTTTCTGAAAATTAGCAGTAATGAAATTTTAGCAAAAAATCACTCCAACTGAAAAAAAAATCACTCCAACTGAATAATTTAGAAATTCAATGTGTTAGTAGTATTGTTAACAACTTCTCTCATGTAAGATATTATCATACTCCCAAATGCTTAGGTTTTCAAAAACTGTGACATAAAGTTACCTTTTATGAGGTAAATCAAGAAATTTCCCCATGATTCTGGGTCACAAGAACAAGTTTTCAAGAGATAGGTTCTGAGTGTTCATTTTCACACAATCTTTAAAAATGAAGTAAGTGCAGGTCACTCCATAAGCCACTAAGAAATGTTTGTTTATCCTCTAGAATAAACCAACCTTGTAAATAAGTCTATGTGTCCTCTCCTGGCCAAAGTGATATCATTCTACCTTGGCATCTCATCAATCCTTATGTTATGGAATAGTTGAGATGGGCCAAGATGGAGACATCTCTTCAGAAATACTACTTTTCCCAGAGTTTCCAGGCTTTCTCCTAAGGTCTCCCTTAATGTGAGATTGTTCATGGGATGAGACAATGGTAGGGCTAACTTCTACCCTCAGGTAGCATACTTACACTGGCTTTGAGAGGAGGTCCTGAATTTTAAAAGCAGATTATATTTTGAACACATTATAAATATCTAATATTGTCTATACCTATTCCATGTATATTCAATGTTATGACATATAGAGGCATATAATTTAGGGCTCCCAGAGTGTAGCTTTTCTCCCATACAATAAGTTAAGTTTCCTAATTTGACTTGGAATGATGAATGATATTTAAAGTGATCATAAGAATAAAACAGAAAGGGAAGGCACAAAGCTCAAGCAGGATTGGGGAAGAAGCGGCCTAAAATTTTCCAAAATATTAATTAAGGAAAAGAAGCCTGATCACTGATCATCATGGAGCATTAGGAGCATACTATGTGCCATGCACTCGGCCTGTGCAAGAGGACTGAATCCTCACAATAACTGAGCGTAATGGTTAATAACTCAGCCTTTTAGAAAGAAATGGAGGATAACGTGTTCTAAGTAGCATTTCCAATATGTCAATACTAAAAAGTAATGGAGTTGGGATTCCAGCAGGAACAATTCTTTTTTTTTTTTTTTCCAGGAGGAACAATTCCCCTTTACTGCATTGCTTGTACAAGAAGGATTAGGCCTGAAATAATAACAATATAGACAGTGGAGCTACATTAATGTTGTTCACCATCTAATAAATGGAGCACCATACAGAGCTTCTTCAGCCAATGCTTGGTTTCAGCTATATCATTCAATTGGATGAAGGTACTGGGTGGGGAGATGTAGAAGGAGCTGGGCTGACACTGTAGATGCCGGTGGGATTTCTGCTATCTTGATAGTGTGAACAGTGTGCTGCAGCACAGTCCACACAGAGATTCAGCATGAAACACAGAAATGGTGTGAGTGAAGGGCTGGCTCTTTGGGGGTCTGCTTGCATGCAGTGACATAAATGGTGGGATTTTGTTTTTTGTCCCAGTAGAAGGAGGACATTTTACTATTATCTTTCCTTCTTAATAATGGTGAATAAAGGAAATGAGAAGGACTGTGCTTTTGGGTTGACATCTATCCAGTGAAGAAATTGTTTGTGAGGAGGCTGGTTTCTGGGCACAAGCAGGCACAGACCCTGCACAGAGTGGGGAGAAGAAGCCCTTGGTGAGTATCTGCAGCTTCAGGGGCATCAGAAAGCAATGTATGTGACACCAGGCTTGCCTTTTCACCATGCAGCCTGCAAACAGTGAAAGGGTTGGGTGCCCTCCTGTAGCCTTGGAGAAGGGACATGTCAGGCACCCTACACAGAGAAGGAATGGGAGCAGGGTTGTCTGTGCCTACTGGAGGGTGCAGGAGTTCCGCCAGGCAGTCCTTAGAGCTGAGGCTGCTTTGTAAGGGGCCTAAAGAGGTAAGAGCCAGGGACCACGGTAATTTAATCATTATGTCACAATGATCTCATTCATTTATTCATTTTGAAATACACCTTTAACACAGTATATATGCCTTAGCACTATGCTAAATGCTCAAGATACAATACAGAGCAAATCACACCTGCCTTCATGGAACTTACAGTCTAGGAAAATGGCATTTTTTCAAATAACTTCAAAGTCAGTCCATCATTACAAAATAAGATCCATGCTATGAAGGAAAAGCAAAGTGTCCTGTGCAAGTATAATAGGTGCTCCTGACCCAGGCTAGGTGATTGGAAGAGAGCAGGATGCTGGAGGAATTTAAGAGGTGGCATGGTGGGAAAAGGGCTAAGGACACAGAAGGTATCGAAGATGACTGTTGGGCTTGGAAGTACGCACGGATGAATGGCATTACCCACACTAAGGTGGTGTTTGGCAACAGCTCGTCCGGGATTTTATGAACGGAATGAAAGCAGAGCAGTGGTTATTCCTTCATTCATTCACCTGGGAAATACTTAATTCATGCCTGAAGGCACTAAGTACTTTGCCAGACTGGCTCCAATGTCAAACCTTTTAGTTCATATTTTAGATTCTTTTTTATGCAAAATCTTTAGATTCCAATAAAAATAGCACATTTGTAAAAATTACAGCAGGGAGGCAGTTAAATCTTCTAGTTTTTTGTCATATGCAGTCAAATCTCAATGGAAGTGTCCTGAATGAATGCACAGAAATACTTTAAGTAATAGATCGGGTTTGCTTGTTTTTCACCCTTCCTTTATTAGAAGTGTTTTTTGCTTTGTTTTAGCATCAAAAAAGAAATTCTTCAGCAAATATGTAACTTAGGGAGTGTTGGCCATATTTCTTGAGAAATAGATCGTTTCTGTGTGTTTTATCCTGGGAGATACTGTGAAATCCCAGATCCTTGAGAATCACTTTAATAAGTAGAATTTTTTTTCTCTCTACAAATATACTCCTCAAATGTTTATTCTAGTATAAAAGCTTTCCTACATTATCAAATAAACACCATAGAATAATTTCAATTGAGAACAGAAATGCTTATATTTAGTTTCATCCCCACCAATGATTTTATTTATTCACTCAATAAATACTTCTTAAGTGGTCTTTATATTGTGAGCCAGACACTCTTTTAATAACTTAGCTAAATGACTTTCTTTTATTGCCTTCAATTTACAAATGTAATTAGAAAGTTCTTCCTCTGAAATCATATGTATACATGTTAATTATGTATGCACATATATACATATATACTTATATACTCATAGATGAATTATCTGTAGATTCTTAAAAAGTAATTATTATACAGCATAGGATTTTCAATGAAAACCTGGATAAGAGATACAAGAACTTTAACAAAAAAGATACTATTTATATGGCATATTATATAATAAACTACCTCATGAAACATGTACATATACTTCCCCTGAATTAAATCCACAATACGAAGGAAAGCCATTGGGGATAAAAGCAAAATAAACATCTGATGGCACTTTCTTAGCCTGTGTTCAGTGGCTCTGTGGTGGGAAATGGGCAGACCTGACAGTCTATTGGGAGTTCCATTTCTTCTGTGGGTGCTGAGGTGCGCCTCCACTTCTAGTCATCGTCATCGACTTCATTAGGTTGTGGCTTCAGCCAAGAGTCCAGTCCTATAAGATTCAAGAAGCGATATTTAATGTAACTAGATGTAAGCAGCCAGCTTGTTAGGATCCTCTGACCTTCTATACAGTAACAGTTATTAAGTCCTTCACAGTACTTGCCCAGAGCCATGTGGAGTAATGAAAAATAATATCAAGCAAACAAAACAGTGCACACACACAGATGAATGATAGGTACATAGACAAAGTGACCACATGGGATAAATCAGGATTCCCTGTTGGATTCTGCCATTTAACCAGAGCCCTAGATCCATGCTGAGTAAATCCTTTACTGATGGTCTCCACATCAGAGCCCTTTATATGAGCTTCCCTCCATAGCTATTAAAACAATTTTCTTGTCTGGAAAAGTTATGAAGAGCTTTGAACAAAATTTGCCACAGTGACTTAAAGAAACAAATTTCTCAATAAGGTATAAAGAGCTTTCAGAGACTCTTCATCAAAGTATTTTTCCTGAAGATTCTTACTTAAATGTTCAGCCTTAGGTTCCCCAGTCTGTTTTACTCAGACCTATAGATTTTCAGGTTTACTCTCCAGAGGAGAAAATGAAGATATTTTAGTCGACAAGACCTCCATTTGGAGAAGGAATATAACATAGTAATATTAAATGAGATAACTTTATATGCATGCATTTTTTTCTAAGCGTATTCACTTGAGAAATGCTAGAGGTATCAAGGACACAACAGGGGAAGACTACCAAAAGTCCATAAAATTTGAATTAAGGGAAAATTACATTGTGAAAGTGGGTTATAATGCACCACAGGCCTATAGAGCTGGAGGACAGACCACACACGATGTAGGAAAGTACAAATATCTTTGCATTGGTGAGTCTGAAATTACCTTTGAAAGGAAAAAGAAAGGGCCCTGGAAATGACATAACACTAAGGAAGAGATATGATGTATGTGTTTTCTTATGACACCATAAACCCTAAGAGTAGTTTCAATTCTGTGAGGTTAGTGCATTAGTGTTAATAATTTTAAGAAAAAAAATATTTATTTGAGTTGCTTGGGTAGTAAAAAGGCCAGAATACTCTTTGAGTTTCATTCATTTTATCTCTATTAATTCCATTAAACCCTAGTTCCCAAAGTCAGAAGTCAGCAGTATCTTTCTGAGACAAGGAGAGAAACTTTGTCTTCTTTACCTTTAAATCTCCATCAGGAAGACTCATTTTGTAGTACATGCAAATGAGAAAAGTGCATGCATATCTGTCTCTTGAAACAGAGGATAATGTACTGGCAATACTAACTTTGAATATGGAATTGTTGCAGCATTAGCCAAGAGCCTAAATTCAGATGGAACTTTCACTCTGGGACTGAGACTATGCAGTTCATGTTTTTAATCCTGGCCTCACAGTCTCTCTGTGTGCCATGATTATAACACTAGATACTCTCATTAAGGGAGTATACCATCTT
Source organism: Nasua narica (assembly GCA_028533885.1). Classification (NCBI taxonomy): domain Eukaryota; kingdom Metazoa; phylum Chordata; class Mammalia; order Carnivora; family Procyonidae; genus Nasua; species Nasua narica. Next base: position 96,004,736 of record CM052798.1, on the reverse strand, counting down.
ACTTAGGACGATCCAAATCAGCTGCTTTCTTTTTTGCACATTTCCTTTGACTTTTGAGTTTTCAAGTGCATATTTCCAAAGAAAATGTTGCTTTGAAACTTGCAGAGCAATAATGAGTCAGGATGGATGGTCAACAGCAACAGTGATTTGGAAAAGAGCAATGCATGAGAAGCAATGCAGGGTTTGTGCAGGGTAAAGATACAAACAGAGCTGTCAAGATGTAGTCCTAAACCTGTTATCTATATCTGGTAAATAAGTAAAGATTGTATTAATTTCTCTTACATCTTCCCACAGACCAATTGCCTTTAATTAAGGCAGAAAACTTGATATTTCAGAGTTTATTTGGACCTTTTGACAAAAAAATAGTCTCTTTATAAGTAGAAGTTTGTCAAGTGAAAAATCTGGAGCTCGGTTCGTAAGTCAACATGGAATACTATGTGCGATTTCACTCTGGGCACCAATATGCTAGGAAAATATTACTATGATTACATCATAACATTGTGAAAGAAATAACTATGAACAGTAAAATGAGAAATCATGAGCATGAAATAAATTTGCTTCCCCACTGTAACAAAACTCAATAGGCAAATCTTTAATTGTACATTTCCCAGGTAGCTAAAATGTTCCTTCCCCTCATCCTGGCAAATCCTTCAGACTTCACAGTTTCTGTGGAGCAGTGCTTGACTTTACTCATTCTGCAGGTTCTTTTTGCTGTTTAGCCTCTGAAGGACAACAGCATGTCTTGGAAGAGCCATAAGTTCAATTCAATCTACAAATGCAAACATGTATATATCTCATGAACTTAACATGGCAACTGGGTAGAACTCTGGGAGGTGAATTGACTTGGATATAAGCACTAGACCCTGAGAACTGTCCACACAAGACCTAGATAAATATCACAGAGTTACCCCATTTGTCTTCAGAGGCATCTCAAGATATTCCCAGACTTCAGGGAAGGGGGTAGCTTTCGTGCATGATCAGGCAGTTAGAGACCAGCTCTTAGGACCACCCACACCTTGGGGCTGTCCCATCTCAAACTGCCCAGATTCTACAGCTCCTATTTCTCCTTGTCAACCCAGCCTTGAAAATCAAAACTGTGTACTGAGAGTCACCCATCACTAATGACAGCCACTTGTCACCTCATTGGTTCAAAACCCAGCAAGAAAGCAAGCTATCTAATTATTCCCTGTGGGTATTTTCATTTTGAAGAAAAGAGATGAATATACTGACCAAATATCCAAACATGGTTACTCATATGGTCAGAGCATGCCTCCCTGCATCCTTCATGTGAGCAGCTTTTCATGGGCGACCACACTCATTAACAAAGACTTGGCTTTAGGAGATACACCCATGGGGAGATGAGACCTGCCTGGGAAGTGCCCCAAGCACAAGGTGAGCAGAAAGCCTTGGTCACAGGGCCCTGGAATTTTTCAAGGGGAACATTGGGGGTTTGGGCCAAACACAGAGGTGGCAGCACCCAGGTTTATAGGGCGTGGCCATGACAGCCTAACTGATCAGAGTAAGTAAGCAACTGTGGTAACAACACATTCACAAAGCCCCGTGAATTCGTCACAGGATTGAGGGACTGCAAGGAAAATTCCCTTCTGGCGCAGGAGAAACTGTTCTGGGGTGGTGATGGAGATTGCAGAAAAACACAGCATTCCCACGACTGTGGACAGAGCCCCGAGGCTTCCCTGACTTCTGGCCACAGATTCCTTCTAATTAGATGCAGGAACAGAGCCCAGAGACATGAACAAATCAGTAGAGGTCTCAGTGACACAGGAAAGCACTGCAAAAAAAATGTATGACAGCTCACCAAGGTCTCAAGCTGGGTAAGAAACACGGAGCTCCTCATATCAAGACTTGGAACAGAAGCAAATATGGCTGCATTTCACAAAATGGTTCAAAATTCTTGTTAAGTTGATTGCATTACACAAATATAAACACGTCGACTTTATGGTTATGCACGATGGCTTTTATTTTATGTTTCCCTTACCGGAGACTGTATTCTGGACCCAACAAACAGACCGTTATGAAATAGCGATCCACACCCTTTGTGGTTGAGTAGAACAGTTATACATAATTTCCATGTCGTAGTCCCCCCAAAATCGAATGTGAGTTTTCCAGTATTTCTTCTGCTGCAGAGTAGAAAATGTATATCTGAGTGCACAGGCCCAGTGGTAATTACTTAGCAGTTACCACAAGAACATTACATAGTATTTTAAAGATAAACTATGACCACTGCCTTGAGCAGGCTCCCATGACCATACATGCCATCAAAAGGAACTAAATTTTGAAAAATTAATCTATTAATTGACTCAAATTATATAGATTCAGCTAAGTGACCACACGGTAAACAAACTTTTAAGGTAACAACAGAGTAGGTTATGTTTTGAGGGTTTTGTTTTGTTTTTGTTTTTTAAAATAAAAGATGACAAAATAACTTATCTGTACTTTTTCTGCTACTTTCTATACTCGTGTTACGGAGTCCAGGAGACAAAAGTTAATAGGGAGAGCAGACAGCAGTCAATGTTGAGAATTTGTCAAACTGAAGAAGAAAGAACAGAGAATTAAAAAAACAGAGAATTATAAGCCTTGGAAGAAGAGAGAGAGCAGAAGAAACAGCAGAGGACCAGAAGTTTTCTGTGAACATCAGAATGGAGAGACGGTGTGGAAAAGGCCTTCTCTGGCCAGGCTGCCCATGCACCCTGGTGCTTGTTACTTTGACTCTATCCATAGAGCACAAAACTTTAACAGAAAGAGAAAATGCAACAACAACAAAAAAGATAATTTTTTAGAACAATGAAAAGGAATGCCTCATGTTTTAGCCAATGTTTATACACCATTCTGTAAAGTACTGATTTGCCTCGAATATAGAATCTTTGAAGGAGACTCAATATTGCTCATCTCTCTTTTCACGTTTAAACTTGACTTTTTAAAAAAAATTTATTTTATTTTTTCAGTGTTCCAAAATCCATTGTTTACGCACCACACCCAGTGTTCTAGGCATACGTGCCCTCCTCAATACCCACCACCAGGCTCACCCAACACCCCACTCCCACCCCAACACCCAAACCCTCAGTTTGTTTCTCAGAGTCCACAGTCTCTCATGGTTCTTCTGCTCCTCCGATTTCCCCCAATTCACTTTTCCTTTCCTTCTCCTAATGTCCTCCATGTTATTCCTTATGCTCCACAACTAAAACCATATGATAATTGATTTTTTCTCCTTGACTTATTTCACTCAGCATAATCTCCTCCAGACCCATCCATGTTGATACAAAAGTTGGGTATTCATCCTTTCTGATGGAGGCGTAATATTCCATTGTATATATGAACCATACCTTCTTTATCCATTCATCTGTTGAAGGGCATCTTGGCTCTTTCCACAGTTTGGCGAATCGTGGCCATTGCTGCTATGAACATTGGGGTACATGTGGCCCTTCTTTTCACTTCATCTGTATCTTTGGGGTAAATACCCAGTGGCACAATTGCAGGGTCATAGGGTAGCTCTATTTTTAATTTCTTAAGGAATCGCCACACTGTTTTCCAATGTGGCTGCACCAGTTGGCATTCCCACCAACAGTGGGAGAGGTTTCCCCTTTCTCAACATCCTCTCCAACACTTATTTTTTGTCTTGTTAATTTTGGCCATTCTAACTGGAGTAAGGTGGTATCTCAATGTGGTTTTGATTTGAAGCTCCCTGAGGGCTAATGATGATGAACATTTTTTCATGTGTCTGTTAGCCATTCGTATGTCTTCTTTGGAGAAGTGTCTGTTTATGTCTTCTGCCCATTTTTTGACTTGATTATCTGTTTTTTGGGTGTTGAGTTTGAGGAGTTCTTTATAGATCTTAGATATCAGACCTTTGTCTGTAGTGTCATTTGTGAATATCTTCTCCCATTCCGTGGGTTGCCTGCTCATTTTGTTGACTGTTTCCTTTCCTGTGTAGAAGCTTTTCATCTTGAGTAAGTCCCAAAAGTTCATTTTCACTTTTGTTTCATTTGCCTTTGGACATGTCTTAAAAGACGTTGCTGTGGCCGATGTCAAAGAGGTTGCTGCCTAAAAATATGAAACATTTCACGAATTCGTGTGTCATCCTTGCGGAGGGGTCATGCTAATCTTCTCTTTATTGTTTCAATTTTAGTGTATGTGCTGCCGAAACGAGCACTAAACTTGACCCTTTTTTTTTTAATTTCAGCTTTATTAAGATGTAACTGACAAGATTACAAGATTTTTAAAGTGTACATTGTAGTGATTTGATATAAATTGTGAAACTATTCTCCACACCGAGTTAACATGACCATCGGCTCACATTTTATCTTTCCTTTTTTTTTTTGTAGTGAGAATATTTAAATTCTACTGTCTTGCAAATTTCAATTATATGGTACAGTGTTATCAGCCATAGTCACCATGTTTTACACTAGATCTTCCAATCTTACTCATCTTAAACTGAAAGTTTATACCCTCTTACCATTCTCTCCCTATTTCCCTTCCTTTCCCACTGCTTGCAACCTCTTTTTTATTCTCTGTTTCTTTGATAAAATCATCTTAAAATGGAAAGAAAATAACCCACAAAATGTAAACAACTTAAATGCTAGTTTTAAGACTGAATATCTACAAGAAGCAGTTATGTTTAGAGTTTTTATATTATTAATAAGATAGAAAGCTCTGTTTACGAATAATAAACCACTCTAACTTTATGTATTTTTTGCATAGTTAGTCTTTATTTGATATTTCAAACCCTGTAAATTTGGGATGGGCTAGTGAAAGCAATCCAACAACTAAAAATGCATTATAATAATATAAACATCATATCGTATTTACAAATGATAGAGCCAGGATTTGAATCTGAATCTAATTCCCCGGCCTTTGCTTATTCCAATAGAAGGAGTTGTCTTTCTCAGTTGACATGTAAGAAACTAATCTATTCAAGTCAACTTACAATTCCCAAATGTGCATTCTTTTCTCTGGTAGAGACCCTGGTCTTCCCTCAAGATTCTGCCCATCTCCTCTCCCCCACACCACCTGCCCACTGTGAACAACATCCAGGCCTTAAGAACCTATGTCCTCACACTGCCATTCATGGGTATAAAGTTCCTTCCAGGACCTATTCTTCACTTACTAGTGATCTCTGTAATAACCAGTCAGCACATACATCCTAAAGTAAATTAAAATGAATTATCTTGATGAAGTCCCAAAAGTTCATTTTCGCTTGGGTTTCCTTTGCCTTTAGAGACATGTCCTGAAAGAAGTTGCTGTGGCTAATGTCGTAGAGGTTACTGCCTATGTTCTCCTCTAGGGTTTTGATAGAACCCTGCCT
>CM052798.1:95965603-95998916 GCA_028533885.1 Nasua narica | reverse complement strand
ACACACACACACACACACACACACACACAGAGAAAACAGGAAGAAGGGAGGAGAAGACACATTACCAATACCAGAATGAAACAGGATATTACTATGGATCCTGCAGTTATCAAAATGGTATTGAAGGAGTAAAATGGAGAAGTCTGCACACATAAATTTGACAACTTAGATTTTCCAATTTCTGGAAAAGTAAAAGCTACCAACCTTACCCATTATGAAGTATATCATTTGAATAGCCTTTTAGCTATTCAGGAAATCTAATTTGTAACTAAAAGCAATCAAAAAACATAATCTCTAGGCACAGATTGTTTCCATAGAGAATGCTACCAAAACTTGAAAGAAGAATTAGCACTAATTGTATAAAATCTATTCTAGAAAATAGAAGCACGAAGCTACTCCCTGGCAGAAGGAATAGCAAAGTCTGAGCAAGTGCCAGATGCCAAGAAGACACAAGCTCCTTCAGAGTCTCAAGCACTATCCTAGGCCTTTTGAATAACTAGAACCAATCTTGGGTTTTTTTGAGAAAGACAGATAAAGAACAAAACAATTAATACAGAATCTGATAAGCATTCCAAAGTAAGAATGGTACTTATGGGGACATGGAACAGGTAGGGATAAGATCTGAAATAGCAAACACTTTGGATTATAATAATTTTTAAACAACCTTAGTGACAGTTATTTTTTTTTAAAGATTTTTTTATTTTTTATTTATTAGAGAGAGAGAGACTGAGAATGAGAGGGAAGAAGGTCAGAGGGAGAAGCAGACTTCCCGCAGAGCCAGGAGTCCGATATGGGACTCGATCCCGGGACTCCGGGATCATGACCTGAGCCGAAGGCAGTCGCTCAACCAACTGAGCCACCCAGGCGCCCTTTTTTTTTTTTTAAAGATTTTTTTATTTTTTATTTATTAGAGAGAGAGAGACTGAGAATGAAAGGGGAGAAGGTCAGAGGGAGAAGCAGACTTCCCGCAGAGCCGGGAGTCCGATATGGGACTCGATCCCGGGACTCCGGGATCATGACCTGAGCCGAAGGCAGACCTTAGTGACAGTTCTTACAAGTAGTTGCACTTCTAGTAATTTGAGCTGCTAAACGGTTGAATGATGGGGGCATCTGGGTGGCTCAGTCAGTTAAGCCTCTGACTCTTGATTTGAGCTCAGAGCTCACGTCATGATCTCACGGTGGTGAGATCAAGCTCCAAATCAGACTTAAAGCTGGACCATGGACTCTGCTTAAGTTTCTCTCTCCCTCTACCCCTCTCCACCCCACTCATGCACTCTCCATCTCAAGAAAGGAAAGAAGGAAGGGAGAGAGGAAGGGAAGAAGGGAGGAAGGAAGAAAGAAGTGAGAAAGGAAGAAATAAAAGAAAAAGAAAAAAAATTTGGACAATTTTATTGAATAATCAAGTCTACATTGTAATGAACATTGATTACATATAATACATATACTGAAGGACACAAAAACTTTATCTTGAACATACTCTATTTAAGTCCCAAGTTCTGCTCGTGTATTAATTTTAAGCAAATAATTCTTTAAATTGTAAGCCAAGCTATGTGACTAGAGCAGTCCGACTTGATGAGGTTTTGCTATAAACACATGATTTTTTGGCTCTGTTTTTAAAAGATGATTCCTTGCTACCAAGTGAGGTCAAATCTAAAACATAATATAAAATGTGATGAAGCATTTGAAGTAAATACATATGCTCATGTGCCCTCAAGTGCACAAATATATGTTTATTTCTCAGATACACTGATTCTATTCTTCACCTTTAACTTTCTTTGCAGAAAGAAGTCTGCTTTATAAAGTGTATAATAATATAAACAATCTACCCCTGAGCCAAGAAGTCAAAGCATTCTACAAAGCAGACTCAGAGCGGGACCTGGCACAGCATATCCAGGTCTGCTGAAAACACTCAGCAAAGAGGAGTGTGGAAACAGAATGTTCTCTTTACCCAAAAAGCAGCATCCACATCCATCTTCCAAGGGAAATAGCTTTCCAGGGACTGTAGGCTGATAAGAAATGGCAAGTGATAAATGAAGCACTAGCGTCAAAGGACAAATGGCCCCCCAAGGATGGGAAAAACATTTAAATTTCGACAGGAATTATGCTGGCGAATGCATGCCTGCCAAAAAATCACACACACACATGCACACACATACATACATGTGCATAGGCACACATACACAAACATACACATGCATAGAACATATAAACAATCAGTCCATTTGGAAAGGAAACTGAAGCTTCTCTGAAGTGGGACATCACCCTTTGTCTTGAAATATAAGCAACTTATTTAAACACTCTGAACCTCAGTTTCCTTAAATGTAGAACAGAGAAAATAATATCGCCTACTTCATAGGATTTACATGAGGTTAGATGCTTTAGTACATATAAAATGCTACGAACAATGTATAGCAGGTAGTGAGGGCTTAATAACTTAAACTAATTCTTAAAAACAAGACGTGGATTTTTCGTTGCAATTTGTCTGATGTCCATCCTCTACCTCCAACTTTTTACCTGTTAAAAATAAGAGTCCCTAATTATAAACCCTGGTAAATTCTAACTAACCAAGCTTAAAATTTGTTCTTACAAATCTTTATCTTCAACCAACTTGTCCTGTCACCTTGGCTGTGTTTTCAGATGCTTGTTCAACACTAACATTTCCAACTTAAGGAAAGGAAGAGGGGGAAACCCTCCCTTCCTGCTGGACTCTTTGTCCCCTCTCCCCCCAGGCATAAATATCTGGGCACTAGCAGGAATGAGGAAACCCAGTCCTGGCAGTTCCGGAGGCCAGCAGGCCTCCTGCCTCCTGCAGGCTCTGGGATGGAAGCCCACAGCTCTCTCCAGCCTTCAGGAGCAATGCATCTCAGGCATGAGGTGAATGGCTAATAGCCTCAAGTCTCCTCTTGGAAAAGCACCAGCTATTTTTGAAACAAAGTACTTCCTCAAGACCAAGAAAGTCCATATTAGTAAAAACACTGGGAAGCTGCCTCTCTGGCTCTTCCTTTAGACTCTCTCTCTGGTTATTTTAAGAAGTTCCTTTCTCCCCGACCAAAAGTGAGGAAGCAGGGAGTATTCCCAGGGCGAAACCTCTGACTTCACATCTCCTGGTAGCTCTGGGCCATGGCCAGAATCTCAGTGGCCACAGAGGTCAAAGGGAAAGGCTCAGTCTGAAAGACATGGGGAGAAACCCTAGCTCTGGCACTTGTGCCATCTTGAGAAAGTCACTTAACCTCTCTGGGGATGGGTGTCTTCACTCTGCAGTGCTGCTCTGAATTAAGTGATACATGGACCCCACCCAGTGCCAGTAAGCCCTAAGTGTGGCTTTTATATTTAGTAGTAGTAGTAGTAGTAGTAGTAGTAGTAGTAGTAGTATTCTGCCCTGCTACTAGTTAGTTACATAATACTCACCCAGGCAATCTATTTCCAATAATTTTTTGAAGATTTTCTAATATAGCTGGCCCAAACCTGAGGAAGTGTATCTTAACAAAGTCACTAGAACCTACAAGATACACACGATTGTATCTTGTATAGTACTTCTAACCTTGTCATTTACTCTTGAAGTGGACAGTCTATAAAGATGTGAATCCAGTGAACCCTCCCACCCTACCAAAATGATCCTTGCAGTGTTAGGCCACTCCTAGGCACTTAGCCACTCCTCCCAATGAGAGGTACAGCTTACATCTCCACCCCTTAGTCTATGTTGGCTTGTTACTTGTTTGAACAAAGTGTCAGAGTCTGGAGGATTTTGGAGGCATGCTCTCAGGATGCTGGAAGCACCCATGCTAGCTCTTTCTTCTGCTGGTGATGTCTGTGTGAAGAAGTCTGAGCTAGCTTCCCCAAAGCTGTTAGATCACCTGGCAACAGAGACTCAGCCAACAGCCAGAATCAGTACCAGAGTACCAATCTCATTTCAGGTCATCCCACTCCTGTTGAGCCATCACTTCCCATGAGACCAGATGAGCTGAGCCCAGGTTGCCAACCCACAGAATTGAGAGATAATAAGCAATTGTGGTTTTCAGCCACCAGCATTTGGGATGACTTGTTCCATAGAAACAAACAGCTGATACAACACTGCTTCAGGCACAATGGCCTCCTCACAGATTTATAACCATTCCAGGCTTTGTTCTAACTCAGGGCCTTTGTACTGGCTACTCCTTCCCTCTGGGATGCTTTCCCCCAACAAGTATTCTGTGTTGATAGCTCTCTTTCCTGTTCTTCAGTGGTTTACTCAAGTCTTGCTCCACATGAGACTTTCCCCGACTCCCTGTCCAGAACTGCAGTCCTTTCCCCTGATGTCTTTTTCTTCCTTCCTGGCCCCCATGACCCCTGTGGCACTTACCCTATCCAACACAGCAGCACATATTTAACTACTTGGGTTGTTTTCTCTGTCTCCTACAGTGGAATGGGAGCCCCATGAGGGCAGCTCTCATTTGTTTGGTCCTGGAACCTATCCAGTAGGGTGAGCTATGTTGGTTTGGCCCCGCTTGCTTGCTGTAACAAAGAGATCCAATAACAATCTAGTCACTTAAAACAGATAAATGATGATTTCTCTCAGATCCTAAGTGACCTTTTCAGGCTTGGAGGTGGCTCTGTTCCATAAGACCCTTCAGAGACTTGGGTTCCTCCACCTGAATGCCCCACCACATCCCCTGCATAGTTCAGGCTGGGTGGCAGAAATTTTCTGTCCTAACTCAGGGGAGCAAAAAGTGAACCTGCTTGGATATCTTAAGTCACAGATCCTAAGGGAGTACAAATCTCATCTGCTCACACGGTCATTCTTGTCACATGAAAGGTCAGGGTCTGTCTGGGCAAGCTTGTACCCAGCTACATACCCATTACATAGGGAAGCAAGGAAGAAACTTAGTACCAGCAATAGGTTTGGCCACCATTCGATCAGAAGAGGACAGTTTTCCCAGGAACTGTTCTTAAGAAATTGTACCAAAATAACTAAAGTTGACACTAATAGCTCAAAAGAAGAAATAAATGGCATACATGTGCCACTTTTTCTGCAGCTCCTCAGGCTTAGCTGTGAGACATACTAGATGAGCTGGTGGCATCTGCAGTTTTACACTGAAAGCCAGCCAAAAGTCAGCAGACAGAAGACAAGCATCCCATCTCACTCTGGGCAGGAAAGCAGCATGACAGAAAAAGCTATGATGCTGTGCCATGGTTGTGGAGCCAGCATTCCTGGTTCAAATCCAGCCCTGCCTCTAATTGCCTGGCCTGTGCCCTAATCAATTAACCATTCTGATATTGACTTCTTCCCCCAGAAAATCAGGAAATACTTTCTGAGTATTCTCTGAAATACATTCTCTGTTGAGAATGAAATTAAATAATGAATATGAAAGTGGCCTACAGACTAGAGGACCACAGCAGCTCTGCATACGACCTGGACAAGGCAAAGCAACCAGCTTGGGGCAAGTTTGGTCTCTGGGAAATCTGTGCTTCTCTAAATCAGCAAGTTCTCTTCTGGTACAGCAGTCATACCTCTTGGTACTTGGTGGTAAGGAGAAGTATAAATGCAGGGCAGGGGCACCTGGGTGGCTCAGTTGGTTAAGCAATTGGCTCCGGCTCAAGTCATGATCCTGGAGTCCCAGGATCACGTACCACATTGGGCTCCCAGATCCATGGAAAGTTTGCTTCTTCCTCTGACCTTCTCCCCTCTCATGCTCTCTCTCTCTCAAATAAACAAAAATCTTAAAAAAAAAATAAATGCAGGGCATTTCATGACTACCTTAAAGATTAAATTTGCATTATTTTACAGAGTATTTTTTTTCTAATGCAGACACTCCATTTATGTGATGCACTCACATGGACCAGGAATACTTAGAAGTCTGTGAGCCTCAGAGGAAAAAGGAACAGGGAATACATGCAAGCAATTTTGTTCAAAAGATGGCTCAACACACCAGAGGTGACACAAGAAGGGGGCATACCAGCCATGCTCAATCCATTGTTGACATTGAACTAAACTCCACAATCCTGTTGTAAAAGAGAAATATTGAAGGCCTTCCCAGAGCCAGCTCCAGCGGAGCCTCCCTTCATAGAAGGTTAGCTTGCCCTTTGAGAATCTCATTAAATGATTATTTTCAACAACTGTTAAGAGAACAATCCCAAAATACATTGTTTACATGAAACACAGTTCTACTACTAGAGCTGACATTTTTAAAAAAAAAAGCTTTACAGAAGATCTTATGCAAACCATGAAGAAGGAAGAACAGAAAGGGAGTACTTTTAATTGTGTGCAACCATTCTTGAAATCATGAAGAGCTTTTATAAGTCAGTTATTCTTTGCATTGCATTTGTTCATTATTCAGAGCTTTGTTATAAAAGGGAAACATTGAAATGAACCATTTTTTAATCCAAATAAGAATGATTTGTTTATCTAGCACCTGGTTATATTGATATATATATGTGCACAATGCTAAAGTAAATTTTGGTATGAGTACAATAGACATCAACAATTCAAAAAAAACTTTGTATCAGAGGCATTTAAAAACTTAAAATCTAGAACAAAAAGAAACACTTCAGAATTTAATTACAAAAAGGCTTTACTTATGATGAGCACTGGGTATTTTACGTAAGTGATGAATCACTGAATTCTACTCCAGAAACCAATATTGCACTGTATGTTAACCACCTAAAATTTAAATTTACAAAATAATGATAATTTAAAAAATATCCTCAGAACACTGGCCCAGTTTTCATTTAAATGCAAGCTTCTCTGACCATAAAAACTGACCAATGTTTAAGTTCTTAGATTGAGTTTGAAATTACAGGATTCCCACTGAATTTATAGCAGCACAGGTCAATCCCAGAGACCCTCTTAGACCTCAAACTGAATCACTGTCCTCCCACTGAGATCTACTTACTGGTCTCCTCTAATTCCCCAAACACCTTCAGGTCCTATAACACTCACTAAGCCTACTGACACCAACATTCCCAGCCACAACAGCCAGGTTCTCAAATCCATCATTTCTACCTTCAGAAAACCCATCAGTTAATGCTGTGGTGATTATAAAACAGTGCTTAGCCAGTGATTTGGACTTTCCTTCCTAAATCATCCACAACAGTTGTCTTGTTAACCATATCTTCTAAAAGCAGTGTTAGTCACACTTAATTTCATCGATCTGCAAGTCTGAATCGAATGGTTCTGCTCCAAGTGAGTCCAAAAGATGCTCATCGTAACTGTGAAGTTTCACTGGCACATTCAGTTGATATAGTTTCCCACATGCTGGATACTTTGGGAAAAAGCTGTAAAAGCAACATTAGCCTCTGTACCATGACCTCTTGCCTACTGTGACTCTTGAACAGTCATGTGTATGCAATCAAAGCTTGAATAAGAGACTCTTAGATTTGCCAAAGGAAAAGTTTGACATCAGTCAGGAACTGATTTCACCAGGGATAAATGAAGAAGAAAAATGTGCTTGATTCCTCCTAAACTCTCCCTTAAACAAAGTAAGGTCAAATGTGTAAAGCTGATATTTTATTCAAGAATATCACAGCTCTAACTCTGAAAGTGTAGCTAAATTGTGTTTATGGCTAAAAGAAAACAGAAGGCCAGCAATGATATTTTTCTTCATTGTCGAACTCAGTGTGGAGTGTAAAAGAGAAAGTGAAGGTCTGGCTGATCATAAGGCCCACTCGCCATGGAGGCATGAGGAATAGATGACGAACAGCCAGAAAATTGTAGGAAACTAATCATCTACAAATTCAAACCAAACTTTGACATGTCAAATGATGTCATTATAACTAAAGCTTTCTTTGGAACATTTTATTGTTTAACATGCTATCTCTTTAGCACAGGACATGATATCACCTAGCAGAATACAATACAGTTCAAGGTAGACAGATGCTCAAAGACAATGGAAATTAAAAAAAAGAAAGAAAGAAAGAAACTAATTTCCAAAGTTTCAAGGACGTCATTGAATATAAGCTAAAAAAACTAAAGGAATTTTATGTGCTCTTTGGAAACATTATTAAGATTATTCTTCTTAGGAAGGAGAAAACAGTTCTTCCCTAAGACAGGAAGGAAGGGTAGATGGAATAGCTGAGGGTAGGAGGAAAAGAGGTAATAATTTAGAAGCTTCTGATAGGATGCCCTCAATTCTCTGTTTGAAGTAGGAACAAGGATACATGCACAGGGGTGTGATAACAAGAGTGTCATGAACAAAGAAATGCAATAAAAGAGCTCACAAATTATCAAGAAGAATTCCCCAGGATTAGTTATTAATTAGTTTTGTTGCTATTGTTGTTATAAAGTATATCCTAGGGCAGGCTCTCAAAATAATGTGTTCTCCTTGTTGTAGAATAGTCATGTGAGTATTCTAAAACAGATATTCTGAGAAAGTAGGGGAGGTGATGGTGGCCCATTTGGTTTTTTATTTGCTTTCACAGTGTCATGGGTATTGCAGTTCACATGTGCCTAGTTAAACAGATTTGTGTATTAAATTATCTGGTTTTACTAACCTAGCCCTCCCCCCCAAAAAAGACAAGTAGGTTAAAATCATTCCTTTATGGAAACCCTGTATTGAGGGCAATAGGGTAATGAGGAAGGCACACCTGAAACAAGAGAAAAGCAGAGCTGCTTCGGCAGAAGCAGTCAACAATATGATGAAGCACAGCTTGCAGTGATCTAGTGAGATCTGCAAGAAGCTGGCAAAAAAAAAAGTGTTAATTAGAAAGCTATTTGGATTATGAGATTATAAATGAATCATCAGAGAGAAAACTTGAATTTAGTGTGCACTGTGATTTAAATATAAACTAATAATAGTATGATAAGTAAGATAATTAGAAATAAATATGTAAAATATGAAGAAATATTTATAACTTTAAAAATATATTTAAAGCTGTGAATATTCAACATAGTCTTTTATAATTTTTTAAAATTTTTTATTAACATATAATATATTATTTGTTTCAGGGGTACAGGTCTGTGATTCATCAGTCTTACACAACTCATAGCGCTCACCATAGCACACACCCTCCCCAATTTCTGTCACCCAGCCACCCCATCCTTCCCACCCCCCTCCACTCCAGCAACCCTGTTTGTTTCCTGAGATTAAGAGTTTCTTATGGTTTGTCAGCCTCTCTTATGGTTTCATCTTGTTTCATTTTTTTCCTCTCTTCTTTTATGTTCCCCTGTCTTGTTTCTCAAATACCTTATTATTAGTGAGATCATATGATAATTGTCTTTCTCTGATTGGCTTTTTTCTCTCACCATAATACCCTCTAGTTCAATCCACATTGTTGCAAATGGCAAGATTTATTTTTTTTAGATTTTATTTATTTATTTATTTGACAGAGAGAAACACAGCAAAAGAGGGAACACAAGCAGAGAGAGGGAGAAGCAGGCCTCCCGACAAGCAGAGAGCCTGATGTGGGGCTCGATCCCAGGACTCCGGGATCAGGACCTAAGCCAAAGGCAGAAGCCTAATGACTGAGCCAACCACATGCCCTGCAAGATTTCATTTTTTTGATCACTGTATAATATTCCATGGTATATCTATACCGCATCTTATTTATAGTAAACTTGGTGAGAAATATTTCTAAGTCTTTCTTGGTCTCTTGATTAACAGTGAAAGAAAAAAAAAAAAAGCCAAATACCTTTGGGAAACACTTGTTCTTCCTTCTTCTATAAAATATGTTGAAGTAATACATGCGAAAAATAGGTCAACAATATAGAAATCTTCAGCAAAACTACTAGAAGATGCTTATAAAACAGTTATGTTTATGTAAAACATTAAAAGAGAGTGAATCCTTTTACTGTGTTGAGAGATTTGTTATACCATTTGGCTATATAGATTTATATTAGTAAGGATAGGTGATCTGTAGCATACAACCCCAAACATTGTGGAGCAATGGGGATTGGTTTCTTGTTCATTCAAAGTCCACTGAAAGTCTTCTTGACAGGATACTCTGTCTGTCCTCCAAGGATTACTGTGGAGACCCAGATTGCTAACATCATGTGCCCCCCACATACAGTGAGTACCCTTTGTTTCCAGCTCCACAGAGCAGGAACCAAGCAGATCAAGAGAGGTCTTGTGTGGCCAGGACTGAATGCAGCTCCTCTCAATTCTGTCTATTTTCCATTAAGTAGGATCCACCTGAGAAGCAAGTTTACCAATGTGACTAGTAGGAATATTAAAGGTGTGTTTCAAATAGTCATGATATACTTCTAAAATGTCTAAGATTATATATTGGCCAGTTCTGTTTCCAGAAAGAAATTTAATAAGCTTCTAAAAGAACGAATATGCCACAGAACATATATTTTAACATAAAAAGAAGTAGTAAACAAAATATATACATAATATATATTTCATTGAAAAACTGTGTAACTTTGACCAGAATGGAGGAAAAAAATTGAGTAAGGCTATAGAGATGGCACCAGACATAAAATGAATCTATTGCATAATTCATAGGCAAAGTACTTCAGTCAGGAAGTCAAATTCAAAGTGAAAAAAAAAAATCAGCGATGTAGTCAAGGCTATTAAAAAAACAGAGCTTTAAACTATTACAAAATGTTGACAATAATTCACAATGGGAGAGGGAATGGTTACAGATCCTTTAGTGCCACACTAATATTTACTGATCAGAGTATGACAGTGTCTATAAAAGCTGTCAAATTTCAGAATGAGTTGTGAATTATTCATTTTACTAAAAGACAAGCATTCTAGATTTGTTGTTTTCTGTGATATGTATCTCTCACCTAATAGACACTTGTTCTACTTCCAGCAGTGGTGGAAAAGCAATAAAAAATTCAACAACCCACTGATGATAAAAACTCACAAGAAATTTGGAATGGAAGACACCTTCCTAATCTGATATAGAGTATCTGTGAAAAATCTACAATTAACATCATATTTAATGGTAAATATTGACCATATTCCCCCTAACACAAGGAACAATGAAGGGATTTCTACTTCTACCACTTCAGCACTACAGTAAAAGTGGTAAAAGTTGAAATTCTTGCTGTGTTTCTTGTGTTGGGGGGAATGTGCCTAATATTTCACCATTAAAAGGGAAACAAAGAAAAAGTCATAGAGATTGGAAATAAAGAAGTAAAACTGTCTTTTTTGGTAAGGAACATGACCATCAATGTAGAAAGTCTTAAATAATTACAAAAAATCTCATAAAAGTAATATGTAACTTAAGCATAATAGGCATATTAAACATCACATTTATATTAACATCAAAAATACTACTACATGTAACAAAAATGCTCAGATGTGTACACTTAAAATCTCAAAATAATGCTGAAATCAATGAAGACTTAAATAAATGGAGAGATATACCATGTTCATGGATCAGAAAAATCAGTATTGTTAAGATGTCATGAACCTCAGGGTCCTGAGATCAAGCCTGCATCTGGCTCACTGATCATTGGGGAGCCCGCTTCTCCCTCTCCCCACTCCCACTCATGCTCTCTTTGACTATCTCTTTCCCTCAAATAAATAAATCAAATTTTTAAAAATAAATACATAAATAATAAATAAATGAATAAATTATGTTTGTTTAACATGTAGTGTAATATTAGCTTTAGGTATACAACATACTGATTTAAAACTTTCATTCCTTGGCCAAAATCAACAAGATAGTAAAAAACAAATGTTGGAGAGCATGTGGAGAAAGGGGAATCCTCTTATACTGTTGGTGGGAATGCAAGTTGGTGCAGCCACTTTGGAAAACAGTGTGGAGATTCTTCAAGAAATTAAAAATAGAGCTACCCTATGACCCTGCAGTACTGGTATTTACCCCAAAGATGCAGATGTAGTACAAAGAAGGAACACATGTACCCCAATGTTCATGGCAGCAATGGCCACAATCACCAAAGTGTGGAAAGAGCTAAGATGCCCTTCAACAGATGAATAGATAAAGAAGATATGGTCCATATATACAATGGAATATTATGCCTCCATCAGAAAGGATGAATACCCAACTTTTGTATCAACATGGATGGGACTGGACGAGATTATGCGGAGTGAAATAAGTCAAGTAGAGAGAGTCAATTATCATATGGTCTCACTTACATGTGGAGCATAAGGAAAAATGGAGGACATTGTGAGAGGGAAGGGAGGGGTGAATTGGGGGAAATTGGAGGGGGAGATTACCCATGAGAGACTGTGGACTCTGAGCAATAGACTGAGGGTTTGGGAGGAGTGGGGGTGGAGGGGTGAGGGTGGGGGTTTGGGCGAGCCTGGTGGTGGGTATTGAGGAGGGCGCGTATTGCATGGAGCACTGGGTGTGGTGCATGAACAATCACTCTTGTAACACTGAAAAAAATTAAAGTATCTGGGGGAAAAAAAACTTCCATTCCTCCACCCATTAAAAAAAAAAAGATGTCAATTTTACCCACATTTCTATAAATATGTATATGATACCAATCAAATCAATACCAATCAAATCTCAGCAAATCTCAACTGTTTTGGGATTTTTTTTTTGGAAATTAACAAGCTGACTCTAAAATTAATATAAAATGAAAAGTATGTTTATTAATCAAACAATTTTGAAAAAGAAAGATGTTAAAAAACTTGTACTACCTGATTTCAAGACTCACTATAAAATTATAGAAATAAACACAGTATGATATTGGCATAAGGATAGACATCGTGATCAATGGAACAGAATAGACAGTTCAAAAGTAAGCTCACACTTACATAACCATTTTAAAAAAATGCCAAGGTAATTCAATAGAAAAAGTGTTTTATATAAATTGGATATTCACATGAAAAATAATAAACATTAACCCATAGCTCACACATATGCAAAAATTAACTAAAGTGACCAGAGATCTAAGTGTAAGAAACAAACCATAAAGAATGTGAAAAATGTAAGAAAAAAATCTTTGTGATTTATAGTAGGCAAAAATTTTTTGACTAAGACACAAAAAGCTTAAACAATAAAATTAAAATATGATGAGTTGGATTTCATCAAAATTTAAAACTTTTGCTTCTCAAAAGCCACCAGTAAAAGAATAAAAGAAAACTAATTGACTAGTATCCATGTATTCCGTCTATAATGTATAAAGAACACTCAACTACACTCAAATTAAATAAAAATACTTATAATTCAATATTTAAAAAATACAACACAGTAGTTAATAGGGAAATGCAAATTAAAACCACATTGAGATAGTACCATATACCACTAGAATGACTAAAATTAAGAAGACTGGCAATATTAAGTACTGGTGAGGATTGGGGGCTAATGGGACTCTTATACATTGCTGGTCTGAATGCAAAATGGTATGGCCACCATGGAAAACAGTTTAATAGCTCCTTATATAGATAAACCTACATTTATATAACCCAGCAGCAATCCCTTTCCCAGGCACTTACCGAAGAGAAATAAGTACACATGTTCTCACAGATGTGTGCTTGAATGTACATAGTAACTTTATTAATAATAGCCAAAAGCTAGGTGTGTATGTCCACCTGTATGTCCACCAACTGGTGAAAGGATGTGGTACATCCACAAAATGAAACAATGCTCAGCAATAAAATAAACAACTGATACATGAAACAGCATGAATAAGTCTCAAAAGCATTTATGCTAAGTGAAAGGAGCCAGATACAAAACCATATGATGCTGTTTATATGACACTAGGGAAAACAAAGGGACAATATGCAGATCAGTGTTTGCCAGGGTGGTAGGGAAGTAGTTTGCTGCCAAGGGGCAGACAGGACTCTACAGGGTGACAGAATATTCTATAGCATGGTTATTGTAGGTAGTCATATGAATATATACATCTCAAAACTCATCAAATTATATAATTAAAATTGGTGATCTTTATTTTGTGTAAATTATACCTCCATAAAGTTTTTTAATAGTTCTTTGGGGTATGAATGTTTACTATTATTACAATGCCTGCTGAACTTTTTTTTTTTTTGAACTTTTTAAAATACTTGAAAATGATGGTGTATTTATTTTCTATTGCTGTGTTATAAATCACTATAAACTTAGTATCTTAAAACAAAAACACAAAGTTCTGGCAGGCTCAACCGAGCTCTCAATTCTGGGTGTCATAGGTCAGAATGAAAGTATTCAGCCATCTGGAGGCTCGGAGCAGGGAATCTACTTCCAGGCTCATTCATGTTGTAGGCAGCATTAATTTCCTTGTGGTGTAGGACTTGGGTTCTCATTTCCCTGACATGTAGCCCCCTGCATCTTGAGGCCAACATTAGCATGTGCATTCCTTCCTGTGCTTTGAACCCCTCTGCCTTCTCCTTCAGTATTCTCTCCTGCTTTTAAGGGCTCATGTGATAATATTGGACCTACCTTGTAATCCAAATAGGCAGATTAGTAACTTTAATGACATCTCCAACACCCTCTTTGCCGTATAAGATAATGTATTCTCAGTCTTGGGATTGAGACATGAATCTTGGGGACCATGATACTGCCCCCACAGACTACCACTGATAATGATAGCAGCTAACTAAGGACCACTGAGGGCAGCCTACTCTGTGCCAGACAGCAGGCTAATAGTTTCAAAATCATCACTGCAGTTTATCTTCCCAGCTGCCTTATTAGGTGGGTACTATTTCTTTGGTCATGATCTAGTGTGGCAAATGGGCATGAAAAGTTTTGAAAAGTGCCAGGATCAATCACTAGTTAATGACAGGGCAGACCTTAGATTCAGAGCTTAGTCCCAAAGCACTAGACTGATGGTGGTTGTATTTTGGTCACTGTTGTTCTTGTCAGCTAATTTTATTTTAATACAAAGTAGTTATGGTCTCTCACCAGCTCCTCTTTGGAATTGCTTGTATGTTCACTTCACAATATGTTGCTCAGCTTGTAGTTATCTACCTTTTCAAGTATTTGAACCAGCAGATGCCTTTTCATTAAGTGGACAGTGCCCTTATGCTGTATCTCCACATCCCAGCTGATGCTTGGTTCATGATAAGGGCTCAATATGTGGCCACTAACTGACTGAGCAAGTGAATAGCGTGTATGTACGCACCTGCCTCCTGTCATCTTCTCCAAATGCTGACCATTACTCTGCCTTTAAGACAATGAAAGAGAAGAAGGAGAGTATGTGCAAGCTAAAGGCATGCACTTGTACCCCAGGCCTGCTCCCTGACAGATGAGTCATGACATCCCACCAGTGCATCTCTGGAAAGGATTGATAAGATCTGCTATCTTTCTGTGCTACTCACTTTTTTTTTTTTTTTTTGAGAGAGAGAGAGAGAGAATCTTACACAAGTTCCATGGCTAGTACAAAGCCTTACACAGGGCTCCATCTCACAACCCTGAGATCATGACCTGAGTCAAAATCAAGAGTTTGAGGCTTAACCAACTGAGCCACCCAGACAACCTCTCTCTCTCTCTCTCCCATTCTCTCTCTTTCTCTTTTTGTCTATGCTACTCACTTATGAACACACCCCATGCTTTTATAATAATACAGGTCATATCTCAACATCATATTTGAATGACTGAACAAATTGAGCCCTCCCCAACTCTAGATTTTAGGACAATTGCATGGACTAGCATATCCCAGAAAATGAATTTCTTTATGGAACCATATAGCTCAGAGTACAGTCTTCCCGGATTAGCACATACCCCACTTTACCAAGTGATTTTACACAAGGTATTGTCAGAGCCCAGCAGGCAAGAAGTGGGCATAATTCACGAGCACTTAATGTGATGCACTTGACACATAGTGCACACCCAAAATATTAATTAAATGAATGAGTAAATACAGCAAGTATTTTTTAGAGTGATATGGGATCAAAGTTTTTTGTAGGTCAAAAAGGGTCAATTATTGAAATTGTCATAAGGTTCAGCCTAGTGAAGAGGCTAGAGAATAGATGGAAATCAAATTTTACTTTTGTTTTCCAGAATCATAAAGCCAGAAGGATCCTTAGAGAAAATGAAATCCAACTTGCTTATATTAAAGCTTATCTTTATAAGATTGGGTATGACTGAAAGTAATTAAAAATTCCCAAATGTCAATGGGATAAATGAGATAAAATCTTATTTTATTTATTTTATTTTATCTTACATTATGATTTTATTTATTTATTTTGAGAGAGAGAGCAAGAGCACAAGCAGGCAGGAGTGGCACAGAGAGAGGTAGAAGCAAACTCTTTGGCGAGTGGGAGCCCAACATGAAACTCAATCTCAGGATCCCAAGATCATGACCTGAGTCCAAGTCAGATGCTTAACCATCTGAGTCATCCAGGTGCCCCAATAGAAGCTTATTTTACATTCCTATCCAGGAGTGTCTACAATGTAAGAGACACAGATCCTACACTCTGAGTGGCCTCAAGTTCCCAGTGAACCTCATGGTCTAAGAGGGCTGCTGAAACTCCAGCCATCAAATACACAGAGGCTGGTCGGAGAAGAGGCTTACATAGCAGGCAGAGGCCAGATCTTGAAATGTGGAAATTGTGCTATATGGGCATGGATATTGTCTTGTATGCACTGAGAAAGCTTTTCAATATTGACCAGAAGGCAGACATGGTTGGATTTGTATAAATCCTCCTGACAGTCTTGTGAATGGCTTGGAGAAGCTCAGGATGGAAGACAGTGGGTTAATGCAGGATCTGGGTGATTGAAGAGCAGATGGATGAGACAAGAGGTGTGCAGCAAGGCAGTGAGCACAACCTGCACTTTCTGAGAAGGCCAGTAAAAAAGAAAGGAAGAAAGAAATGATACAGGCCAACAGGATTGACTTCCTTCCAGCTGCACACAAGTGGGTATGAGAACATGGGCAGCCTGTTCTGTGGGGTGTCTACAGAAGAAGCAGCTTTCAGAGAAGAAAGTGGAAGAGAAGGCCCTGTGCACAGATGATGGATCTTGTAAGGTAAATGTTCACAATTGAAAAGAGAATTGTTAAGCATTGTTCAAAGGCATCAGACAGATCTAGGCTAAGAAAGTCTGATGGGGATAAAATTATTTGGAGATAGGCAATTCTGGGAGCTTCCTTTTCTCTGAATGATCAAGAACAATGGTGGCAAATGTGGTTCCAGGGCCTGGTCTCAAATATTTGGACTGGTCCAGATCATTTGCTGGTCAGCATCAGCTCACAGGGCCAGGCAATGCCAGGCCTGGTCTGAGAGGATAAGTTTGCCGTGAGCTAAAGAGGGCCATGATTTGTTCCAGAATGCTACCTGGCACTCTAGGCTCCCTTGGAGCTACCTGGCCCTATGGTGGTTATGCAAATAAGACCACTGCCATTACCTAGCCCTAGGTACCCCATGACCCAGCAGTCAGTAAGGAGGAGCATGGCAGGTCCCATGGGATTTCTTGATTGGCTCTACAAGGCTCAAGAAACAGCTTCCTTATTCAACCTGCTGACATTATAGCTGCTGCAATGATTACTTACCACGTACCACATCTTAATTCACAACTTCCTAAGTTTCATGTAAGATATAAGAATCCTGGGATGCCTGAATGGCTCAGTGGGTTAAGTGTCTACCTCCAGCTTGGGTCATGATCCCAGGATCCTGGGATCAAGTCCCACATCAGGCTCCTTGGACCAAGCCTGCTTCTCCCTCTGCCTGCTGCACCCCTGCTTGTATGCTCTCTTTTCCTGACAAATAAATAAACAAAGTCTTCAAAAAAAAAAAAAAGACATAAGAATCCTATCCTTAGCTAACCTTAGGCATTTGCATTACCCATCAGTCACTTGTTTATGTTTATTAAAAAAATGTTATCTAGAAATGTGTTAACACCAGCGAATATCAGTATATTTTTGGAAACGCTTTTCTTTACTATGCCTTCACAGGAAGTCTCCACGATGGGGTGCTTCAGGGGTACTCAGAGCCCATCCCCTCTCTGGCAAAATTCTTACACTCCCCTCCCTTACTACAGACAATAGAACATGGACCATGTTTCCAAACTTCAGAGATATAGAAAGACGGATGATAGATACAGAGATCCAGAGACAAAAATAGTCATGAATATAAGGAGAGAGAGAGAGAGAGAGAGAGAGAATGTAATTTACAGTCTACTGGGGAGGAGAGATCAGAGAAAGAAAGCAATCATGCATTGTAGCAAGAGAAAAAGGAAACGGTCCTGAGGCAGAGAATGAGGATGGGGTAGAGAGGGATTCACTTTACACAGGGAAGTCAAAAACTCTCCAAGAGTTGCCTTTGGAGATAGGTGAGGAATGTGTAGAAGTCCTGGGGAAGACAGCTGAATGGCTGGAGATACTGAAGGGAGCAGGGAACACAAGGTAGCTGCAAAGACAAGTGGCAAGAGAGAGAAGTGAAGAGTCAACCACCCAAACAGTTGGCTAAGATCACCCCTGAATTTCTCATCACTTTCTCTACATAATAAAATTGGTAAAATTGAATTTAAATTATGTAGATAACTAACCTTTATATTTTCCTTGCATTAAAATAATTTCATAATAGATTTATAATTTATTTGAAAATCAATTCTATGATGTCATTTCCTAAATAGCTTCTATTTTTCCCCAAATATGTTTATTTTATTTTCTCAATGTTACAAGATTAATTGTTCATGCACCACACCCAGTGCTCCATGCAATACATGCCCTCCTCAATACCCACCACCAGTCTTGTCCAACTCCTCACCCCTCCCCTCCAAAATCCTGTTGGTTGCTCAGAGTCCACAGTCCCTCATGGTTCATCTCCCCCTCCAATTCCCCCCATTCACCCTTCCTTTCCTTCTCACAATGCCCTTCATGTTTTTCCTTATGCTCCACATGTGAGACCATAAGATAATTGACTCTCTCTGCTTGACGTATTTCACTCCGCATAATCTCTTGCAGTCCCATCCATGTGATACAAAAGTTGGGTATTCATCCTTTCTGATGGAGGTATAATATTCCATTGCATTGGACCATATCTTCTTTATCCATTCATCTGTTGAAGGGCATCTTGGTTCTTTCCACACCTAAACAGCTTCTAAATGCCTTCATCATAACAGGTCCGCACGAAGTAAAAGACTTTCATCAATTCAAGATTCAAGCTATTTATCATGGCAAAATTCCAGTTAATTGCTAGTCAAAGGGAAGACTGTTTGCACACCAAAGTAAAGGAAACATTTATAGCACTGATAATCACTTTAACGTACTTTTTATATTTACAAAAGCATCCATTGCAAAGTTGAATTTTGGAAAGTTCAATGATCATATCATGCACAGTAAAATTTGTGTACAGTAGCGATTAAACAGTTTTTTATTATTCTATTGATTGATTAGATATGAGGTAACTTTTCAGGCTCAATTATTTTACTTTGAAAATTCCCATGAGGGGGTAAGTGATCCTGTATCTACTCAACATAAGCAACTAAAAACTACAAATAGGAATGTCAATTTGCTTTGAAATGTAATTAACTGACCCTATCATGCTTACTGCTTGTTTCTAAAGTCTAAAAATACTAAGTTCAAAAAACTTCACAAGAATGTAACAAATGCACTGAAGTTTTCCAATATGTTTACAAAACACTCCCCTAACAAATACTTTGTCCACTGTCTTAGAGAAGTAAGTTTCTTCTTCTTTGGAATTCACTTGGAAATTTTTCACTGAAAGAACAGCATGGAAGAGAGAACTTGGGGAAGGAGATAAATGGAAGAAGAGAATCTCACAAAGTGTTCTTAGCAGGTTAAAGAATTTTGCCCAATAGAACAGATTTGACTCTTTTAATCTCAATCTTCTGTGTTATTGTCCTTACATCATTTTCCTATTTTAAGGGAAGATGGTTGATGGGTCCTAAGCCTAAACTTGTGAAGTAAGAACTGATTAGCTCACCTGTAGATGCTCACCAACAAGCTACCAGTGTATGATGTCTGTAAAAAAACACCTGGATATGCCCATCAGTGTGTTCCCCACTGGTGGAGAGCGGCCCTCTAAGACATGCCAGCAGGGCATCTGATCAGAACACTTAATACATGGTTTTTAAAAAACCAACCAGCACAAGACAGGTGGGGCCCATGGCTTCTCTTATTTACTATGGAGAGCCACTCTCCTGGCTCCTGTCTTTTAAAATGAGTCCTGCAATGATCTCTATAAGTGAAATATTTGCTACAATACTGTCATCGAACAAAAGCCACTAGGGTTTCACAGGTCAGTATAATTAGAATATGTCTAGTCCTTTCCATCTGTTCTCTACAATCTAATTAGAAGTGTTACAGCTGCTAGACAAGAGGACATATAGGAATGCTATGTATCCAGAGAACTGTTGCAAACTCATAATCGCTATCATTTCATATTGGTTAACTGTTCTTAGAAAATTTGCTTGAGGATAATGCAGTCCCTGCCTTCACCAAGCATCCTTGACTCTGGTTTCAAACAGCATCCCAAACCTTCATTTGACAAAAATAAAACAAGGAAATCAGATCATGATTGGCAAGATTTTTCTGCTTTCAGCTTATCAACGACAGTATGTATACTATGAAATAATTTGTTTTATTTATTTGTTTATTTATGTATGTATGTATGTATTTATTTATTTATTTAAGAGAGAGGACAAGTAGGGCCACAGGCAGAGGGAGAAGGACAAGCAGACTCCCTGCTGAGCCAGAAGTGGATGTGGGCCTCAAGCCCAAGACCCTGAGATCATGATGACCTGAAATCAACAGTTGGCCCTCAACTGACCTAGCTGCCCAGGCACTCCTAAGATAATTTGTTTTCTTTTTTTTTTTTTTTTAAAAAGATTTTATTTATTTATTAGGAAAGAGAGAGAGTGAGAGAGAGCAGGTCAGAGTGAGAAGCGGACTCCCCATGGAGCTGGGAGTCCGATGTGGGACTCCATCCAGGGACTCCGGGATCATGACCTGAGCTGAAGGCAGTCGCTCAACCAACTGCGCCACCCAGGGGCCCTGATAATTTGTTTTCAAAGGCATTTTCCCCACTGATGTAAAACAAGTAGGTAGACACACCAGAGAATACTGTAGGTTTTGTGCTCCTGACTGAGCTAACACATTTTACTGTTATCTTAATTCAAATAACTGTGGTTAAGAAGAGCAGAACGTCCTCCTACATTACAAAAACACAGAACATGCCTTTCAAATAAGTTAAAGACCAATTTTACTGGGGTATTTTTCAGAAAAGCGATGTTGGACTGTAGCCCACAGACAAGTGGCAGTTGTCAACCAGTCTCTTTGAGAGGTTGCCTCTTTAACTAGCTTAACATCCCCAATGGCTTTTCCTAGATTCTACCCACAACTTCCACTTCCACTTCCAAGAATGAAGGAAGGTGAGGAGAATTATTCCAAGTTATTTTTGCTCCCACTAAGATCACTAAAATCTTGAAGGTTATTTTGTTCCAGACTATCTCCAGGCATCATAGCAAAAACAATGACAACCAAAAACATAGCTCAGAGTTAAGAGCAAGCTCCTCACCCTCCTACACGCCGCAAAACAACGTTGGGATAAACACACCTGCTAATTCTTGAAGCTCCTCTAAGTTTCCCCAGATCTTCCGGAAGATCTTAAGCCTCGCTTGGTGTTACGCTCACCAGCCAAAATACCCCTCCCGCAGCGTGCACAACATATTCTCAGACCTTGATTCACAGTGCAGTCCATCAAAGGGTCTGCGAACCCAAAAGACAGCAACAAAATTAAAACTCCGAACTCATAGATTAGAACAGTCCCTAACTACCCCGACAGGGACTCTTCAAATGGGACAGCGCGCTCAGACCCAGGAGCCAATAGGTGGCTGGCCCAGGCGTTGCCATGGCCACGTTGTGTGTTAGTGCCGCGCACGCACCCCGCGCGCTCCCGGAAGCCAATTGGCAGCCGGCCAAGGCGTTGCCATGGCCGCTCTGTGAGTTAGGTCAGTGCGCGCGCCGGGTTGGGAGAGTTGGCCCAGCTGCCCCAGGCCCAGGGCAAGCAAAGGTCCCATTAGCCGCGCGCCCCTAGACATCCGCCGCTGCCCAATTCCCGACCGACGGGACCGACGGCATGAACCGCAAGAAGATGCAGAAGTTGACGGACACCTTAGTTAAAAATTGCAAGCACTGTAAGTAAGAATCAAGTGCTGGATGAGCAGAAGTTCCTGGAGGGGCTTGCATTCTCCTTGGTACTAGTGCCCGCTGCTCAGCCTGCTTCCCACCTCCCAGCTGAGTGCTCCTGGAGCCCCTTTTATGTCCCCTAAAGAGAAGTCTGGAAGGGAATCCCTGTATGGTAGATAGTTCCTTGGGCCGCGTACCCATGCTTGCTCATGATTTTAAGGACTAGTATACAGGTATCCAGGCATCTAGTACTACATTCCCACACATGCACTACTTTGCTTCTCAAACCCTCTTCTTCACTTGCCTTTCCATTATAGAAACGTTATTACATGACATGTGTGGGTTTAGCCTCAGACCCACGTGTCAAATATGTATTGAAACCCACCAGACTCAAGAAAACGAGCACAACCAACATACACCTGGTTTCTAGCTCTTTTTAGTGCAAATACACTGGCAGGGTCCAAGTTCTGAAAACTTACCAGGAGATTCATAAGGGAAAAATGGTTATCAATAGCTGAACATCTTTAGAAAAGAATTGAAATGGCACAAAACCCTGTATCTCAGAGCAAGGAAATGTGTCTGGAGACTACCACAAAGAATACCACAAAGCTAAACACACAGTGAAGAATCTACTCCCAGCTTAAGACTTGGAATTTGCAGTTGCTGGTGGGGTTGTGAGGTAAAGATATCTTCCCTAATCACACCTTCTAAAACATTGTCTTAGAATTTCGTGGGTAACTTTAGAATTGTATTTAGACTGAAACACAGAACTGTACTTGGTCAAGGAAGCTAATATATGGTTTAAAATGAGAAAGGTACTGTCCAGTGAACAAACTTATAAATTTTGATGATTGCAAAACTAATGACCACTTGAGAAAATAGGAGAAGCTATATCACCTCCATTTGGCAAAGGAGAAACAGGTTTACTGTAGTTCTAGAGCTTATAGGATCTAGAACCTTCTAGCTGTATTTAGTATCTAATGTAATAAGTGGTGAGATGTGCTCCTTTAGTGAAGTGGCACTGTAAATAAAAATTATGGTGTGTATATAGACATCTGAAACTTCTTAGAAAGAACCCATCCTATAGTTTAACATATTATTATGGTTATTATAATGTGGTGAGAGTTTGTTCTGCTGTTGTTTTTCTCATAATTATTCTATTTCAAGGAAAATACTAGATCTTTTTAAAACATATAGTGAACATTTTGCAAAAGGAATGTAATAACTGATATACACAATGCTGAATTTATTTTAGTCCCTATTCAGTAGTTAGCAATGTATTGCAAACAGTCATTCTGTGAACAATCAAAAGGTGAATGTATTAAAAGGTAAATGAAAACCTGGAAGGAGGGATGATTGGTTCGTTCAGTCGGTTAAGTGTCTGCCTTCGACTCAGGTCATGATCCCAGAGTTCTAGATTAGAGTGCTCCATCAGGCTCCTTGCTCAGCAGGGAGTCTCCTTCTCCTTCTGCCTGCTGCTCCCTCTGTTTGGTGCGCTCACTCGTTTTCTCTCTCTTTCTATCTCTCTCTCTGACAAATAAATAAATAAAAATTAAAAAAAAAAAAAAGAAAACCTGGCAGGAAAAATAATCAACTCTTTTGATTTTTGTCTTTGCGTCAAATTTTTAAAGTAGGCCTTAAAAGCTTTGATAATAACTGGTTATATTGTATCGAAATAGTTACAAGTAATGGACATTGTAATTAAAAACTTTTTTAAACAGAGAACCTTTCCCCTAAAGTCAAATTTCCTTTTAGTTGCCAGATGATAATCCCACCAGGATGAAATGGATAAATTCTGTAGAATCAGAGAAAAAAATATATCTTAAGTGATTGCCCAGCTACTCTACCATTCTACGGATATGGTCTGCAGAACACATTTAGACCAATCCAAAAAGATGAAAATCCATTCTTGAATTTCCCTTAATTTCATTTAGTATTTTATTCTATAAGTTAAGAAACATTTCAGCAAGAAAAACTTTCTTGGGGCACCTGGCTATTGTGAATGACATTGCTGTAAATGTTGATATACAAGTATCTGAGTCCCTGTTTTCAATTATTTTAAGTATATAGCCAGAACTGGAATCACTGAGTTACAGGGTATTTCTATGTTTAATTTTTATTAAGAACTGACACTAATAGCTCCTTTTAAAATTATAACCATTATATTCTTTTCTACTATTAAACACTAAATCACTTATTTCTCCAAATTTTCAATGTTCCTTCTAAATTGTGGTACACCAAAACAGAAATCATATTTGAACCTATCTTGACTTATAGATAAGGCATGATTTCTCCATTCCTATCTACTGTCTTCCTTTATTTTTTCTGCAATATAATCATTTTTTCTTTTTTTTGGACTTGCTGATTTTAGGGCTTAGTATATTTTGGTGTTTTTTTTTCTCCCCAAATATGTTTATTTTAATTTTTCAGTGTTACAAGATTGATTGTTCATGCACCACACCTAGTGCTCCATGCAGTACGTGCCCTTCTTTTTTTCAATTTTTTAAACTTAGTTTATTTAAACCAAACCAAACAAAACTATTCATCCTTTAAATTAACACAAGTTTCATCCTTGTTTTTGAAGTACTGAACTGTAATTTGTTTTATTTTGAAATAAAGCCTTTCTCATCCTCCACCTATACTTCATATTTAAACTTACCTTTATGCCAGGTAATAGTGCTTCCACCTACATACCTCAAATGAGAGTTGGAACACAAATAATTAGCTCAGGGTTTATAAACACCCTTCACGCATTTATGTGTATAGACCAGTATACATGTCTGTGTATCTATTTTATTTCTCTTTTTTTAAATTTTTTATTAACATATAATGTATTATTTGCCTCAGGGTACATGTCTGTGAATCATCAGGCTTACACGTTTCACAGCATTTGACATAGCACATACCCTCCCTAATGTCCATAACCCTACCCCTCCCACCTCCCAGCAACCCTTAGTTTGTTTCATGAGCTTAGGAGTCTCTTATGGTTTGTCTCCTTCCTCATCCCATCTTGTTTCATGTGTATCTATTTTAAATAAAATTTTTTTTTCTCCAAAATATACTGAGTGCTTGCATGTTAATTTTCACATCATGTACAATAAGAACCATAAGTGATGCTGTAATATGGTTAAGTGCTTCTTTATTGGAAAAAAAGTGATTTTGATATCCAAAATCCAGCTTACTGATTTGACTAAGGCTGATGATATGAAGTGAAAATTGTTGCCTAGTGTTCAGGAGTCTAGTATCTATTTCCAGGCAAAAGTTAAGTTATAAATCTCATAAATGCCTATAATCAAAATGCTGGGGAAAAGTTACCATTATTAAGCATTACATTGCTTACTTTGAATTGCACCTCTACTGCCTTTAAAGTTTAGCATCTGACCCCACAATCATTATTCAGGTAAATTGATTAATATTTTTTTCTTTCTAAATGTGACTGAATTTAATATTCAACTCCTGTGTGGAGGGAAGGCTGTTTTTCTTATTTTAGTGGAGAATCCTCTGTAGTGGTCATCCTCTATAAAAATCTTCAAAACTAAATGTTTGATGGCCTTGATATTCTCTATAAACTCATTAATGCAAAATTTAAGTTATAAATTAAAAATTAAAATGAATTTTTGTTATATCTTAATTTTATTTTTTCACAGTTAATAAATTTGAAGTGAACCGTCTTATAAATCTTTTTTATAATTTGGTGGGAGAAGTAACAGAGCGGCAAGGTATCACCATCGGGCTAGATCGTAATGCATTTCGAAACATACTGCATGTGACATTTGGAATGACAGATGACATGATTATGGACAGAGGTAAGAAGATACACAATATTCGTATGGGCCAGATCCAGCCATAACTGGAAAAAAAAAATTTGGAGTTTGGACATAGTCTTAGTAGGAAGCTTAATGTTCTGAATTCCCAATTTCACTTGAATATAAAAAAATTAGTTTGTGTATTCATAGGGAAGGGTCATAGGGAAGATGATTCTATGCACTCTATTCTGTGTATTTAAGAGCAAATAAAATTGTATTTATCCAGCTTGAAGAATTAGTTTTTCCTTACTTTATATCCAAAACCTAAAACATTTCTATTTCTGCTTAATAAATATAATAAATTTCTACTTAATAAATAAATATAAAAAGGATAGTTTTAAAAGGACATAAATTTACTTATACATCAAAAATATTTCAATAAAAATTAAGTTATAACTTTATCAATTGTGTGGTAGCATTACTTTTCTGGAGTAAGAAAAATATAAAATCACATATTTTATGTCAACACATTTAACATACCAATATATCCATATATTAATAATTATTGATTAGTGTATTTAGATACTCAGAATTTACTTTGTTTCTGTAAAATATGAAAGGAACATGCGAAAGTTTAAATAAAAGAGTTTTCCAATGTTATGGTATCTTAGTTTCCTTCTTTGTCAAATGAGCATGTCAGACCATCTGATCTTTTTGTCCACATTTTAAAAGTGGGTAGTACCAGTTGTAAATATATTACTGAAAACAAAAACATAGCACAGGTATTATGTTGTACTTCTCTCTTAGTATTCCGAGGTTTTGATAAGGACAACGATGGCTGTGTAAACGTATCAGAGTGGATTTATGGATTATCAGTATTTCTTCGAGGAACTTTGGAAGAAAAAATGAAATGTAAGATATCAGGTTACCCTATTGCTTTGTACATGAGGATTAACGTATCTAAAGAACATACATCCATGTCTTCCAACGCGGCCAGTAAAATAGGTTTGTCTTTCGGTTGGTTGGTTTGAATCCCCATTAGCCTCTTTTATGGAGCAAATTCAAGTCAATGACAAAGATTGAAAAAAACTAGTACCAAGGAAAATCAAGAAATTCTGAGGAGTATTTCATGCCAAGCAAGACTGCATAAGCATGTAATATACATGCTAACTATGTACATATGCATTTATGTATTAATATATTAAATATTTTACCTGAGATAAATTTTGTTACCTGAGTTATTAACCATAAAAGTAGAGAACATTGATTAGAGTGTTCTGATTCTTAGTTAATTCTTAATTCATTCTAATGAACTCTGTTTAAGGGTCATTTCAGTCAGTTTTCCAAGAATTTCACGATGAAATGTTCAAATCATTGTTCTTTGGCATGCTTACTCATAGCTGAGTGAGTATAAGGAGCCATTTTCTAAGGGTTGTTGACCATATTCAGCTAGTGTACATTAAGCACTTCCTATGGAAATTATGTTGCACTAAGTCCTACAGGGTTGACATGAACATCCACAATAAAGACCTTGGCCTTGAACATTTTGTCAGAGCAAATATTCCCTTAGTCATAGTATCAAATTCATAATTGGTTATTTTTTTAAAAGATTGCTTTGAAGTGTTTGATTTGAATGGTGATGGATTCATTTCAAAGGAGGAAATGTTCCATATGTTGAAGAACAGCCTTCTCAAACAACCATCTGAAGAAGACCCTGATGAAGGAATTAAAGATTTGGTTGAAATAACACTTAAAAAAATGGTAAATATGGGAAATTTGGAGTTTTATATTGAAATTTATAGGCCAGAATGGGATAGAAATAAGAATTCAAATTGTAGTAAATATCAGTTTCCTGCTTGGTGAAATAAAACACTTATATTGTGATTTTTATTTATAATGTTAAATGTCCTTTTCAATTTCATTATTTAGTCTCCCATTTTTCCAAAACCTTTCTTCTATCAACACTTGACCATGAAAATATAGTTTCTGTTTGTAATAAGTATTATACATGTGGACTGATGCATGTCCGGTCACCCCCTAGGACCATGACCATGATGGGAAGCTGTCTTTCATGGACTATGAACAGGCTGTGAGAGAAGAGACCCTTCTACTGGAAGCTTTTGGACCATGTCTTCCTGATCCAAAGGTAATGATATTACCTTCACTGAACAGTGACTGATATATAATGTAGGATCAATAACCCAGGACTTCTTGGTTTGGTGAGTGAAGGATCAGATGAATTACATTCACCCACAGAGAACAGCTTCTAAGTAGAGAAAGCCAACTAAAGAAGAACCTGCTGGTTCATTTCACAATATTGCTGTAGCTAATGGTATTTTTTCCCATTCATTAACTCATTCATTCATGTGAGAAACAATCATTAAAGCATAATGTGTTCCTGAAACACAGATGAAAGAAAGGCTTCATGTCTGCATTCAAGGACTAATATTTTCCTGGGAAAACCCAATGTGAAAATAGTTATACAACAGTGTGATAAGTATTACTATAATAATAATAACTTGTTTAGTGCTTCATCTATGCCAGGCAATGTCTTAAGCACTGCCCCATATTACTTCATTAAATCCCCCTAACAATGCTATGAAGGATGTAGTATTATTAATCTTCATTTTATAGATGAGGAAACTGAGGCTCAGAGAGTTTATACAAGTTGTCCAGGTTCAGTCACCAATTATGGAGTATCCTGCATGGCCTGGTGCTCAAGTACATAAAGATATGTGTACTAGAGGGTTGCAGAAGTCAAGGGCATCTAATTCAGCTATATGAGATCACTGGTGAATGGCTGGTGAGACAAGGAAGGCTTTACCTGGGTTGTTAGGCCACAATAGTTAGCCAGGTCAAAATGGTGAAGAACAATCTAAGCAAGGTAATGGCATATGCATGAGTGTGGGGAAGGGAAAGAGAAATAAATGCTATATTAGAAAAGCATTCAGTGTGATATGAGATTGATGTTGAGGCTGGACATGCACAGAAGAGCCAAGTCCAATGGGGCTTGGAGCCTGGATTTTGTCTTGAAACTCATAAGAATTAATTGGAAGATTTTAAGATGGTAGAGTGATGCAATATATAAATATTACCATTTTCTACCTTCCCAATCTCTAGTTGATATCTCCAGCTGCCTGGTCAACATGCCAGTAGATAATCTCAGTAAACTCTGGGTTTTCCCCTAAAAATCACTCCCCACCATCTTCCCTGCCTCAATAAATGACACCCCTGTATGCTCAGTTTGTCAAAAACCTGTCACCCTTAATTTCCCTCTTAGAGCACTATCAGCTATACTTCCAAATATATCCCTGAAAATAACCTCTTTTCCACACATCTGTGATTGCCAACCTAAATCAATCTGCCACCCAGTCACCCAGCCTAGATCATTAGTTTTGTTGCTTCTACTGTTGTCCCCTACTGACCAAACTCCACAACGTCCGATATATTTGGAAACACAGATGCTGTCATGCCCCTCCCTTGCCTAAAACCCCCAGTGTGTCTGAAGTCTATTCAGTGGGCCTCCTTTTCTCTCTCCAACCATGGTGTCCTACTACCTTCCCAATGGAGGGGTCTTGCCCCAGAGCCATTCCAGCCACCTTGCTGTTCTCCCTAGGTGTTTTTGCAATTAAAGTAGCTTCTGTCTAAGCATCCTGGCCCCAAACTTTCACATGCCTAAGAACCTCACTCCATTTAGTCTCTACACAGATGCCATCCCTGTCTTAACTACTCATCTTCCTCCACTCTTCACCACTGCCTCTTTCTTCTTTATAGTTCTTATCACTACATAGAATATATTTACTCATTTACTTATTGTCTGTCTTAAAACATGGATGGAAAAGAATGAAAAGGAAAAGGAAAAAGAAGGAAGGAAAGAAAAAAATGAGAGAACTTACCTTAATCTCACACCTACTTCTATTTCCTGTCCAATGGCTTTCTTTTTCACAGTCGAATGTCATGGGAGAATTGTCTATATTTGTGGTCTACACTACCATGGCTTCTTCAGCACACTCCTGAAACAGTCTTGCTGAGGTCACCACACCCTACTTGTTAATAAATCCCAAGTGTAGGCTTCTTGTTTTGCCGGACTACACCCCAGCTCTCAGTACAACTTCTTGGCTCCAGGAAGCACCTCCACTCCAGCTGTAGCCTGGTTGTGACATCATATGGCCTCCTGGCCTCCAGAGCCCTGGTGTGCTTACCCTATCACACCCTTCCTGCAGTGAATTAAGCTCAGTTTCTGGCCATCCAGCCACTTGGCTGGAGGGTCCTAGAGAGCTGTGTCATGTGCTCTTGCTCATCTTTGTGGCCCCAGACCAAGTGTCATGTTGGAACATAGCACTGTCATGACATGTAAGTATAAAATGCACGAGTGTCACAAGTTCTTGGTCCCCACTCTTCTTCAGTTATCTTGTGGCTCTTCAAGTTTAAAGGAGACATATAGAACATTTTGTTTTTCTTACCTTTTTTGGAAGTCTGTACTAATTTGAGCACATTTTTTACAGAGTCATATGGAATTTGAAACTCAAGTATTCAAAGATCCGAATGAATTCAATGATATATGAATACTTAAATGTGTTGTCTCAAGCAAGTAAAAAAAGAGGTACATGCATATTGTTTATTTTTTCTACTTAGCTCAGAAAGATAATGTTGAATTGTATGTTTGGGTTCGGGAATGGGGTTCACCAACATGTATCATTCAACTATGGTGCAAGATGCAAGCGAAATAAATGGAAGACAGGAAGTCCCTTACTAAATGTTGGGTTTGGCAAGACAAGTTCACATTGCCAGATATGTTATCACATAGACTATCTGTTGAAGCTTATAACTATCATAAAACACTTGTATTAATGAAATGAGTAAAGAGATTACATAATCATGAATTATTGAGGCAAATATTCTTCATGTCAGAAAAATGCTGGGTATACATTTTAAAGTCAGTGAAACTACCAAATTTCCTTTGGAACAATAATTAATGAAGACAGCATTTTAAAAAGAATAACAGTGACATTTAGCACTTAAATACTTATTTGCTAGGCATTGAGGGACATTCAAAGGGCTAAAAACAACTTGTACCTATTTTAATATAATGCATATTATTGTTTGAGATTTTGCTAGAATAATCTGCATAGACAGTAAGCATCTGAGGGCAGGGGTCCCTGCATCTATGCTTATGTCTGTCACAGCAGTTAACACAGTCTTCTGCACAGAATGGGTCCCCAATAAACACTGTGGTTGGAAAAGTGCAACGTGCTACCAGATAGACCCAAATTCTTGGTGAGCAGAGGAGAAAGAAAATGCTGTTTTTGTAAATAATGGATTATGTGACAGTTTTCAGTCTAACTCTGGAGTCACTCCGATGACTCCCCATTGCAGTTAGCTGCACAACCCCCTGTCTTCCCCAGCTCCCTCTGTCTCTCCACCTCAGCCCCACCCCTTGTCCCCATTCCCTTGACTGGGTATACTTCAGTATTACCCCCGACCTCTTGGAATTCCCTCAGGTACCCCTCAATGGGAAGCACATCACATCATGTCCCACCAGCAATGAAGTCCTGAAGACAGAACTGCTTCCTCCATCCAGCAGGTGCCTATAGGCATTTGATGCAGCATGAGAAAGATGGGACCTTCTTAGGTTCCTACAGCTATTGTTTATTCCTTTCTTAAATGCATGCAAGCAGCTGAGAGAAGTATTATCCACATAACTTCTCTGCCCATATATAAATATTCAGGGACTACTTGGGACACTAAATTAATTTTGTTACTATATATGTGTAAAGCTGAAGCAAAAGAGGGCCTTGTGTAACAAAAATAAGCTATTACAAATAAATGTAATAAATGATTCCATGAAATAAAAAGTGTTTTACTCTCTAAATATTTTCTTAAAAATATAGATTCTTATGTAGATGCAGTTTGACACAATTTTTCTGTCTTGAGTTAGTATAGTGAAATAATGCTTTTAATTTTTAAAATTTATATTTTTCATGGCAAAGGCAGTCCTAAGGGGGAAATACATAGCCATACAAGCCTCACTCAAAAAAATTGAAAAATCCTGAATGCACCAGCTTAAAGAACTGGAAAATCAACAACAATTTAAGCCAACACCACACACAAGAAGGGAATTAACCAAGATTAGGGCAGAGATCAATGAGTTAGAAACTAGAGAAATAGTAGAATGCATCAATACATCCAGAAGTTGGTTTTTTGAAAGAATCAATAAGATTGATAAGCCGCTGGCCAAACCAATCCAAAAGAAGAGAGAGAGGAACCTAATTAACAAAATTATGAATGAAAGGGGAGAGATCACAACTAATCCAAAGGAAATAGAAACAATCATCAAAAATAATTATCAACAGCTATATGCCAATAAGTTAAACAACCTAGAAGACATGGATGCATTCCTGGAAACCCATGATCTTCCAAGACTAAAACAGGAAGAAATTGACAACCTGAATAGACCAATTATCTGGTAATGAGATTGAAGCAGTGATCAAAAACATCCCAAAAAACAAGAGTCCAGGGCCTGACGGATTCCCTGGGGATTTCTACCAAACATTCAAAGAAGAAATAATACCTATTCTCCTGAAACTGTTTCAAAAAAATAGAAACAGAAGGAAAACTTCCAGATTCTTTGTATGAACCAGCATTACCCTGATCCCCAAACCAGGTAAAGACCCCATCAGAAAGGAGAATTTCAGACCAATATCCCTGATGAATATGGATGCCAAGATTCTCAACAAGATCCTAGCTAATAGGATCCAACAGCACATTCAAAAGATTATTCATCATGGCCAGGTGGGATTTATCCCTGGGATACAAGGGTGGTTCAACATTCACAAATCAATCCATATGATAGAACAAATCAACAAGAGAAGAGAGAAGAACCACATGGCATTCTCAATTGATGCATTTGACAAAATTCAGCATCCACTACTGATTAAAACTTTTCAAAGTATAGGGATAGAAGGAACATTCCTCAGCATCATACAATCTATCTATGAAAAGCCCACAGCAAATACCAGTCTCAATGGGGAAAAGCTGAGAGTCTTCCCTTTGAGATCAGGAACATGACAAGGATGCCCACTCTCACCACTCTTGTTCAACATAGTACTAGAAGTTCTAGCGACAGCAATCACACAACAAAAAGAAATAAATGGTATTCAAACTGGCAATGAAGAAGTCAAAGTGTTTCTCTTCACAGATGACATGATATTTATATGGAAAACCCAAAAGACTCCACCCCCAAACTACTAGAACTCATACAGCAATTCAGTAATGTGTCAGGATCCAAAATCAATGCACACAAATCAATTGCTTTCCTATACACTAACAATGAAAATATGGAAAGGGAAATTAGAGAACTGATTCCATTTACTGTAGCACCAAGAACCATAAGATACCTGAGAATAAACCTAACCAAAGAGGTAAAGGATCCGCACTGGAGGAGCTACAGAACACTCATGAAAGAAATTGAAGAAGACACAAAAAGGTGGAAAAGCATTCCATGTTCATGGATTGGAAGAATAAACATTGTTAAAATGTCTATACTGCCCAGAGCAATCTATACTTTCAATGCCATCCCA
Organism: Nasua narica; assembly: GCA_028533885.1. Taxonomy (NCBI): domain Eukaryota; kingdom Metazoa; phylum Chordata; class Mammalia; order Carnivora; family Procyonidae; genus Nasua; species Nasua narica. Next base: position 95,965,668 of record CM052798.1, on the reverse strand, counting down.
ATCAAAATTCCACCAGTTTTTTTCAAAGAGTTGGAAGAAACAATCCTAAAATTTGTATGGAACCA
>CM052798.1:95924743-95965503 GCA_028533885.1 Nasua narica | reverse complement strand
CAGTCTCTTCAATAAATGGTGCTGCGAAAATTGGACAGCTCTATGTAGAAGAATGAAACTTGACCATTCTCTTACACCATACACGAAGATAAACTCAAAATGGGTAAAAGACCTCAATGTGAGGCAGGAATCAATCAAAACCCTAGAGAAGAACATAGTAACCTTTATGACATTAGCCACAGCAACTTCTTTCAAGACATGTCTCCAAAGGCAAAGGAAACAAAAGCAAAAATGAACTTTTGGGACTTCATCAAGATAAAAAGCTTCTGCACAGTGAAGGAAACAGGCAACCCACAGAATGGGAGAAGATATTCGCAAATGACACTACAGACAAAGGTCTGATATCTAAGATCTATCAAGAACTCCTCAAACTCAACATTCACAAAACAGATAATCACATCAAAAAGTGGGCAGAAGACATGAACACACACTTCTCCAAAGAAGACATACAAATGGCTAACAGACACATGAAAAAATGTTCATCATCTTTAGCCATCAGAGAGATTCTAATCAAACCACACTGAGATACCACCTTACACCAGTTAGAATGGCCCAAATCAACAAGACAGTAAACAACAAATGCTGGAGAGGATGTGGAGAAAGGGGAACCCTCCTCCACTGTTGGTGGGAATGCAAGTTGGTGCAGCCTCTTTGGAAAACAGTGTGGAGATTCCTCAAGAAATTAAAAATTGAGCTACCCTATGACCCTGCAATTGCACTACTGGGTATTTACCCCAAAGAAGCCGATGCAGTACAAAGAAGGGCCACATATACCCCAATGTTCATAGCAGCGATGGCCACAATCAGCTAACTGTGGAAAGAGCCAAGATGCCCTTCGGCATACAAATGGATAAAGAAGATATGGTCCATATATACAATGGAATATTATGCCTCCATCAGAAAGGATGAATATCCAACTTTTGTATCCACATGGATGGGACTGGAAGAGATTATGTTGAGTGAAGTAAATCAAGTAGAGAGTGTCAATTATCTTATGGTCTCACTTACTTGTGGAGCATAAGGAAAAACATGGAGAGCATTGTGAGAAGGAAAGAAAGGGTGAATGGGGGGAAATTGGAGGGGGAGATGAACCATGAGAGATGTGGACTCTGAGCAACAAACTGAGGGTTTTGGAGGGGAGGGGAGGGGATGGGGAGTTGGGTGAGCCTGGTGGTGGGAATTGAGGAGGGCATGTATTGCATGGAACACTGGGTGTGGTGCATGAACAAGTAATCTTGTAACACTGAAAAAAATAAAAAAAGTATTTGGGGAAAAATAAAATAAAATAAAATTTATATTTTTCTTTTTATATATATATATTTTTTTATATTTTTCTGATTACAAAGTAAAAGAGGTTCACTGAAGACTCAGAAGTTTAGGAAATTAAAAGCAAAAAAAAATAGCGGCACCTGGGTAGCTTAGTGGGTTAAAAAGCCTCTGCCTTCTTGTCAGGTCATGATACTGGGTCCTGGGATTGGGCCCCACATAGCATCTGGCTCTCTGCTCAGCAGGGAGCCTACTTCCCCTTCTCTCTCTGCCTGCCTCTCTGCCTACTTGTGATCTCTCTCTGTGTCAAATAAATAAATAAAACCTTAAAAAAACCCCTAAAATTTAAATATCCATCAATATTCTGGTATAGATCCTTTCAGACTTTCTTAAGGCCTTTGTAAGTATAACCATATTTTTGCAGAGTATATGTATATATTTTTTAAATGATCATATTCGAAATACTTTTGTAAGCTGCTTTTATTTAGACCACTATATCATGGTACTTTCTCAGATCAATTAATATTTGTCTACAGCCTGACTTGTAAGGGCTCCCTGGCCTTCCATCACAACAGACCTTATTAAAGCACTTCCCTGTCATTGAGATTTCAATTGTTCCCACATTTCTTTTGCAAATAATTCCCAAGTGAACTGTCCATGTAGATAAATCTCATGTTCATCATTGCTTACTTAATCAGGGTAAGTTTTTAAAAGTGAATGTTCGGTTAGAGGTCTAGCTTTGAGGTTTCTGGCACATGTTGCCAGATTACCCTCCAGGAAAGTGCCTGGTGCATGGGATGCTGATTCCTCCTTCCGTGTGGTGCACATTCTTTTCACCTCTTTGTTGATGTTGTAGACCATAATTGACCATGGTTTTAATTTATCATTTAAAGAACTAATCTTATACATCTGTACCTAAACTTTTTATTGTAGATTGTGTAAAAATTAACTTCCATGTGAATAACCCTATTTTATTACTTGACATTATTTAAAACTAAAAAGCCTTTTTAGAAGAGTCTAAATAATTTCAGTGAAACTTAAGATGGTGTTGGTACAGACTCATGAGCTCTGTTCAAGAACTTCTCCATATATTACAGAACACACCCCCTCTGCTGTTCCTCATCATATCTGCCCAAATCATTTCCTTCTGTGACTATATCTGGATTTCCGGATTCTCTTAATTTTACTACCATAGCAACTCATAAATGATTTTAACACTGAAAATTTTCTCAACTTAATAGCAGGGTCATCCAAGTACACAGAGAACCTTTAAGGAAAAGCCCTCTTTCCTCTCACTCTGAGCTCCATGGCCTGCTCTGGGCCTTGCCTGCCTGCTGCTAGCCTGCCCTGACTCCAGGCCCCAGGTACAGCCAGCTATGCTCAGCCCCATCTTTGCCTGCCTTCTGGTGGCTGGGTTAGGACTATGAATGAGCAGTTATAATTTGGAGGGCTGACTATAGACTTCCTCTCAACTGGGTCTTAAAACATTGGCTTCCCCTTCTCCCAGTGCCCTGGGAGGACTAGCAAAAAGCCAACCAGACCCCTCTGAGAGAGGTACACATTGCTTTGCTCACAGCATGGAGAGAATCTGTCTGGGAAATAAGTACATTTTTTAAACTACAGGATTTAAAAACTACCACTGAAAACTGGTAGTCCTACATTCTTAACCTGCAAATATCTTTGTGTACAAGATTGCACTTGTTAAGAAGCCAAGCCTGCAATTGCTTGCATCATAAAGTCATCCAAAACATTCACCAAGTTCCCACTTTGTGCTTAACCATGGGGGTGAATATAGTCTGTCAGTTGCCCTGCTCTCACCATACTTGTGTTGTAAAATGAGGACTCTGTGCCATGTGATAGTGGTGTCATCACCTTTACTATTTGGATGCAATTACAATCCCTCTCCTGCCCTTCTGTATCTCCCCCCCAAAAAGTTATATCATTTTTAATTAAAGGAGATTGTTAAAATGAATTAAATATACTTTGAAACTGTGGAGACACTCATCTCTGGGAAAGGCTTCTCTGACCCATTCCTTGGATTGTGCATTTTCACTGACTGCATTTTATCTGTGTTCGTTTCTTCACAGAATCACCCCCAGCTCTTCCACAGTCATCCAGAGCTGATGGTAATTCTCACCTACTGTGGCCAAGAAAGGATAGCAATTGCATTTGACATAAGTGACCGATCCATAGTAAAATAGAAACTTAACCTATACATATGTTAATTACAATTTGACAAATCTTGAGGATTGGCTGATAATATTTCAAAAAGAGGGAGAAGTAATATATTTATCTTTTTTGATTCAGGGATTGTGTTCTCTGTTAGAATGAAGCAGATGATCTTTTCAAATGTTTTCCAGTCTCAGTTACCATTGAAGGAGGAGCCAATCTAAATAAATACCAAGCAAATCAAAGTCCTCTTCTCATGAGGTCTCTCAAGGAAACTTGCCCAGTTTTGAAAGGGAGCATAAAAGGAAGGAAGTCTTACCAGTGAACTATCCTGCATAAAACAAAGAATACTTCCACATTTGAAATATCTTTATCAGAGTGCCATTAACCTGAGCATTGGTTAACTGTTCACAGTTACATCAGTAATTTGTGGCTTTCTGTGTACCTCCTGCCTCCTACCTAATTCGTCAAGAAAATATTCCTCCCCCTAAGACACACATCCTCTTGTTTATTTTCACCTCCCTCCTGCCTGTTGAGCTCTACACTAACCCTATTATGTGGCCCTAGCCGGACTCACAGGGAGTTCCCGGGGTGAGAAGCTTGTCAACTTGAAGGCATTCGAATAAATTGGGTGAAATACAGGCTGTCCTCCCCTTAACCTGAGGTGCACCTTCCCATCTCCTGTCCCCATCTCCAAAGTCAGCCCAGAGCTGGGCAACAGTGAGCCTGAAGATGGAGAATGGAATGGAAGGAAGCAGAGGAATTTACAAGTTCTCCTGCAAGAGGCATTTAGAGCTTGTGTCACTACCTCCTGGTAGGAGTGATTACCTCCAAAGCCCAGAGCACTCCAGGAGAATAATTAAAACCATTTGGTCAAGTACTCCTTAATGACTCCTTCAGAAATACAAGAGGGTCAGGAAGTGGAATAAAACCATCCCTACAATCTCAATAATACATTATACAACAATCCAGTGAGCACTTTTGTTCTAAGTATTATGCTAAGTTCTTTACATTCATTATCTTACTTATTTATCACAACTACCCTAAGAGGTAAACATAAAATTACTTACTGTCTTTATCCTACAGATTGAGGAAATGGAAGTTTAAGAAAATGAAGAAACTCTTTCAACATCCTAACATGGTCAAGAGCAAAGCCAAGATTCAGACCTCAACTAGTTCTAACATTGATGACGTTTCTCTAAAGCAATATACGTTCTTGCCATACGTACTCCTGAGGTTTGACATTACTGAGCACACCTGCTTCCTGAATAATCTTCAAATTGCCCCTTCAAGGTACCCTAGAGGTGCTAGGTACCTGGCATGCTAGTGAGTGAGACTGTTGACAGCTCTTTCCAAGGGCACTGTTCTCTCTTTCTTTCTTTGGTTGAAGTTTCCAATTTGGATATAAAGGTGCCCACATTTGGAACCAATAGGAATCTAGACATTGGGCTGGAACCTTGCCTTGTCAAAAGTCCACATGTGGTAAATGTTCATGAATTGTGGTGAAGCTGTTAGACTCTGTGGTTCCATGGTCAGCACAGGGTTAAAAGTGAGATGAGTTTCAACAAACCCTAGAAGGAGAAAACAGAGGCTGAGACCGTTGCTGGTTTGTGAGGAAAAGGACAGAAGTCCTTCAGAACGGAGAGGAAATGGCTGGACTCCTCAAACGAGAATGTTTCTTGGGCCATCTTGGGTAGTGTCAAAGAAAGATGTCTATCTGAAGAAGATGCCAATGATGAGAGGCCATGATTTAGTGGCAAACACTAGCAATGATGATATGGCCCTTCCTGGGTGCCAGTAACTGGCCCAAGGTTGCTAGTCTAAGTGTATCTGGATTTGTAGCCCATCCCAGATCCTGTTCTAGCTCCAACTGCCTCTAATTGTCACAGGTATCACATGGCCTTGCATGGGTCACACAAACTTAAGAAGTCTGATAGAAGTGAAAAATGGTGTGTATTTCGGTGTGGACATTGCATCTGTCATCCAAACCGAAGATACTGAGAGAGAAAAGAAATGCTAATAATTATACTGGGACAGTGTAATCCCAAGTAAATTGGAATATATGGCCACTCATGTATAGGCTGTAGACTACTCAAATTACATTTGATGTAAAATGAGAATAATATCTACTCTCTGTATCTCAAAGAGTTTTTTAAGACTTGAATGAGATAATGTCTATGGCATCATTTTGTGAACTGTTAAGTACGATACAAATACATAGATTGATATAAGTATGCACTAGACAGTGGAATCTGTGCCCTGATTTGGAGCATGCTTATGTTCTCAGCAGGAGCTCATATATAATGAATCAATAAGAAGAGCAAAAACCTGGAAATGAGATACATTTGAGTAAATGTGTGACATTGCTTAGCCAGGGAAAGAAAGCCGAAGGACATCTCTAAAAATATCTTTAGTAATCTAACATATTTATAGAAATGAATCTCATAAAACGAGGACAAAACTTCAATATAAACAGCACCAGAATTTTCATGATTGGAGTTAGTATTAGTGAAATTATGTCTCCTATTAACACACACACACACACACCCCCACACACACACACCTCTCATAACAAACTCACAGACATGCACATGGTAGTTTATTCCATTTAACAGACACATTAGTGTCTTGAATTTCTTTCTCATCCTGTCAAGATATCATTCATTCTAAAGCAATTGGTACTATGCTATTAATGACTGCAGTCCTGATTAACTACAATCAAAACTTGATGTGTTTGTTATGCTGGTTCTAAGGTACTAAGATATTAAAGAGAAATTAATAAGATGCATGATTTGTATGAAAGCACAGAAGTCAAAAATCCACTGAATAAACATAAACTTACATCCAAGTTATGTGAGCTTCAACTAGTCAAGACACCTTAGTCTACTTGCTATGTTCTTAAATTGGATAGTGTATATTTGACTAAGGGCAAAACAGACTGCTGGTCTCCTTGAATTTCTAAATATTACTTGGTACCATATTTTGATTCATGCACATGCAGAAAAGAATATAGCAGCCCTAGGAATTATACTCAAATTATTAACTAGGAAGTGGGTGCACCTTCCTTATTTCCAAGGACCATGAAAATCATCATGTTTGGATTTATGTATGATGTGTTCATGGCAATACACTCAGTATTTGTAGACTATGTACTAGGCAACAAAAGGGAAATGAAAAAAAGGATGTCCCTGTCTGCAAGTAGTAAACTATCTAGGAAATCAGACTTGATGTTGTCTTGGAAAACAGGAGGAGGAGGAGGAGAAAAAAGGAATGAGAGAGGAGGAGGAAATGGAAAAATAAAATAAACTGAGTCAGAGCAAAAGTTCTTTATGGCATAACTTTATTTAAAAAAAAACAGAGGTAAGCATGAGAGTAAAGGAGGTTGGTACTTGTCTCTGTTGTTAATAGCCATGTTATTACAGAAAATCCAAAGTCGAAGAGAAGAGGGACAGCCTCCCCTCCAGAGTGTGTTGAGAAGTCAGTGGAATGGAGGAGCTATCATCAGGGCAGAGCAGGATGTGGAGCAGGCCAGGGCCTGCACACCTAGCACAAGGTATGTGACTGAAAGGCAGGGAGCTGGCCCGCGGCAGGTGCAGCGCAGCCAGTGCCTGTCGGCCCCAGGAAAGGAAAACCTGCAGGTGCAGTTGGGACATGTCCTGAGCCTCCAAAGCCACGCGTTTTTCTGAATAGCTGTCCTATCTTCATTGTCTGCCTGTAAGATTATGGTTTGCCGTGGGAGGGGACGGGAGGGAGGGAGTGGTTTGGTGGAGGCTTTGATGACACACACAGGCTGCTCCAGAAGTAAGGTGCAATTGGAAGGGGCTGAGACCATGCAAAGGGAATGTTGGTGGTGGACACTTGTCCTGCCAGCCCCATGCAGCCCTGTATCCCCCTGGGAGGACTTTCCTTTCTTCAGAGGCTGTGATGGGCATAGAAGTTGCTGGCTGCCACTCAGCACAATCCTCCTGTCCTCCACACGGAGCATCTTTTTCCTTCCTCCTTCAGCCATCCTTGGGCTGCACGACCACCTTAGCACCCCAGAACTCAGTGCTTGAAAGCCCCAGAACTTCCAAATGCCACTGGGATTCTCTCTGCATGCCCCAGGAACCCACACAGTGTCATACCTACTGTGGGGACTCGGTGTCCCTTGTTCAAGGACCTCTCAGCCAAACTCATAATCTGTAATCAGAAGCAGTTTTGCAAATAAGCAACTGCCATGTATAGTTGGAAACAGGAGAAAGAAATGGAGCCATATGTCTTTTGCAAACTCCCAATACTTGGTCAAGGTGAAACTCCCACTTGGGTCAAAAAGGTCTATTAGAGATGGGGCGTAGGGAGAATGTTTTAAATATGAGAGTATTTAATATTTATAGAAATTTAACTGAAAGCTATAGTAGTCGCTATAGCAATGCCTGTGACCAAAGGAATGAGGAGGAATGAATGGTAGGGTGAGGAATTGCTCTATGACTGGATATGCAACCAGGGAAAAAAATGTAGTGATCCAGAAAAAGCAGTGCTGGGATATGAAGAAGCCTCCAGAACAAAAATTAGAGAAAACAGTAAGGAACAATCTGGTCACTTCAAACAGTACCCCAAAGAACCATGCAAGCCATGGCACAGCCCAGCACATTACATCTGGAGAGAGGCCAGAAGGAAAAGAGGGTGAGGAATGTGGATGGACTGCTGGAGGGGGGCAGAGGAGGCCACCAGGACAAGGAGACGCTGGCTGGTGTCCTGAGAAGCCATGTGCTCCTACATCCTGGCCTGTAGAGCTCTGGGAGGGCAGACGGCCTCTGGACGGGTGGGGAGAGGTGCACCCATGGAAGAGGGTGAGGGATTACTCTGGGTTGAATTCCTCCTTTCTCAGGTGACTGCATTCTGGCCGCCCCACACCTCCCCCTTTCATTCTTGGCCTGCTTCAGTCCACCTGGGGCATGCAGGCGGCTGCTCCAACCACATGCCCTGTCAGGACCTGTTGCTTCCAGGGGAAGAATGCAAGAGTATCAAATCCTTTCAAATGCTGAAAGCCCTGCTTTGGGAGGTATGGAGTGTGCATAGTTAAAGTACAAAATCAGAACATAGAACAATTTAAGATTGGACCCCAGGATGTAGTGGGCAGGGGCCAGTGGGAGTTGAATTGAGTCTCTTTGGTCCTTGTGTTCAAAGAACCAGAGGTGGTAGAACTCCGTTTTCTCCTGGCCCCAGGGGAATAGGTGCAGCACAGCACCCTTCTTCAACAAGGCCTCTGTTCCTGTCTGAGCTGGAGGGGCCCGGGGTCTAGTGCTTTGTCCAATCCCAATACTCAGAGCGGCTCCCCCAGGACTGAGCAAACATGCCTTCTGATACAGCTACTAAGCACCATGCCAGAAAATGGGAGTACCCTCCTTCAGAGCCCATGCAAACACAGCACCACTACCAACCACCCTACCACCCCCACCCCTATCCCAAGCAGCCCTTGCATATACCTGGAGAGGTCACACAGCGAGGTTTAGGGGTGGACTTTACAGCAAGTCAGGAGTAAATACTGCTCTCACCATCTGCTCATATGACCCAGGAGAGATGCCTTGACTACTCTGTGCCTTACTTTACACAACTGCATTTGGGGGTCAGCAAAACATCTGCCACATAGCGTTGTGAAAATTTAAGTACATGAGTAGGTTAAGAGCTCTTAGAATGGTGCCTGGCACCTAATAGATTATATATATAAAATTATTAGCTATAGATGACTTATTATGTAAAGATTGTGTGCTTTGACTGAATTTCAGGAATCTGGGACCTGTCTTATTATTCAGTGTCATGTTTTTAAGAATAGCTATAATATTGGTTGCTCCCTTGGTTACCCCTTACAACATTCAGACAGCATTCAGTAAGTACACTGGCTGTCGGCCTACTGCAATTCCTGAGTAGGATTGGAATGCCTCCAGGGGTCTGCATCCTAAGTGGGCATGCTTGGAAGGAGCAAAAGCAAGTACAGTTCAATAGCTATGAAGAGGTGATTAAGAGTCACCCTAATATTCATAGCAGCAGTGTCCACAATGGCTAAATCGTGGAAAGAGATGAGATGTCCTTCAACAGATGAATGGATAAATAAGATGTGGTTCATATATACAGTGTAATATTACTCAGCCATCAGAAAAGATGAATACCCAACTCTTGCATCAGCATGGGTTCAACTGGAGGAGATTATGCTAAGTGAAATAAGTCAAGCAGAGAAAGTCAACTATTGTATGTGGAATGATATGGTTTCACTCATATGTGGAATATAAGGAATAGCATGGAGGACTGCAGAGGAAGGAAGGGGAAACTAAAGGGAGGGAAATCAGAGGGGGAGATGAACCATGAGAAACTATGGACTCTGGGAAACAATCTAAGGGTTTCAGAGGGGAGGGGGTTGGGGGATGGGTTAGCTCAATGATAGGTATTAAGAAGGGCACGTGTTGCAATGAGTACTGGGTGTTAGACACAAGCAATGAATCATGGAACGCTACATCAAAAACTAATGATGTACTGTATGGTGACTAACATAAAAAAAAAAAAAAGAGTCCTCAGTCTATGTGGCAAAAATACCTTCCCTGCAAAATTCTCTACTAAAAGTGGAATGGTTTCTTTTCATAGGATGCTAACTCTTGGCCATAATCAGAATCTCTATTGGTTGAACATCCAGGGGATTTCTCCTTACAAAAAAAAAATAGTATCCTAGAAGACACAGGCTACTTCTAAGGACTCCTTCCTCCTATCTATTAGTAACCACCAAATCACAATCCACTACTATGTGAGTTTCAGTGTGCTTTGTTATCTAGCCTTAATTTAAGCTATGGTTTTGTGTGGTGTGTGGTGTGCCCATGCATGTGTTCATGCACACATACCTACACTCACCTGTCAATGCAGTGAGACTTTCTCCTTCCCAGAGCTTTTGGGTCTTCACTATCAACCTCCACTTGTTTTTGCACTGACTTGTGTATCTTCCTATGAAGCCTCCAGATTGTCATTTTTTTTTCCTGCCTGAAGTAGATAATCTTTCTCCTTGTTGATAATTTCTAGTTATGTCATAGAAGATGATAGGAAAATAGGCCGATGTGGGGCTCAGAAAATAAAAGTGAGCTGAATGCAGTCTTGGGGTCACAAGCAACAGATATGTCATCTCCAGGACTTTGAAAACAACTTTCAGACAAAAGACTGAGTTTGGACATTGGCTTCTTAAGGCCCATCCACAAAAGCAGCACTCGTCCAGTTTACACTGGCAGCAGGTGTGGGAGTAAGCTGGCTGGCTAGTGCCCAGTCCCCAGAGGATGGGGAAGCAAAACCTGAGTTAGCCAGGCCACACAAACTCTACATGGTTATGCAAGTTGGTTCCTTAAATCCTTTTGCTCAAAATAAACCCATAACCTTGAAAAATAGAAGCAATTAACAAAAAAGTGCCAATATGGGTCTACAATAGGCATCTTTGTAGGAGTCCACATAGAAGCATAGACATCTGCTCTTCTAAGCTAAATAAATGCACACAAGAAGAAGAGGGATGGAGATAGGCAAAGTGAAGAGAAGAAAGGGGGACGCAAGAGGGGAAAAAGTAAAAGAAAAGAAAAGAAAAAGAACAGCATGAGCCCCAGCCTTATCTAGGGATTGCCAGGTGTGTGGTATAGGAAAACAGAGATCTGTTTTACCTTCTCTAGGAAAAACCGCTTCTCATGGACATGAGGAGGAAATAGCTAAGCACAGGCTCCAGGAATAATAAACAAATCAGACTTCTGGCTCTGTAGGGAGCAGGAAGGGGCTGCCTTGCTCACAGTGGTATCCCCATGCATCCTATGCTCGTGGAACATGGCCCAGATTGATAAACAAGGGGTGGGTAGGTTGACAAAGAGCTCTTAAGAATGGACTACCTGCTTTAGGGTCACCCTTCCCCTGGTCGTAGCAAGAATGACAAGGGGTGGTGGAGGTGAGCAGAGGGAATGGAGGACACAGAATGAACACCTTGACCTCAGGATGAAGCACCCCTGTGTTGGGGTGCTTCAGCACAAGTACAAGTATGTGCTCATCTCAGAGAGCTCCCTTCTCACTGGAAGGTATATCTAGACATACTGAGTGCCCATTTGGCTATGGAGCATCTGCAGTCTACCACCTGTAGAGAGGCAACAGCTCATGAGGAGCTGGATAGAATATAGAGTCTTGGGCTCCACCAGCCCTGCTGAATAGGAACCCTCCTTTCCTTAGATTCTGTGGTGATGCATAGGCATGTGTGAGAAGGCTGGCTTTTGATGGCATGGAGATTGACCAAGCATGATCCTCAGTACTAGAAAAGACTTTACAAATACATCACACATTGCAAAAGAAATGATTTATCTGACCTACAGAAATGAAAACTAAGGTTTGACTTAATTGCCCTGAGTCCTAAAAGAACAACAAAAATATTTATTTAATTCAAATACCAATCTAATTTTACTCATACCCAAAGAAAAGAAAGAGAAAGAAAGAAAGAAAGAAAGAAAGAAAGAAAGAGAAAAAGAAAGAGAAGAAAGAGAAAAAGAAAGAGAAGAAAGAAAGAAAGAAAGAAAGAAAGAAAGAAAGAAAGAAAGAAAGAAAGAAAGAAAGAGAAAGAAAGAAAGAAAGAAGGAAAGAAGGAAAGAAGGAAAGAAGGAAAGAAAGAAAGAAAGAAAGAAAGAAAGAAAGAAAGAAAGAAAGAAAGAAAGAAAGGGAAGGAAGGAAGAAAAGTTCTTTTTTGCAGCCAGAAATAATTTGGTAAGACATGAGGAAGAATGTCTTGATAGATCATCAGTCCAACAATAGCATACATGTTTTCCCTCATTGGAATGTTTGAAGCCAGCCTAAGGACAGCAGTCTAGATAGTTGAAAAGATCGTGGGCTTATAAAAAAAGAAGGAATGGAGCTGATATGATTTTGAAGTTCTGGCAGTCAATCTAGTATTTAAAAGAGATTTCACCTCAATATGTACATCAAATGGGCACAGTGTCCCTACTTGCCTTTCATCCACATACATGGACATTCACACAGGTCAAGAACAACGTGGGGAGGTCCTGCTGAAGACCTGCCAGAAATCCCCTTGGTAAGTCATATCTTCACATAATCACCAGCATCCTTTGGTGTGTTGAAGAGCATGGCCCTCATCCTCAGTAATCTGTGGTTTGCTGTGTACTCACACTATGATTTATTCCCTCAAAAATATTCATCCTCCTAAGACACACATCTTCTTATTTATTTTCACCTCCTCCTGCCTGTTCAGCCTACACTGCCCCTATTATGTGGCCCAGCCCCACACACAGAGTTCCCTGCATGAGGGGTTGTCAGGAGAAAGGATATTTGAATGAATAGGTAAAACCCGAGCTCCTCCTCCCCTTTTGCCTGAAACTCACTTGTGATCTACCACTCTGGGCCACCAGCATCCAAGAAGTGTTTCCATCTGCCAGTCACACATGCGCAGAGTGTTCTCCCAGCCCTACCCAAAATGGAGTTTGAAGGAAACACAAGTGTCTAAGTGAAACATTCCAATTAACATGAAGCAAGACTTTAAACTCCTGTCATTGGAGAATATTTTGAATATTTTAATAACTGTTTTGACCAGAAAAGTAATGGCATGTGCTTAATCATTAATAACAAAATCTTCTCATTTTTCTGGTACTGAGTAACAAATCACAGAAGCAATATTATTAAAAACCATGTGGTCAAATCCTTGCTAATGAGTCAGACAGGTAATTAATAGAGCTCAGAGTGGTGCCTTTCTGTGAGTTAGCAGAGAAATTCACTGCCCTTCCCTCATGTAGGCATACTACTTATGAGTCTTATACTGCTGGTTCTTTCTTAGTATCTCCCTCCTTGTCTTTCTATGCAATCTTCCTCCTACAGATATCTCTTAGAGCTCAAAACAAATTACTGAAATTTGCAAAGAAGGTAGAGTAGCAAACAGCATTCGGTCTTACAAAGAGCTGATATGTGGGTTCTGATAGAAAAGCACAACCAGCCCCCTCCTCAAAAGAGCCTTCTAATCCTACCAAATTCTTGTTTCCCTGATTGGTTTTATTTCATTCCCAAGATCACCCAGTGGTGTATATCTACACAGTTTAAACACACATATGTCATGTTGGTTTGCTTATTAGAAAATCACAAGGATAGGAACTAATGAACAACAGATTGGGTGAAGGCAAGTGAGGGTACACTATGCACTGTGGAAGGGAGAGGGACCAAGAGAGTGGTGCTTGTCTCTATTGTTAATAGCCATGTTATTACAGAAAATCCAAAGTCGAAGAGAAGAGGGACAGCCTCCCCTCCAGAGTGTGTTGAGAAGTCAGTGGAGTGGAGGAGCTATCATCAGGGCAGAGCAGGATGTGGAGCAGGCCAGGGCCTGCACACCTAGCACAAGGTATGTGACTGAAAGGCAGGGAGCTGGCCCGCGGCAGGTGCAGCGCAGCCAGTGCCTGTCGGCCCCAGGAAAGGAAAACCTGCAGGTGCAGTTGGGACATGTCCTGAGCCTCCAAAGCCACGCGTTTTTCTGAATAGCTGTCCTATCTTCATTGTCTGCCTGTAAGATTATGGTTTGCCGTGGGAGGGGACGGGAGGGAGGGAGTGGTTTGGTGGAGGCTTTGATGACACACACAGGCTGCTCCAGAAGTAAGGTGCAATTGGAAGGGGCTGAGACCATGCAAAGGGAATGTTGGTGGTGGACACTTGTCCTGCCAGCCCCATGCAGCCCTGTATCCCCCTGGGAGGACTTTCCTTTCTTCAGAGGCTGTGATGGGCATAGAAGTTGCTGGCTGCCACTCAGCACAATCCTCCTGTCCTCCACACGGAGCATCTTTTTCCTTCCTCCTTCAGCCATCCTTGGGCTGCACGACCACCTTAGCACCCCAGAACTCAGTGCTTGAAAGCCCCAGAACTTCCAAATGCCACTGGGATTCTCTCTGCATGCCCCAGGAACCCACACAGTGTCATACCTACTGTGGGGACTCGGTGTCCCTTGTTCAAGGACCTCAGTATCTCTGGGAGGGCTCTCTTTTATCCTGATATCTACATGGCACTGCAAACTTGGACCTCTGTTCTTAACACACAATTTCATTCTCTGAAAGGCTTTGATCCTCAGGCAGAGAGAGTTTTTAATATTTCTATCAGTAATTTTTGAGTAAGTAGTAGATACTGAATTAAGTTAAGCTACCTAAACCTTAGAAAGTAAATGTAAAGTTTGATAGCACCACCATCCCCATTTAATCTCTTAAACCACGTCAGTATTATGAAAGGGAAGATCAGGCTCATGACCTCAGCCCTCAGAGGGGAGGCCCAGCATGGTCCCCACATGGTGTGGTTACCAGTAAAAGCTTCAAGTCACCCTGTCTTCGCTCTTTGCTCTTTTTTTTTTTCTATTTACTTGCTTCCTTGGGTTTTTCTTTCTACCAGAATGTAAATTCATGGAACTTGTCAGTCTTACAGTTTTCTTCCCTGACCCCAAACGTAGATAATAGGCACTCAATAAATATCTGCTGAATGACTGAATCCCAAAACAGGTGCTATTGGGAGCCTTTTTTTGTATTGGATTTCAACAGAGTTTGTGTACTCGGGGTAGCATAATCTTTTGAGGAAGTTGATATGACACTATTACGTGCTCCATGATACAAAGTGAGGGGTTGAACTGGCATTCTTTGGTCCAAAGCAGCCCTGAGGGCCTATGATTTATTGCATGAAATCATGAGCAAGAGGAAGTATTTGTATGCTACCCATCACTGCATAGGCTTCAGTAGCATCCTGTTCATTTGGTCACCAAACAGAATTGAAAATGGCCCCTTACAGAAAAAAATGAGTTAATCAGGGACACTCACATACCTGGAAAATTTACTGGAATAAGTATTTCTTTGGCTGAAGAAGAGTAAGACCTGAGTTGAAGACTTTACTGGAACTCTACACAGGGAAGTTTATTAAATGGAATATATCTTTCAAATAGTGGAATGAAAATAAATAGGCTCCAATTGATGTATATAGTAAATTTTGTTTGACATAAATAAATTTTATTTTATTGGCATGGCTACAGTGAGTTATGACAATCTACTAAGGAACAAATATCACTGTGAAACTTAAAAGTTGGATTGTCAGATATAATATGATTACTAAGATGAGTCCCTACAGGGAACTAACTGATAGCTCCCTGGGGATGATTACTCTACTACTGATGTTCCAAGCTCTTGGTAAAGTTATAAAGTCAAGGGTTTCAAATCTTGTAGTTTTTAGTGCATGGCTAGCCACAAAATCTTAAATTCTAAAAGAAGGGAATATGTAGGTCAACAAGATTGGTTTTATGGTAAAAGTTTCACTGAGTGAGAAAAATCTTTCTATCTCAGCAGGTATTTATTGCATTTCAGAAGTGGATGATGTCTGAGCCAGCCTGGAGAAGATGAGAGGGAAGCTTGGTGCTTCTGAGTGGTTGCCTGATTCTCTGTGTGTCCTGGAGTGCTTTACTAAGACCGCAGACTTTGGGAGTCCCTTCAAGCTACCTTTGCCATGATGCTCACATAGCTAGCTCACCAGAGTCTTGTCACCTCCACCTTTTCTTCAGAAATGGCTTTTGTTCCACCTCCTCCTCCCTGAAAAACTCACCTCACCCTTCAGGTCAAATTTCACTTCTACTATGAACCACCCATGTCTCTGCCAAGAGGTCTGCACACACACCCCTACCACCACCACAGAGCCTGTGGTGTAGACCTCTCTTACAGCATCATATAGCATTGCACTCATTTATCAACTTTGATTTCATACAAACCAGGGACCATAATTCATTTCAGTGCCTTCATGTGACATATGATAATTCTCCATTAAAGTGGCATATATGTGAAGAATGTTCTCAGACCAAATTCATCAGCTCTAGAGAGCTCTGAAATTTCCCCAAACATACTCAGAATTCAGATTTTCTACCTTTGTGAATGACAAAGGTCCTTGTGAGTATCCATCCTATATAGCCTCAGGGTACATGATCCTCTGAGCAAGCAAGCCACATCACAGATCTGACCATCACTGGACTACATTCTCCTTTAAAAACTCCATCTCAATTATTCTGAATTTTGAACATGATCTGCTAAATTCCTGCCTCTTAAACTCTGAGATCATTTCACTTTAACACCCATATCATAGATAGCTCCATCATTTCATCCCAATGCCTTCTCCCAAATTACCAACTTGCACTGACCTTACTTTATTTTCTCTTCCTGACATCTCTTGTCCCTTTTCTCCACCAGGAGAACTCCTTCACATGCATCAGACTTGCTTCTGACCCAGTCTCTGTCAAGAAACTATCCCTGGTGGCCCTTGGTGAGATTTTACACACCCTGCTGTAGTCAGCCACTTATCATACAACTTTCTGCTAGTGTACTTTCATATTCTATGAAAGATAAGCTCCTCAAGGGATAAAATGTGCCTCATCTATCTTCAATTCCATGTCAACTAATGACTCATTAATATCCCACCTGTGTGAAGACTCTATATGCAGCCTGGGTAGCATCCATAAAGCTGAAGGATTTGCAGAGAATAGGAAATGTCTGGATCCTTTTAGAGCACTCCAGGAGTACTGCTAAGATCTAAGGAAAACAAAACCTATTCATGTCCTTCTCTATGGGCTTGAAATTTCAAATGGGAAAGCAAAATATTTTTTCATTCAGGAGCTGACATATGTAAAGGATTTTACCTCCTATTTCCCCTTTCACTCACAAAGCAATGCAGCCACAAGGTTCTTGATGATTTCTCTGTTTCAGGTTAATCTTGGGTTTTCCTACAACTGACAGTCATAATGAGTGCTCATCACATGTACTATGGGTATAAACCACATATGAAAGCTATAGGTGGCTGGGTATCTTGGGGAAAATTCCAAAATATGATTGGCATCAGTACATCAATGAATTATCTTGTAAGTCTATCTTTCCTCTGTCAGCTAAGAGGCAATTCATTCTTGATGGTGTAGGTCAAATTCTACTTTAATGACCCATCTCCAACCCTAGCTTCATCAACAAATAACAAAAATTGAAAATAAGAGAGGTGTGCAGAAATTCCCTTTTCTATCTTATGAATTCCTGACGCTATCTTTGTCTTTACCACTAAATGACAGAGTTTGGTAGATTTAAGGGTCTTGAGAGACATATTCACCACTGCCTCCATACATTTTCATATTTCAGCATTAACTGGCACATTGATTTCCATGTTGTAAGTGTTCCATAAATGTTGATCAGTTGACTAATGAAAAGAACACACTGATCACTGATATGAAGGGAACATCTCCCAGGAAACTGAAGACCAGAGTTTCTCATAAACAGGACTGTCATTCTTTAGAGTTTTCTTGGTCACCACAAAAACAAGACCTATTTCCCACATGTATTCATTGAAAAGCCACATTCTGAGTCAAACAGTTGGCAGGGCTGGTTAAATAGCATCCATGCCATAACCCAGGATTTTTACTATTTGTGTGTTATTTTTATACTTTGCAAATCACTTTTATATCTATGACTACATTTGATCTTTACAATGTCCTGGAAGTGACTGGGGCAGATGTGATGACTAATTCATGAATAAAATGAGGCACAGAGAGGTCAGCAGATTCAGCTCCAAAGTCTGCATAAGAGAGATTACTATGGACATGGTAGCAAGGGCTAATGCAGAGAACCCCAGCAGCTTAGTAAGATAAACAAAGTCCATATGCTATTGAGTCCAAGAAGGAATGAATACAAAAACAGAGGTATGACTAAAGTGTAATGGAACACAGAGGAAGATCCAAGGACCAAACTCCCAAACATGCACTCTGTCCTAAGAGAGGACCTCACCCTGTGGTGGTTTGCATCCATGAGACCTGAGCAAGCACTCCAGCACATAGACTTTCCCAAATCCTGTAGGTTCTGAAGGGATGAAAGGAGCTTTGAATATGTACACCACAATAATTATGTTTGTTTTAATGAAGCAATGCATGCTTCTGTTGTGCTATGGTGCAAAGACTTAATTATTCAAACGCAGCCATTAGTTCCCACACAACAGAGATGACAGTAGATGTTATAAAGATAGCATCTCTTGGCCATTTGCCCACCAAGCCTGGCCACGAGGACACTTCAAAAGCAACTGCAGCTCCTGCCAGGAGCATCCCACCACATGTTCTAAAACATCAGAGCCCAAAGCTGACTTGAGACACCTAGAGGGAAATAGAGGTCAACATGGCAGTAAAGGCTCTTCCTCCCCAACTCTCAGGTAGACAAAGTGGCGTCTAGGCCTGGTTAGCACAGAGCAATCTGGGACAACTGGAGCCCTCTGTCCTACCAGCTGTTTTCACGCAGGCAAGCGGCTTCCATCAGGACACAGAGCCTGTGTCAGGAACTCATTTCAAACCTACAAGGCTGAAAGGAAATCATTCATTTGACTGGAGAACAAGATGTGCCCAGAAACCTGTCCAACTTCTTGCTGCCACCACCAGGAAAAAAATATATATATAACTAGCTGAATTTGTGTGGTATACTATTGCTCAAACTTGAGTACTCAGAAGCAGGCACCAGCCTGCCTGCATTTTTCCTATCCTGGCCCTATGAGTAACAGTTAGGAAAACACAAAGAGCTTTAAAAAGTTCAAAGAATTAAAAAAAAAAAAGTTGACTGCATCATTATCATCACCAAGCTGCTGAATATTTAAACTTCTATTTAAAAAGTGTTTTTAAGTGAAGAGACCATGAGGGATTTTTTTTTTGTCTTTGCATCAACCATAGCAAGGAGATTTCCTGGAAATGGAGTCCCTCAAGGCCTCAGTTTCTTTGTTTCCTACACGTGCATGCATGCGTGCACATGCATGCACACATGCACACACACCTGTCTCTCCAGAAAGCAACCTGCCTGGAAACATGAGACCTGGAGATAGGAGAGACAGGGCTCAGAGGAAATTATTCTTCTTAACAAGTATTTCTGCCACCTTGTGTTTAAATCACATTTCCCTCTAGTTTCATGTCTCACTTTCACCAAACCATAGAAAGGATACTGCCCATAAAAATTGTGGTGCAAAGGGTTCCTGGTTTAAAAAAAAAAGAGAAAGAAAGAAAAGAAAAAGAAAAAGAAAGAAAGTGGGGGAAAAGTTTCTACCATAATAATGAGGGAAACCACACTGGGTTCCTGGTAGTAGGACAACAAAGCCAAGATCTGCCATCACATGGACACTTCCCCCTCAGAAGAGGAAGGAGGGGATGAAAAGTGCTAAGGTCCTACAGGATGTCCCCTCTACAACAACGTGTTCTGAAAAACTGTTGATGAGGGATTTCCCAGTTTCAGTGCATTGTGGGTTTTATTCTCTGGGGGGGAATGTAAAAGAAAATCCAGGTAAGAATGAATTCAAAGAACTTGCTTCTTAGGGCAGTAAGAGGAATGTGATCTTTAGAAAGACTACAAACTCAAGAGCGCTCTAGAAGTTTATCCATTTAAAAAAATAAGCACACATGGTAAAAATAATAATAATAATAATAATAATAAACAGTCAAAATATTAAGAATACAAAGTAGAAAGAGCACACTGGCATGGCTGGTATTGTACCGCTGAAACAAAAGAAGGTCAGTCATCATCCTTCACTAGGACAGAAAGAATTTTACATATCTGGAAAAGATCTTGAAATAACATTGAAATAGGTATTTTGGTATAGGTATTAGGAAATCATGAGGTACCACCCTAGCAAGTGGGGATGTGTGGAGACAGGCCACACACCTGAAGGCCAAGTAAATTATGGGCCCATCCTGTTGGTGGGAGAGTGTGGCCCAGGTGGTGCCCAGCCTCACAACTAGCTCATAGGTGTAGGACTGAGGTTGAAATGATGGAAGGTTCTGTTATTACTCCATTTTTCAGATAAGGAAACTGGGACCAAATAATGGGTCTAAGGTAATTCAGCAAATAAACAGCACAGAAGAGCTCTGACTCACAGATCTTTGGATCTTTGGACATAGTACCCTCAACTTCTACACAAAACAGCTCCATGAAACTGTGGCCTCAGGTCTGGATGCACAAATGGAAGATGCACTAAATAGGATGAGGTGAGTCTTAGATACACATTTGTAAACCCTTCCTAGCAAGCAGCCTTCTCTCTACCCCCAGTCACAGGTATGCCCTGAAGAAGGCCAGGAGCCCAGGTGCTGGGTCGTGGTGGGGTGACACTATAGTCTTCATTGGGTTCATGTCCTATTTGCAAACAAAGCTCAAACCCCTAATGCCACCTTACAATCAATACTTGATTTCCCCAGCATGTTTCTTCTGAACAAATATTTTATTCTACATTTTGTCATTTTACTTTCCACATGAAAAACATGAAAGCAAAAACAGGGCAGTTGTATCTTCTGAAAGAAGTGCTTTAGCAATGGGCAAGGTTGGCAACAGATTTTAAGACCTCGATGAAGAGCCCAAAAAAGATGCTGCACCACCCAACACAGATCACCTAGGTTCAGAGTCTGGGCCTTACAGGCACTACACTTGAAGGCTAGAGTGCTCTTCCTTCAAGAACCATGACCCAGGTGATAGTACAGCTGCTCTTTAGGACTAAAGGCCAACCCATGCTTCTGTGTGAGACACGGAATTCCTTCGATAGGGAGGATTATTTTCCATAGTCAGTCTTCATAGGAAGAGTCAAGTCTTGGAGTGGATTGAAGTAGGGCAGTATGTTCTCCTTTGTGTGGCCAGGTGTCAGGTCTGAGGTTTCAGGGAGACAGTAGAGGCTGAGTGAGGGGTGACAGCAAACTAAGGGATGTGGGACTTCCTGAAAATTCTGGAGTGTACATTGATTGGTGAGGGGTTCTTAGCCTCTTTGTGTGTGGACTACTTTGGCTTCTGTGAAGCCTATAAACTTTGTTCTCAATATAATAAATGTGAAGAATAACATAAATATGATTAAAGGAAAGCAATTATATTGAAATAGATTGTATCCATGTACCCTTTGGTTAAGACATCATTAGGGAGCTAAAAAGTACATGTGGAGAAAAAGGTATTATGAGATCCAATTTTTTAGTCTCAGACTGTCATAGGCCATTTGGCTTGCTACTTCTGATAAAGGTCACCTGGTTCCTACAGGATTCAGGGGTCAGAGCATCCAATTCAAAGCTGCCAAGTCCTCTGAATATTTGCTGTAAGCCACTTAGATTCTATATTATACAGAAATGTCAAAGAACAAGCTCAAAGTTAACCAAAGGTGACTTCCAAGTACAAAGATATTTGTGTGGGATCATATTTCTAATAAATTGTATTGAATAGGTTTGTTTTTATAGGACATTAACACATTTTTATATTATATTGCTTTTCTTATAAGATACTCAAATCATAAATAAACCAAGGAGATTCTCTTAGGAACAGATAAAAATAGGGGATCCAGGACTCGGTTTTAATTTTGTTTTATACATATTCAGAGTAGGATTCTAATGGCAAACACTTCCTGTTCTTTAGAAGTTTTTCAGTGGAGCCTGAAAGCAGCCATATGCATCCTGGGCCCCTGAGGTCATGAAGAAGCACATTTACCATGCCCACACACCTGCTCACCTGCTCCTGGCGAGCTCTGCATCCTGAGAAGGGCATCTGCACGTTCAGAGGAGCTAAGTACACAAACAAGTCTGGGCCTGTAGCTGGTTGCCTCCCATAATCACAGATCCAGACACAGGGCTCTATGGAGGAGCCAGAAGGCAACCTCCACCCACACTTGGCCCCCACAACTACCATCAGGACCCTGGCATGCTGCAGCCCACCCCACCACCCCACCACCCTTGCCCTGAGTCACAGATGCCAGCCCTAGTGCCAGCCACAAGATGCAACCTCCCCTCCCCACTCCAGCCCTGCTCATCACTCCCACACTCTGTGTGGAATACCATCACCAATACAAAACAACAAGCAAGAGGAAGTGGAGTCTCTGACCTAAAGTGCAAGCCCCTCTCGGTTTCCAGCGAAGGGGAAGGTCAGATCTCATACAATGACTTCTCTGTAGCTGCTCTTTCAAAGGAAATGTTTTCAGTTTGTGGTAGTGTTTCTCATTTTTGTATTAAGTCAGTTCTTCCCATCTCTGACTTTCATGAAGCCTGAGGTCCAATCGGAAGTCACAGAGCAAGCTCACTTTCTTATGACCCCTAGAGAAGACCCACAGTTTCTCTGAGCTTCTGCTGTGGCTTGGAAGAGCACCCACCCCACACCCTACCTTGGGCCAGGCACAGCTGGCCTGAACTCTTCTTTACAATGTCTAATTTTTGGAGCAGGCATGAGCCCAATTTTCTACTCATGATGACTTCCCACAGATGTGGTTTCTGCTCATGGAGGATTATAGCATTAGGATTTCTCTGCTTTTCTCATGAGGCCTGGTGATTTCTACATCCAAGCAAACACTTTGTAAGGTCTCCCCCAGTTCTTAGTCAAAGCACTGGGAGTTCATCCACTCAAGAACTTAGGAATAAGTGCTGGAAGGAAGAAACTCCAGAAAAAATCTGAGCAATGCCTAAATATCAACTGTTTCACTCCTTTTCAGATGGAAGTAATATTCCACCTGACAGATCCAAAGGCAAGAGAAATAATGTCTCCTTTCCATGAAAATCAGGTTTCCAAGGGAAAGAAAACGAATATTGAAGGAAAGGATTCTGAGATCAGGTAAGCTCAGGGAGATATTTTGCTATATGTACTTTAATCTTCTGCAGAATGCAGTCTCATCATCTAGCTCTTCAGGGGAACAGAAAGACTCACAAAGAATGTTGACTTCTCACTTTCTTATTCCTCAATTTTACAATGCAGGCAGTCCTAACTCAGAGTGGGAGGAAACACTTGCCTCTGGTTTTTGACCCTATCCTGTGGGGCTCCTGGCCCCTGGAGAGGCTCATACACTTGGGGTGACTTTGAGTACTGTAGTAGGTAATTCTTGCCTAAAACCCCAGCTCTAAAACCTTGGCAAAGTCCACCTGGCTTTCAGTTTTTTGTGTATTGATGCTCTGACCTGATGCTTCAATAGGACACACACTCTAGCTATTTGTGGCATCTCTTGGCTGAGTACTTGGCAAGATATGGAAGAACCTTATCTCCTCCCATCCCAAAATACACATGTAAAAGTGTGGGTACATGTGCTTCAATGAACATGGGAATGAGAACATCTCTTCAAGATCCTGATACTACTTCTTTTGTATAAATACCCCAAAGAGGGATTTCTTGATCATATAGTAATTCTATTTTTAATTGTGGAACAACCTAATATATATCAACAGAGCAGTTGTGGTCTATGCCAACAGAGCAGTTGTGGTCTATGTGTTTAGTGGAATATCATTCAGCCTTAAAAAAGGAGAATTTCCTCCCATATGGGACAACATGGATGAAACTTGAGGACACTATGCTCAGTGGCATAAGCCACTCACAGAAGGATAAATACTGCATGAGTCCCCTTATATGAAGTGTCTAAAGTAGTCAAACTCACAGAAAGTAGAATGGTGGTTGTCCGGGGTTAGGAAGGGGGCAATGGGGCATTGTTGTTTAGTAGGTATAAAGTTTCAGTTAGCAAGATAAATACATTCTAGAGACTTGATGAGCCACATTATGGTTACAGTTAATAATACTATACTATACACTTAAAAATGTGTTAAGAGGGTGGATTTCATGTTCTCTGTTTCTGTCATACACATACACACAAAACTCAAGCATATAGAGGGACAGCTCCTGGCATGCCCTTGCAGCCTTGCAGAATTTGAAGTCTTTACTCATAGTGCTCTCCCTGTCTGGAAGACCCTTTCCTCCTGCTCTTCTTCCTACATTTGTGAGGTGCCTGGGCCCTGTCATTCTGTTATAATTAGGAGGCAACTGACGCTGTCAGGTGCTCTGTCTCCAAGACCCTGTCTGCCATATGGAGCACAGCAGGCATCCCATCCCCCTGTAGTTATCTACTTTCAGGTCTCTCTGACTCAGGGAAGATGGTATTGACAGCTTAGGATTGTATTTAGGAGAAAATAAATAATTTAAATTAATATGGTATGTGCTTAGAACAGTATTTAGCTGTTCTAGATTAACTATTATTTATATTGTCATTAATATTATTAGTAAATAATTTCTTAAAAGCATTTTCTGTGATGTATTTTGTTCCCTTAGACACTATTTCTAATGCATGTTATTTTGTTATATTATTTTTCATAGGAAGGCTTAGTTTATTCTTTGTTTAACCTGAGTTTAAATAATCAAACTTTCTTTTCATTAGCCTCACATAAAAACCACAGTCACTGAATAAAATTTGTTGCTATGTGGCAACTTCCCTATGAAATGGACACTACAAGGTTGTGGCAACCTTCATGTGTCCCCAGTACAGATATTTGTATATGCTTATTTAGTTTCTGTGGTGTGTTTTGTTTCAGACTGGTGTATAGGAGAGTGTACAGAGGTTAGCAATTAGGATCATTTTCTAGGGTCACTTGTTCTGCACTTGAGCTCTTTCCTACAAAAAGTTCCAAGTATTACCTCCTATTTCAATAACTGGAATATGTATTCTCTATATGCAGACCACCTAAGGGCAACTGCAAGATTCACTACAGTAAAGTAAATGTGGGAACACTGCTTGTAGCATGGGAACTGAGCAATCAAGCTTTTCACAGTGATTGAAGCTGCAGGTTTAACAATGCCAAGGAGGGATGGGTCTGGCCTCCCTGTGAATTCATTAATTGTGTTTATTGTACATATTGTCTACCTGTGTCTTTGAGGCATGGGATCATAAAGTATGAGTGACAGCACCTCAGCTGCAGAGCTGTTGTTCCTGCTCAGGTCAGGTTCAAAGGAAATTCTGTTAGCGGCCCAGCTACCAGGGTTCCAGCTATTCCTGTCAGGCCATCCAGGCCAGAGAAATCCCAAGAAGTGCATTCCACCTGACTGGTAAAAGTTATATCCAATTTTATAAATATAAGTAGATCACCAAGGGAAAACATGAGTTAAGGGAGAAAATTATGTATCTTTACTAAGAAGAGTCAGGTAGATATTTAAATCTAACAGTAGAAGACATTTACACAGGTGACCAGAGGTGGCCATGACACAGAACAGTAATACCTCCCGGTCCTTACTCCATTCACAGACCAGAGGGCTGCTCCCCACTGTGCTGATGGCTCTCATGCCCCCCTCCACCTGGACTGGTTCCAGCATAGTTTGTGAAGGGCCTGGCCAAGTTTGTGAGAATGTCTCTGCCCTCCAGCAACAGCCATCAGGGTACTCCCCTTCATATACTATTTATTCGTTCTTTACTTCCTTTTTTCTGCAAAGTCATACATGTGTGCACACCAATGGTACCACACACTGGGGCTTCCATATACAAGATACACCATCATTTATAATTAAGTAAGTCTTATCAGGAATCAGAATAAAAAGAAGTAGATACTGAAAAAAGTATTTCCTATTAATCTCACTAAGATAACATATTTAGTATTGTTCTCCTATCTATATTTAATCAATAATCACTACTGGATCCAAGTTATACTTTATATGTTAACCTCATGAATGATTTAACCTATGTTAAGTGGTTTCAATATGGATGACACATTATCATAATGATAGACCGTAATAATTAGATGCAAATTACCAAGAATAACCCATGTTATTTTATAAGAATTTAGAGGGATCCAGTCCCCACACCCATGGAATTTACAATCTGTGTTTTGTTTTGTTTTTTCTTTAAAGATTTTATTTATTTATTAGGAAACAGAGAGAGAGTGAGAGAGAGCATGAGAAGGGAGAAGGTCAGAGTGAGAAGTGGACTCCCCGTGGAGCTGGGGGCCCGATATGGGACTCGATCCCTGGACTCCAGGATCACGACCTGAGGCGAAGGCAGTTGCTCAACCAACTGAGCCACCCAGGCGCCCTACAATCTGTGTTTTGTGAGGTTCCATGTTCACTGCCAGTATGCAATCCACCATATCTACTATTAATAATTAGGTCAATTAATTGGCTCACTACTATAATATGTATACTTATTCTGATATATATCAATAAAAGTTACCACATACACTATGAGTTTCAAAGGTAACTCCATGAAAGAAATGCAAGGAACTGATTTTGTTAGGAAACAGTGTTAAATGTTCTCCAAATAAAGTACAACTTCTTAGAAGACTTTTCTAAAACTATACTTGTATTTAATGTTAATGATTGAGCCATTCACCAAACTCAACTGGGTAATTAACAGTTTCAGTGGGAAATATATTTTACCAAGAGCAGCAATGTGGTGAAACTAGCTCATCGCGGCACATGAGAAACACCTGCTAAATTTTCAGGAAGTTTTTTGGCTGTTTCTTAAACTTTACCGTTACTTAGTACTAAATTATATAAACTTATATTTTACTGTATTAAATGCAAAAGTAGTAGAACTCAAAAATCATCACTTCCCGAACATTTTACTCCATTTTACTATGTGTCCTATGTTCTTAAGGGGTTTTGCATCTATCATGTCAGTGTGGTGGAAGCTAATGCACACCTAGTCCTAGCTCCATGTTTAGTCACATGTCACTGGTAGGACGAGATGGGTTGTGGGCAGGTCTTTATGCCACAGAAATCAGCAAACATCACTAATCACGTTTTGATTTATTATCTTGTCTGCCAAAGATTCAGGAAATAATGAAGAAAATGTTTATATTGCAGATTAAACCTAGAAGTGTGTCGCGTATATAAATATTACCCTGTGAAGTAGCACACGAAATTGAAAGAATGCTCCGTCAGTTTTCAAAACCTACTATCCAATTTAGCAAAGAGGTCACTCATGTCCTGAAGAGCCTGTGAAGCCCTGGCATTCATCTTCAAGATTTCACTTTCTCTTTTCTCACTGGCTTAACTATGAAAATATCAAACCATGGTCATGTCAGAATCACATTTGTACATCTGCTGGAATGCTAGTTTGGCTACAGACCTAAGATTTCACCAAAAGTCAACAAAAGTATTCTTTAGGAATCAAATGGAATTTATGATAAAGAATAATGTGCACTTTATTATTGTTTGTAAAATGTATGCAAAATATATTTATGTCAGGATTGTTGATAATAAAAATTATGTGTATATATGTGCATACTTTTTTTTTCTCTCTCTGGAGAGCTGGTGTTAAACATTTACTAGCACAACATTGGCTAAGGTCTTTATTAGTTTTTCTTGTGTGTATGAAAATTCTAGCCAATTTAAAGGAGATCTACTTGCCTAAATGTTCTTCCTAAGGAAACAATAAGGGATTTTGTTTTTATAGAAAGAAAGAAAGAAATTCTGATTAGGTAAATTTCTTTGGTGATAATTGCCAAATGATAATTTACCAAAATTCTAGTACTCAAAAATGTTTTAGATACCCTCATGCCAGTATCATTGTGAATTAAAAAATACTGTCTCATGTTTGTCCACTTAAACTATATTCCTGTCTAAACATATAATAATGGTATATACCTTATGACTTGAATTGTTTTTTAAAGATTGTTCTCCTAGAATTTTAGTACATTAAAATAATTGCACATACATACACATACACACTTTGCTTTTACAAAGGAGACATCAGGGATACAACACCCTTAGTGTTCAGCTTCTTCCCAGGAGCCCAGGCTGGAAGGTCAGCCCAAATAAGCAGTAAAGGGATACAAGGTCCCATTCCTGGCCCTAACACCAATCCCACAGGGGCTTTGCCCAAGAAAGCCCATAGCGTGTTCCAAAAAAATAGACAAAGCTGAAATGAAAATAATCATTCAGGTCATGCCAAATTGAGATGAGATATAGATTATTCCAAGTAAACAGGGTACAGCTTAAGAGGCATTCAAGAATCTCCAGAAGCCAGAAAAGACAACTGGAGTGAAATAATAAGCAACTTACTTCTGTGGGTGAGTATTTTAGGACAGATTTTTTTTTTTTTTAAATAAAGTTGTATGTCTGGAATCATTCTTTTTTGGCACCTAGAAAAACACTCCACCACTGTTGGGTCCAATATCATGAAGTGAATGAACGAATGAATGAATGATTGGTATGCTGAGCCTGCCACCAGGATAGGCATACTTGCTTGAAGGCTTTGTTTGGAAAACACGAAGTATGAAAATTTGCTTATGGCATTGAATTTAAAATGCAAGATCTGTGCCAACCCTTAAAGCAGGAGCAGGAAATGACAGCATCTGCACCAAATCTGGCCCAGCACTCATTTTGTAAATTAAGTTTTACTGGAATACAGCCATGCTCATGCATTTATGTGCTTCTGTGGCTGCTTCGGCACAGCAATGGCAAAGGTGAGTAGTTGTGACAAAGGCAGCATATCCTACAAAGCCTAAATACTTACCATGTGACCCTTTAGAGGAAAAGTTTGCTGATCCCTGTCTTAGAAGAATTAAAGTGATAGTTAGAATTCTTCTAATGTTTCTTTCATAGGGTTCCACAGGACTAAAGAGTGTTTACATGATAATTCATTTGTCCAACCAACACTTATCAAATGTCTACTCTGTTATTGGAAATAGTAAGACACCTCCCCTCCCCAGCCTGACCAGTCAGAAGTTCTAACTGGAAATACAGCAATATAGATGTTCAATGTCAGGTCCAGAACTTGGCCATAAACTTGAAGGAGATGGTCTCCCTCAGAATATTGCAAGTCAGTTCTCAGGTTTCACAAGACAACCATCTCTTCTTTTATGCCACTGGGGTCCTGCTGCCTAGGACAGGGGTGAAAGACTAAGGATGATCCCAATAGGCCTCTGTAGTAGGAAAAGTTAGGATTCCAGCTCAGACTACAGAGTGCCTTGTTTCTCATTTGACGAGTGGCTCTGGTCCATATCAGCAGCAGGTGCAGGGCTGGGATGAGGGATACCAGATGCTGCAGTGTACCAGGCACTGGGCTAAGCCCTTCAGGAGCATCAATTCATGCAATCCTTGCAGCAAACCTATGCTGGTCCTGCTGATTTCTCACACTGCAGTGGGGAGACTGAGGTTCAGGGTGGGAAAGTTTCCCAACATGCCAGTGGTAACAGGTGGTGGAGTAGAGACTGAGTCACTCTGACTTCAAAGCCAAGCTGTTAGGCATTCTGCAGGAGTCTAAAGCCTGAGGGAGGAGGGAGTTTCCAGAAGTAGGGATCAGGGAGTGATAGATGCAGTGGAATGTAGCAGAAAAGTGAAGACAACATCAATCCCCTCTTGATATTACCTCTTTGGTATCACTGGTGAACTTAAGTGTGGGAAGAGACCCTCAACTCCTGTCGGGTATCTGCCCTCAATGCTGCCCTCAGCTAGATGATTTTGGAGAATTGAATATTCTGGACTCTTACACTTTATGTCAAAAATCAGCCCTGAAAAAAAATCAGCCTTAAAGGGAAAGAGTCATAAATGAGCAGGCTGCAAAGGTGAAGTTTTACATTGATAATAACTGAGAAAAGAAGAGTTACTCAAAGATATCATAAAATGTATTTGCGGGGCAGAACTATGCATCTATTTGGAATTCCCATTCCCTAATTAGGGAATCAGGTAGACGTGGGTGGAGACTCAACTACATCAATTAGTAATTGCTCAATCTTGAGCAAGTGTTGTATCCTCTTAGAACCTCTGTTTCCTAATCTACACACCAGGGATAACAAGGTCTAATTCCCAGGGTGGTGTGACAATAAAATGAGGTCATTCTTGTAAAACAACTTAGTATGGCTCTCGGCACATAAAAGGCTATCAATAATGCTGCTGTTCCTGCACTAAACTTATTAAGATGGATAATATTGGTATCACAGTGGGTCAGTTCTATGCTAAGAAATCAAGATATAAAGGTGAGTAAGGTGCAGCCTCTGCCCACAGGAAGTTCATGGAGGTCGGCAGAGTAATAGATTGCAGGCTGTAGAAACTCTCCTTCAGTTCAGCTGCCTATTGTAAAATAAAATAAAATAGTGCTAAATATTAAAGAATTCAACACATTTTGCTGCTTCAGCTTGATAATCATTCATAAAAAGGAAAAACTATTAGTGCTTATCACAATTCTTTTCTCATCTTCATCTCCTAGCCCCTTGTTTTCTGGTGTTATAGACTGTGCCCACTGGGCTGCAACCCACAGCCCCCCATATAGGCAATGCCCCCCACTGTCCTTCACCAAATTTACCTCCCTTAAGCATTTGTACAGACATTCTAATGAATGGCACTGGATGGATAGGTTGCTGCCTCCAAAGCACATGTTTTAACAGACTATGCCATACTCAAAAAATGCCATAACTACGTAACTGAGACATACTTGCATTTCCAGTAAGGCTGGTGGGGCACAGAGGGCAGGTTCACTGGTCATCTATTTTGTGTTAGCCATCCCAAATATTCAGAGGAAGCCTCTACTCTGATAAAGAGATTCAGGCTGTAAATCCAGAGGGCTTCCATTCATTCCAACCAAGCTAGCATCTTGCTCCGTGTGGACCATCAGACCACTTTTTCCTCTTGTTCACTGGCCGGTAAAATAGTAATTATTAAAGAATTCAATAAATTGTGTTGCTTTGGTTTATGTTTTATAAAAAGGAAAGGAGTTTAATACTTATCACAAGAGTAAATTTCAAGTATTGTTCGATGCTTCTCAGAAGAAACATGCTCTTTAAATAAAATATATGATTATACCACCTACTGATTAAGATGAATGTTTTGTGCACATCCTATGTGCCCACTTATGGATATTGCAAACAGAATTTCTAAGAGAGGTAAATAATATTGGGAATTTATTTTCTATACACATACGAAGCCCACCTGGCAAAACAATATGCATCAGTAAAGAGGAAATGGATTACTTACGTCCAACTACCTGCACATGTAAATGTATATAGACATAGTTTTAACCAACGGTGTGCTGGTAAATTTTAACAGTACATTTTTAGGGGCAAATAAGAGGTGAATCCCCCTGGTCTGGCACATTTGCCCATGTTGGTAGTACAAATACTTGAACCATGGCTGAAGTCCCTCGAGGAGGAGAGAGCCCCAGTCAAGCTCTGTAAGTTGGTTTTAAGCAGGTCCAGCAGCCACTGAACTGTAATCTCAGCCCACTAGGTTCAGCAACATGGTGGAAGAAAAAACTCTGGATGAGGTACTAGAAGATGTGGCTCAGGTCTGTTCCAGAATACTCCATGTAAGTTACTCATCCTTAGGACCTGAGTTTCGTCATCTGTAAAAGGGGTATTAACAACTGTCCTAGAAGCTCTTTGAGATTGTCATGAGGATGAAAGTTTATAGAGATACTTGAAATTCTAAAGTTCCATGGCATTATAAGTTTTTGCTATTATTACCATGGCATTCAGCACATAGCATGGCAACTATACATCTCAATCTACTTTACATATGTTCACCAGAGTGCTAGAAATCTGTAATTTCCATCGACCACTCAGAGGTGTTCACTGAGTGTGCAGAGCAGTGATCTAGCCTAGTTTGTAGTAATTTTTTCACTAGTAAAATTTGAAATCACTCATTAATCTAATTATTATAGGAATTCTGGATTATTCTTGAGTTATTCTAAGAGTTTCCTAGTCATGAGGAGAAGAAAGCTTAATGTCAGACTATGTGGAAGCTCCTAAGATAAAAGATACTGCTCCATGAGAAGATGGAGCTAGAGCTCCCTCCACACTTAACTGACTGAGAAAGCAGATTATCATAACCTTTCTCCTGGAATTTCAACTTGAGAACAGCACATTATATGAAAACCTTTAAACTCAGATCCCATTAACTCATTTCAGTCAAGGCCTTCAAAATACCTGGCAATTGAATCTGGATTCCTACTGGTCATATGATCTTAAGACTTTATCTTCTCTAAACTGGGAAGGATGAAAAATAAACCTGGTGGTTAGAGCACTCATGAGTTATTGAATCAACCAACCTGAAACTTGTCTTATTTCTGGACTTTTTTGTGAGATCATAAATGTCTTTGTTGTTAGAAGTTTTCTATTATTTGCAGCTCACTGAATCTTTACTAATTCCCATCTTAATGTCAAAGATTTAGAGATATAAAAAGAGTGGTCTGGGACGCCTGGGTGGCACAGTCATTTAAGTGTTCAACTCTTCATTTTGGCTCAGGTTGTGATCTCAGGGTCCTCAGATTGAGCCTAATTGAGCATCAGGCTCCCTGCTCAATGGGAAGTTCTGCTCCCCTTCTCTCTCTTCCCCTCTGCCCCTCCCCTTCTAAAGTAAATAAATAAATTTTTAAAAAGTAAAAAATAAAATAAAAGTAGTTGTCCAAGCTCATCTAGGAACCTATGTTACACCTGAATAGTTTATTGTGAGAAAAGTGCTATCATCATGTGCAGCACAAAAGTTAAGTAGAATCTCTTACACACTGGCAGTGATGTCACCAATAGCTCCCGGGGTAACATAGCTGGTGATTGGAGTATCTATGGACGTTCGAACATGCTGAAATGCTGTCTAATCTCTCATCTGTAATTACTTGAGAAAAGTTCTAAGCAGAATGTGTTTCTATCTTCTTACTTTATCTTTAACTACATCTGAGTGTATTTTTCTAAATTAATAAGACTCTCAATATGGAATGAGAAAATGAGGTCAAGAAAATGATATCACTTGCAATACTTGCCTGGTATAGATGTGGACCAACCCACCAGGATGATCTCCCTAAAAAAGAATCTACCAATAAAATGGCACTGAGGGTGTTCCATTATGTTTAATAATGATATTTGATAAGAATGATTTCATGTGTCTCATAAACTCAATTAATTTGTTATTCTACTTCTAAAATATAGTAGGGTTGGGAAATGTGTCAGGAAAGCATCATATCATATCAGAGGCCAGAGTTTCAAAAAGTCAGGCAAAACAAAAAATATATTTTTCTTTAATAATGAAAAATATGTGTCAAGATGAATTCAAATAAACACACCAAGAAACATCTATTAATATAATACAACTTTGAGGAATAAAAAGAATGTAGTGATAAAGCATTGGGGAAAAACATTTACATGTTCCAGAGATCTAGGAGAAATTGAAGACAGTTCATCTATATAAAATATGACCCTTTGAGTATTGCCAAGGTCAATGAGACCCAGAACAATCAGCTTGGTTTAAAACTGGATTTGTTCATTTTCTTATTTGTGCTAGTTCCTCCCTTTCTTGTATATCTGCCACTTTCTTTTACTTCCCTACCATCCTTCCAGCTTTACCTCCCCCAGAGCATATTTTATAATTGCCTCAAGAGAGATACACCACATGTGTTAAAAAACACATGTTTTTCCTGTTGGGGAAGATAGCATGACCAACCCCAGTTTTTAGGGACTGATTCTTCTTC
Organism: Nasua narica; assembly: GCA_028533885.1. Taxonomy (NCBI): domain Eukaryota; kingdom Metazoa; phylum Chordata; class Mammalia; order Carnivora; family Procyonidae; genus Nasua; species Nasua narica. Next base: position 95,931,876 of record CM052798.1, on the reverse strand, counting down.
TGAATGCCTGTTTCTTAATTAGACTCCACTGCCTTTGTTTCTTTGTGGCCTGACTCTCAGTGGCACTGGGCAAGACAGATGTACACTCTCAAATTATCTGAATCAATTTTTTACAAATTAGTCAAGTGTTCTATCACCACAACTTGTCTTTCCATATTCCTATTTCCCTTTGAATTTTTTAAAAGCTGTCATCCTTCCACAGGTAAAATGCTCACACCGAAGAAAGCTCATTGGCAGGTTATAGAGTATATGATTTTGACTCAAGTTTAAAACTGTATTTTCAGGATTGAGGAAGTGAAATCTGTCTTTTAGTGAATAGATTTAAATTTTAATTGAAATAGAATTTAATTTAATAGATTTTAAATTCTTTAGATTAAAAATCTAAAAATAGATTCTTAAAATTATATAATTATATAATTTAATATAGAATATGAATTATATATTTATTATATTTTTATATTTATATAATTATATTTATTATATATTAATATATAATATAAATTATATATATCAGTCAATGGACATGGGCTATTTCTGTAGTTTGGCCCTGCTATAAACATCAGGGTGCATGTATCCCTTTGAATCAGTATTTTTTTTTAATTCTTTGGGTAAATACCTAGTAGTGCAATTACTAGATCATAGGGTAGTTCTATTTTTAGTTTTTTGAGGAACTTCTGTATTGTTTTTCAGAGTGCACCAGTTTGCATTCCTACCAACAGAACAAGAGGGTTCCCCTTTCTCCCTTTTCCCCTCTCTCCCCCTTCGCCAAAATCTGTTGTTTCTTCTGTTGTTGATTTTAGCCATTCTGATAGGCATGAGATGACATCTCATTGTACCTTGATATATACTTCCGAGATGATCAGTGATGCTGAAGCATCTTTTCATGTCTGTTGGCTTCATGTATGTCTTCTTTGAAAAAAAATATCTATTCATGTCTTCTGCCCATTTTTAATTGGGTTATGTGTTTTTTAGGTATTGAGTTTTATAAGTTCTTTATATTGTTTGGGTATTAACCTTTTATCAGATATATTATTTGCAAATATCTTCTTCCATTCCATAGGTTGCCTTTCAGTTTTGTTGATTGTTTCCTTCACTGTGCAGAAGCTTTATATTTTGATGAAGTCCCAAAGTTTTTTTTGTGTGTGTTTTTTTTTTGGTTTTGCTTCCCTTGCCTCATGAGATGTATGCAGAAAGAAGTTGCTATAGCCCATGTCAAAGAACACGGATACTTTTTTAAAAATGTCTTATGTAGTCTTGGAAATGAGAATAGGGTGATAATAAGATTTTTAAAAAATCTTTTAATACAAAGTAAAGCAGAGTTTCAAGTCAGAAACAATGAGCATATACTATATTTTCTCCCCAAATTTGTTTATGCATATATTATATTTTCTGATGACAAAAAATTACAAAAGCAAAATCTGCAAAAAGACAAAGCAGCATTATTATAGTCATACTAGGAAGAGAATGTTATAGTTGAAATTGCATAAATATTTTCACCAGAACTCCCATTTATATCTCATTTTCCTTCATGTGTGAGTTTCTGAGAAACAAAGTATTTTTTCCTGAAAACTTTCCATGCTATGATTCTTTCTTTCTCCAGGGGTCACTTATTTACATTTTGGAAAAATGTGAAGAACATCTGCTCAAGGATTTTTGCTTTAGGGAAGAATGAAGTGGAAAAAGCACAAAATAATGTACTTGTCCCTAAAAACTATCCATTCATTTCAACTTTGGATGATTAATTAATAAAGACAATTATAGTTAATAAAGAAAACCAGCTAGACTTATTTACAAACCTCAATAAGAAAAGTAATTATGTAAAATAATTGAGCCTCAATTTAAAAAATTATATTAGTGAGCTTTATAAATCAGTCCGTGGAAACATGTGCTAGGTGCTTTATCTTTCCCCTGTTTCTTTAGTTTGAGAGAGCGCATTGATTCCCTGAGAATAAATATTGAGAGCCATATAGTCTCAATTCAGCATTAGGACATGTAATTATAGCAAAATTTGAATTTGTATGGCTTTTTGCCCTCTGAAGATTCAAAGTTCATTCACGTTATACTACCACGCTATACTACCATAATGCCCATGAAGTGTGCACCATAGTTGAAGTGGCTGTGCCACCAGCTCAGGTAGCTTGGTAAACAGCAACAATGGCCCCTGAGCCTCAGAACAGAGCCGTGAGTCTCTTGCTACTTGCCCTGATCCTGTACTCACTAGGCTCCACCTAACTCACGTTTCCTTCTAGGACCAGAAGACTCAAGGGAGGCAGTAGATAATAATTTACTGACTTTACATAAAGGCTACCAGCATTTTTAAAGTCTTAGAATTGGAAAATGACTCTGCCTAGTGGCTTGATCCCAACGGTCACTGCCAGACCTATTAAGAGAGTCCAAATCTATTCCTTCCTTGCAGTATCCACCTCCTTGAGAACAATGCACTTTTTTTCTCCACAATTTACAATAGATTTAAATATTAATTCTAAGTTCTAAACTATTTAAACACTAGTGATTGTAATCCACCTTAGGTTCCTGTATAAACTGTCAACTCATTGCCATCGAATGGTTTGTTTAGCTGGCAGAAAAGCAGAAAAGCATTCTTATGAGTGCTGGAAGTGTGTGTAAGAATGGCCCTTGGGCATAACACTGTGGAATAACTAACCGAGGCTGGAAAGCAAGAACTGCCACAGTCATAGTGGGGGACTTTGTAGATAGTCTATATCCTTGTAGCTACTATGCATGTTTTAAGGGTTAGCACAAGGTGTCATGGGAGCTTATGAAAGGAGAAACTGACCCAGGACTGAAGAGTCAGGAAAAATAAATGACATCTCTGGAATGTCCCTAATGTGTGATTCTTAGCAAAGACCTAAAAATCTCTTCACATAGTAACAGAAAATGCCTTACTATGAGATCAGTCATTTATTCTTAATTTAATAGACAAAAATGTATTACCCACAGGCCCCTTCCTCTTGTGTAAGAGGCCTCACTTCCCTTCCTTAATGGGACAGATTTTCCCTTTACACCAAAACTCATACCCTCCCTGCCCAATGGCCAGTGTTTACTCAACCAGTATAATTTCTTTTCATCAGTGATTTTTGGCCCTGGGGTTATATTTCTTATATTCACAATGTTTTGAATGTGACATTTAAACCTAACTTAGCCCTTTTCTTCCAAAGCTACATTAATATACTAGAAGGCTTAACAGACAATCCAGGCAGAAATGCCTGCAAAAGTTCACTGCAAGTGCCACAAAACGTAAATTGTTTTCCTCTGCATGTGGGGATTTAGAGTTATTGCAAAGTTTCAGGTTTTTATGAGCACTTAAAATTTTGGATCTGATTGGGATCTGAATTCACATTAACTCATTTCAAATTATTGAAATATCCATCTTCTAGCTAAAATAAAGAGGTTACCAGATCAGAGCTATTAAGAAAATGCACAGAGAGGAAGAGTAAATCTTCAGATACCTTACGAAATAATCTTGAAATTGCCATGGAAAACTAAACAAAATACACACATGTAAGTGGGTCCAAAATAACCTGATTGTATCAAATAATACTAATAAGATTGCATGATTCAGTTGAGGGAAGGGCATCACTTCTCCAGCACATTTACTCTATTACCTAAAGAATGAGAGGCTTTAGAAACCATGAAGCCCATCCCAGGTGTCTCAACCTTCGATATTTTGTAGTGATCGAGATAATAATAACTCTCTAATCCTATGATATGTGAAGATATATGCATGTTAAAGCTTTGCAAGAAGCCTATATTCATTCTTCTCAGCAGTAAAGCTACACATGAGAGTGGTTAAAATGGGCCTCTCTAGATGTCCCACTGCATGATCTCCACAGACACCCAGGTCCCACATAAATTAGGCCCTTGCCTTATAGGTTCAGATATTTTTTATTATTCATTAAGAAAAGATAGATAACACTGTATTCAAATTCCCTCTAACATGGAAAATACATATTAAGACATCAGAAAATTTGCTTAAATAAACCCAGAATTTTCAACTTTCTTGGCATAAAGAATATGTTGTTCCATTGACCATTAGGTTTGACAGTATAAAATTCCATACAAATCAAATGTAATTTTTTAAGCCACTACCTTTTTTAATTCTGGACTGTAAAGAATTTTTTCTTTCTCTTATCTACTTCTTCCTATTCCATTCAGTGTCTTCCCTTTTAACCCACTCCCTAGTTCTCACATCAAAGATTTCTCACTCTTCCAATGGAATAACCAGCACCAACCTCACACTCCCCACATCTTAAATCTGTTTCCATATTCAAATCCTCTGCCTGATATAGAGTAACATTTGCAAGATAAATCAGGTCTAACTTGACCATATTTTCTAAATGTTCTAGAAGAAAAGCAAGTACTCTTCCTAAAATTGGGAACACTGTGTCTTCTTCAGTCATAACCATGAAGGAACTGAGATGCCAGAACTCTGTAGGGTAGGAAATGGGAACAATCTCATGGCAGAAGCTCCAACTCCTTCCTACCAGAGGGTAGAATCTGAAGAGGAAAAGTGGCTTGATGTGGGAGTTAAACTTCCATGTGGGAGTTTAAGACCTTGAAAGATTTTCTAAAAACTTTAAAGAGTAAAGGATATCTGACTCCAGCTCCTCTGCCACTTTTAACAAATTTGATAAATAATTGTCACAGATTTTATACTAGCTTTCAGTTATCCAGATTAAGTCACAGGATTATTTCCATCAGAATTACAGAAAAGCAGCTGAGAGCACAGGCAATCAGCCAGCAAGAATGAAAGCTAATTAACTTGTTTTCACTTCTTCACTTTTACTATTCACAGATCTATAAAATGTGAAGGTATGAGGCTGAGAATGAGAAAATGTACTGTTGCTCTGCAAAAGCTCAAGAAGTACTTGCTTTACACAGTATATTTATAGCCAAGATATTAATTATTTCCCATTATATATTTGATGGTAGTTAATAATTAGTACTGTTCAAAAATTTTTAAAGAGTTTTATTTATTTATTTGACAGAGAAAGAGATCACAAGTTGGCAGAGAGGCAGGCAGAGAGAGAGGGGGAAGCAGGTTCCCCGCCGAGCCCCAATGAGGGGCTCGATCCCAGGACCCTGAGATCATGACTTGAGCTGAAGGCAGAGGCTTTAACCCACTGAGCCACCCAGACACCCCCTGTGCAAATTTTTAAAACATTAAGTAGATTTCAACATCTATAAGTAGGAAACACAGTATCTGTGTACCCACTATAAGATATAATATATATATTAGATATATTTATATATATCAGAGATATTTAATATAGCTAATATATTTATAGAGGTGAAGAGGTGTTCAATTCATAAAAAATAACTTATACAGAAAAAAAGTACCCAGTCAATGAATATGAATATTACTGTAGGATGTAATATGTCAGATAGACAAAAGCATGCAAAACATGTGACAGTATTTAACATACACTCAAAAATGTGAAAACTCTGAGCTTGAGTAAGTACATTTAATAATTAAGTCGTTTAATAAACAATCATAAACACCATAATGAAAGAAAGTTTGGGATGGATAGAAGCTTAATGATAATATTTTACGTTTGTCTTAATCTTATGTGATTTTCGTACTGACCCTTCTCACAGACTTCAAGGAGTACAACTTAGGATGGCAACCATGTAATGGTAAGTTGATATTGACACAAAATACCACTTTATCACTTCCTAAACCTTCCATATTCACCATATATTGGATGACATTTGTTTATGTAATCTTTCTCCAACACTAAGCTATTTTATTATTTTTTGTCTTCAGAACTTAATATCTGACATTAAAGAAAGTTTTTCAAAATTTATAAGATATTGTGATTGTACATAATTTTGTTCATTTTAAGGTAGTTACCGTGTTTTAAATTTTGTTATCAATTTTTCCAGTTAACATACATCACTGCATATAGCAAATGGTTTGATTTACATATATGGTGAAATGATTATGACAATAGGCTCAGCTAACATCTATCTTCTTGTACAGATAACAATAAAAAAATGAAGAAAAGAAAAAAGGAAAAAAAATTTCCTTGTGATGTGAACTCTTAGGATTTACCCTCTTAACAACTTTCCTGTATGCAATAGAGCAGTATCAGCTTCAGTCAACATGTTGTGGGTTACATCCCTAGTAATTGTTTATCTTATACCTGGAAGTTTGTACCTTTTGACCATCTTTCTCCAATTCCCCATCACCTTCATCTTACCCACATCCCCCAATTCTGGTAAAGCACAATTCTGATATCTTTTTCTATAAGCTTGGTTTTTTATTTTGTTTTTAATTTCTTTAATTTTTTTATATTTTACTATGGTTTTTTTTTTAAAGATTTCATTTATTTATTGGAGAGAGAGAGAGAGCGAGCATGAGAGGGGAGAAGGACAGAGGGAGAAGCAGACTCCCCGTGGAGCTGGGAGCCCGATATGGGACTTGATGGGACTTGATCCCGGAACTCCGGGATCATGACCTAAGCTGAAGGCGGTCACTTAACCAACTGAGCCACACAGGCGCCCCTTTACTATGGTTTTTATGACAATTTTGTTCTAATATCTTTATTAATGACTTGGATGATTTTTTTTAGTATAGTTAACACACAATGTTATATTAGTTTCAGATGATTTGACAAGTTTATATATTATGCTATGTTCACCACAAGCATAGCTACCATCTGTCTCGGTACATCGCTGCTACAATATTATTTATTTTTTTATTTTTTTTTAATTTTTTATTAACATATAATGTATTATTAGCCCTAGGGTACATGTGTGTGAATCATCAGGCTTACATATTTCACAGCATTTACCATAGCACATACCCTCCCCCATGTCCATATCCCTACCACCCACCTCCCAGCAACCCTTAATTTGTTTCGTGAGTTTAGGAGTCTCTTATGGTTTGTCTCCTTCCCCATCCCATCTTGTTTCATTTCTCTTCCCCAACCCCCTCATAACCCCCTGGCCTGCCTTTCAAATTCTTCATATCAGAGTGATCATGTGATAATTGTCTTTCTCTGACTGACTTATTTTGCTTAGCATAATACCTTCTAGTTCCATCCCTGTTGTTGCAAATGGCAAGATTTCGTTTCTCTTGATGCCTGCATAGTATTCCATTGTATATATAT
>CM052798.1:95911663-95924243 GCA_028533885.1 Nasua narica | reverse complement strand
CCTTCTTTGTACTGCATCTGCTTCTTTGGGGTAAACACCGAGTAGTGCAATTGCAGGGTCATAGGGTAGCTGTATATTTAATTTCCTGAGGAATCTCCATACTGTTTTCCAAAGGGGCTGCACCAACTTACATCCCCACCAACAGTGGAGGAGGGTTCCCCTTTCTCCACATCCTCTCCAGCATTTGTTGTTGACTGTCTTGTTGATTTTGCCCATTCTAACTGGCGTAAGGTGGTATCTGGAACAAACAATCCTAAAATTTGTATGGAACCAGAAAAGACCCCGAATTGCTAAGGAAATGTTGAAAAAGAAAAACAAAGCCGGGGGCATCACATTGCCTAATTTCAAACTTTACTACAAAGCTGTGATCACCAAGACAGCATGGTACTGGCACAAAAACAGACACATAGACCAGTGGAACAGAATAGAGAACCCAGAGATGGACCCACAACTCTATGGTCAAATCATCTTTGACAAAACAGGCAAAAATATCCAGTGGAAAAAAGACAGTCTTTTCAATAAATGGTGCTGGAAAAATTGGACAGCTATATGTAGAAGAATGAAACTTGACCATTCTCTTACACCATACATGAAGATAAACTCGAAATGGATAAAAAGACCTCAACGTGAGGCAGGGATCTATGAATAAAGTTTTTTTAAGACCTACAAAAGCTGAAAGGATTCATCACCTGCCAATTTGCACTACGATAAATGATAAAGTTCTTCAGGCTGTCAATTCATCAACAGAACAGGATTATATTTATGGACCTTTTATAACAAAAAGCGTGAACATTCATGTATGTGAATTTTTGCAAATCTATTTATGAGGTCAGGGAATCCCAGGATGAAATGTACAATGTTTATAAAACAACTTAAGGGAAGGAAAGGAGGAAAAAGTGGCGCTGACCTAGTTCACTTTAGAAGTCAGTAGTGACTGTAAGACAAATGGCAAAGGAAACTGTCTAGGTAGAGAACTGTACTCTAGCTGATAAAGTTATTTCCCATAGGGTGTTACCACTTTTGAAACCACCATACATGTGTACACATGTGTTCCTGGAATGGAATAATTGAGTAAATTGATGGTAGATATTGGGACCCAGTTTTCTCACTGTTGGAGTAGAGGTCGTAAGCAAACAAAAGCAGGATAGAATATTTTCTAAGGTAATGGATGAAAGTTTGAGACATAATCATGGGCTCATGTTTAGTTTGCTAAGATGCATATGATTCCATATTCATAGTATTTATAGGTATGAGTATAAATGTGCAATAGCATAGACTTATATTTCCTTATTCTGCCAAGTGGGAGAGTTAGAAGCAATGATACCCCAGTAGCACACCCAGCATCCTGGTCTTGGTATTTAACACCATTCTCCAAAGGAACTGGAGTTTATTAGAAATGCCTAATTCTAGGCCTCGGTCAGGAAATATGCAATATGGACCAGGAGGATCTTATAGTGCCAGGAAATAATGATGTGCTGAATGATGACAACAACAACAAAACAGGAAACCACAGTGATGGAGTATGAAGAGAGGGATACAGAAGCCAACAAAAGAGTTTCCAATGGCCAATGCCATCAATGGCCAATGTTCCAATGGCCAACAATTTGAACAACAGAGTAAGCTGAAGTATAAACAAATATCCATGATTCCATAATGATATAAATAAATTATTTAATATATAAATAAATGGAGAATAGATAACTAATATAAAAAATTCTAAGTAACTCCCCACCCTTTAAGTATGGGATTCACATAGGGACTTGTTTCCAAAGAATACAGTATGGAAAGTGGGGGTAGGTGTGGGAGGATAATATTACAGTTGAAAAACCAAACAAATGCCCCATCAGCCAGGCAATTAGGTCAACATCAAAAGTGATAGGTCATTTTAAGAGTGTGTACCCTTGATGTGATGTAATAAGAATGGCCCTTTGGCTCTGTGGTCTTCCTCCCCAAAATTCATAACACCAATCTCATCATGAAAAAAAAAAAAGAATCAGATGAATTCTATCAGTCTATAAAAATACCTGACGAGTACTCCTTAAAACTATCAATGTCATCAAAATCAAAGGAAATCTGAGAATCTGTCATAGACAACAGGGGTATAAAGATATATATTTAAATATGATGTGGTGATCTGGATGGGAGGGTAAAACCAAGAAAACCTGAATAAAGTAGGGACTTAATAGTGTGTCAACATTGGTTTATTGGCTGTGACAATACTAATACTAGGAAACTGCAGCAGAGTATATAGGAATCATCTGTACTATGTTTGCATTCAAACCTAAAATGAAAAGTTTACGAAAAGAATAATTATTTTTAAAAGCAGTGCTTGGCATGTTATTTACTTATTAGCATTAATTAATTTTTATTTATTATTAATCATTAATTGTATTTATTTTCTTAACTTGCAATGGCTAATTGATTAATATAATTTGTTTAAGCATTTATTTGTTTTACTATCACTGAGAATCTCATACTAAAGACTTGAATGTCTTAAGATAAGGCAGTACACTAGGGTGCCTGGGTGGCTCAGTCAGTTAAGTGTCAGACTCTTGATCTCAGCTCAGGTCTTGATCTCAAAGTTGTGAATTCAAGCCCTGAGTTAGGGTCCATGCTGAGAGTGGGTCCTACTTAATAAAAATAAAATAATAATGCAGTATACTAGTAGTCAAGCCAGGAACAGATACAGATTTTAAATCCTCATTTTGAAAGTAAAATACAATGTCATCCTTACAAAATTAGTTTCAGGGCCTTTAACATTCTGCTGAAACTGCTCAGCCCTGCAGCTGTACTTTGTGGGCTTCAATGTTCACCGCTGATCAGCCTATACAAGTATCTCTTATCCAGTTGAGTGGTAAATTCACAAGGTTAGGAAATTTACCAACCATTTCTGAGAATTGAGTGTGTGAATTACAGAAATTTAACCTTGGCAATTTAATAGGCCCTATGAAAAGGAATAAATTGGCAGAGAATTAAGTAGATTAAAAAGTAGGTTAAGGAATATAACAAGAGGCAACACGTTAATCCAAGCCAGCCATCATACAAAAATCATCCATGTAGGCAATCTGCAGACCAGTGCCTAAAATGATATCTTGTGGTTGGTTTGCATCAGAATCCTAAGACCTGACAATGGTTAAAAGTATAAAAATAGTTCCCATAACTCTCTCAGCTAAGTGTGATACTGTCATATCCTGATTAAGCATCTCTGGGTGTCAAGCATAGTCCTAGTAGTTGAAGGGGAAGTAAAGAAATGCACAGCTCCATCCCTGAAAGACTCTCAGGTATAAACACGAGTACAAGTGCAATCCATCTTCCTGTACTAACTCTACTCACTGTGATACCAGCTGCAGTCCCCTCGCCAATCAGAATGCACAAGTAATTAGCTCCCGTGCAAGCTGAAGGGTCCCAACATGTTTGAGCAGGTTGGCATCAAGGGTTTAAGATGCACCTGTTTACTATTAGCTACAATGGATTCCATACACCACACCTCATTTCTTGGAGGGAAGGAAGAACTTGTTTGAGCAATGATTGCCTACTTTTCTCTTCTTCAGTTTTGTTAGTTATTGACAAAGCCATTTCAAACTCGTTTACCTGGTCTGCTTTTAACGTTCTTTCTCTCCAAACCTGCTACAAATTAACGTATTTAAACTGCCTAGTCAGACACCAAATAACCCTTCTTCCCTGCACTTTGCTGTCATAGGGAAAACTGGCTTGTCTCACAGAATATGTTGATGCCAAAACACCACACCTGCCCTGGACTGTAGACCCCAGGAGCTGTGCTGTGTCACTTCTTCTCATCATAGTAAGAGGAAGAGATGGGGTACTAGCTCCCTCAGCAAGCTGTTCATGGGAGTCCTTTGTGTGTTGTTCCTATCCAAGAGGGGCACCCATAGAGCAGTACATACAAGAACATGTACGCAAATTTTTGCAAATCTATTTATGAGGCCAGGGAATCCCAGAATGAAATGTGCAATGTGTATAAAACAACTTAAGGGAAGGAAAGGAGGAAAAAGTGGTGCTGACCTAGTTCACTTTAGGAGTCAGTAGTGACTGTAAGACAAATGAAATATGCATAGACCCATAAGCATAATGTGGACAAATTCCCATCCTACTGTGACGACACAACTGAGAGCCAAAGAGGAATAGGATAAATGAGTATTTCGTCATCATCTTAGGTGGTTAGATAAAGCTAAGGACAATTCTGAGTTACCATCCAACACTAATAGGAAATCATTTTTTTCTTTCAAACATACATGTTCTCTCTCTTTTTAATTTTCTTTCAAAAGACAAATACTTGCTGGTCTTTTATACTGTGCAATGGATAATACACATGCCATCCCCATTTCTATAACACATACTCACTTGTGATCCAGGGCTGTAGGTATGGAAGGTACAGAGTTGCCACACAGAGTTTCACAGACCACCCACTTAACCACAGGGTCAACTCAGAGCTTACCAACCCACCTTCAGGTGTGAGAACTAAGACTGAGGAGGCAGAGCTAGAAAAAGACATGCCCACCCTCAAGAATTTCCTCAGAATTTCTCCAATTAAAGACCCACTCCTCTACCCACAGCCCAGTCAAACTTGGAGACTTCCGATAAGAAGGCAAGAGTATAGTTGAACAGCTCAACCTAAATACAGATGATCTTTTTCCAGACTACTGAGTCCTCAAATGTACTGGGACTCCTCTGGGCCTGTGACATAGGTGCTGGCCCGTACTGGTGACAATTTCTCTGTGATCTCCCAGATACATAGAAACCTAGCTAGATGCCAAGGGCAGTGCTAGTCCTGGAAAAAGTCGTCTGTACCCTGGCCTGTTTCCTTCCTCTCCCTCAGCCATCTATCTCTGCCCTTAGATACTCTGTCCCTCACCAGTTATACTTCAATGTGGTCACATGAGAATTTGAGATGTTGGGCTTATGGGGAGAATTTAGACAGATGAAGAAAAGATGATGAATCATGAGATCTTTTTAGATCTCTGAAATTAGTCACCTGGCCAAGGATAGCCGTGTTTCCTAAAATTAAATAGTGCATCAGAATCACCCAGAAAACTATTACAAAAAGAGAGGTCCCATCCCCAGAGGTCTGACTGACTGCAACTGGAGTTGGGCTTCATGCCTCTGCAATCCTATGTATACCAAAATTTGAGAATCACTTGCTAGGGCAACTGTCAGATACTACTATATACAAGACTCTTTGCCACTGGGATCTATGTTGAATTTCTGAGTCGTCATTCTAGTTAAATTCCACAAGGATGTAAACAATTCATTTAATTAACAAAAATTTATTAAATGTTTACTGAACAGCCACCTGGGTGGCTAAGTCAGTTAAGTGTCTGCCTTCAGCTCAGGTCATGATCCTAAGGACCTGAGATCAAGCCCCAAGTCAGGCTCCCTCCTCAGTGGGAAGCCTGCTTCTCCCTCTTTCTCTGCCGAACTTCCTGCTCACGTGTTCTCTCTCTCTCTCTCTCTGTCTCTGTCTGTCTCTCTCTCTCAGAAATAAATAAATAAAATATTTAAAAAAATAAATACTTACTGAACGGAAATATATATAGAGAGAGAAATGTAAGTCTGTACATGTATGTCTGCCCTGAGACTATGTCTCAAAAGTTAAGTTGCCTGTAGTTTCAGAAAAAAAAATTGTATTTAAGCATTGGACTTCTTTATTATGTTATGTAAACTAATACCAGGATTCAGCACTTTCCAGAAACTAAAATGCCTCCGTGTGCAACTAGTTGTGTCCATTTGGAGGAAATTATAAACCACTCTTTTGTTGAAGGTTTTTCATCCCAACCCCCCAAAAAGTTACATTTCAAAATCATGTTTATTTAAAACTAGGGAGGTAGCAATATAGGATGCAAAATGATACACAAGTGAATAATATTCAATGAAACCTATAACTTAAGGTATTTCCATCTTCTTTCGCCAAGAATTTTTCCTTTCCTCCTTTTTCCTTTCCTCAGTTTTGCCACAAAGATTTCTGTTTTTCTTTGGCATGGATTAGAAAAGAGATCATAATTATATAATATTGAATTTCTCAAATATGGGTGCTTTCCTTTAAGTACCTCTCTTAAGAAAATAAAGCTGGAGAAAATTCCACTGCAGAGTGTGGAAGTCTGTCTTGAGGTGTCTCTTAGTTGATGACAGGATTTTCCTCCATTTTCACTGAAGGTAAGGCATACTTCTAGACTCATATATTTGTCATGTTCACCCAGGACTTCCTTTGCTGACGTTGATCTCAAACAGGATAAATGGAAGTTTCTTGCCCTTAGCGAGAGTTTAAATCCTGTGCAGATGACCTTCAAAGTCCAGAATGTCTCAACTGTCCACCTTGCTGAGCGCCTCAGCTCTGACCCTCTGCTATCCTTCAGATATAGCAGCAACATTCAACATTCCTTTATCTTCCTTTTCCTCCAAATTTCAACATGCCTGTTCTACTTGGGTTATTTCATACATGCTCAGTGAAGAAAACAAAAATGGGAATTCAGAAATAGAATCTGCTCTGAGTGAAATTGTCTCCCTTTAAACAAAGAAAGGTGATTTGACTGGGCCATGCTATATGGCATGAACAGAAGTTGAAATACATGGTATGGGGCTTCCTTTATTATCCTGACCTTAAGCATGAACTCTGATCTGACGAACTGCTAAGTATCCAGAGACTGGTGCATCCAATGACCATTCTGTGACTACGGAATAACGTTGTGGACGTGCGCCATCCAAAGGTGGACACTAGTCACAGTGACTATTGAGCACCTGAAATGTGGCTGGTGTGACTGAGGAACTAAAGTGTTAGCTTCATTTAATTTTTCTTGATTTAAACTTAAATAGCCAAATGTGGCCGATGGCTACTGTATTGCACAGTGCAGCTCCAGATTCTAATCTAAAGGGAATTAGGCTGACATGTACCCTGGGGCAAATAATACATTATCTATTAATAAAAAAATAAATAAAAATAATAAATAAAGGGAATTAGGGACCCTTTGAAAGGCTTCTAATATGTAAAAATTAAACACTGTGTTCATCAATGTCTCAAGAGTCAAGAAGAACAGCTCTGTTCCATTCTGGTCACTGTATGAGGCAATCTGCTGTCACCAGAATGGCATCCTTGCCCCCTCTTTTCCCAGAGGACACAAGGGTGCATGGCTGGCTTAGAAAAACACAGAAGACTGGTCCTCCACCTTCTCCAGTGAGGGTTTACACCCCACTCCAAGCAGAAAATAACTACCTCCTCTGGAGAGATTTGGAATTAAGTCTATCTGGGATTTATACTTATCTATCTAAGAGATTTGAAAATTAAGTGGCTGCTTTAAAAATGCTGTCTTCTGGCACATGACAGGAAGATTGCCTAATTTAGGAGAAATTACTGAGGGGGAAAAAAAAACTTGGGAATCATATCTACAGAGCCATGTAATTAGGCAAAAGCAAAGACTCCCAATTTCTCTGTTGATCCCCCAACAAATCTATGCCTTAGATGCTCTGCTCATATCATCTCATTGAAAACTGGCTATAATCCAGGTAGGTACAATTATTAAGCAACACACATTGCAAAGCAATTTCAATAAACTATTTCTTTTAATTTTCACAGCAAACCTAGAATAATAACTTCTTTTTTCTGTTTACAGATGAGGAAACTGAGGCTAATAAGGATTAGGAAATTTACTTACAACCACATAACTTGAATTCAAGCCACATAGGTCTAGTTGCAAAGCCATAGGAACTATCTCATTAAAAACCTTTTAAGTTTTATTGACTTAACCCTCAATACAAATAATCTTTTATCTCACTAAGTACATAGTAACAAATAGCCATGCATGCACACACACACACATACACAGGGTGCCCATGCTTATGAAAATCTGATTTTAAAACCATCAACTTACAAAGTGGGGGCATGGGTGTGGAATGAAAACTATTCACTTCAAAAAAAAATGATTCATCACAGTATCTTATACTGGGGATATCCAACATGCTGTATTCTTTTCCCATAGAGAAATATCTTTTTGTCCTTCCAGAAAGGCTTGTGTCAGACAAAGGACAAGGTTTTACAATAATTTCCTTATTTCATAGGTTCCACCTGAGCCTATTTAGATTGCTCGTATGTGTGCATATATATATATTCACACACATTTTAAAATTCCTCTTTTTACTATCTATTACTAAGCACTCCTACGAGAATTAGCCTGTCTTATTAGGACATGAAGAATTTTGTATTTCTTTGTACTGCCATAATTTATTATATCTGAGAGAGATCACATAATGAATGATATATGATAAATAAATTTATAGAAAACACATTACCAGATACAAAATACATTTCAAGTTGTGACAGACTGTAACACAAAGCCCGGAAGTAGAGAATTCTGCATAGCATTCTTTTCTACATTTCTTTCCCAAAGTCTTTCATGTTTTACAGGAGAGCTGGAGTCAGTTTGGAGTATGCATTTCCTGAAGTGCTCAGTTTGGTTCACAGCCCCAGTGTTATTTCAACATTAGCCTTGCTCTCTGAATAATGACCAGGCTAATGCAGGGTCAGGGGTAGCTGTTCTTTTCCAGTTTCTAAATTAAGGCTAGGTTAATATTAGTTCAGATAAAATAGCCTTCAAATATAACCCAGAGGAAAAAATATAGATTTTTTTTAATGAAAATAATGAGTTTTTCCAGAGAACTAATTCCTTTTTAGGCTTTAGGTTGGGGGTGTGGAGGGCTTAGAAATGAGGACACATGAACCAAAGGAGCCAAGCATTGCTCTTATCTTGGCAGCAGGACACAGCCCAGGGCCTCCTGACAGGCCATTTCCACTTTACAGAGGTTTCAGAAGTCATTTGATAGTGAATTCTCAAAAACATTTTTTAAGGGAAAGAAAAAACCCAAGGGTAGAGGATGGAGAAATGTGTGACTTAAAACTGGGTTGAAATAAGCAATTCCATCTGAAGTCGCTGCCCTGGCAATGGGAAGAGGGTAATGGGAGGGGAGGAAGTGGGAATGAGGGCCTCTGTCTCAGGAAACCGGGTGCTATATTTAATACATTTGTAATGGGTTTGATTGCAAAACTGGGCTGTCTGTGAAGCTGGCTAAGCAGCAAAAGTGTTTTGGTTACCAACAATTCCAGGAGATGTGAGAAACTCCAGGTGGTCTCCGTGACCCAGGAGAGGTAGAGTGGAAGAGGCTCCCATGCACCCCTGGGAGGCTGGCAGTGTCCCCTCTCCTAGCGCTCTCTTGCTGCCCCAAATTCAGCCCAGTGACCAGCCACCACTCTTCCCTTAGCAGGCCTTCACACCCAACCCTAGAATAGTTGCATACACATTCATACAGAACCTACTGCATTTCATTTTGCTTCCCATGTGATAGTCTGAAGCCCAAAGACACTAATGCAGTATAAGAATCTCAAAAAGGTCTAGATAGTAACAAATCGAGGGTAGGATCTCACAATCTGTTGTTCTTCTCTCAAACACACTATCAGTAGTTTAAGGTACTGTATGCAGTCAGAAAAGACTAGCCTGTGTTTAGAAAATACTCTCTAAGTATAGGAGTTTTAGAACATAGAAAAAAAATATAGCAGTAAGTACACATGTTTCTGCATGACATCCTCCAAAGATGGAAGCGTTTAAGCAACATTATTCAAAGAACATAGATTCCAATCAAACCCAGTCTCTCCAGTTTCTTCCTTCAGTTCAGATTTTGGCTCCTTAGGAAGCTGGAAAGGAAGCAAGATGGAATCTGTTCCTCCCTCCCTGATCACCTGCCAGTCACCCTCTGCCCACATCAGCAGCCACAACTATAGAACCATGAGGAAATGTCACATTCTCTGGGCAAAATGCAGCAAGGTGCCTGTCTCCACATGTCCTCTGCTCCCCTTCTTTCTCCCCTTTTTGTTTCTCCTTTTCCCTTGTTCCCTACTTCCCCTCTTCCTTTTGCCCCTCTCCTTCCATCCTTCTTTCTCCCTCATCTTCCCCACCTCTCTCCCTTCCTGCACCTCTCCTCCCCTTTGCTCTCCCCTCCTCATTTGCCCCATCCTTCCACCTCTCTCCCTTCCACTTCACATTCTTCTTCTCTCCTCTCTCCCTTCCTCCCACCTTTTCTTCCCTAAACTTTGAGAATTTACTGTGTATTTGATACTAGGTGAGATGCAGAGACACAACCACAAATAAAATGGATACAATCCTGTGCTTGGGGAGCTTAAATTCTAGAGAACTAAGAAACAGAACAGTTGATAAATAATTGATTTAAATTGTTACAAACATCATGAAGGAAGCCGCTGGGAAAGGACTGAAACTGGGGAGGCAGTATTTGAAGCCCCTGGGACTGCCCGCACTCCAAGGCCACCCACTAGATCCCCATGCAGCTGAGTACCTGAACTGTGAGGGGCAGCCACTGACCACATGTAGTCACTGAGCACAGGGCATGTGGCCAGCAAGACAGAGCTGAAATGGAGAATACCTCATTCTGCCTATTGTATGAGACAAAACAGGTGTCTGTGCTCCAGCAGAAGGGAAGAGAACAAGGTGGGAGTGAGCCAGAGGGAAGGAAGCAAAGAGCTAAGAGGACAGCAAAGAGGGAGAAGTTCACAGAGGTAATAGGAGTGGGGTGTCTGAGGAGCAAAGAGGCCATTAATAACCAAGGTTATTTCTGAATAAAGCTATTTCTATCAGTTCTGGAAATAAACTTTTTCCAGCACATTGAAACCATTCCACTCAGATTGACTTGGGGATTCAAATGGTTGGGATCTACAAGCATTATACTGAGTGTTCAGGATGATCCTCAGTCTAGCAATACGCCACCTTAGACACCAGCTCTATTTCCTGCAGGTGTACATCCACAAAATTACACCATCACATGATTTTCATCACAGCATAGTATCCCCATTATAATGGAAGAGGAACTCACTTCAAGATTGTTTATAAAAATGCAGAGCCCTTAAAATATTCTTATGTTTTGCTGCATCTATTGCACTTTCAAGAATCCATTCTAGGTCAATAAAGAAAACAGACGTATCCATAGGGTTTTAAGTATGAGTGTGCTGAAAAATGTTAAGTGAAAAATAACAGAAACAGAAAGAAAACTTGAAGAATGAAAAAATAAATTATGACACATTCAGTATGATGGAGTATTATGCAGCTATTTAAAATTTACAACAGTAATTTACACATATAAAGCATATAGTACATATGGCTTATGTTTTCTACCCATTATCACAGTGAATCATTACAAACACAATATGAGAAAGGTCTTGTTATTCAATATACCATTTTACAGGACACTGTAAAGGAAGATAATGTAGCTAGCTGCTGAAAGATTAGAGCTTGGACTTTATTTGATTATGAAATCAAAACCCTGAGCTCCTCTCCCTTCTTCCCCTCATGATTTGTCAATAATTTCTATTGACATGGGTAAATGCTTATACCATGATGTAAATGGAAAAAAAAAAACATGATACAAAACAGTATGATTCCTATTTTTAATTACACACACACACACACATACATACACACAGTTGGTCATGCTTTAGTAGGGGCACACTTGAGAAATACAGGACAAATAAAATGTGTGTGCATGTGTGTATGTGTGTAACCAGAAGTAATTATCACCAAATGTTAATAATGGCATATTTTTTCAAAATCATAAAATCATTTTGAATTTATTTTGTGTTTCTTTTCCTAAGCTTTCAATAGTATATGTTACTTTCATAATGAAAAAAATGAGCACCATCAAAAATTGCTACAGGATGGAAGAGAAGTTTCTCTATCATCTAATTTTGATTGTTGAACCTAAGTCTATCTGCATGTTAAATAATTCTTAAACTTAAAGCAGACTAAAAGTAATAATTGTATTATTCACTTTATGCTTTGATTTTAGTGAATCTGTTTTTCCACACATGTTTTAAAAACATTTCTGATCCACTCATCTTGCTAGAGAAACTTTTTTCCTGTCTTTGGATATATCTTAGAAATAGGTATGAAAATGATAAATTATTTTGAAACAATGAATTTGTTGTTGGGATTGCTGTATACTTGTTTATTTCTGGTCCAAAGTAGTTTATAAAATCAGTTGTTACAAGACCAATTTCTGAATGGTCTTCTAAAATCCCTATACATTTTTTTGTCTTTTAATAATTTGGCACCAAACCTCAGTTCCTTGGAAGTTTGGTTCCCTCAAATGTATTTTGGAATGTGCAAAGAGTTCAGATAATAAAAGTTTTTGATAACTTGAATGGCTTAAAAGAAAAGTCTTTTATAATGCTCACATATATCAACTCTTCATAAATATCTTTATTGTTCAGCACAAGTCTAGCTGCATTGACCCTCAAGAATGCCAGGTCTGACTGTTAATAATAAAGGGGACAATCTAATAAGAAGATATAACAACTGTAAGTATTTATGCATCCAACATGGGAGCACCCAAATACATAAAACAGTAACACATACAAAGGAACTAAGTGATAGTAATACAATAATAGCAGGGGACTCTACCACCCCACTGACATCAATGGACAGATCATCCAAACAGAAAATCAACAAGGAAACAGTGACCTTGAATGATACATTGGATGAGATGGATTTAACAGTTATATTGAGAATATCCC
>CM052798.1:95899515-95911563 GCA_028533885.1 Nasua narica | reverse complement strand
TATCCAACTTTTGTATCAACATGGACAGGACTAGAAGAGATTATGCGGAGTGAAATAAGTCAAGCGGAGAGAGGCAATTATCTTATGGTCTCACTTACGTGTGGAGTATAAAGAAAATCATGGAGGGCATCGTGAGAAGGAAGGGAAGGGTGAAGGGCGGGAAGTCGGAGGGGGTGATGAACCAGGAAAGACTGTGGACACTGAGCAACAGACTGAGGGTTTTGGAGGGGAGGGGGTGGGGGGGGTGATCCTGGTGGTGGGTATCGAGAGGGGCACGTACTGCATGGAGCACTGGGTGTGGTGCATGAACAATCAATCTTGTAACACTGAAAAATTAAAATAAATTTGGGAAAAAAAAAAAAAGAGAGAATATCCCATCCTAAAAAAAGCAGAATACACATTCTTTTCAAGTGCACACAGAACATTCTCCAGAATAAATCACATATTAGGTGACAGAACAGGCCTCAAAAAATACAAAATGATTGAAGTCATAGCAATCATCTTTTATGATCACAACACTATGAAACTGGAAATTAACCACAAGAAAAAATTGGAAACACTACAAATACATGAAGGTTAAATAACATGCTACTAAAACAATGAATAAGTCAACCAAGAAATCAAAGAAGAAATAAAAAAGTATATGGTTTCACTCATATGTTGAACATACGCAATAGCACAGAGGACTATAGGAGAAGTGAGGAAAATCTGATGGGGGAGAAATAAAAGAGGGAGTCAAACCATGAGAGACTATGGACACTGGGGGAAAAAACTGACGGTTTCAGAGGGGAGGCAGCGAGGGGAGGGGGTAATAGGGTGAAGGGTATTAAGGAGGGCATGTGTTATGATGAGCACTGGGTGTTATATGTTACTAATGAATCATTGAACACTACACCAAAAGCTAATGATGGATTTACTATACAGTGGCTAACCAAACATAATTTTAAAAAGTACATGGAAACACAAAACTGAGAATACAACATTCCAAAATCTTTGGAATGTAACAAAAGCAGTTCTAAGAGGGAGGTTTATAGCAATACAGGACTACTTCAAGAAGCAAGAAAAAAACTCAAAAAAACATCCTAACTTTATACCGAAAGTGGCCAGAAAAAGAACCAACAAAACGCCCAAACTAGCAAAAAGAAGGAAATAATAAATATTAGAACAGAAATAAGTGATATAGAAACTTAAAAAGAAAAGAATAGAACAGACCAATGAAACCAGGAGCTGTTTCTTTGAAAAAAATCAACAAAATTGATAAACCTCTAGAAAGAAGGAAAGAAAGAAAGAAAGAAAGAAAGAAAGAAAGAAAGAAAGAAAGAAAGAAAGAAAAAGAAGAAGAAGAAGAAGAGGAAGGAAGGAAGGAAGGAAGGAAGGAAGGAAGGAAGGAAGGAAGGAAGGAAGGAAGGAAAGAGAGTCAGAAAGAGAGAGGACTGAAATAAATAAAATCACAAATGAAAGAGGAGAAATAACAACCAACACCACAGAAATACAAACAATTTTAAGAGACTATTATGAAAAATTATATACCAATAAATTAGACAACTTAGAAGAAATGGATAAATTCCTAGAAACATGTAGCCCTTATCTCTAATAATGAACCACCAGAAAGAGAAATTAAGAAACAATTCCATTTACAATTGCACCAAAAATAATAAGGTACCTAGAGACAAACCTATCCAAAGAGGTGAAACTCTGTACTCTGAAAACTATAAAACATTAATGAAAGAAACTGATGACAACACAAAGAAATGGAAAGATATTCCATGCTCATGGATTGGAAGAATGAATTTGTTAAAGTGTCTATACTACCCAAAGCGATCTACACATTTAATGTAACCCCTATCAAAATACCAATAGTATTTTTCACAGAACTAGAAGAGGAATCCTAAAATTTATATGGAATCACAAAAGACCCTGAGTAGACAAATCAATCTTAAAAAAGAGATGCAAAGCTGGAGATACCACAATTCCGGACTTCAAGTTATATTACAAAGCTATAGTAATCAAAATAGTATGGTACTGGCATGAAAATACACACATAGATCAAGGAACAGAATACAAAACTTAGAAATAAACCAACAATTATATGGTCAATTAATCTTTGGTAATGCAGGAAATAATATCCAATGAGAAAAAGACGGTGTCTTTATTTTTTTTTATTTTTTTCTCCCCAAATTTGTTTATTTTAATTTTTCAGTGTTACAAGATTGATTGTTCATGCACCACACCCAGTGCTCCATGCAGTACGTGCCCCTCTCGATACCCACCACCAGGCTAACCAATGGTTTGGGGAAAACTGGTCAGCTACATGAGAAAGAATGAAACTGAAACACTTCCTTATACACAAAAATACACTCAAAATGTATTAAAGACCTAAATGTGTGACCCAAAACCATAAAAATCCTTGAAGAGAACACAGGTGGTAATGTCTCTCACATCAGCCATAGCAACATTTTCTAGATATGTTTCCTGAGGTATAGGAAATAAAAGCAAAAATAAACTATTGGCAATTCATCAAAATAAAAAGTTTATGTACAGAAAAGGAACCAGTCAATAAAACTAAAAGGCAACCTACGGAATGGGAAAAGATATTTGCAAATGACACATATATAAAGGATTAGTATCCAAAATACATAAAGAACTGAATCAACTAAACACCCAAAAAACAAATAACCCAATTAAGAAATGGGCTGAAGACATAAACAAATATTTCTCCAAAGACATTCAGATGGCCAACAGACACATGAAAAGAGGCTCAACATCACTCATCATAAGGGAAATGCAAATCAAAACCAAAATGAGGTATTATCTGACAACTGTCAGAATGGCTAAAATAAAAAACACAGGAAACAATAAGCATTGGTGAAGATACGGAGAAAGAGGAATCTTCTTGCACTGTTGATGGAAATGCAAACTGGTACAGCCCCTGTGGAAAACAGGATGGAGTTTCCTTTAAAAAATTAAAAATTAAAAATAGAACTATTATATAATCCAGTAACTCCTGGATTATATAGTAACTTCTAGGTATTTACCTAAAGAATATAAAAACACTAATATGAAAGATATATGCACCTCTATGTTTATAGCAGCAGTGTTTTCAACAGCCAAATAATGGAAGCAGCCTAAGTGTCCAGTGTCCATCAACTGATGAGTGGATAAAGAAGATGTGGTATATGTATATGTGTACACACACACACACACATTCCATATCTATATACATATATTTCCATATATTACTTCATTGGAATAAGATTTCATATTTATATGTATATATTATATATAGTAATATATAATATTACCCCAGTGGAGTAATATTACTCCATCATAAAAAGAATGAAATCTGGCCATTTGTAACAACATGGATGGATCTAGAAGGTACAATGCCAAGTTGAATAAGTCAGTCAGAGAAAGCAAATACCACATGATTTCACTCATACGTGAAATTAAAGAAACAAAACAAATAAAGAAGAGAACAGACCAAAAATGCAGACTCATGACTATAGAGAATAAACTGATGGTCACCAGAGGGGAGGTGGATGGGGGGATGAGTGAAATAGGTTGTGGGCATTGAAAAGTACACTTACCATGATGAAGATTGAGTAACATAGAATTGTTGAATCACTGTATTGTACACCTGAGATTAATATAACACTGTATATTAATTATACTGGAATAAAAAAAAAGAATGACAAGTCAGGATGACTATCTCTCACATTTCAGCCCAAGGAGTGAGCATGTCTTTAGAATCTGTCTGGGGTTGCCTGTCATCTTCTGGAATCCAGTGGCCCTTATCAAGTGTCCTCAAGAAACCACTCTAGAACGTGAGGTAACTGGGTTCCTATCAGTGTCAAACATGCCAGAGCTCAGCAGGTGACTGGTAAGTTTCAAAAAGCTGATGACAGGAGTGAAGGAGGACACCAGAGGGTGTTGATCCTGCTCTCTCCTTGGACTCTTGGTCTTCACTCTCTGGGCTGGCTCAGAACCTGCAAGCTGGCTGAGTCCCTGCTGCACTTCAAGGGTCACTCTAACTGAGGCCTCAGCAAAGCACCATTTGCGATCAGTAGAGATACCTGGTCATTCACCATCTTGTCCCCTCCCATTTCCCCTCTAAGATATATAAAGTAAACGCTTTTCTACCCCAATTTCCAGAGTTTTTTAAAAGGCATTAGGGAGCAGGCGCGCGCGCGCACACACACACACACACACACACACACACATACACCTTATATCCTTGTGTTGCAAACTCCAAATCATACGGGCTTGGACTCTGACTCTCCTTTCTTTGCCAAGATTCAGATTACTGAGCAAGCAAGAAGAGCTGAGCCAAAGCAAATCAAGTGATTCCACAGGCACATTGTGAGGTGCAGAGCTAGCACTTTTGATATTGTGTAATTAAGGCTGTAACAAACATCACACAGGGAATTAGCCTCCAGATTGTGACAGAAATAAATCTGCTTGGCTTCAAAAGTTTTCCTTAAAAAGAAATATTTTGGTTCCAGTATCTGTGCAAGAGGGAGAAAGCCTGCTGTCCTTGACACAGGAAGTAGATAACACCTGTCAGTAGAATTCAAACCACCTGCTTGGGGTGCTTTGGGGGATTAAACCTGCAGCTGGCCACACACTCTCCCACTTCTGGGCCACACCTTTGGGGCTACAGATGAGTTTCAGAGTGGGCAGGATTTTTTTATATTCAGCATTTAAGACCTCAGATAAATAAATCATCACAAATTGTAAAATTTTCCCCAAGGAATAAAGAAAAGTTAAACTCCCCACCTTCAGTATATCACAGTTTAGTATTTTACAGGCTTAATAGTCAACATGGCATCCTCGTTTCCCATATAAAAAAGCACAATAGTAAAACACAAATCCCAGTACACTGTGTCTATTCTTCAGAACAGAAAGCAACCCAGAACATTCTCCCTTAGACTCATGTATAAAAGATTAACTAAAATGCCAAAAGTAACAGCTTCCATTGGATTTCTCTACTCTGGTATAAGGCTGCTCTATGTTATTCTTGGGAAAGCCCTTCTTGGCTTGAACAAACGTCAATGCTTAACAGACTTTTACCATATGCATTCTTTTTTATGTTATTTTTAAATTTTTAATGAATTCTGAAGATTGAAAGAGTCAAACAGGTCGGTGACACTTGCATTTTTGCCATTGAAAAGCCTAAGATGGAATGGGCAGTTCACTCCCATGTCTTTTTTTAAAGCACTTCTAAGATGAATTTTGACTTACTATTGACAGCCTGAAACTAGCAAGAAAATAGAGAAAGTAGAGAATGGAGGGAAATGAACTTAGAGTCAAGCTCACATGGGCCATCTCACTGGGGAGGGGAGGAGCACAGTCACAGAGCTAGCTATGGGGCTCCTTCATGACCACAGACCATTTGTCCCTCTCTCCTCACATTTATAATAAGAATCATCTACCTTTTCTTTGCAAATATAGAGTAGAATTGTTTCATTACAACTGCAGTCATTGCAAAAGGATATTGCAAACATGAAATCACCTTCTAAAAATAAAAATAGATGCATGAGGTCACATGCCTACAACATAAGAAAAGCAATTTAAATGCAGAACCAAAAGTCTCCTCTTCCCATGCTTTCTGTGAATTCTTTGTGTAAATGTGTGCCACATGTCAGGCTGTTTACAAAGAAAAGGATTTTGCTTTCTGAATCACACATGTGGTAGACATGCCAACCCTGATGGAAAGAAAAAGGGAGAACTGACCTGCCTAGTGATGCCTGCGTTCCTGAATAGAGCCCATAGGCCACTGAGCATCAGTCACAGCCAGGCGTGGCTCAGGAAAGGTCAAGAAAACACCTGACTCTCAGCTCCAATGAGTCACAATTCCTCTGAGGCAAAGGGATACCTGTGCCAAAGCATGAATGATCTTCCTACAGTCTGGGAGGAAAATGAACAGGAATGCAGGTTATATGTGGAAAATTCAGTGGCTTTCCTCACTCTCCCCTTGTCCTCACAGACTTGGGCTCATTTACACACCCCTACATACACACACATAAATACACACCCACTTATGCCCAGATATGGTCCTAAGAATACCAGAGAGTTTGTTGGTGCCGGGATGCCCATCAGAATTCTCCCTTTCCACCGTATCACAAAGGATTTGTGGAGGAAGGAGGTTAAGGGTAAGCTGTGAGGGAAAGAAGAAAGGAAAATGGGTAACTTGACATTTTTTCCATCTTTCTCTTCTCATGCCTCTGAAGATGAAATGCCCACACCTGTCAAAACTAACTGCTATACCTGGGCCAAGCATGTCACTCCCACCCCACAAGGGGCCCTGCTCCTTCAGCAGTCTCTTTTCCCAGCTGGCCTTCAACCTCTCATTCACCACCAAAACTTCCCTTCCACATAAGAACATTCACTTAATAATTATAACCTGGATGACAATAACACTGATTGAAAAACTACTATATGCCAGTTTCCAAGTTAGCACTTTGTGTACGTTTATTTCCCTCATTAAATCTTAAAATCATTCTATTTTAAAACCCACTTTAAAAGTAAAGAAAATGAGGCTCAGCGTTGTTTAACTTGCATGAAATCAAACACAACTCTGTTGCGTAGGACCCAAGCAGACTGACTCCAATTCCATACTCATAATTACCAACAAGCATCTCCTATCTCAAAACCAAAACCAAATTTCTCTATCATTCCATCATCCCTACTTCACTTACAGGGCTCTAGCCTGTCCTCCCATCCGGTGACTACCTGCTCGCATCATCCTGGAGGTCCTTCCACACTTCCTTGCCTCCTCCCTCAGACACCTCTTACTGTTCTCTCAGTCTGGGCTTACCCCATCTATCACCTAAATCCTCAGCCTCAAGCTCATGTCTTTCTCCTGAGCTTCACACACATATATCCAGGAGCCACTGGATTCCCACAGACACCTCAAGTTGATCCAGAAATTACTCTTCACCTCATCACCCCCATGAGCAACCCTAGCACCCACCTCCTCTTTTAAACCTGAACCCTGAGTTTCCCTTATCTCTTTATACCTCTGCTAATACAATCAAGTTGCTCACTTATGATTTCTTCCTCCGTCTAGTTACAGTTCCTTCCACATGGCCCTGGACAATACCCTATATACCTGCTACATCTGCCTCTGCCCTGGTCTCCTTCCCCCTCACTAACCTGGGAGTGATTGAACTGAAATGCTAACCTGAGAGCATTGAAACGTACATATAACTCTGCTACAGAATGAAGTCTACATTCCTCAGCCCGCTATACAGGATCCTTCCTTTTCTCGGCCATTGCATATGTGCACAGTTCATCACTTGCTATTTTGCCCTGGACCCCATGCTCCAGTCTTGCAGATTGTCCACATTCCTGCTCCTTTTCATGTTGCTTACTTTGCCTAGAATGCCTTTTGACTTGGTCTAGAACATCCAGGCACCATCTCCTCTGGGATTCCTTAGACATTTTCCATACTTGACAACATCTTCTGTCATTTCTACCAAATATCCCTCCTCTCTACCTCTCATGACCATTTACTGAATGCTGACTATGGGCCAGGCATCATGTTGAGAACTGGGCATTCAAACAAAGGTGCCCTTACAGACTTGGGATCTAGTGGGAGGGAAAGGAATATATAGATAGATGTCAAACGACAGACACAGGCTGCCCCACACCATCAGAGCCTCCCAGGCTCAGGAGGACCTGCTATGGCTCCACAGTTCTTCAGGAGTTGGGTATGAGAATAGGGTGGGGAGGAAAAAGGAAGCTTGTAAGCTGTATTTTTTGGGGGGCCTCTACTGCGTCTCATCCCCCATAGAGACTTGAAGGCATAAAATAACATCTGAGAACATCCCAACTACAATTCCCAGGGTTTAATAGACTGCCATAAATGCAATAATTCAAATTTTAGAACTACATAGAAATTTAATTTTCAAAATCTGTAACTTCTTTAAAAAGGCTTTCTTTCAATTTGCATGACATACTTCTGAGTGTCTTTCACAGGAGCCACACAAACAACAAGGTTTGCATTTTTTTAAAGTTCAATTTTGTTGAGGAGGGCACGTATTGCATGGAGCACTGGGTGTGGTATATGAACAATAAATCTTGTAACACTGAAAAAATAAAATAAAATTTTTAAAAAAGTTCAACTTTGTCTGAAATAAATGATAAAAGCACACTTGACCATAGATGTCCACACAATTGTTCAAAGTGACTTGGACAGACTGGGCTGCATCTAGGGGAACTCAACTCTCTCGACTTCCTGTGATTCTTGTTTGGTACCACCATCCCCCACACTTCAGGGATTTCATTGGTTTTATGCAGTGAATTTAAATCTCCTCACCTTACATGACCTGGTTTTAATCTAAGTGTTGAAGAACAAGGGCAACTTGAGCAAATTGCAACCAGCCACAGAGCAAATTGTCACAGGAAGACAGATAGAGATACATGGACATATCCTCTGCCCAGTAGAAAGGAAATTTCCTGAAACACACCAAGAAAAACTGAAATGCGACAGAAATCTCAAATGATCAATACAAGGATGAGGCGTTTTGGGTTTCCGTTGTGCTTTATTTCCAGTATTGCATGCTCAAAATGGCACCGGGGGAGCCTCCTGGGACAAACAGGTAGGGAGTGTGCATGCTCTTACTATCTTTGAGTCTCCCTAACTTCCTCTTCCGATATTAACTGGAACTGATCCCTTTTGAAATCAAAGTCCCTGAAGGAAATGTGATGATTAAGCCCCTAACGTATCCCTGTCAGTTGTTCTCGTCTGTAAGGAAAGAGGCAGCTGGCATTCCATCTTGATACAAACTTGAAAATTGTTTCTGAATAAAGATGTCAAGGTGGTGTTCACTGCCCCTGCCACTCCCACACCTGGGCTCAGCTTCAGAGGCCAGGACAACGAATGCCATCCCCCAGGAGTGCTCAAGGATAGAACGAGACAGCCAGCAAGCAACCCTGGCTTGGCCACCAAGCCCACTGGGTGGGGGCACACGGAAACACCAGGAAGGTCCTATCTGGGTGAAAGGTGGGGCATAGACCACTTCAGGGAGGTGTGGGGACCAACAAGCTGGATTCTCCTCATCATCAAGCCCAGAAGGCACCTGAAAAACCTTCAAAGAAAGAAAAGAGCTTTTCAGCCCACTATCCTTCACAGAAGGACCTTGAGTCCTAAAACCTACCTCCCATATTCAAAAAACCTTCTATTCTGGCTGCATGTGAAAATCCATTTCACATGCTATTTTTGCAATAGATTCCAAAGGAATGTGACAAGTCACAGGCCTGCCCTTTCTTAGAGACCAGGAAGAAGGAGGATGGAAGCCCCCAGTAATCCAGGACAGATGAAGCAGGAGGTGTTCACAGGTTTATGTCTTATTGGAATGAACACAGCATTAGACCTGGAGGGCCTGGTGCCAGCTTTGCCACTCACATGATCTTTGTAAATGACAGTGAGAGCAGCAGTGGCACTGTCTGAGGGGTCATTGGGTTCCAGGAGCTGTGCTCGCTGCTCTGCACACATTGTCTTATTTATTTCTCCTAGGTCACCTGTGGTGAACGCATTACTATTAATACCCATTTCCCAGATGAGTAAACTGAGGTTTCAAAAGACCAAATGACCTGACCAGCCCACAAAGTAAGAGCTGGGCCAGTTTCCAACCCAGGTCTGTGATTCCATATCCTGCACTGTTCTTTGAATCTGGCTTCTAATCTGTAAAATAAGATGAAAATTGCCTACATTATAGAATTATTATAAGGATTAAGTGAATAATATGTGTTACAGTACTCTATAAAAATGAAAAATATATTTTTGAAAGCACTGTTATTATTACTTGAATCAATAAGGATGCAAAATGTTCTGGTTTGAACAAACAAAAAACAGGGAAGAATCAAGCTTAAAACAGCAACCATCCTTTATGCTTGCTTAAAAGCCTCCTCTCTTTGGTGCTTCACCCAATGTGCCCTTGGCCACATGTACCCCATTCAGGCTTTAAGAACTCTCAAAAACCAAAGTTTATTCATTAAATTTCTAATATAAAGGCTCACTTACCTGGACTCTAAAATCAACTGCTGACAGAAATTATGGATAATTGTTGTTACTCATTCTTCCCTAAATTGCCATGTGTCTCTCAGAAACTTGGAGCTCACCTTCTTGCAGATTTCCTATTTGCTCTACTGCTCTGTGTTAAGAATTTAAAAATTCTATAATTTTATTCTCATTTTAGTTCTTGATTTCCTTCATGGAGTTTAATTCAGGACTTGAGCAAATGTAATTTATCTTCCAATAGGTGTATTTTTAAAATGCAGCAAACAGAACCTAATGTAATAATTATGCTTACCATGAGGTACACAGCAGTAACCAGTCATATCCTGCATACAAAAATACCCTGAACTGTACCAGCCCAGTGATTCATGCCATGCCACCCACCAGCAGTGTACACATGCATACTACTTCCACTGAAAGAAAATGCATTTTTGAGTCCCAGAGTATGGAATGATACACCAAAAACTACATCCCTACTGATTCAAGAGAAAGTGATGGCTTGTATCCCTTGCTCATTCTGAGAAATACATTTCATTCTTTACTGAAGTCTTAACTCTGTAATGTGTATTTTCTTTACTTGCTCCTTTGTTTTTGCCCATCAAGAAATGTTCCTAAAACCTGGCAGGAAGAAGCACACTGGTCCTCCAAGGAGGGCCCTGCATTCCCACGTAACTCTGCTATGAACCCATTGTGTGGCTTTGGCAACTGGGGGTGCTCTCTGGGCCTTGATTTTCTTATCTAGGAATGAGGAGGTTACAGGAGAAGATTCTTTCAGCTTTATTTCAGTTCAAAATATCAGTGACTACCCAAAGCCACATAAAATACTATCACGGCTCCTCAGAGCTAACTTTTCTGTCTCCACAACACTCTGGCCTTGCAGGATTAAGAACAGAACCACTTGATGTGGCAGTGCTGGATATTCCACCCAGTGCCCAGTTGGACATTGAAGGATCCCAGAGCCATAAGAAATCCAGCTGACATTTCACAGGGAGATAAGTGAGAGGGAAAGCTTCTTGGAGCCTTCCAAATATGGCAGACACATTTTCACCACACTCTAGAATGTTGCCTATCACTCAAAAGATAAAAACATGAAACTCTTGAAAAGTATGAATTCCTGCTTAACTTTATCAAGATGAATAACATAAATACAAAGAGGTAGTTTAGCAACTTCGAAAAAGATGTTGCTGTTTCTTAAACCTAAGTGGTTTCTGACGTTTTCTTCTAGGTTGCTGACTACTGGGACGATGTAGCAATATCCTATCTTCAAAAGGCACATTTGATAGCAATTAGCCCACGATTAAATAGTCCCCTGATCACAGTCACTAGGCTTCCATTAGAATGAAAACCACTGTGTTAAGCAATAGTTGCCTAATTATCAAAGTTTTGAAATGAAAACCATTATTTGTATCTCTATAATTCAACTCCCACTACTACCAAAATCTTACAACCAAGGAGGATGTTAACTATTTGTCAAGCATCTATAAGCAGGAAAGAACTGGCCTTCTTTAGAGTAGTTTGCTGTGAAATAAGAATCCCTGGATTTTATGTCTCAATAATCTATATTGCAGCCTCTAAATAAACTCTTCATTACAGGGGCTGAAACTATTTGTCGCTTGTGAGATATTAACACAATATCTTTAAAGGATGGTCCCTATGACAAAAATATTTCTCTGGCCTTGGATTTTTTATAGAGAATCATTGTAGGAACTTTTAACATTGTATTCTTAAAAATCTGGCTGTTGATCCACGAAATGCGTTCCAGATCTATGTGCTAATGGCCCTTCTACTGGTGAGACACAGCACAGAGAGGGACTTGAGGACAAAAAGAACCTGTAAGAGTTCCTGGTTCTTGAAACTTCCTGTCTTGAACCATAAAATTCAGGGGTCTTTAGAAGCCCTAGAAATTTGCAGGAGAAATTACTACAGTATCATCATCATCATCATCACCTGTAAGGCTAGCATACTTATTAAATATTTATGGACCAAATCCTATGTTAAGGGTTTTTTTTTTTTTTTTAATTTATTTA
>CM052798.1:95879441-95899415 GCA_028533885.1 Nasua narica | reverse complement strand
TTGCATCTGCTTCTTTGGGGTAAACACCGAGTAGTGCAATTGCAGGGTCGTAGGGTAGCTGTATATTTAATTTCCTGAGGAATCTCCATACTGTTTTCCAAAGTGGCTGCACCAACTTGCATCCCCACCAACAGTGGAGGAGTGTTCCCCTTTCTCCACATCCTCTCCAGCATTTGTTGTTTACTGTCTTGTTGATTTTAGGGTTTTATATGTATTTGCTCACTGAATCCCCATGAAAAACCTGGGAGGCAAGTTCTTTGATTACTCCTTGTTTCAAGATGAGGAAACTGAGATATGAGGAAACTGCCCGAGATATGAGGAAACTGCCCAAGTTTGAAAACCTGAGATTTTAATTGCTCTGCTCTCTACCTGCTACCCAGTACCTTTTCAGTGGGCTTAAGTCCAGGGAACACAGTTCACAAGGGCTCAGAGCATGTGCTTTATGCTTGAAGGAGACATGAGTTTTTTAACTGCAGGTGACATAATCTCAACTCAAACCAGCTTGAACCACAAAGATGACTAATGGGCTCCCACTGCAGAAAGCTGCCATGGTCCTTACAGTTAGCAAAGCCATTGAAAAGAAAGGGCCTCTTCCCCAATGGCTTGAGCCTGAGTCAAACATGTATGGGTCACTCTTAGGCTTTATGCCTATCCCTGAACTAAATATTGTGATGAGGTATATGGCTGTGGTGATGAGAAAGGTCTTAGGTCATGATCTCCCCCAAACTGAAGGTTTCTCCATAAAGACTGAGGTGGGGGAAGCTTGGTTTCCCATGGGAAATTGGAGGGCCTTTATCCAAAGGTAGAGCAGAAAGAATGCGAAGAAAAATAGCCAATATTCATCATCATAGACTCAATGGCAGGAAGGCCAACATTGTAAAAATTCCTGAGAATCATGGGACGCCTGGGTGGCTCAGTTGGTTGGGCAACTGCCTTTGGCTCAGGTCATGATCCCGGCGTCTTGGGATCGAGTCCCGCATCGGGCTCCTTGCTCCGCAGGGAACCTGCTCCTCTCTCTGCTTCTGCCTGCCTCTCTGCCTGCTTGTGTTCTCTCTCTGTTAAATGAATAAATAAAATCTTTAAAAAAAAATTCCTGAGAATCCCTAGGAGTCTAGAAATTTTAACAAAATACCATGCTTTTTAAATTTTCATTTATACCATACTTATCAGTTTCTGACATGGGATATAATGACAAAATTAATATTATCTTGAAGAAAACTCAGCCCACACAATTAACTCCTACTCTGGAAGTATTTTGGAGTCAGTAAAATATACCAATAAATGCTCTATATGCAATGTAGATTCTCAATAAATGCTAGTGTCTGGCATATGTTGAATAAATAAGATCTACATCTTAGTCCATTCACTGGACCATAAATTCTTATTAATTTTCATATCAGTGAGTATATATTTACAAGCTAGAGATTCTAAAGTTCAATTACATTGACATTTAACTTTTATGTCCTTCAAAATGATAGTATGCTGTCCCATTTCCACATGAGACTCAGAACTTTATTCTACAATTTAGTTCTGCTACATTTATTTCATGCCTATTATGTGTAAGTGGCAGGTGTTAAGGATTAAAACTAAATAAATAAACATGGTCCCTATTCTGTTAGCAGGAAAGACAACATATTAACACATATTTTGTTACGAATGCTGTGATAAAGGTAAACAAGTATACTCTGGAACTCAAATGGGGGTCACTTAGTCTTGAAAGATGACAAAAGTTTAGGCAAAAAATAAAGGATTGGGATATGCTTCAAGTAGAGGGTACATCAAGAACAGAAGTATGAAATCATGTGACAGCATGATGTGTTCAATCTAGGGCAGCACTGTCCAACAAAAATCTTATATGAACCACAAATACAAACCACAGATGTAATTTTAAGTTTTACAGTAGCCACTCTGAAACAAGAAGAAGAAACAGGTGAAATCAACTTTAAATTTTATTTACCCTCATATGTCCACAGTATTAGCATTTCAACACATAACCAATATAAAAATTACTAATGAGGCAGTTCACATTTTTTTAAGAACAAATCTTTTAAAACCCAGTGTGCTTTATATATATATATATATATATATATATATATATATATATATATATATATACACATATATGTATATAGCACATCACAGTTTGGACTGGCCACATTTCAGAGACATGGTAGCCACCTGTGGCTGATGGTTACCTTAAGGGATAGCACAGCTCAAGGGTAACAAGCTCGAGGTGGGGAGTGTCAAAAAGATGGCTCGAGAAGCGAACAGAGGCAGTCACACAGTCTTGTGAGTGCTTCATTGTATGAGTCATGGGAAGCCAATAAAGAATGAGTCACTTTGGAAACTACATGAAGGACAGTTTCAAAGGGAACAAAGCTGGGAGTTGGATGGTTATAGGATCCAGCTAGAATTGAAGAAGTTTGAAAGTAAAGTCAATGGGATGGAGACAGAGCCGGGAAGACACAGAACTATTAAGGATAAAATGTCTGTAGGAGTTTGGTGAATTCAATGTGGAAAAGGAGGTGTAACAGAAGAACAAGTTGAGAATGTCTTCCAAGTTTCTAATGGACATAATTAGAGAACCATGGGAATTGAAAGATGTGAGAGAGAGGAAGATCATAGCAGGGCTGTCATTCTCTGTTACATCCCATACCACAGCCTAAGTGTATATTTACTCTAATGTGAGTCTCCATCCTAACTCAGAACCTATCAAGAAAAGAGGAGCAGGCATGAACATGCAGGATTATTTCACAGGTATCCCCATGAAGATATCTGCGGGAGAAAGATTCTTCACAAATATAAAATTCAGTATTGAGGCCGAAAGGGTAAAAACAAGATATCAAGCCTAGTTGGAGATATTGACACATATTCTCTTCCTTAATGAAATAGGAAGAATTGTAATTATCATAATGCAGCAAGGGATTTAACATGGAAATGCAGGCAAACCCCTATCAAGAGAATGGTATACACTATAACACTGAGAATCTTCTAATTGGTCAGCTGTTTATGAAGGGCAGGTATTAGCAATCCAGTTCCAAGTCTGCAATGCAAGAAAATACCCATCTAAGCAGGAGTATCAAAGGAAATTCATACTCCCATGACTCAGAACTATGGGACTTTCCATCATCATCACAAGGTATGTTTAATGGAATAAACAAAAGCTTTTGGGGGTATAACAGCCAGGACCAACAGATCACAGAAGTGCCTCTGGAAAATACATCCAACTATGCATAGGCATGGCAATTGTAACCTTCAAGGGAGAATTCTCTAGCTAGAAGAGAAAGTGGCCTATATTAGGACTCTAAGGGGCACTAAACAGTGAGTCACTGATTTGTTCCCTTTGGAAACACATATTTTGGGTTGAGAGGAACTTGGAAAATTCTCAGTATTGACAGAATGGCATTCTTCTTTATTCTTTTTCCTGAAAATCCAACTCTTCAGAGGGGCAATAACTACTTAGTGTTGGGAACTCAGTGAACATCAGTGTAGGTTTGAAGTTAACGCTAAAGTAATAATTTAGTTTAGAGGGCATGTGGTTAGGTGCTAGGGAGGTAAAGAGTGAGTCCCTCCCCCCGTCCTTAGATGACGAAAGTGAGTAGAAGACCCAAAGGAAAGAATATGGAAGGCCACTACCTCATGAACACATAAGCATTTCAGGTAGACTTTTCCATATGGGCACATACATCTGTGTATAAAGGAATATTGGGGCCCTGGCTTTTCCAGGGGGGCTACAAATAACTCATTACCCTAGATTTTATTTTAAGAGGCTGACTTAATTCATTAAAATGGGGAAAGGAGGAATATTGGAAGAATTCCCTGGAATAATTTTTTCAACTTAAAAAGACATAAATAATGTTCTAGCATGGGAAGAATCTCAGCATGCTGTTACCTTCATCATGTAGGGCTCCACAGCAGTAAAATGTATTTATTACTTTCAGAATCAAGACTCATTGCCATTTGCTCCTTTATAAAAATATGTAATGTTACTAAGGATACTATGACTCCGCATGCCTTTGTGCATGTATGGATACAAATCACAAAACACAATAAACCAGCCAACCCAGTTTTTTTCCCCTTTCAATGTCTTTGCAGAGACATTTACCTACTGCTGACCTTATAAAAGATAAAAATAGCTATGTAGCTTCATTTTCTCCAAACTCTGTTTGAAGAAATCCATGAGCAAAGATTCAGAGCAGTTAATGTCAACTTTTCAGACTCTGAAGCATATCAAGATTATTTTAAGTAAATTTTTTACTTAAATTATTATTTACTTAAATTATTTTCAAATCTCAAATTTTATCCCAAAGTTCACTTATCTATCTATATCCAAATATTTTAAGCAGAAACTCACATTAAATCAGATTACCTACTAAAATTTCTAATATTTAAGTGAAGGTATTAGAGGAAAAATGGGTCCTGACCTAAGTAACTTTTAAAAGGAAGTCTGTAGGATTAAGGCAAAAGTAATACACTTGCACTCTACTGTAGTCAGCATATGCTTCCCATGGGGGTTTAGGTTAATAATTGTGCTGTAGATGTATACTGGAATTGAACACCTAAGTAACTGGATGGTAGGTGGTGAGAATCTGGTTTCTCTTTTTTTTTAAGATTTTATTTATTATTTATTTGACAGAGAGAGAGATCACAAGTAGGCAGAGAGGTTGGCAGAGAGAGATGGGGAAGCAGACTCCCCATTGAGCAGAGAGCTCAATGCAGGGCTCTATCCCAGGACCCTGAGATGATGACCTGAGCTGAAGGCAGAGGCTTTAACCCACTGAGCCACTCAGGTGCCCTAAGAATCTGGTTTCTCTATGTTGAAGCAGGAGGTTACAGATGCGTAGGAGGAGGCTAGAGTGGTCTATAAGATAGTGGGTGAGAGTCGGAGACATCAGTTTGAACTCTATTTTCCCTACTTTCAGATATAGCTGGTCATATATAGAAATTGTTTATAGATAAGTTTAGATAGATAAATGGTTTACTACACATTCACATATCCTCTTCTTCTGGAGGCTGAGAAAACTCAAGCAAAGATACCCCAGTAACAACAAGCACATGCAGCACCCAGATCTTGGTTTTCAGTACTATTGTTCAATGAAAGGAAACCAGGCTCAGTGGAGAGATGGATGATTCGAGGCCTGGGGCAAGGGACATACTAGATGGGGATGGATGTATCCATACATGGGACAAAGTTGGAGTAAAGTTCAGTAATAAAATACTGTGATAATTGGATCTGGACTCTTCAAAGTTTAAAATAAACATTAGTCCCCATTAATATAAACAAATGAATGATTGAACAAATGGGGAAGAAAAGTCTTCTGTACAAAAGAATTCCAAATGACCCATGTAGATACTTCGACCTGTAGAAAGTGAGTATAACTCTCCACTCCTCATATGTGGGCTGCATGCTGTGACTTCTTTCCAAAGAAGACAGTAAGAGGAGAGGAGTAACTCTAGAGTGGAAAAAGCTGACAGACACTTCCAGTCAGGTGATCAAGGTCAATATCAACAAGATAAGTCATGTTCACAGTGTGTAACCTTGATATGATGTGATGAAAATGGCAATTTGTCTGGGCCAAAACCACATAACACCAACTTAATCCTGAATAAAACATCCAATGAAGCCCAGTTAAGAGGCAATCTACAAAATACCTGACC
This sequence comes from Nasua narica, assembly GCA_028533885.1. NCBI lineage: Eukaryota > Metazoa > Chordata > Mammalia > Carnivora > Procyonidae > Nasua > Nasua narica. The sequence goes on along the minus strand of CM052798.1, from coordinate 95,893,757 downwards.
TACTCCTCAGGACTGTCAAGGTCATCAAAACAAGCAGTCTGAGAAATTGCCACAGTTAAGAGGAGCCTACAGAGACATGATGACTAAATATAATGTGGCACTCTGGATGGGATCTTGGGACAGAAGAGGTGTGTTTGATAAACACAAGGAGCTCTGAAATAAGTATAGACATCAGTTAGCAATAATGTATAAATAAATAAATATCCATTAATTATAAAAAATGTACCATCCCAGTATAAGACATTAGTAAGAAAAACTGAAGATGGAGTATATAATAACTTTGTATCATTTCTGATTTTTCAGCACACCTAGAACTATTTTTAATTTTATTTATCTTAAAAATATTAAAAATGGCTATACATATGCAATGCCGCAATCTAATTGATAATTTGTTTCTCACAGAGGTGTAAATTCTAAAAATACTTTATATGTATATGAGGCTTGAACAAATAAATGAATAGGATGAATGACAGATAATAGGAGTCAAATTTCTCATCGTCAAAAGAAATTTACAAAAAAGCAAGAGAAGTCTAGCATTGATCTTGTCCTCCTAGATCAGAGAAATGAGTATAAATTTATGTTTAGTCTAACATACACATATGAATGGATACAGAAATAATTATAAATATATGTGAATATGTGGGTTAATATATACATATATTCCCAGCTTTGTGTGTTGGGAGAGCCTAGCAGGAGGGACACCCCAGAACCAACAGATGCAACTGCAGCCAGAGCTTTTTGGAGAAATGATTTACTGTTAGCCTGGGACCAGGAAAGTACAAGATGATATCAAGCATCTTACAATGACAGAAATCAAAGAAATGTTCAAAAAAATAAATAGATGAGAGTATGCCAAAGGGACCAAGGTGCCAACCTGAAAGTGCTCCCAATGGCCAAAGCTGGAATAATCTGACCAAACTAGTCAACATAATGTTGGATTATAACCTGAAGAATAAAACATCCATGATCCCATACTGATTAAACACATAATTGAATAAATAAATAAATGGGACAGAAGAGAAAATTTTCCTTCCAGAAGAATTCAAAATATTTGTAAATCCCTCTTCTTCAAGGAGGTATAGCTTAATGACCCTGCTTCTGCATGATCTGGACTTAGTCACTTCTAAATAGAGTGTGGAAAGGGAGCGATTGTAGCTTCACAGTGAGAAACGCTGGCAGACAACCTCTTAACCAAGTGACCAACGTTCACCTCATCAGTGATAAATCATATTCATGTCATGTTTTCCTGATATAATGTGATACAGTCACTTCACCTCTGTAGTATTCCAGAAATATGTAACCCCGGTCTAATCTCAAGGAAAGACCAGACAGAACCAAACTGAGAGGCATTCTGGAAAATACCTGATCAGTTCTCTTCAAGAATGTCAGGATCACAAAAAAACAAAGTCTGAGTAGTTGTCACAGACCAAAACTCAGAGGCATGATAACTCAATCAACATCACTATCTTCAATGAGGTTCTGGGGCAGGAAAAGGGAGTTGCTGGGAAACAACTAAGATCAAAATAAAGTCTAGAGTTTAATTAATAGTAATTTCCTAATGTTAATTTCTTAGATTAGACAAATGTTCCATGGTTATGGCAGATATTAACATGAAAGGAGATGGGTGAAGGGTCCATAGGAACTTATTGTGGCTTATCTTTGCAACTTTTCTGTAAAACCAAAGTTATTTCAAAATGAAACTTTGTTAAAAATAAAAATCTCAGGGTGCCTGTGTGGCTTAATGGGTTAAGCCTCTACTTTCGGCTCAGGTCATGATCTCAGGGTCCTAGGATTGAGCCCCACATTGGGCTCTCTGCTCAACAGGGAGCCTGCTTCCTCTCTCTCTCTGCCTGCCTCTGTGCCTACTTGTGATCTCTCTATCAAATAAATAAAAATAAATAAAATAAAAAATAAATAGGATGTGTAGAAAGGGGAACCCTCCTCCACTGTTGGTGGGAATGCAAGTTGGTGCAGCCACTTTGGAAAACAGTGTGGAGATTCCTCAAGAAATTAAAAATAGAGCTACCCTATGACCCTGCAATTGCACTACTGGAGATTTACCCCAAAGAAGCAGATGCAATACAAAGAAAGGGCCACATGTACTCCAATGTTCATAGTAGCAATAGCCACAATCGCCAAACTGTGGAAATAACCAAAATGCCCTTCAACAGATGAGTGGATAAGGAAGATGTAGTACATCTATACAATGGAATATTATGCCTCCATCAAAAGATGAATATCCAACTTTTGTATCAACATGGACAGGACTAGAAGAGATTATGCAGAGTGAAATAAGTCAAGTGGAGAGAGTCAATTATCTTATGGTCTCACTTACGTGTGGAGTATAAAGAAAATCTTGGAGGGCATTGTGAGAAGGAAGGGAAGGGTGAATGGGGTAAATCGGAGGGGCTGATGAAGCAGGAGAAACTGTGGACTCTGAGCAACAAACTGAGAGTTTTGGAGGGGAGGGGGTGGGAGGTTGGGTGAGCCTGATGGTGGGTATTGAGAAGGGTATGTATTGCATGGAGCATGGGGTGTGGTGCATCAACAATCATTCTTGTAAAATTAAAAAAATAAAATAAACATATTTGGGGGAAAAATGATAAACTTTGAAAAATAAAATCAAAATTAAAAAAAAATAAAAATTAAAAAATAAAAATAAAAATTTCCAAGTTCTTTCCTTTCTTTTCCCCAAATACTTTTATTTTATTTTTTCAGTGTTGCAAGGTTCATTGTTCATGTACCACCCCCAGTGTTCCATGCAATACAGGCCCTCCTCAATACACACTACCAGTCTCTCCCATCCCCTCACCCCTTTCCCTCCAAAACCTACAATTTGTTGCTCAGAGTCCACAGTCTCTCATGGTTCATCTCCCTCTCTAATTTCCTCCAATTCACCCTTCCTTTCCTTCTCACAATGCCCCGCATGTTTTTCCTTATGCTCCACACATAAGTGAGACCATATGATAATTGACTCTCTCTGCTTGACTTATTTCACTCAGCATAATCTCTTCCAGTCCCATCCATGTTGATACAAAGTTGAGTATTCATCCTTTTTGATAGAGGCATAATATTCCATTGTATATATGGACCATATCTTCTTTATCCATTCATATGTTGAAGGGCATCTTGGTCCTTTCCACAGTTTGGCGATTGTGGTCATTCCTGCTATGAACATTGGGGTACATATGGCCCTTCTTTGTACTGCATCTGCTTCTTTGGGGTAAATCCCCAGTAGTGCAATTGCAGGGTCATAGGGTAGCTCTATTTTTAATTTCTTGAGGAATCTCCACACTGTTTTCCAAAGTGGCTGCACCAACTTGTATTCCCACCAACAGTGTAAGAGGGTTTCTCTTTCTCCACTTCCTCTGCAACATACTGTCTTGTTGATTTTGGCCATTCTAAAATGGTGTATGGTGGTATCTCACTGTGGTTTTGATTTGAATCTCCCTGATGGCTAATGATGGTGAACATTTTTTCATGTGTCTGTTAGCCATTTGTATGTCTTCTTTGGAGAAGTGTCTGTTCATCTCTGCCCACTTTTTGATGTGATTATCTGTTTCGTGAGTGTTGAGTTTGAGGAGTTCTTTATAGATCTTAGATATCAGACCTTTGTCTGTAGTGTCATTTGCAAATATCTTCTCCCATTCCATGGGTTTCCTGTTTGTTTTGTTGCCTGTTTCCTTAGCTGTGCAGAAGCTTTTTACCTTGATGAAGTCCCAACAGTTCATTTTCGCTTTTGTTTCCTTTGCCTTTAGAGACATATCCTGAAAGAAGTTGCTGTGGCTGATGTCTAAGAGGTTATTGCTTATGTTCTCCTCTAGGGTTTTGATAGATTCTTGCCTCACATTGAGGTCTTTTATTCATTTCGAGTTTATCTTCATGTACGTTGTAAGAGAATGGTCAAGTTTCATGCTTCTACATATAGCTGTCCAGTTTTCCTAGCACCATTTATTGAAGAGACTGTCTTTTTTCCACTGGATATTTTTGCCTGCTTTGTCAAAGATTATTTAACCATAGAATTTCAGGTCCATCTCTGGGCTCTCTATTCTTTACCACTGGTCTATGTTTCTGTTTTTTGTGCCAGTACCATGCTGTCTTGGTGATCACGGCTTTGTAGTAAAGCTTGAAATCAGGCAATGTGATGCCCCCAGCTTTTTTTTATTTTTCAACTTTCCCTGAGGAATTTGAGATCTTTTCTGGTTCCATACAAATTTTAGGATTGTTTGTTCCAGCCCTTTGAAAAATGCCAGTGAAATCTTGATTGGGATGGCATTGAAAGTATAGATTGCTGTGGGCGGTATAGACATTTTAACAATGTTTATTCTTCCGATCCATGAGCATGGAATGCTTTTCCACCTTTTTGTGTCTTCTTCAATTTCTTTCATGAGTGTTCTGTAGTTCCTCAAGGATCTTTGGTTAGGTTTATTAGGTTTATTCCAAGGTATCTTATCGTTCTTGGTAAATGGAATTGATTCTCTAATTTCTCTTTCCATATTTTCATTGTTAGTGTATAGGAAAGCAACTGATCTCTGTGCATTGATTTTGTATCCTGCCACATTACTGAATTGCTGTATGAATTCTAGTAGTTTTGGGGTAGAGTCTTTTGGGTTTTCCATATAAAGTATCATGTCATCCAAGTTCTTTCAATATATATTCTCTTACTTGGTCACAGTTTAATTGGTCCTAATCATGAAACCTGAGCATTTTACAATTTTTCTGGGACACATATTCTTAATAACTATAATGAACTTCCTAAGTATACGTAAGTATCTAATAAGAAACTTATGCTTATTGGGAAATGTTTAAAGGCAAAGTAACCTACAAACTTTGAAACATTCTGGGCTTCAGAGAGCCAGGCCTCCAGGGACAGTGCAGCATATTATCGTTGTAAACTGCATACACAGAGCCTGCTTCCAGCCAAGTCTGAACACTGAATTGTATTTGGGTGTCAGTTTGCTTTGGCCACACTCTCTAGGAAATTCTTGTAGATTGGAAGTTGGTTTTTTGAAGATGCCAGAAGGATGAAATATAAACTCGACCTTCCTTAGAATGATCTGGTAGCCCCTGGAAACTTTCCCTACTGAGAAGACATTCTAAGGAGCTGACTGGAGCAAAGCTAATTCACCAGCATGATTCTGGGTCCTTCTACCCCATCTCTGCCTATGGATCCCGTGACCCTGGAGACCAGCTCAAGGCACCTACAGCACCATGGTTGCATGACTAGTGGGTCCATATCGGTATGTACCTCTGGGCTTCACGAGGCAGATCAAAGTAAACAGGTGCAGTCTAGGAGAAGGACAAAGAGTCTCTGTTCTGAAACCCACCACATTTCATTGGTTCCAAATGGCACATTCTGTATAATAGCACCTTTTAACATCTCTGAAATTAGAATATGTTATACTTAATAATGTCTTAGAGTCAATTAATTACTGTAACTTATACTTCAGAGACATGTTTAATAAAATTGACTAAAGTATACAGAAAAAGGAGGCACTATAGCACCTACACTAGTGCCTATATGGAATCAGTAGAAATAAAGAAGTAAGGATTTACTTTGTAGTCATGAAGATGAGAGTAAGGGGATATAAACTAGAAGCAGTAGTACAGGGGAAGCTGCCCTGATTGGGTCTGTACTGTCATCTTTTTCTATCCCCACTTCCCTGTAGTGTCCTCCCAGGTCCTTACCCACAGATACCCAGAGCCCGCTGGCTACCAGAGCTCCACAGTGAGCCCCCTCTCAAGGTTTATCCTTCCTCAAATGCTCCAGGTCTTTGCTTCTTTATGCTATCCACTCTCTTTCTCTTTCCTTTCAATTCCTTACCCATCATACACACACATAAACACACAGTGCCCAGTTTCAGACCCAGGGAGTCCAACCTCCAGATCAATACTTGTAACCACCATGCTCTGTTGACTAATAAGGCTTTAAAGTGCAAAATTCTAGTCATGAAAGTTGACTGGGGACATGAGAGTTTTTCTGGGGCTCTCTGAATCCATATCTTGGGGACATTGATGGGAAGGTGCAGTAAGCCTGGACTAAAGAAAGGAGGCAGATGCTGTCTGGCTTTTCCTCCCCACTTGGGCCCCTCTATGACCAGTTTGGAACCCGAGGTCCCCACTAGCCAACCCTATCTGTGAGAAAAGCATCTAGAAAGAAGACAAGTACTACCCATCCTCAGCCAGAGAAGTGAAGTCTTGCTCCTAGGGTATGCCTAAACTAGTTCTTTAGAGGCCTCAGGCTCTGAGCTATGCCATCTCCTCAGATGTTTACATCTGTCCATTATGGTGGCAATCATCATCACTCTGCTCATGTCATAGATGCTATTTGGGGGAGAGAGTCAGTAACAAAGCACAAAACCACCAAGAACATGCCTGACATTGTTAAATGCAGGGCAGAGAATAAAGGCAAAGGGTGCCATAGAGTGGGTGGCTCCCTTAGGCTATTTTCTCAGAGAAACCTCTCACAGGAGGTGACTCCTGGATGACATAAGGACCCAGTCATGGTAAGGGAGGGCAAGAGCACTCCAGAGGAATAGCCATCACAGAGGGTTCATGGTGGGTACCTGCTTGTATTCCAAGAAAAGGAAAAGAGATCTATGTTCAGGCAGGGAGATGGGGGCAGACTAGAGCTTGGAAAACCAGGATAAGCAGACCAAACTACATCCATTGTTAGCAGAAAATGCAGGCCTACTATCTAGGGAAGCTCTGTGGTCTGATCAAGATTATAAAGACCCTCTGGCAGCTGTATGGAAACTGTACTATAGAGGGCCAGATGGAAATAGGGAAACCACATGGAGACCTGTTGCCAGTCCAGGCCAGACAGGATGAGCAAGGCTGACAGCAGTGGGGATGGGTGGAGAGGATGCTCAGTGTACTTGAAGCCAGAGGAAATGGGGCTTGTCAACGAACTGGAAGTGTGGGAGTGGGGACGGAAGGGATCACGGAAGCATCTATTGTCTCTACTTAAGTGAACTGAGTGGGTGGTGGTCTCATTTCCTGAAATGGGAATTATACAAGGGAGGAAGGGTGGTGGCAATCAGGACTTAGGCTGTATCCATATTGACTTTGATATTCTTATTTGACATTCTAATGGATGTGGCAAGAAGGCAGGTCTAGATGTGCAAACAGGGGGCTCTGAGGACAGGCCAAAGATGAACAAAAGGATTTGTAAGTCGTTTGCCTATAAGTGAATTTTAAAACTGGGATGTGAATGGGACCATCAGGTGGACATTCTGTGTGGAAGATACACAGGGCCCAGGCCAAGTGAGGTTTGAAGAGAGAGGGGGGCTATAAAAAGGGCTATGAAATAGCACACTGAAAGAGAGGACCATCCGGGAAAGAGCAAGGTTGTGCAATGAGAGTGAAGAAGACACTTTAGGAGAGCTTCTCACCTTGGCCTTTCCCAGAAGCTCTCCTGGGTATAGCAAGAGCATGTGTTCAGGCCTCATCAGGTTGCCTAGATCTCCTAGGCAAGAACCAAGACCAGCCAATCAGACTGCTCTCTCCACAAGCATTTGAATCAAAGAAATCTCTCTGTGTGAAAAGCAGAACTTGGTGGCTATTTGAAACTGTTTTCCTCACTGTATGCCCTAGTCAGATGTTCTCTTCAAAATGTAGGTTTGCATTTACAATGGGCTATAGGTTGTTCCATGGGCTTCCAGCCAGTTGTCTGCCACCAACACTCTGTCTGCAGGTGATGGAGGTTCACCACCATGAAGACTATTGAAGTCCTCTGTGATAGCTCTCGGCTCACTGATCCTCTGTGGCACACTGTGTCTTCTCATGAAAGTCAGTCATGAACATTAGCTCATTCAAGTTTCTGGCTTAAAGAGCTTCACACTCAAAAGGGAGTAAAATTTTGGGGGGAAAAATTGGATTTTTTTTTTTTTTGGAATTTTTTGGAAAGTGAATTAAAGCAGATTGTCACCTACTGACCATCATTGTATCACCAATTCCTATCTGAAAAGTCCTGGCCTTCAGGTCCCTGGATGCTTTTCAGGATGTCTCTGAGGCCCCGAAACCCAGAATGACATTGTGTATTGATGTTCATAGATGCATTTTCTGGGAGAAAAGTGCAGAGTTTTATTGGAATTAAGAGAAATATGTGACAGTTTTTTTTTCTTAAGCAGCATTTCAGTTATCAGGTAATAATCTTATTTCCTCCATAATTGGCCATAAGCAACTCCCAGTAAAGGGCTGTCACTTTCTAAACTTAGTGTTGTCCATGTTGCCTAATGCAGGACCACCTGTGTGGCAGTCACAATGCTGACTTGAACACACGTGTGGCACATCACTTTCTTCATGGATTTTGCTCTGCTGCATCTTTGGTTCTTCTCAATGTTGAGTTGTGAATTCCTGCATGATTTTGGTCCAGACTCCCCAATTCTCCTAACTAATGCTCAAGAAGAAGCAAACACTTTGTTCAAGACTAGCCCTGAAAAGTCACCCCAAGCCTTAGTCCTGTCCTTCGAAGGTGGACAACCCAAGAAGATTACATCTCTGATACTAAAGGCATCTGAGAAAACGGGAAGCTCCAAAATGGCATCTCTCTGACCTCCACCTGAACCCCATTCAGGACTGCTTGGTCTTTTCACCGACCTCTACACAGAATGGTGGTATCTGTTATCTCCTGAACTATGGATGGCACCTGACACATGTTTGTACAGTTCCAGATACCACTGACTCAGCTGTGAACAGAACAGACAAAGGTCTCTACCCTAATGGACTTTATCTTCTAGTGAGTCAGAAAAGAAGCAAAATAAGAAAATATATAGAATACATAAAATGATAATAAGTGCAAAGGATAAATAAAACACAAGACAACAAGGTTAGAGTATCATTGTAAACATTTTTACAGCCCATTCCATGTGCCCAATGTGGTCTAAATATTCTATATAAGTTTGCTCAGGAAAACCTTGAGGCTGGTATTTCTATGATCCCTGTTTCAGTCTGACACAGCTGAGGCACAAGGGTGAGTACCTTGCCCAATGTCTGCCAGGATGCAAAAGATAGCGGGGCTGCAGGAAGAGAATGACTGTATCAGGCAGCCTGGGAAGGCCATCTGGCATGCTACATGCTCAGGAAATGGGATGGCCAAATTTGGTTAGTGCTTGAAACCTTAAAGTTAGCTGGAAGTCTGGGGTTGGAGGACCTATTCACTCATGGAAGCCAAGGTTAGTTTGCCCACCAACCTTTTCCCTATCTACCCACCCTGGTTGCTTTCCAGAAAAGAAAAAGAGAAGTGGGAATGGGTGGGTAACAGGAGCTAATGACAACAGAATGATGATCTTAAAACATCCTGTTAGATTTAGGTCTTGATTGATTTTTCAACTCTAAGAAGGAGAAAAAACAATGCATAGCCCCTCACAAGATAACTAATGAGAAAGAGATTATGCAGAATTTGAATGCTATAAAAACCTAATACTTGTGGAGCAATTTAATTTAAGGAAAATAAACAGTGGGTAGAGTAAAGAGGTAACAAAAGCCTAGCATCTAGAAGATGGGAAGTATTGTTTCCAGAACAAACTTTGAAATGAGAACATCCACAGCTCGAACATAAACTAAGATTTACCAACTATGAAAAAAAATTTAAAATTCTACTTTCCTTAGACTAAAGAATGAGAAGCTTTAAAAAATTTTATGGGGGAAAAAAGGAACTGGAAGGACAATGGCTGTGTAAGTCATGGTCTTACACAGGTTCAACAGAACAATGGGAAAAAAAGATTGATCTATTTAGAGGGATTCACCAAACTCCATCTCAGAAACCAAGAGTCTTACTAAAATCATGTCTGATTGAGAGATAATTATGGGGGAAATGCCAATTCCACATTTTATATCTGTACGCTTTACTGCATACTGTCAGAGCCCCATGGAGATGGGATATGAAAAGAATAGCATGACAGGGGAGGGATGGGAAGGAAAGTAGTCTTGGAGCAGGGCCAGATAATGTGGAAGTAATTGATATTTACCAGCATAATATCCATAATCGCTTTTGGATACACAATAGCTCAAGAGCGTGCCATAGATTCACATTTATTAGTGTTCTGGGGTTACGATGCTTTCATAGAAGATGGCTGATCTACTGCCCTTTGCAGTGATTCCTGGAGTTTTCCTCAAGATGCAATATGATAGAGATGAACTCTTCTGCCCCATCTACACTGTGTGCTGTGTGTGTTCCAGGCCTCACACTTGCACCATGTATGCTGTTGGCCAGCCACTCACCTCACCTGTGGCCATGGTAAGAAAGGACCGTAATAAAGGTCCCTTGTTTTCTAGCTCAGAAGGGAGACCTCAAGCAGTGCAAAAATCAAAGAAGCACTAAAAAATGTTAAATCTCAATATGAGCAGTGAAACCCACTGTGTAAGAAGTGATCAACCCTGGCCTGTTCCCCCTTCCTCTGAAACACTGAACTACCATGTTAAATAGACAACAGGTGTGTATAACCATGCGGCTTCTCACCTGAACCCACAGTGAATGAAAATTCATGCAGGCACCATGTCCTGCTGATGGCCTGGCCGCACCGACAGTCTCCAGAGATGTTCAGATTTCATCTCACGAGGGTTCTTCCCATTCACCATGCCTTTATGTCAGCATGGAGGTAACTTGAACAGGACCATGGAGGCAGCACACTGTAGACTGATGATCACATCTCTGGGTGGAGAAGAGAAATGTCAAAAATGTTACTCGCAATGTTGTTTTATGATTTCCACAGAGAGCGTAAAGTGAAAACTCAGAGAAATTCTCCTTACACAGGATACCAACTATACCCTCACTGGGCCCAGGGCAGAAACCAGTAACCTACTGTGGACATCTTCCCACTGAAACTGGACTCAGTCTCAGAGTCTTCCCCTATAAGACACTCCAGGCAGCCCAGGCAATCTTCCAGGGTTGAATTCAAGACAAAATCTATTCACCATCTTTGTTCCCTTAGGGAAAGAAAAAAGAAGAAAAGAGCTAAGTTCCAGGGTTGGTTCCAGTGCTTTCCAGCTGAGTGGCCTCGAGGAAGCAAGTAACCTAGCTGGAGACAGTCTGATCTGTAAAGTGGTGATATCAGTAGATGCTGAGTATTCTTACACAGGGCAGTGGGCAGTGGGACTGTGTGAGGAAGGACATGACAGGAGGAGCTGCCAACCGTAAAAACACACACCAATATAAAGTAGTTTTATTATCTTGATGATCCTCACTCTAATTTGTGGTCAGTCTCCCTGAGGCCAATATGCTACATGTTTTTGGACAAAGAAGCCACATAAGTTTGTTTCAGGTGGTCATAAGGATGTAGGGTGGCCACCACATGGAAGGACTAATTTAATTCAATAAAGTTCAATAATTATGAGCATAGAATCTGGAACCAAACCACCTGGGCCTTAAACCCTATTTTACTATAATACTAGCTGAGAGCTAAACCTCTCAGTTTATTCCTCTATAAAATGGGGATGATACAATGGTGTGCTAGTGGGAGAAATAAATTGGTTAACATTTATAAAGCACTTAGAATGGCACCTGTCATGGGGGAAGCAAGCACTCAGTTATCACTGTTATTGTTGTAGCCAGCACTAGCAGGTACAACCAGCAGCTTCAGGAGCTACTGAACTAGCAAAACCAGGGAAAGGCTCTGAAGGGAAGGAGTCCAGTGCTAGTAAGTGTTGAGCCATAGCAGGAGCATTAAGCGTGGATGGACAGTGTCGAGTCCAAAGATGGTCATGAAGGAGAATCCACTGGGCCCAGGGAGGGGCAGACTGCGAGGCTTGAAGCTACAAACAAAGATGTGTGGGGAATCTGCGTTTCCAAGGCCTACAAAAGGACTAGAATATAAAGACTTTGGAATGCCTGGGAAGCATGTCCACGAGAGTCTGGACTTTTGATTCTTCTCAGATTCAATTCCTCCTACCAAAAGAGGATTCACCTGAATTCTTGCTTCTTTCTGCCTCTGCCTGCATCACTTCTCCTTCTATCCATGAAGCCCAGTTTCATCTTTAAGGATTTATGAAGGGTGGACTATTACTCAGAATTTCCACTGTAAATCAATCTCCCTCTAAGACAAACACTAATGCATAAGTCAGAATTATTTGACTCAGAGAAGTTGATATGATAGGATATCTTTCCAACACATCATCCCAGAAACCCCTTACCATCTCTCTTTGTGTACTCTGCTACAGGTCCCCCACACTATACTTGAGGGGTTTGCTGGATAGAAGCTGTACCCACATATCCTCACAGAGACACTAGTTTTACTTATCAACTTTCTCTGTATCCCAGGAGATAATCAAAATGAAGTGAAAAATAAACATCTTATGGCAACAGACAAAGTACATTTGAACACACTTATCTCATGGAAGCATACTTCTAATTAGCTGAATCATTCCTTAAGCAATAGTAAGGAGAGACTGTAACAGATCTGAAACTCTGATAGACTTTGTCCAATCTGGCAGCGGATTCTTAAATCTGAAATCATCCACAGCAACCACTTTTAGAACAGGGCCAATTTGCAGACCTAAATTACTTCTGGCTCCACAGTAGCATCTGCCCATGAAATAAGCTTCTACCAAAAACTTCAACTCTCCAGCAGCAATTATCTAGAATGGCCTCAAACTACATTTCTGCCATTCAAAACTGTTTTCCACAATTCCAGTCATCTTGCCTGTTAGCATGCCTGTGGGAAGGATAGGCTGGCAGTTACAGTGTTGATTTCCTAATTGAAATCATTGTCCTTGAATACTTTTGGACCATTAGACATAAGACCCAGTGAAATGGACACCAACTGCATTTAGTGGTATTTAAAACCTGCCACCTCACAAGAGAAAATTCAGCATGACCTTAGAGATCCAGGTCTTGATGCTCATCTCAGCTGACTTCTAATTCTCATTTACAAACTCTCAAATGAAGAACTGATGGTCTTTTCCACAAAGCACTTAATGGAAAGTGAAAATGACTCAGGGAGTATTATTGTGATGCAGAAATCAAATCCATTTGTTAATCACAGACAAATATTCAGGAAGACACTAAGCATATAAATTACAACAGCGATCAGGTTCCTTCAACAAATGTACCCAAGTAGTTCACCTCCAGAAAGTCTCCTCCCCCAAAACATTCCCAAATGATACACCTGGGTCCTGTTAGCCATGCTTGTTGCTGATCCACTGTGAATTCCTACCACCATGTTTTAATATGGTCCCAGCAGTTATTATAAAATGAGTCTTTCTATAGAAAATGCAAATTACCTGTTAGCAATGAAGTATGGATTTGTAGTTCACAACCTAACATGAGAAGTATAACCACAAAATGCTGCAGTGGTCCCAAGCTCAACATTGCCATCTTTTACCCCAAGAATTCTTCATGGTGGTTACTTCTCAATTACATGTGACACAGGCTCCATTGAGACTGAGACACTGTGTTCTCTCTTGATTAAAGCAAGCCCATGGGCAACAGGATAGATTCCTAAATCCTAGCTTACTTAAACTAACATATACCAACAGGAAAATACAGAAAATGTATCTGCCAAGTCCTTGAACAATGTTTCAGTTTTCTCATGCCTCAAAATTATTTTCTCATGCCAGGGCTGTTATTTTCTCCAAAGTATTTCTTATATGAGGGCAAAATCAGTGTAACTTTTCCCATACATCTTCATCAGACGGTTTAAAAGAACTTTCTATCAGGGATAGTCATCAAACTCCTGAGCCAACCCTGATCCAGAGGTCAGTAGATTTGCATTTGCTCATCCCAAACTATTCACACAGAGTCACATTAATTTCCATTTACCTGGGAAGCAAAGTTTTGTCCACAGTCATTCCTAACCCTGATCTTACCCTACTGAAGTTGGTGAGAAATAAGTTGGATGTTTCCATGAAAAATTTAGAAGATCACAGATATCTAAGATAAGAGCTGAGGGTGTGCTAGGGAAGTCCAGGCTCACTATGAAATAAGTTGGATGTTTCCATGAAAAATTTAGAAGATCACAGATATCTAAGAGCTGAGGGTGTGCTAGGGAAGTCCAGGCTCATTATGAAAGCAGAGTTTCTTGTGTAGACTACATGGTCCAGAGATTTCGGGTCTCTTTGGTGGCTGAACATAGAAAACACCAAGAGATTTAAATCCTCCTTCATCTGAAAGACCAGAGAAATCCAGCAGCTCCATTCACTACAGAGTGAGATTAAGAATGAAGCAATACCAACATCAACAGATCCTCAGGGCAGAATAGCAGCCTGTTTTAGTTTTCAGTTGCCCAGACAATAGAACCAACAACATAGGAATACATCAAGTTCAAAAAGTGTACAGACCAGCACACATGGTATTGTGCCTGTTGCTACATTGTAAAA
>CM052798.1:95746010-95879341 GCA_028533885.1 Nasua narica | reverse complement strand
GCAATGGCCACAATAGTCAAACTGTGGAAAGAACCAAAATGCCCTTCAACAGATGAGTGGATAAGCAAGATGTGGTCCATCTATACAATGGAATATTATGCCTCCATCAGAAAGGATGAATATCCAACTTTTGTATCAACAGGGACAAGACTAGAAGAGATTATGCGGAGTGAAATATTTTAAGCGGAGAGAGTCAATTATCTTAAGGAGTGTTATTCAAAAAGCTAAGTTTGTTACGATATCTCCTGGAAAGTTTAATTACTTGAAATTTTGGTGGCCATACTTTTCTTCCTCTATGGGCTTCCTAGCAAGGTTAATCTTAAATTCAGAAATTTCTTTTCCCTGTCCTCCCCAGTTCTCTTTTCTTTCCAACTCATCCAAGTACACAGTTAGGTTCCATTCCTGTTCTCAGTGAAGTATACAGTCATCCCTGCCAGATTTCCTGCAGCTGCCTTCCCTAAGTGCATCTGCTGTAGAGCTTCCCTACTTGAAAAGTATTCCAGAAAGCCTGGCCTCATCTAATTCCCAGAGAAGATCCCAGAATCCATGAGACAACAGATAACAGCTGGTCCAGCGATTGTTGTCCAAACTTTTAAGGCCACAACTGACAAACCATAAGAATAAACTTGAGTAAGGCAGAAAACTCGCCTGAGGAGCTCTGGACAAAGAGTGTGTAAGAGGGTGAATGGTTGTGGCTCAGGATGCAGTGCCTCCCTGGTTCAACCCTGTGCCCTTGCCCATGCCTAGTGCTGGGCATCCGTGATATCATAATCATTTCCATCTTGTAACTACTACCATATCATAAACACAAAATTATGACTTCATGGGAGGATAAGCCAAATGAGAAGCAGAACTGTGAGGGAAAGTATGCTTGTTCAAGTAAAACTATTTTCAATAATTGGAAGAGGGATTTGAGAAACTAATTCTGGCCAAGAACCTTTTTTTTTTTTTTATTAAAATGCTCTCAGCATTAGACCTATGTCCAAACCAACACTGCTCACACATACATGACAGTCTGGAATAAATGAGCCTACAAGAAACTGTCTGAAGAGCGATATGGGAGGCCAGAGCCTATCCAAGGTCCTCCAATAGAGTCTCTTAAACTCCCAGAGCCTACTACCTTCCTACCACATAGGTGGGACCCATTCTCTTGTGATTTTGAAGTTAAAGGATATTTATTTTCCTGAAGCTATGTCTCATGGTGTAAAGTAGTTAATTCCACTGACCAACACTGACAGACCATTTGATTCATCTCTGAGTAAAAATTAGGGGCAAGAGTACCCAAAGTGAAGTGGCAAGAGGAAGGAGCACAGATGAGCAGTCCAGAAAGGACACCTGGACCTTGCTCAGCAATCACCAAACTCCCTCCAGAGCAGCAGGGTGAAATGACAAAAGTCTGCTGGTGCTGTCTGTCAGGATGTGGTACAGGTAGATTTCATAGCAAACACTGGTCTGATTGCCCATGCTCTTGTAGCTTCCGCAAGCTGTTCCATTGCTAATGGGTAAGCATGTAAATGTGCTTACCCCAAATGGATACAGAAAAAAATATGAAGTGTGTAGAGAATCGAAGACATACAGTAACCAAAACAAACAATGCAAGTCTGCCAGGACACCATCTCATGATCCTCTTATCATAAACTGAATGGTGGGAAAAGCAATGATTTATACAAGCCCATTAAACATTGGAATGAATAGTTTGATAGTACATGTCACCTGTGCCTTTGACACACAAGGTCATCCAGACAATTAAAGTGATCTCAGTGAGTTTCCAAGTAGGGCAAAAGGGTTCAAGGAACACTTTTTTCTCTGTGGAATGGAGCTTCGCCATTTGCACAGAAAACTCTGCAAAAATTACGATTGAAATCATTCAGGTGAAAAGAATGCCACTCTAGGAGACCTGGGACTCAAATTCAGGAAGGAGGACATGATAGGAAGTAGTGCAGGTGGTCTTGGGGGGAGATGCTGCAAAAGTGAGGTGCAGTTGCACAGGAAACACTTCCTATAAGTGAGAAGAAAAAGTGTGCATTCAGCAACAGGGGGATGGTAAATGTGGAAGGAGAGAGGAAATAACTCACCAACATGAATTGTGTCTTAAAATACAACATATTCCATGCTGATCAACCAAATAGCTGGCAGGAAAAGTATTTTGACTTTTATATCCTTTTCTTCAGACAAAGAACTCTGTGTATCAGTATATATTTAAATAGGTGTGCTTTTAGGACAGCTGCTGAGAAATGACCCTGTTCTTAAAGCAGGAAGAGACTGATGCTAATACTGGATAAACACAAAGCCACCTGTAGGAGTCCACAAACCAAATCCCACAACTGAATCCATCCAAAAGACAAAATCTTAACTGAAATTGGATCAGATTATATATAGGCTACTAAGACTCTTCTAGAATCTCCAAAATGCTGCCTATGTTCAACTCACCTCTACTATTTACTAACGGAGTCACCTTTCACAAGTGACAATCCCTCTCTCAGTTCCCTTCTATAAAATAAAAATAGTAATAATACCTACCTCATGATGTTGTTATAAAAATTAGACTGAATAAGTGTAAAGACCTTATATGTAGCCTAGTATATAATAAGCTCTAAAAACACGTTGGCTATCTTTGTTGTTCTGTAAAGGTCAGCCTGCAGCACTGTTTGGTGTATAATAGAACTTCCTTCAGAAAGCAATAGTTGGTGTCACCATTGTAATTATGAGAAAACTCTCATTCCTCCAACAACAAATATCTAGCACAGACAGCACACTTCTCTGCACTGAGTATACCCACTCGGAATGATAGTGCATTATTCAGTACCACTCTATCTCTCGCTTTGATTATGTGTTCTTTAAGATGCCACCCAACACTCAGGTCCTATTGCCATTTTTTTTTAATTTACTTTGATTAACACTTCCCCAATTAACCTGTAGATTCCTTTCCTTTTTACACCTCCTTGATTCATGGAAAGCATGCACAATAAGTGAGGAGAAATGAAAAAAAAAACAGTTATCATAATATCTTCATATTCCTCTCCTGCTACAGAGAGTAAGGGGCCCATGGTGGAACATTTACATGAAGAAAGGGAAGGAGTAAAAAAAAAAAAAAAAGGTAAGGAGATATCCTGTAATTGTCAGGAAAGAAGAGGGATTTAGTTTACCAATTTGCCAACAGAACCTTGTGAATCTAATACTTGGCTTCCTTGATTATTCTATTGTTAAGTACAATCTAATTTCAGGTTCTCAAGAGAAATTGACCAAATCACTTTGTCCAAATTTATGCTGTATCAGTGTTCAGGGTCATTTCTCTAATAAGTTAAAAAGATTTATATGTTATTTTTTGATAATATTTTTGTTTGGAAATATTTGTAGATTCACATAAAGTTGTAAGAAGTAACAGGAAGAGACCCCTGTACCCTTTATCCAGATTCCCACAAAGCATCTTGAAAACTATAATAGAATATCACAGCTAGCATGTTGACACTGTTACAATCAAGATACAGAACATTTTTGTTACCGTAAGCATACTTCATATTGACATATTATAGTCACACACCCACTTATCTCCCATACATACCACCTCTTCAGTCTGCACCAACCTCTAATCTGTTTGCTATGTCGGTAATTTGGTTACTTCAAGATACCAAACAGTATGTAACCTTTTTGATTGGCTTTTCTCACTCAGCATAATTCCCTGGAGATTCATGCAGATTGATGCAAGAATCAACAATTTTTCCTCTTTCTTATTGAGTAGTGCTCTACAGTGTTGGTGTGCCACAGTTTAACTGTGCAATCATTGAAAGATATCTGAATTGTTTCAAATTTGTGGCTATGACAAATAGTGTGCCATGAACAGTTTTTTTAAAGATTTTTATTTATTTATTTGACAGAGAGAGAGAGATAACAAGTAGGCAGAGAGGCAGGCAGAGAGAGGGGGAAGCAGGTTCCCTGCTGAGCAGAAAGCCTGTTGTGGGGCTTGATCCCAGGACCCGGAGATCATGACCTGAAACGAAGGCAGAGGCTTTAACCCACTGAGCCACTCAGGTGCCCCAGCCATGAACATTCTTGTGCAAGTTTTTGTGTAAATATGTCTTCATTTCTCTAGGATAAATGTCCAGGAGCATGAGTGATAGCTTATATGTTAGTTGCATGTTTAGTTTTTTAAAAATCCACCAACCTGTACAATCGTATATTCTGGCTAGTAATATGAATGATCCAATTTCTCTACATCATTACCAGAATTTGGTGGTGTGACTTCTTTTTATTTTAGATATTCTGATGGGTATGTAGTATTATTTCATTGTAGTTTCAACTCTCATTTCCCTAATGCCTAATGATGTTGAACATCTTTTTGTGTGCTCATTTGACACTTGCACATCCTCTCCAGTGGAATACTGTTTCCTATCTTTTGCCCATCTTTTAATTAGATTGTTTGCTTTTTTACTGTTCAGTTTTAAGAGGTCTTTACAGATTCTAGATACTCGCCCTTTGTGAGGTGTGTGGTTTGCAAATATTTTCTTTTAACACTAACTTATCTTTTCAGGTCTTACTCTTAACAGGGTCTTTCACAAAACAAAGGCTTTTCAGTTTGATAAATTTAGTCCAACTTATCCATTTCTTCTTTAATGCATCAAACCTTTTTTGGCATCAAATCTGGTATCTCTTTAGCTAGCTTTGGTTCACAAAGATTTTCTCTTTTTCTTCTTTGTAAGTTAAAAAATTTCCAGTTTAGGGGTGCCTGGGTGGTTCAGTCAGTTAAGCTTCTGCCTTCGGCTCAGGCCATGATCCTAGGGTCCTGGGATCCAGCCGCACATTGGGTTCCCTGCTCAGCCGAGAGCCTGCTTCTCCCTCTTCTTCTGCCTACTTGTTCTCTCTCTCTCTCTGTGTCAAATAAGTAAATAACTGAAATCTTAGGGAAAAAAAAGAATTTTCCAGTTTACATTTAAGCCTGTGATATTTTTTGAGTTAATTTTTGTGCAGGAGTAAGACATAAGCGGAAGTATATGTTTTTGCCTACAGATGTCCCATTTTTTCAGCAATATTTATGATGCCTTTCCTTCATTGAATTGTTTTTGTTGTTTTGCCAAAGTTCAGCTGGGCATATATCTGTGAATCTTTTTCTGGGTCCTCTGTTGCTATGACAAAAGTATCCATCTGTCTACCAACACCACACAGTCTTGATTACTATAAATTTATAGTAAGTTTTGAAATTGAGTAGAATTATTTCTTCCACCTGTTTTTTTTTGAAGATTTTATTTATTTATTTGACAGAGAGAGAGAGATCACAAGTAGGCAGAGAGAGAGAGGAGAGGGGGAAGCAGGCTCTCTGCTGAACAGAGAGCCTGATGCGGGGCTTGATCCCAGGACCCTGAGATCATGACCTGAGCCGAAAGCAAAGGCTTAACCCACTGTGCCACCCAGGCACCCCATGATTTCTTCCACCTTATTCTTCTTTTTCAAAATGGTTTTAGCTTGACTAATCCTTTTGACTTTTCATATAAAGTCTAGAATAATCTTGTCTATATCTAGAAAAGAATTGGCTGTGACTTCATGAAGAATTGTATTAAACCTGTGTTATCAGTCTAGGGAGTCTGATATTCATATTACATTGAGTCTCCCATGAGCTTATTATATCTCTCCATATTTTAAGATCTTTGATTTCTCATCCAAGCCCTGAACAAGTTTTCTGAGATTTGTACTAAGAAAATTTGTAAAATTTTTAAGACTTTCATTTTTAAGTAATTAAAAATGATATTACATTTTTAATTTTGGTGTCCATATGTACATTGCTAGTATATAGAAATACCATTGATTTTTCATGTACATCTCATAGTCTGTGACATTGACAAACTAATTTTTTAGTCCTGGAACCTTTATTGTAGAGTCATTGGCATTTCTACATAATCATGTCATCTGTAAACAGAGACAGTAATTTATTTCTTCCATTTTAACCTGTATGCTTTTTCTTCCCTTTTTTTTTTTTACTTACTGTGCAAGATGGAACTTCCAGCACCTTGTTGAACAAATATCTTTGACTTGTGTCCAGAGATGTAAAACATTCAGTATTTCACCATCCAGTATAATGTTAGCTATAGGACTTTTGCATGCTCTTTATCAAGTTAAGGGAAATTCCTACTATTCCTATTTTTCTGAAAGTTTTTACCATGAATGGGTGTTGAATTCTGTAAATTTTTTTGATCATGTGATATGATACCATGATTTTTCTGTTAAAAAGTAGCTTACATTGATTGCTTCTTGAATATTGAACCATCTTTTCATCCCTGAAATAAAACCCACTTGGTGACAGTATACAATACTTTTAATACATTGCTAAATTCTACTTGCTAACATTTTGTTAAAGCATTTTATGTCTGTATCATGAGGGAGAATGCTCTATCATTTTCTCTTTTGTACTTTTTCTGGTTTAGTATAATGGTAAAACCAGTTCCCTTTTCTTCTTTTTTCTGCAAGGATTCTTTAGCATTAATGTTAATTCTTCTTTAAACATAGTTGAATTATCCGGTGAAATGACTGAGCCTGAGGATTTTTCCTCAGGAGCTTAATTATGAATTCAATTTGCTTAATAGTTGTAGTTTCTTTAAATTACCTTTTTCATATTGAGTGAGTTGGGATAGTTTTTTTTTTTTTTTTGAGGAATTTGTTCATTTTACCTAAGGTGTAAAATCTATGCATGTAGAGCTGTTTGTAATATTCCCTTATTATCCTTTTGATGTCTTCATGGTCTCTTGTTTCATTTCTGATGTTGGTAATTGTTCCTTCTTTCCTTCCTTCCTTCCTTCCTTCCTTCCTTCCTTCCTTCCTTCCCTCCATCCTTCCTCTTGCTTGGTTTGTCAATTGCATTGGCAAATAATTTACTTTTTTGTCTTGCTCCCCACCTGTCTTTCATGTAGCTTAAGATCTTTCTTCCCTTGTCCATAACTCATGTTTTCTTGCTCTGCCTTCTAGCCTTTATCCATTCCCCACATCCCTAAGGCTGCCATGAACTCCACCATGCAGCAGTCCTGAGCCAGTCTTCCCCACACATACACTTGACCTCCACATTCTAGGAGCTTTGCATCTTGTGCTGGGGTGCACATCCTACAGGTGTCTCAGGTTCACCATGTTCACAATACTCTTTATCTTCTCTAAATCCACCATGTTTACCTCAAAAAAAGGTTAATCTTTCTCTGTTTTATGTTTCCATAATGACCACACATTCCTCCCACCATTCAGAAAAGGCTTTAACAGGGAAAATGGAATTTGAATAGATTTTGAAGCAGAAACAGAATTTTGACAAGCAGAATTGGGGGAATAAAATGAGTAAATACATATAGGCATGTAGTTATGGTATATGCTCAAGGTGCTGTGTATGTTTGACTGTAGTAAAGCATGTTCATTCACTCATAAAGCCAATAAATATGTAAGTGTCTGGTATGGACCTGGCACTACTCTAAGCACTATCTAGATAGCAGTGAAGAAAAACTGATGTCTGGTCCCTGCCCTCATGGAGCAAAGCCTAATGAGGGAGACAGACACTCGTCAACATACTAATACAGGTGCATAGTGATTGCATTGAGGTAACTCTCCTAAGTGAAAAGAGCAGATGGTGATGAAAGAGACTAGAGTCGGTGAAGGAGCGTGAAGTTGGGTGCCACGGCATCTCAGAGGGAGCCATGCTGAGAATTAGTGGCACCCAGGAAATCAAGAGCAGGGCCCAGATGGAAAAAGTCCATCCACAGGCACAATCAGAAGAGGGCTGCTCACTGAAAACAGGAGATTTGCTCAAGATGAGGCCAGGTGACACCCAGCCTACCTGAAGAGTTGAGGCAAATTTAACTCCAGTGTCATGGGAAATCACTAAAGGTTTTAATTAGGAAGATGACATGATCTGATTTCATTACATAAGGAGATAGTCAACAATAAAATTGAAAACACAATTTTGGGAACACATTGCAGAAAACCTGCAGTGACAATCCTGGGAGTTATCACTCAAATCACAGGTAGTGGAGAGTTACCAGGATTTTATTTTATTTTTAATAAACATTTTTCTAGATTTGTTAAACAATAAATACATATTATAAAACAATTGGAGGATGCAAATAAGCCAAAAAAAGAATATAAGCATAACCCATAAACAATTCAGATAATGTACATTTTAATGTATTTTAGAGTTGACTTTTCCTGACAGTTTTGTGTATACTTAACAGTATGTCTTAATATACTATTTTATATACTTAATAGTATACATATATAAATGTATTACAAAACTGAGTCTTATGATCCTACTAAATATTTTTTAAAGATTTTATTTATTTATTTGACAGAGGGAGAGAGATCACAAGTAGGCAGAGAGGCAGGCAGAGAGAGAGGGGGAAGCAGGCTCCCTGCCGAGCAGAGAGCTCTATGCAGGTCTCAATCCCAGGACCCTGAGATCATGACCTGAGTCGAAGGCAGAGGCTTTAACTCACTGAGCCAACCAGGTGCCCCATGATCCTACTAAATATTTTTAAATTTTTTTCATTTATTTATTTGACAGAGAGAGAGCCCATAAGTGGGGGGGGGGGTGGGGAAAGGCAGAGGGAAAGGGAGAAGTAGACTCCCTGCTGAGCAGAAAGCTTGATGCGGGGCTTAATCCAAGGACCCTGAGATCAAGGACACTGAACCAACTAAGCCACCCAGGCACCCCTGAATACAGTATTTAGCAGACTACCTTTTTTATTCATGATGTATTGGGGATATCTATTTCAATAAAAACACTAAAATCATTTTTAATGAATGGATGGTATCCCATTGTATGTATGTTTCACATCTGATCCCACTAAACTCGAATTGTTCAACTTTTAAGACTTCAAATTTTCTATATTATAATTAGCCTGCAATACAGTTAACAGCTTCAGTGCTAAATCTGTGTATATATCACTAATTATTCCCTTAGAGTATTATCCTGTAAGTGTAAGTGGCAGGTAAAATAGCATGAATATGCTAACACCTTTGATTCATCTAGTCACGTTATCCTTCACAAAAGTTGTACCAATTTATAATCATTCTAGTGGTAGAAAAATTAGCTACTTTCCCATAAGTATGGGGCATTATAATTTGTTTTTTTTTGTCATTTTCCAGAGCAAACGGCATCTCATTTCCATATATATATATACATATTATATATATATATGTGTGTGTGTGTGTGTGTGTGTGTGTGTGTGTGTTATATTATTTCTTTGAGATTGAGCATTTTTGAATCATTTACTGGTCTCTGTTTTTCCTCTTTTCTGATTTCTTAGTTGTTTCTTTTACTTCTTTTTCTAATGATAGATTTGCCTTTTTCTTCATATATATTTTTTATTATATGTATTCAATATTTATACCTATCTGTATCTGAAATTTTTTCTCTATGTATAAAAACTTCTGACATATAATACAAATATATTTTTGCACTTTGTAATTTACCTTTTACCTTTATGATGTTATTTTATCATATGAAAGTAGTCCATTTTTAATATTTCAAACACATTGATTATTTTCTTTATGATTTCTGTGTTAAGAGTTTTGCTTAAAAGTCCTTCACTTCCCCAGTATCATATAACTTAACATTGTGTTTACTTCTAGTAGTTTACTCTCTCTACTTGAGTCTTGAAGCCATATGCCCTGCAGTATGAAATGCAGAACTTCCTTTTTCCTATATATTTCCCCAAAGATTTGAAAGACAAACTCTTATCACACAAAAGTTGTGCATGCACCCAATTCTTTTCTGCTGTCTCTGCTGCTTCACAAAATTGTCAGTGATAAACTGTCTTCAGCTCCAAAGTACATGGTTCATTTCAATATCTAGTATGACAAGTCATCCTTTTTCCTCTTCTTTTTCAAAAGTTTATTAAAAGTTGTGTGTAGGTGAATGCCATGAGTGGAACTATGCCTTGGAGTATTAATCTCACACAATATAGGATGGACTAAAACAGGTGAAGAGATTACAAAGAGGAATCCAGGACTTGGCAACCACTTGAAGAAAGTGTTCTCAAAGACAAATCTCACTTTGAGTTTTGGCCATCAACTGAAGACAGGGGAAAAAATCTTACTGGCATCAAATTATGATCCAAGGGTCTTTATATGTAAACTCTGAGGGATATGATTAAAAACCCAAGGCTGTTAACTGACCTGGAAAAATTATCAAAGTAAACCTGAGGATGTGCTCTCAGCTGTGAGCAGAGGGATAGAGGTGACTCATCTCTCAATCCACTGAAAAATGTGTACTTTGCTGCTAGTCTGGGACTCTAGGATGGAACTTATTTGAGTTAAAAAAAAAAAACTTATACAGAGAAAATTGCAATGGGGAATGCTTGGAGTCCATTCCTTCCTTAAAAACACCCAAAAACCTGACGAAAAATGTGAGCTCAACTTTACCACACTCTCAGTGTCAAAGGTTTACAACAGGTGAAAGTTGAGCCAGGAAAAAGGTGAATGAATCTGGGTAGACCAGTGCTGCCATCTGACTTAGAAGAACTGAGAACAAGTGTTCAAAAAAACTGATACGTAAATATTCATAGGAGCACTGTTTATATAACCAAAAAGGGGAAACATCCAAATGTCCATCAACTCATGAATGGAAAAACAAAATGTGGTCCATTCATACAACAGATATATTACAATAGAATGGAATATTACAATGGAATTTTATTTGATCATAAAAAAGAATGAGAGGCGCCTGAGTGGCTCAGTGGGTTAAAGCCTCTGCCTTTGGCTGGGGTCATGATCTCAGGGTCCTGGGATCGAGCCCCGCGTCGGGCTCACTGCTCAGCCGGGAGCCTGCTTCCTCCTCTCTCTCTGCCTGCCTCTCTGCCTACTTGTGATCTCTCTCTGTCAAATAAATAAATAAAATCTTTAAAAAAAAAAAAAAGAATGATGTACTGATGCGTGCTATAACATGGATGAACCTTAATAACATTATGTTAAGTGAAGAGGCCAGTCAAAAAGAGCCACATATTATGTAATTCCATTTATATGAAATGTCCAGAATAAGCAAATCCCTAGACAGAAAGCAGATTAGTGGTTGCCTGGGGCTGAAGGGAGGGACCAGAGGGAAGTGACTTCTGATTTTTTTTGGGGGGGGATAAGAAAAAAGTTCAGGGACTAGATAATGATGAAGGCTGCACACATTGTTAATGTATGTAATGTATGTAATTCTATTGACTTGTACACTTGAAATTGGTAAATTTTATGTTACATATATTATACCATAATTTTTAAAAACCAAATAATATATCATCCTTGAAAATATGTTTGTATATCTCATACCAAATAATATATACCCCATGTGAATTTTATCATATATATATATATTCCATGTGAATACATGTATATCTATAAATTTCTAAAAATTTGAATAATTTATTTTTAATTATTTTACAATGTGGAGGCCTTTTAAAAGTATATTACATAACCCAGAAGTATTAAAAAATAGTAACTTTGTAGACATTCTAATTATAAAAATTCTGCATGGAAAAAAAAACACCATAAGCAATTATTCTTTAAAAAGAGAAGGTGAAGAAATAAACTATTGGGACTACATTAAAATAAAAAGCTTCTGAATACCAAAGGAAACAATTAACAAAACTAAAAGACAACCTACTGAATGGGAGAAGATACTACAAATGACATATCTGATAAAAGGTTAGCATCCAAAAACTAGAAAGTATTTATACAACTCAATATCCAAAAACCAAAAATCCAATTTAAAAATGGACAGAAGAAATGAACAGGCATTTCTACAAAAAACACATCCAGATGGCGAACACACACATGAAAAGATCCTCAACATCACTAGTAATCAAGGAAATGCAAATAAAAACCACAATGAGATATCACCTCACACCTGTCAGAATGGCTAAAATCAAAAACATGAGAAAAAACAAGTGTTGATGAGGATGTGGAGAAAAAGGAACCTTCACGCACTGTTGGTGGAAATGCAAACTAGTGCAGCCACTCTGGGTAACTGAATGGAAGATCCTTAAAAATCTAAAAATAGAACTACTGTCTGATCTAGTAATTCTATTTCTAGGTATTTACCCAAAGAATATGAAAACACTAATTTCAAAAGATATATGCACCCCAATGTTTAGAGCAGCATTATTCACAATAGCCAAGATATGGAAGCAGGCCAAGTATCCAATGATACATAAATAAAGAAGTTTTGAGACATATATAATGGAATATTACTCAACCATAGAAAAGAATGAAATCCTGCCATTTGCAACAAAATGAATGGAGCTAGAGAGAATAATGCTAAGTGAAATAAGTCAGCTGAAGAAAAAAATACCAGATGATTTCACTCATATGTGGAATTTAGGAAACAAAACAAATGAACAAAGAAGAAAGAGACAAACTAAGAAACAGACTTTAAATTACAGAGAACAAACTAGTGGTTACCAGAGGGGAGGTAGGTGGGAGAATGGGTGAAATAGATGATGGGGACTGAAGAGTACACTTATCACAATAAGCACTGAGTAATGTATAGAATTATTGAAGATAATGATATTGTACACCTGAAGCCAATATGATATTGTATGTTAACTATACTGGAATTTAAATAAATAAATGCATACATACATACATACATAAAAAAAGAAGCTGAGGAAAATAATTGCCTTTCATATACAGAAAAATGCTATATATTATTTCTAATACATGCCATGCTCTTAGAAATCAAAAAGGAATAGGCAAAAATCAGAGTGGGAAATTTAAGAGAAGAAAAAGAATATACAAATGGCTTTCAAACATTTGGAAAGATTTGACCTCCCTTATAAATAAGATATATGTCAAATAGAATTATATTATTTTTCACCTCTCTAATTGGTAGAGATATACAAAATAGCATGATGTATGGATGGGAGTTAGGAGATTTTTACAATTATAGCAATTTTTCTATATTGCTGGCAAGCGTGGAAGTTGATTAAACCCCTATAAAGCAATTTGGTAATATACATGTAAATTGCTAATACATGTATCTTCTGACCTAATGATGTAATTTCTAGGAATTTATTATAAAGAAATGCTCTTATACATGTGACATAACATATATAGAATTATTATTTTTAAAATCAAAAAGTTAGAAATAACCAGAAATATCCATCAAAGAACTGTTAATAAATAATATAACACACTACACAGTAGAATAGGAATGAAAAAGTTTCTATGTACAAATAGAGAATGTGCTCCAAAAAAATGACTACATGAAAGAAAGAAGGGGTAGAACAGTGTGTATAGTACATTTACCATTTATGTAAAGCAAAAATATGAAAATATATGGATTTGTTTTACAGATTCATGACCTATTTCTGAAGAGATATTTTAAATTTTATGAAACTGACTGCATCAGAGGAAACAAATGGGTGTCAAGAGAAAAGTAAAAGAATGGTATTGTTTAAACTTCTGTACATTTTGAATTTGAAACTCTATTAAATTGTTAAATATGCATTTTATGGAATACTCTAAAGTATAATGCCAGTATTCGACCAATGGTATCAAAGATTCCACAATGATAGACTTACTTGATGAAACAACAAAAATTAAGACATTATTGAGATATAACAGCATTAAGTAGACCTCATTAAAAACAATCACTGGATGTAAACTTCATGAGGAATTTAACATACTTATAATGTCATTAAATCTGGGACTTTTGCTTTTTACTCATGTACAGTACAGACAGTAAGGTTTCCCTGTCAACCTATAAGAGAATCCCAGTCGGTCCCTGCTGAGAAAAGCCTTGAGGGTAGGTCTGTAAATGAATGCAATGAGGCCAGTCCCAGTGCACATGGTAAGCAGCAGTTTTGGGGTTAGTGTTTAAGGATCCCAGTGCTACAGGCCACCTGACAGATGGGGTTGCTGTGCTTACCTTCCCACCCCCATGCACTGCAAGATGTCCTCTCCTCTAGCCACTATGAGTGTTCCTGAACTACAATCAACAGGAAGGGAGCAGATCTGGACCATGATCTGAGCTTCTAAGAGAGTCTGAGAGTCATTTTCTTCCAGTCCACTGATAAAAATTTTATATGGTTTGCATCATTTAACATCACTAGTGACACCAATATATATCAACGCCCCTACTTTACACACTCATATACTGAAGATCAACATCAAGGAACCTGCTCATGTTTTGCCCAAAAGTAGTGCAGCTGAACATAGGACTCAGACATGGAGGGAAGAAGAGGCTTGTTAAAAACCAACCAACCAGCAGATTTTTGGAATCCTTCACAAAGATTGAGCACCTGGATTTCAGGGCTTAGTGAGGGCCTGAAGTCCCTGAATGGTAAACTCTGGAATTCACAGTATGTGATTCCTAATTTTCTACAAAACATGAAAGACCTAGTATTTGAAAATTTTAGCAGCCTATGTTCTGCTTCAGTTGACACATTTGTTATTTTTTACTAATGCATCAACCAACATTAAAATAAGCCACTCGATTTGCAGGAGACCATGGCAAAGGAATGACAGAGGAGTCCAATTCAAGGGAGCTTACAGCAACTCCCATCCCTGCAAACAAACTCTCAATGGCATCATTTCCCTCTCTTCCTTTAGCTGATTCCTCCTTCTAATTTTATTTCTAATGGTCCTGTGTGGTTTTGCTGAAAGCCACCCCAAATATTTTTCTGAAATAGTTAGAATATGAACCAAAAGCTGAAAAGAAATCAAACCCAATGCCAGTTAAAAGAACTGAGACAGAGATGTACACAGAATGCCTGTGAAGTGCCAGACTGTGCTGGCAGGCAAGAAGGTATTGGGAGTTTGGAGGAGAAGGCGACACAGTGAGCTGTGCTGTGTTACATCAGGCATGCATATTGAGGGGACACTCTAACCCAGTTAAGAGATGTCCAGGCAGGTGCCAGAAGAAATGATCCCTCCCTGCATCCCACCCCCCCCCCACACTCAGGTGGTTTGACATTCCTCTTCAGTACTCCCAGAATACCTGCATAAACTCTACCACACAATAACATTGTTATGTGCACATTTCAGTTCTGTGTCTGTCTTGAAGACCCTTGAAGGTGATTAGAATGATGTCTTTTGTGTCCTAAACACCTAAGAAAATGTGTGGCACATTCTAAATTATTCAGTAAGTGCTAAATGATTTAGTGAATAAGTAAATGAATGAATAAATCAACATCTAAATCTGAAGCTGAACATTCAAGAAGTAGGATGTGAACAAGTAGGAAAGGAGAATATCCAGGCAGAAAGATCAGCAAGGGCTTAAAAGCACTGAGAATAGAGGCCCTCGGTTTTTCACAAAAGGCCTGGGAGTTGAAATGGTGAAAGAGAACATACTGGACTGTGTCAGAAGGAGGCTGAATCAGGGGACCCAGTCACCAACTGCTCCTTATACCATGCTTTCTCTGAAAATGAATACCTTACTTTATTTGGGTAAACACTCAAAACTAACAGAAGGCATCCCTGTTCAGTTCTTTTAAATCAAGAACAATTTCATTAAGAATAGATAAAAGCCAAATATAGTATGCTATATTTGATTGTTTAGAGATAGTTATTTAAACAATGCTAATTTCATGGATAGTGGTGGTATCATTGTTTAAATAATCCGTCTCTAATCATCTTATCCATTCTACAGTATGACCAATCTCAACTTTCAAGTTGCCTGAAGGAATGAAAGTACAACTGAGACAGGCTGTCCAGAAACTCAAAACAAATATACCCTGATAAGACTCTGAGAACAAGTCCCTTCTTTATTGAGCACCACTTGAGAAACCCCATTGTCTCCACGGAGGATAGCACCGAACATGTGATCTTGTCAGTCACTTGGTGCAGTGGTGACAGGTCCTACAATCATTCAAGGCCATAGTGAAAGAAGGAAAGAATGCTTTGTATCAGGTATGATTACAAAATACCATGACTCTTTCTGTTATAAATACAACAGAATCCAAAAGTCCTCATCCCCAACCTTTTTCACTTTTAAAGGGACCGGTTAAAACTTTGAAATCAATACATTTCACTCTGTGAGCCACAAGAAAGAAACTATTTTCTTAGGTGATAACACGACTCTGTTACATGCTGAGGACATTGCACAGTGTCAACTCAGTGCAGTCAGAAAGAAAATTGACCACAGCAGAGCTAAAATAATCTCTGGCAGGCATTTGCCAGCATTTGAATGGACCGTATTCAATAACTTCCTTCATCAGGTCAGTTCTGGAAGTGGCAGGCTGAGAACTGTCTGCAGCTGACCCCACTGAGAAGGAAACTAAGGGAGGGCTACTCAGCTGCATATTCTATATGAGCCCTTTTGAGGTTCAGTTTAATGGTTGGGGTTGCCAACTGGTCACCCCTATCCAGGTAATTTTCTAGGTGAATCATCACTTCCACTTCACTTCCACAAAGAAATCACACTTTCTTTGGTGCTCTGTCTGGGGTCCTAACTGACACTTATTCAGAAATTTGGAAACATTTCTTTCTTTTTTAATTTTTGAAAATTTATGCATACACAAAAACTTGTACATGAATGTTTATAGAAATATTTCTTTTTTAAAGATTTTTTTTATTTATTTATTTGAGAGAGAGCAAGAACATTAGCGGGAGAGGGGCAGAGGGACAGAGAGAGAGAGAGGGAACAGACTCCTCACTGACAGGGAGCTTGATGAGGGGCTAGATCCCAGGACCCCTGGATCGTTACCTGAGCTAAAGTCATATGCTTAACCAACTGAGCCACTCAGGTGCCCCAGAAGTATTATTTCTAATCGCCCAAAACAGGAGCCAACTCAGACGTAGTTCAAGAGGTGAATAGCAAAACAAACAGTGGTCCATCTATTTGATGGAACTCTTCACAGTAATAAAGAGGAAGGAACCCTCCACATATGCCACAACTTGCATGGATCTCAAGGGAATTAATGCTGAGTGAAAAAACAATCTCATTCCTACTATAGGACTTCATTTGTACAACTGTCTCAAATGATAAAAGTATAGTGACAGAAAAGAGAGTAGTGGTTAGGGATAGTGAGGGGATAGGGAGACTTTATAGGAAAGCACAGGGGCCCTTATGATGAAATCATTCTATATCTTGACACAAGTAATGTAATTACTAAAGGTAAATTCACACATACATGCACAAACACGAATAAAAATTGGTAAAATCTGAATAAAGTCATTAGACTGTATCAATTCAGTATTTAGGATATGATATAGTAATATTGTACTACAGTTTTACAAGATGTTACCAGCTGGAGGAAACTGGGTAAAAGGCACATGAGATCACAGTATTATATCTTAAAGCTACATGTAAATCTATTATATCAAAATAAAAAGTATAAAAACAGATTCTTTAGGGAAAAATTGTTGACCCAGCATGTGGCCTTACCTTAATATGGAATGACTGGTCTCTCTTTTTGGTGAGAATGGTCTATTAATTTTTCATCAGTAAAGGGCTTCCAAGTGCAGGTCAGAAGACCCAGGTCAGTCCAAATCCTCTGAGTGATGGTTTAGGGTCCAAAGCGAGCTCTTTCCTGCTCTAGGCCCTAGCTTTGTTGTCTGTAGAATATGACCAGTCACCCCTTTCATGCCTAGCTTACTGGGATGCAAAGCAAGTATGCCCTGGTCAACTCTCATGTGTGTATACAGGTATTTGGGTATGTATTCCATATTTATGTGATACAAATCTTCCCATCTGATTGAAATCATTAAGATAATCTTTGTTTTCAAATAAATTTATTCTTATTAATAGAAAAGTGATATTAAAATTACATATACATGTATTAAATATATGTAATATATAAATATATATTTATAATTTATATTTATAATATATAAATATTATAAATACACACATATATATAAATATATATTTATATATATCCATTTCTCTGATACTTTTGGGGCCACTGTACTAGACTGTAGTATATTATATATAATAGAAGTTCAGTGATTGGTCAAATGAAGACAGCTAAATTGATAATTCAATGGACACATCTAAGCAAAGGCAGGACAAATACTGACCACAGATTGCATACCTTTATGGTTCTTTCATATTTAAAAATATTTCATAGTGAAATTTATATCTCCAGACCAAACCTCTCCCTCTCCAAATTCCAGACTGTATATCCAATTACCTACTCAGTGTTTCACATGGATCCCTAACAGACATCTCAAACACAGCCTGTTGGCAATGGAGCCCCTGTTCTTCCCTGAGCCTGACCCACTTCCAGCTTTTCATCTTAGCCAGTGGCACCTCTATCCTAGTTGCTCAAGCTCAGATCCTCAGTCACCTTTGATTTATCTTTTTCTCATATTCCATGTCCATTCACTCAGCAAATCCTAGTGACTACATCTTCAGAAAACATTCATAATTCCACTACTTTCACCATCTCTAATGACAGTCCCTGGTGCCCAACACCAGCATGTCCCCCAGGCACAGTCAGCCTCCCTGTGCCTAACTAAGCAACAGCCCCATGTATCTAGGCCCCATTGCAGCTGCATGCTTTGCTAGTGCTCTCCAACACAGACTCCCAGCTGTGACCTACAGCCAGTATGGAAGATTTGAAAAGCACTGCTTCTTGAGGCTCACCCTCTTAGTGCCTGGGACCCCCCAAGCACCTTTTTTTTTAAGATTTTATTTATTTATTTATTTATTTATTTATTTATTTATTTATTTATTTATTTATTTTTATTTACTTATTTATTTGATGGAGAGAGACAGTGAGAGAGGGAACACAAGCAGGGGGAGTCAGATAGGGAGAAGAAGGCTTTCTGTGGAACAGGGAGTTCCATGTGGGGCTCCATCCCAGGACCCTTGGATCATGACTTGAGCCAAAGGCAGATGCCTAACGACTGAGCCACCCAGATGACCCTCCAAGCCACCTTTTGAATAGCTCCCTGGGCCATCCTGCTGAGTGATGAGAGACTCACTGATCAGTCACCCTTTCCTGTCAGCCAACAACCAGCCACTCTCCAACAGCAGAGCCACCTGAGAGGTGTTATTGTTGCCC
The DNA here is from genome assembly GCA_028533885.1 of Nasua narica. NCBI lineage: Eukaryota > Metazoa > Chordata > Mammalia > Carnivora > Procyonidae > Nasua > Nasua narica. The sequence continues at coordinate 95,860,385 of CM052798.1, read as the reverse complement.
AGATTCATAAGAGATCCCAGACTGGAGCAGCAAGACTATCCTTCTCAGGCCAGCCTACATTGCCAACAAGAGAGTCATGAAATAGAGGGCGCTTCTGTGAATCACTGTGGTATGGAGGAATTTGTTACATAGCCTCTTAATGGCCACTCCTTCCATATTTGCCCTCCACATTCCACTCTCAATGCAGTTGACAAGGCAATCATCATGGGGAGCTGTGGGATCAGAGAAGCCAGAAGCTGAAGGGTAGAAGGGGCCACAGTAAAACTTTGTTTCAATTCTCAGTATCATCAGGGGCCACTGCGGCTATGCCTCAGAGAAGTAATGTGGTTCACTAAGGTCTCAAAGCAATGGCTCTGTCTACTGTGTTGAATAGACTGGGCACACTGGCCTTCCTCAGCACCTGCTCACCACAGGCCCTTTGCAGGTGTTGTTTCCTCTTCCAAAACACTCTGCCCTCAGAGATACACACCCTGCACCTCTTTCCACTCATTTCTCCAACGTTATTTTCATGGAGAGGCCCATGTTAGCCACCGTATTTTAAGCTGCAGCTCTCCCCACATCTCCCCTTTCCCCTTCCCCTAATTTATGCTTTATTTCTTAAGCTTTGGTCATTTTAACATAACATAAAAATTACTTAGGGATTATGCTTTTTGCATATCTCCCCCCCACCACCTTACCATGAGAATATGAGCTCCAGGCAGAAATCAGTCTGCTTAATATGTAAATCTCAAGCTTTAACTTGGATGATAGCAACAAGTGAGATGGTCCGGACACAGCACTGAAGCTCCTTGTGTGTGAAAACGTATTAGTCAGAGCACAAAGGCTGTTTTAGGCCTTTAATCACAACTGATTGATTCATTCTGGGCTCTCAGGCTGTGCTGGTGACTACCACTCATTTAGGCAGGTGGAGGGGACTGGGTGCCTTAACTCTGTGAGGCTCTCCAGGTGAGTCAGGGGGGTTTCTCGGGGCCCCTATCCTTGACTCTACCTCCTGTACACTTACCAGGTCAACAGAACAGAGTGCAGACAACACAGATAGGATAGCCTCAGAATACCCAAGCCAGACACAGGCTGTGGGGCAGGCTCAGTGGGGTGGAGTAGGCTGCAGGTTGCTAACAGCCCAGAGCCTGCAGGGAGCTCTGAAGAGTCAGGCAGCACTTCCTCTCAGCTCTACAAAGCAGCAGTTCAGGGGCTCTTCCAAACAGTGCAGACAGATCAGCAGCTCTTGGCCTTTGCCTCATATTCTGTTGCTGAAAAATAGAAGGAAAATTCTGCATGATCTAAGCTGACTCTAAACAGGATACGTGGGGGTGAGTATTGCACAGTGGTGTGTGGAAGGATGGAGTCATGTGGGGGTCATGCACTCACCAAATGAGATGGATGTCATTCAGAGGAGGGTCTCTTCCTGCCTACAGCCCGCTTCAGCTGTTCTCTGCTGTCTGTGATCAACACATTCAACTTAACACAAAAATAAATAGTGAAGAATTTAGGTGTATAAGCCGATCCACCGAATATAAACACAAATGTTTTGTGGTTATGAAGATGTGTTTATTTACTTCAAATGTGATTATTTTGCCATCCATCCTTACATATTCAAATTATGTCCTCACTTCAGAGTATAAGAAATAGTCCTTCTAATTTAAACTTCCACAGTGAGACAGTTGGCGAGAGGGCCAATGAAAAGGAATTTGTTCTAGAGAGGACCCTGGAGCTCTATGGGAAGGTGCCACACACCCTCCTTGGGGACCAAGACTCAGTCCAGTGGGCAGAGCCCACCTTGGGACAAGTACTCTGAAAGGAACAGGGGGGAAGCTCCAGAGCCCTCTGTGCCCTTGCCCAAGAGCTGAAAGGAATCAGAGCACCTCCCTGATAGTGCCAGTGGAGAACTGGATGAGGCCATTCAGGAGAGGAGTTGGGAACATATGAAGCACTTGGCCAAACTTAGCTGCTCTCGTTATCATCTGCTATGGCAAGATGGTAGCATGGCCGCCTGGACCTTTTCTCTGATCCACTGTAAACTCCTCAGAGTCAGAAATCAAGACAGGCAGAGCACACACAGGACAGGTTTACACAACAGGTTGGCAACAAAAGCAAATTACAGAATAATCCACCCCTCTATGGAGTTCAACTGTGAACACGCACTAATGGAGTCTCTCCAAATCCTCCTCCACATGCAACCCCACAGGTATGTGTTGTCAGCTTTACCAGGGTGATCATTATGAGTTGACAAAGGCTCTCTTTGATTCACTTCCAGGTCTAGGCACTTTCTGATTCATTTCTGGGTCTAGGAGTCAGTGTGGGTTCCTAGACAAAAATACCTACACCTCAGAGGCAGTATCAAACCCAAGATGCTGTGGGACCTTGGGCAGCACACATAACCTTCCAGTGCCTGAGTTTTCCTTCTAGTTAAAGGGAAGCATCATAATAAAGAACATATGCAAACACACATCTATACCATCCCAAAGAAAGAATTCAGACACCCATGTTATGCACTTTGTTCCCTCTACTTCAATAGCAATGTTTTGGGAACCTCTCAGCTGGCCACAAGTTTATATAACCCTTCATCTGCCAATTCTAATAGAGAAATATGCTTGAGGTTTGACAGAGCATTTATGTTCGTATAAAAACATCAAATTCTGCATTGTAATACGTGAAATAAATCCAATTTTCATCACTAATGATAATGAAAGGAAACATTATTTGGAAAAAAGGGTGTTCTATACCTATAATTGTAAAGAGTCTAGTAATCATCAGAGGAATGAAGTACAGATAATCTCCAAGATAGATTAAGCAGCATTATTTCTCTAATTGACTTTCTCATAATTACCAGTTATTGAACTTTGAGTCTAATTTCTTAATTTCATGCACTCTTGTTTCCCCAGTGTTGCCAAACTCAGTAATTTATGCACTCACTAAATGGTTATTAGGATTACTAAATGGCGTGCATCAGTTTACACATTTGTAATGTAATAGTGAGCATGATAGGCTGAAATGATTCAGTGCATAGAGTCCACTGGTGAAGAGCCATGAAGCACTGATACAGCAGTAAGTCCTATGACTGGGGCAAACACATAATCCCTTCACAGTCCACGTTGACTTTTCACCCAACCTTGGGGTTCAAGGTTCTTGGAATGGGTGACAGACCAGATCCAAAATGGTAAGAAAAATTAGTAAGGCAATAAGTGGGAAGTCTTTTTCAAGCACAGGGAACAACAAATATAAGACCTCAGGGTACATGAGAGCATGATGTGTTTATATAAATGCACAGTAAGAAGACTACTGTGGTGAGACAGAAGGATGGAGAGGTAAATAAAGGCTTTAACAAAGGCATGCTAAGAATTCTGGACCTTATCTTCTCAAAAATAATGGAGAACTATTGATATATGTGTGGAGAAACTACAGTGAAAGAGTGATAGAGTGATAGAGGAACCCAGGGAAAGAGGATGCCATAAGAGAGAGGAGTCAGCTTTGCCCAGTGCCACAGAGAGGTCAAGTAAGAGAAGGAGAGCAGTGGTGAAGGCAAACAACCCCATGAACCCCAAACTTCAGGAACTTGATACAACAGAGGTTAGCTTCTCACTCACACAAAATCTACTGTAGATGTTCCTGGTGAGTAGCAGTCTTCTGTATTATCATTCAGGAACCCATGTGTTTTCCACACTGTGGTTCTGCCCTCCTTAGTCTTTCTCCATGCATCCAGATGATGGGCAATGGATTGTAGGAAAGAGGTGTCTATGAGCCAGGATTGGAAGTGACGCATATTACTTCTGCACATATTCTGTTAACCAGAACTCAGTCATATGGCCACATGGAGGTGGGAAAATATAGCCTAGGTGTATGCTTGTGGGAAAAAGGACACAGATTTGGGGTGAGCATAGACTTTATAAGTCTTTATAAGTCTCTGCTACAAAGACTAAAAAATGATCCTTTAGATTTATCAATAAAAGATGATTATTGACTGTATCAGCTAGCTATTGCTGCCTAACAAACCATCCCAAGACTTTGTGGTTTAAAAAAAAAGCAATTATTGAGTGACTGGGTGGCTCAGTTGGTTAAGCAGCTACCTTCGGCTCAGGTCATGATCCCGGAGTCCTGAGATCGAGTCCCACATCGGGCTCCCGGCTCCATGGGTGGTCTGCTTCTCACTCTGACCTTCTCCCTTCTCATGCTCTCTCTCACTCTCTTTCCTAATAAATAAATAAATAATAAAATCTTTTTTAAAAAAAGCAATTATTTATTGTTTCTCATGGGTCGGTGGATTGACTAGGAAGCTCTACCAAGTTGAGGAGGGCTAACAGATTTAATTTGGTCTTGCTCACAATCAGCACGGATTGGCTGAGGTTCAACTGGCAAGAATGACTCAGCTGGGCTCCACACAGCCTGGAGCATTCTTTAATAGTCAGCCTGGACTTTTCACATAAAAGTGTCAGGATTCTAAGATAGAGAGAGGATGCATGCAAGACCCCTTGAGGGCTAGGCTTGGAACTGGCACATTTCTATCATATTCTATTGCCCAAAGCAAATGATAAGACAGTCCAGAATTAATGAGTGGGGACATAGACTAACCTTTTAACAGGAAAACTATAAAATCACATTGCAAATGGTGTAGATAACTTATAGGGAGGGATGGAGAATTGGAGCCACTTTTTCCTGCTCCATCTCCCACTGTGACTATGGCAAGAGCATAATATGTGACATGAGCTATAGACTGTAAGTAGAAGCCCTGTGACTAAGGAGTGAACCTTTCCTTCTCACAATGCCCTCTATGTTTTTTCTTATGCCCCACATGTAAGTGAGAAGGAAAGGAAGGGTGAATGGGGGGAAATAAGAGGGGGAAATGAACCATGAGAGACTGTGGACTCTGAGCAACAAACAGGGTTTTGGAGGGCAGAGGGTGGAGGTTTGAGTGGACCTGGTGGTGGTTATTGAGGAGGGCATGTATTGCATGGAGCACTGGGTATGGTACATGAAGAATTAATCTTGTAACACTGAAAAAATAAAAGTATTTGGGGAAAAATAAAATAAATTTAGTAAAAATAAATAAATAAATAAATAAATAAATAAATAAATAAACAAATAGTGAACCTGATCATTGCATGGAGTGGGTTTGTGAGGAGCTGGGAGGGGGAGGTAAAAGAAAAGAACAGAACTGGAAAAAAGGAAAGAAGAGCAAAATGAGAGCAGTAGGAGATGGCACAGTGAAACAAATTTGCAGTTTTGAAGCAAAAAAGTTGAAAATAAAAAGCAAAGAAAGAAGTACTACATTGACTACCCTACCTAACTCCAGAAGTTCAAACACAAATAATTTAAACTATTATTAGATTGATAAAGGAGAAATAGGAATAATAGGATAAAAAATATGTATGCATGTGTATATCCAACAAGAAAGCCTAGTTTGAACCAGTATTTCTGTGTAATTCTGAGTAGATAACCAGATTAAGAGAACTTCTGGACTAGACAGGGCCATTCTCATTTCAAGAAAGATGTATACTGAGAATTTCTATATGACTAATAGAGTGGCTACCTTTACTTAGCTGAGCAGTTCCTACATGTCAGAAGCTTTGTTTGGTGCTATAGACATGTTCCTGCTCTACGGAGCCCACCTTGGGTCCCACTCAAGCCTCTGCAGTGAGACAGGTGCTAAGGACAGAACAATTGATAAAGAAATGAATGAACAGAGTAATCATGATGATCAGAACTTCCTCGCAAACCCCACCCCAGGTGTTTTAAATATCCATCAGAGCTATTTAAAATATTCCCTTTTGGATAACTCAGCCTCATTAGTCACGGGCTCAGTCTTTCTGATTTTGCCCATTGCTCTTCTCTTCCTCAAGTTGTCAGCAAGGCACAGTGGTGTCGTTAGCACCCCGAGTTGCTTTAGAAGCTCAAGTGTCCATGGGTGTGGGCTTCCCTACAAGCTGCAACCCTCTTATCAATGCAATGGAAGGGGTACTTATAACCCTCAGTTCTTAGGGTTCTCTGGTGCTAATATGAATATCTCTGAAGCAACCAATTAACTATTACATGTGACCCTCCAACCTCTCTTCCTTCTTCCTAGAAGCCTTCCATGTTAATAAGGGTTGGGGCTTCAGGCTTTCTCACCACTTGATGAAATCCCTCTTTTTCCCTGGGGCTGTAACTCCATGACCTTCTGTGGGCGATACTCTAAGCTCCAAAAGGTTTATGCTTCATGTGCTGAGGAATTTAAAAATTGAATGATTCTCTCCTTCTCCCCTTCCCCTCTCTCTTCCCTTCCCCCCACATCTCTACCTCTCCCCCATCTCTCTCAGGCTCTCTGGAGAATTTTGCTTTCCAGCATATTAAGTTGCCAAATAAAAATGAAAAGTATCTTTGTTGTTTAGTAGATATCTGCTCTTTTCTGGTAGGATCAAAAGCCAGTGTCTTCTCTGATTCTAAAGCCTGTAGGACACAAAGATAAGTATGATACAACAACACAACAACAGACCTGGAAAATTTTTTCCCTTTACAGAATTCCTACTCCTATTACCACTACCAGTGCTTTTACTAACACTGCTCCTTATACTACAGTTGTAAAAATAAATGTTTTTTAAATATTTTATTTATTTATTTGATAGAGAGAAAGAGATCACAAGTAGACAGAGAGGCAGGCAGAGGGAGAGGGGGAAGCAGGCTCCCTGCTGAGCAGAGAGCCCAATTCCAGTCTCGATCCCAGGACCTGAGATCATGACCTGAGCCAAAGACAGAGGCTTTAACTTACTGAGCCACACAGGTGCCCCTAAATATTTTTTACAGACACTTCTCCAAAAAAGACATACAAATGGCTAACAGACACATGAAAAAATGTTCATCATCATTAGCCATCAGAGAGATTCAAATCAAAACCACACTGAGATACCACCTTACACCAGTTAGAATAGCCAAAATCAACAAGATAATAAACAACAAATGTTGGAGAGGGTGTGGAGAAAGGGGAACCCTCTTACACTGTTGGTGGGAATGCAAGTTGGTGCAGCCACTTTGGAAAACAGTGTGGAGATTCCTCAAGAAATTAAAAATAGACCCTGCAATTGCACTACTGGGTATTTACCCCAAAGAAGCAGATGCAGTACAAAGAAGGGCCAAATGTACCCCAATGTTCCTAGGAGCAATGGCCACAATCGCCAAACTGCAGAAAGAACCAAAATACCCTTCAACAGATGAATAGATAAAGAAGATATGGTCCATATATACAGTGGAATATTATGCCTCCATCAGAAAGGATGAATATCCAACTTGTGTATCAACATGGATGGGACTGGAAGAGATTATGCTGAGTGAAATAAGTCAAGCAGAGAGTCAATTATCATATGGTCTCACGTGTGGAGCATAAGGAAAAACATGGAGGGCATTGTGAGAAGGAAGGGAAGGGTGAATGGGGGGAAATCAGAGGGGGCAATGAACCATGAGAGACTGTGGACTCTGAGCAACAAACCGAGGGTTTTGGAGGGGCGGGGGTGGAGGGTTGTGTGAGCGTGGTAGTGGGTATTGAGGAGGGCACGTATTACATGGAGCACTGGGTGTGGTGCATGAACAATTAGTCTTGTAAGACTGAAAAAATAAACGTATTTGGAAAAAAATAAAAAATATATTTTATTTATTTATATGAAAGAGAGAGAGAGAGAACATGAGCTGTGTGAGGGACAGAGGGAGAAGGAGAAGTAGACTCCCTGCTGAGTGGTGAGCCTGAGGCAGAGCTCTTGGGACAGCAAGATCATGACCTGATCCGAAGGCAGCCACTTAACTAAATGAGCCACCCAGGTGCCCCAAGTAAATGTGTTTAAGTAGCAAATGCTTCTTAGTGGGGAGGGATAGGAGACCAAAAGATTATTGGAATGTACCATCCCCCAGGACAGTGTTGGGATTTCTCTATTAATTTTGCTGTAAAATGTTCCCCAATTTCTCAAATAAAAAATGTCCCTTATCATTCATTCATTATTCATTCATTCATTCATTCATTCATTCACTGAGCACATAGATAATGAATGCCTCTTATTCATTAGTCAATTTAGTAGGAACAGGATAGATAGTGACCAATAAGGCAGACATGAAATATATTGTCTTGAAGGGCAAACAAAGAGATACAAATCATTCTGTCTACATTTTGTACATTGCTCTACTATAGGACTCCATCTTTACTGAGCATTTTCTAGAATAACTAACAGTACCATATGCTATGGTAGTGTGCCCTAAAACTCTGTGTCAGTTAAGCCCTAACCATCCCCACACAAACACTTCTGGATGTTTTCATTGTTATCACATCTAAGTTTTAAGTGCATGGCCAGATGAACCAGGAAATGCCCATTTCATCAGGTCAAAGACATGGTCACTGACTTCACATGGCAACTAAGGAAAGAACACATGACTTATATAGCACATATGCCTTAAAAGTCACCCTCCGTTAAATGATCTTATAATTAAACAGCCAGCAGAATCGACACAGGGAACACACCATGAGTTTGGAAACATCATTGGCCCTTTCCGCCTACAACACTTCCAGATAAGGAAGACTGGGGCAAGAATGTTGTGCAATTCTTAGAGGAAGACTTAATCACAAATTTTCAAGTTTTAATCTACAGCACTCCCCTGAGCATTCTTGGAAAGAGAAAATACTTCAGAGCTACTTCTCTCTGCAGCTCCACTCCTTAGAAGCAGAAAAAGGAAAACTAAAGATAGTTACTCTTCTGTGCACCAAATAGTTGAATACTAGCTGATTTCCTGATAAGAAAGCTGTAAGGAGCCTCTAATTCTTAAAGTCCTCCTTGGACCAAACATTTAAGTAAAGTGTTAATTGTAAAAAGTTCAAGAAACAATGAAATAGGAAAAAGTATTAATTCTCTACAATATGTAAAAGGTTTCATTTTGCTTTGGTTTTTATTTATTTTTTCTTTTGGTGGGGACAAAGATTTCTCTCTTAAAAATCAAATCAAGGCAAAGCCCAATGGTGGCAGAAAGATATGCACAAAGGAGAGATTAGTTGGCAGATGAGTCTGTCCAGAGAAGGAATTATAAGAGCTCTTAGGTAGGAAAGGGGAAGAACACCAAACTTTGGAAATGAAAATAAACGTTTTAACCAAGAGGAGGTCTCAGTATTCTTAATAACAAGTAGGAAGATGGTTTTGAAGGACTATTTGAGCAGATGTTGTTTAAAGAAGATTCAAGAGAAGGAGATTACACTGGGAAGGGATTCCACCACAAGCTAGATGATCAAGCTCTCATCTCTACTGTGGGTTTGTGGGGACACAATAACTGGATGCTGATAAATTGCATTTATTTCTCCCAAAAAGCATAAAACATAGAAATGTCATTAATTTTCAAAAAATCACCCTGGGAGACCAAGGAAGCACTATTGATCATGGTGTCCCAAGATTCATCTGGGTGGGGGCACCACCAAGGCCACTCACTCTCTTTATACTTTCAGAGAGTGTGTATCAATGCCAAATACATGCTGAATGCTTTAAAGAATCTACAGAGTCTTGCATGAAGTAACTTGAATACAGTTTTTTTTTTTCCTTTTGGTGGTTTTTTTATTTTTTTTTAAATAAGGTTAAACAAATGTGGGCATTTAAAGTATAAATCTTGGGATATAAATTATCTCCAAAAATATAAATTCTTGGGAAGAATTATAACCAAGTTAATTTATATCTCTATTATATTCAGGTCAGAAAATCGAAAAGATACAAGATGATTGGCAAAATGAATTTTCAAGTTGTGTCTTTAAAGATTATGTCTTTTAAAGATTATGATTATGTTACATGTTGAAGAGGGAGGGACTTATGTTTTCCTCATCTGGATAAAGTTTGAAAAACTGACATAGATTAAAATAATTAGAGTATAATTAGCTTTATGAATACAGAGAAAAATATGAAGTTTTATTAACTATGGAAGGAATGTAGGTTCTTAGCTGCCCAGCCAGTTCACAAAGACAAAGGAGATCAGCTTACAGGGGTTAAATAAACACAGTATTTTATATTATAGTTCAAATGAATCCACTTACAACAAGACTCGGGGCCTAAAATTGGCTTACCAGATGAATGTCTCCGGGGACCTTCAGGAGCCCTGCTCTGAGGTGGGCCACTGGATAGTGAAAGCCACAAGGGTACAACCCAGCCCACTCTCAGGACTATGCTGCAGGCCTTGTAAATCTTGCTTGATTATTTTTTCACATCACTGTATGGTGCATATTCCACGTCCTAAACCTTCTGGGGTTGGGTTTTGTAACTAGTGTAGTGGAAGAAAGGAGTGTGAAAGAGTATGTTCAGGCAAAAAAAAGAAAATCCTTGGGAAGTCTATAGTGAGAACAAGTCATGTGTATTGTGGAGGGGGGAGTCAGTGAAATTCACAACTGCAAAGGGCGCTAGGATTGGATTGGCTGACAACACCACTTTGTGGATTAGTTTTCCAAGATCTAAGCAAATGCACTTGGGGTCAATGTTCCAGCCTGAGACAAGGGGATTCTGCACTGCAGCAGCAGGACAAAAGGCCAAGGGAGAGGCCACCTTTCTGGGTACAGGTCTGCTCTGCCAGAGCCCCTGGATCCAGGAAGACAGTCATGGAGTAAAGTTCCCTTATCGAGTATCCTTTGGCCAACCAGGAGCTTGGTAATGGGCACCCAGTATGGGTTTGCCAGCAACTCCCACAGATTAATATTTTAGGAACCCAGCTAAGCGTGAAAAAAGCATCCACTCAGAGTTAGGAATCACATTTCAAAACTGCAGGGGAAAGAGAGAAAAAAAGTGTTTCTTGAGTGAAGAGGAAGAGACTCATTCATCTGGCTAATACCAGACCCTGGAAACCTGAATCAACTGCAACACAAAAGCATGATGTTGGTCGACACAGATTCCAATGTGTGATCAACAAGACTTGTCCTTTTTAAAGAAATTTCCCTCTAAAGTGTTTCTGGAGCAAAATGGAACATCGTTTAAACTTCCTTTGGTTAAAAAGTGCTTTTCAAGAATGTGTTTCCATATCCAAAACAAAGACTTGAGACTGTTCAAAGTTTTTTGTTTGTTTGTTTGTTTGTTTGGTTTGGTTTGGTTTGGTTTTTATAGGGACCAGGAAGGGCTTTATTCACTGTGTCCATGATATACTTGCTCTCTGCTCACAGAGAAGGGCAGATGGTGGTATTTTCTTTGCCTCACGTGCCTGTTTTGTTCCTTGAGAGTCCCAGGAAACGGGAAGGAGGCCACTCCGTGAGGCTGAGGCTACAGGGCATGAGGAGCATGCCTGCAATTGCACCATCTAAGCAAATAGCTAGGGCCCCTGTCCTGGTCCTCACACCCCAGACCCAGATGGGTTGGCTCCCCCATGACTGATCCCCAGACTTTTCCCACCCCATGCGCCCCCATCCCTGGCTTCCCCCCCAACCCCATTCAGATCCATGCCTCTCTAGGCTCTTCCCAAACCCCCAGCTCTACCCAGATTTAGACTTCCCTGGATGCCCACCCATGCTTCTCTTCATACCCGACTCCCCCACCAGGTATCTGGCTCCACCACCGTACCCCTTGATCATTATCCTACACCCTGGATCCCTACCATTCCTGGATGGCTCCACTGCACCCCTCCACTCCCAGCTTCCCCCACACCTGGCTCCCCCTACCCCTAGTCTCCCTGCCCTCACTCAGGCCTCCCCTTGGGCCCTGGTGCCTCAGACTCCAGGACCCCTGTTCACCCTACACCCCAGCCTGGCTCCCACCCAGACCCAGGCCTGCCTCCCTGGGCTTCTGGCCCTCATCCCTTGTCTGCCCCCTCCCCTGCAGGCTCCTCTCCTCCTCCCGCCCTTCCTCCCTCCCTGGAGCGTTCCCTGCCTGCCTATCATCTTGCTCTAATTGTTTCCAGATTCGTGTGGGAGGTCAGGGCCCGGGAGTGCTGCTTCATGCCAAGTTTATAAACAGAGCAGTGTTTCCAGATGGCCGCTGGCTCCAGCCTGGCGAGCAGGTTGATTGGGACCAGAATAACAACAGGTGGAGAGCAGACAATGAATTCCTTGACACTTATTTACTCCCTTAACTTTTTCTTCTTCTTATAGCCCTCAACTCCATCTGCCGTAGTCACCTCCGACAGATTTCCAAAACTTTCAAATGAACAAGGGGGAGGCAGTGGAATGCAAAAGAAAACAAGTTAATTCCCTAATGAGGGTGGCGAGTTGGATGTGGAAAGCAGCAAGGGAGGTGTGTGGAAATAAGCGATGCAGAGGCATGGAGAGAGAGACATGTACCACAGTGGACACCCCCAGCCAGAAAACAGAACCAGACTATGACCCACGTGGAAAAGAACAATAGCAAGGACTGAGTCATTTGTCAGTGGGTCCAGACAGGCTTTCGGAGGTCCAGAAGAGCTGCAAGTCCTCCTACCCCCAAAATGGCTGCCTAGCCACTCTCTAGTGCAGGCCCAGGGGACCCTAATGTACTCCCCAACTCCTGAATCTGGGCCCTGCCCTACTCCTCAGGCTCCTGTTCTGAGCTACCCCTGCCCACCCAGGGTTCCCACCCAGGGTTTCCACCCATGGTTCTGACCGTGTTCTGCCTGTTAGATGGTAGCCAGGAGTAAGTGGTGTAATTCTTCTGGAGCAAGTATTCTGGGAAATGCCTCATGGTTCTCTGAAGGAGAATTGACCAATGTACTCAGAGCCCATTAAGAAGATATCCAAGGGATTCAAATAGAAGGAAATAGGCTAGAGTTTGGACTGAATATCTGAATCAGTGAAAAGGCACAAAGGGATCTCCTGTGGAAGACATTGAGACCACAAAATAATCTTCAGCTCACAATGGAGAGGGCTGAGAGGTGGCCTGAGGAAGAAGAGCCACACTGGGCCAACTGTTTTATGAAGTGAAATGAAGGGTTTTAGTAAACAGCAGCAGAGGCACCAGATGCCTTTAGTTAAACATGGAATTATACCAGCAAGTTCTGCAGTGATTGAGAAACCTTGCAACAGTTTTATCCATGAGGGAATAAATTACAAATTACACTGTCCGATGAGCTGTCACAAAGGCCCCCCCGACAGGGCTCCAGACAGAAGAGCCCCTCACAGGGATATACATATGCGACCACTCCAGTTGCACATGGGATTGTGCACAGGGCAGAACAGTCTCGAGAGGATGAGGAAGCAGCCAGCGTGCTTCCAGCTAGAAACCAGGCTGGCTTTGTGGCAGAATGATGATGCTTACAGGTTTGAAACCCTGACCTACAAAAGGACTGGCAAAAGAAACGCCTGTGAAAATAAAGCATATAAATATCAAAAGTACGTTTTTAAGTGTCTCTGAGTTAAGGCTAGATTATCTTTCTGAGTCCTTTGAATCTGAGTTTCTACTTATAAAATGTAACCCGACACGCTGGCTTTGAAGATTGGAGATCTGGGACCAGGACTGTGCAATTTATCTGAACTGACAGGGACGTTAGTGCCCAGACGCCAGCTCTGTCCTCCTGTCCATCCATCCCATCTCAGATCCTGACTTACTGACCTACAGGAAAGTCACTACAGCACTGTAATTTGAAATATATCATTGCTCTAGTATTTTTGTTTCTCAGCAAGATAGATATGGAGATCCAGAGAATCTAACGTCCCCACCTAAAATGCAGGACCAGGATAACTTAGTCTTTATGTAGAAAGAATACAAGTTTCTAGATCTTTAATTACCTTCACTGATTTATCTACATAGCAAGCACTCTGAGGTTTTTATCTTGAAAAGCTCCGAGTATTACATAAGGAATTCTTAAGAAAACAAGACACACTTTAAACTAAAGAACAACAAAATGAGTTAGAAGGAATAAACTCATGGCTGGGGGAATGAATGGGGCCAAGGGGGAGGGGGAGAGAGGTAGAAGAGCACGGAGCTGAGAAGCCAAGAGCTCAAGAATCAGCTCACATTCCAGCCCCATAAAGTCACTTGGTGAAGTCAGCTCCGCTTTAGAGGATGTTTACCCCTAGAGGAGCATCTGGGGAAGATGCTGAATGTTTCCTAGAGAGATAGCATTGTTCGTGACAGGTGCCCTATGCATAAATATTGCATATCCCACTGTATTGAGAAATATCAGAAGGAACTGTATTTGTCATAACTAATGAATCCTGGCACATAATCACCCATGTACTAGGGAACAAGTTCTACCCAACAAAAATGAAGTGCCAACAGCTGAAGCGAATTTTGCCCGACATCATCCACATTCATTTGAGTACCTAGTAAGATTACCCTGTGGCTTAAGGCAGCCAAGGCAGAATTCTCTACCATGACCACCCTTGTTATACAGAAGAACTTTTTTCCACTTGTACTCTAAGACTGGGCATGAAATGTTATTCCCAACCACAAAGCCCTGAGACACACCATTGTGGCATCCACTGAATTTACCAGAACAGAGACACACAATTTGTTCCTACAAATTGCAAATACCAGGTTAAACTGAAAGCTACTTTTATAGCTTAAATACTCAACACCCTTCTCTAGATGGTTAGTGGAGTGTGGAATTTGTTTTGGCTCTCTCTGTCTACACAATTAAAATAAGTAGCAAAAAAAGAAAGAGAGAGAGAAATAATTATAACATTTAGAAAATTAAAACATTATCTATGGTAGGTATTTCTTAATTTCACTGATAAATCAGTTTCTATTTTAGAGTTGCGAGTATTAAATCCCATGGGGGTATTCACTTTACCATGTGCCGTCTTGATTTTAAATTTCATTTGAAGGCCAAAATGCAAAACCTAAAAAATAGGAAGAGAAACATTTTCTTCACAGAATTTTATTTTTCCAAATTGGAATTTATTGCACCTTTTCAAACGTAGACCAAAATATTTTAGCAAATGCAATGTGTTTGTTATTTTTATATACTGGTGGTGTTCTTAGGCAGAATAATGAGGCTGTAAAGTAGGTATGCCGAGGTCTAAGTGTACAGAGTGGCTTTAAATCATGGGTGTTTACTAGCACTGCTATCCTACAGAGCACGCTTAAATACTTCCTGAAACGAAACTTATTTAGAAGTTAGCCACACTGCTCTTGCAGTTCACCAGCCAAGCTACTCTTTATGTAATGCCTGAAACACTTCTAACCAGAATTAAGGGTTTTTTTTTTTTTTTCCCCTTATACTTGGCAAGCAGCTGAAAAGGCTAGTGTGGAGGAGGTGAGAAATGCCATTTCCAAATCCTGAAAGCCAAGTAAGCTGTCCATGGTGACTTAACCCAAATCCCCTCACAATGAAGTATTTGTTAGTGCCAAGTTCAGACTTTAAGGATGCAAAGTCAGAGATTTCAAAGTGTGGATGATAAGCACGTCCTTTCCACTACTTTTTTCCTAAGACTTAACCCCTCTAAGCTGTTTCTTCTCTCTGCTTTGCCAAAGCCCATCCCCATTTATGCAATGTTCTCTCAGACAGAAGTCATCGCCTGCCGCACCCAATGCTGGCCACATCTCACTGTAGGGCTGCACCAAACCCTTAGGAAACCCTGGCAAAATGCTTGCAGTTGCAGCCAGCAAGAGAAAACAGTAGCCATTAGTAAAACTAGGTTTGTCTTACATGCTTTTTTCCTTTAACTCAGGGAGACAGTCAATAGAAGATTAGACAACTTCTCTCCAAACCAATCCTAATCCTATTAGGACCTCCGGTTAACACTAGTCTGCATTCCCTAGGTAAGGACATAAAGCAATTAGAGGCTTTATGCTGTGCCTAAGAAACTAGCAAAGTCCATTAAACAGATATTTCCCAAAGCAGTGGTGTTGTAGGTACTCCCAAACAAACCCTACCATCCACCCCTTCAGCAGTGCCTCTTTGTAAATTACTCTTACCCAAATAAGAATTTCAGGTATCCTGTTCCCATGTAGAGTTGGTTTTTGGTCTTAACCTCCAAGTATGCTTCCATGGCAGCATGGCTAAATGTGAACCATGTTTCTAAGCCTTAACTGGAGCAATGAAAATGGAATTGCAATCTGAGTCAAGATTCCTGAACCATGCATCATTTTCAGCTTATACCCAAGAAGGCTGGTGAGTTAAAGTTACTAACCCTTTAGTAAAATCCTTTCTGACAGTGACTCCAAATAATCACAGAGCAAAACAAGTGTGTCTGAATAAGCACCATGAATTAGTAAACAATATTTTCATACTTCTAATTCAGGAATTTTGAGCTACATCTTTTCATGTTATTCAGTTATGCTGCCTTTGAAGCAACTGTTATATGTTAAAAGCAGCCAAGGAAATGGCTCCGACATCATGCATTTCCTGATAAATCAAACTTTGCTCTCAATATAGCTAGTGTATGATAGTCACATAATTTAAAGTTTCTAGGATGACTGTACACTGAAAAGTTAGTGCAAGGCCTCTATTGTTAAAGAATTTTAGCCAAGGATTTGGCCAAACACCAAATCTAATCTACCAGTGAGGGCAGAGATGTGGAGGAGGTCAGGGCAGGGCCAGGGTGTGGGGTGAGGGAATGGGTAGGGGGGAGCCAGTGGGTGGGGGCAGGTTTACACCTTTACTGTGTAGGCAAAGCAAACAGGCTCCTCATTCCCAAAGCCCCTGACCCTATACTGAAAGACCAATATCCAGACACAGCTGACCTGCTCTTTTGCTCTAACTCAAATTCTTTGTCCATCCCTATTAAAGCTGTAGCCATTTAATGAAATTAGGAAAAATGTACTCAGAATGTATTATGAATCCTGGATAAAAGAATCTGTTAAATGCTATTTTGTTTTACTGCAAAGTCACTCTATAACAATAAAACCAGAACTCCTGAAATCTGAAATGAAGATTCTTATTCTATAGAATTGCAAAAGAATGACCTGAGTCAGCAGGGGGTAAAAACAACCTGAACTGGGGATCTGGAGACAAGCCATGAATTTTAAAAAAATTAAGATTAACTCCATTGCAAAGGGAAATAATCCAATTCAAAATGTTTAGATGATATCATGTAAGATATTATGTGAAAGAAAAAGATTTCCCGTTGCATTTTTTGAAATTTTTATTATTTTCATTCAACATCATGGGGCTTCTATAACTTGTAAATGTTTCCCAAAAAAAGAGATTTGTTTTAGTTAGGTGGATACATTGCTTTCAATGTCACAGTCACAGTGATTTATTCAAACAGCTCCATATTTGCTTCTTCTGGAGGTCAGTGCCAACCTTCTTGGTGTTACGGTCATCTCTAAATTCCCCCCTTTCTTCCAACATCCATCACAAATAAAAGGCACCCACCAGTCTCAGGCAAGCCCTGCACAGGATGAGAAACTGCCATTTGTCCTGAAATGCCAAAAAGTTTTCCACATCAGATTTAGTTAAACTTCCTTCCAGGGCATCATTCCCTCTAAGAGATAAACAAGTGAATTGTAAATAATAAAACTGAAATTTGTTGTAACACTGAAATAAATTCTTGGTGCAATTAAAGGAAGTTATTTTATTTGGAAAGGACCAAAAGTTACTGGTGTACCACTTGCTTCTGATAAAGATTCTTAAATGTCCAAAAGGATTAAGAATGTAGTACTTAGTAGTAATAACTGATTCCCAATAAAAGTGATATCTGGCCAAGGACCAACTAAAAGTTATGCAACCCAAATTCAATTCATGACAATTGAGAAGGGCCTGCTTTCCTAAAACTCAAATGTCCTCAGCAGATTTCCTAATAGCTACCTAATGGTTCATTATTCTGGAAAATACAGAGAAAGAAAGGGACAGGACAAGAGAAAGAGAAAGGCAGAGAGGGAGAGAGGAGGGAGAAAGGACACATGAAGGCTTTCTTAGTTTTAAGAAAGATAGCCCTGATTAAGAGTTGAATCTGTTTCAAGGAATCAAGTCATTTACAGCACGTGTGCTAAGTATCCCAGATCAGCCTAATCCACATTTCTCTACAGGAATTCAGACATGCCATCATGAAGCAGGGGAAGTTCTCCAACAGGAGGAATTAGTGTTTTTCTGAGAGAAGCACCAAGGAAAAAGACCGGGCTCTCTTCTGGGAAACCTCAAAGGGAACAGCAAGTTCCTTCTTATGCAAGAGAAAGCCAGAGATCTCAGGTAACTTCTTGACAGCTAAGCCATGGCAGACAGAAAGATGCAGCCATGCACCTGTGCAACACACAGCTGGAGAGGGTAGAGGGCAGGGTAGCCCTCCCTTTTCCAGGCATCAGATCCAGAACCTAATAAATGATACCTAATAGTGCAATTGCACAGGAAACAAACTGAGGGTCGCTGAAGGGTAGGGGAGTGAGAGAATGGGGTAACTGGGTGATGGACATTAAGTAGGGCATATGATGTAATGATCACTGGGTGTTATATACAACTGATGAATCACTGAACTCTACCTCTGAAACTAATAATAACTTTACGTTAATTGACTTTAAATGAAATACAATTTTAAAAAACAAAAAATAAAATAAATGAGTTACAACATTAAGAATACTATAAGAAACTCTTGGGGAACATGCTAAAAAGCTGGCAAAGAGGATCTTCTTC
This sequence comes from Nasua narica, assembly GCA_028533885.1. Taxonomy (NCBI): domain Eukaryota; kingdom Metazoa; phylum Chordata; class Mammalia; order Carnivora; family Procyonidae; genus Nasua; species Nasua narica. The sequence continues at coordinate 95,841,944 of CM052798.1, read as the reverse complement.
CTCTCTTCACTAGGGTTGTGAGGCCTCACACAGTCATCAGGGCAATAGCAGTGGGACATGGAAGCCACAAGACAGCACAAACTGGCATTCATGGCAACCAAAAAGGTGGAACTCTCAAAAATTCTCTGGGAAAAGAGAATTTGGGGACTCAGAGATTCTATTTCAGTTCTGACTCAGAGCAGAAACTCAGGTTGGGTAGCCCATTTCCTACCTCAGGAGTTGAGTACTCCCAAACTAACTTCCAAAACTACCATTTCACACAGAATTTCACAATTGTCCCTGAAGGTCTGTGAGCCGCTAGAGGGCCCGGGCTAGGCCATTTGTGCTTAGCACCTGTAACAATAGGTAGCCTACAGGAGGTAGGCTAGGGAGAGGATGAAAAGAAGACTCTCCTGTAGTCAGACAAAGATGGGTTGGAATTCCTGTTTAGCTGAGTACTTTGAACTGAGGCCCATTTCCTCATTTGTAAAATAAGGATGACACCCCACAACAGGGAAGTTGTAGGGAGTGAAGATATGTGATGTCCAGGGAGCTGTTTGCACAAGGCCTGGCTCTGAGTAGATGCCAGATTCTAATAGCTCCTGGCTCCATCCCAGCTGCTGCTGGCAGTCACAACCCCAAATCTACTCTGGGGATTTATCGGTAAAGGGACAGAAATTATTTCAGAAAATCAAATAAATGTACATTGAAGATTGAATTTATTACATTATTTCAGATAAGAGTTCAAGAAGGTGAAATATTTTTAAATATAAAAACCTAATTCAGAATTGTAGCAATAATTTAAAATTTTTTTTAAGATTTTATTTATTTATTTATTTATTAGGAAAGAGAGAGAGTGAGAGAGAGCATGAGAAGGGAGGTCAGAGTGAGAAGCGGACTCCCCATGGAGCTGGGAGCCCGATGTGGGACTCGATCCCGGGACTCCGGGATCATGACCTGAGCCAAAGGCAGTTGCTTAATCAACTGAGCCACCCAGGCGCCCTGTAGCAATAATTTAAGATGTAAAACATAAAGAGCAGACGTTTTTCGAATTCTAGACTTATAATTTCTTTGAAGTATCTAGCATGTATAAAGCATCAAAACCTGGCTCCCAAACATTGCCAGCACAACCTGTTGATGAGACAAAGCTGAGTTTGTCATTTCTGTGGAAAGGGTAGACACCAGTCCTCAAAGCTGCTGGTGCTTCCAAGAGGGGAAAGCAAGATCATGATTGACTTAGATTTGGGAATTTGACATGAAGTGGGGGTTAGTTAGGAGTGGGGAAGTATTGTGACACAGCAGTCCTGGACATTGGAAACAGCAAGGGGAGAACTTGGAAGTGAAGGATTCCTTTGACTCTTAGGGCATACATAGACTGTCAATGTTTTCCAGGGAAGAGTGGATGGGTCTTTCAGGAAGTCCCTGTAATGAGCAAACAAGCCATTTGCCTGGGCAAGAGATTCCTGGAAGGTAGAGGAATAGCAAAGTACATTAGTGTTAATAGTAGGTGTGGTTGTGGTTCTTGGTGCCCAAGCTGCGTGTGGGGCAACAGTTTATGTCCTCAGCCTCTTTTCTTGTACTCTTCAGCCTGAGAGATAGCATAGATCACTAATCAATATCTGAGCATGTATGCCTATTCAGACTTTCACTGCTATTTGAGGTGAGATCATCTCATACCAGGTGTCTGTTGATACTTACACCAACCTCCATGGTTCCACAACCTCCAGAACTGTCAAATAATTCATTCTTCACTGGATTATTTGATGTAACAGTGGTTATGCCAGCATTTAGGACTCTGGTGATGACACTTCTGGACATTGCTCTAAGACACATACTCAGAGATGGATTATATTCCAAGTGTGTTGTCCACTTCTCAGCCAGGGTTCATGAGGGCCCAGGTTAAACCAAGAGAACATATCCCATCCCCAGTCTAAAGAAAATCAGATATGAGATCATTAGCCAAATAACCTAATTCTCTGATTTCTCACTTTTCTTTCTTTTAATATTAAAGATATAACATTGCTCCCCGCTCCTTGCGGCACATGTTTCCCCGTTGTAGGCACAATGTGATGGGGGTTTTAGATTTCTGGCTGCCTGGACCATTGTGGTATTTGCAATCTAAAACCCCACCAGATGGTTGAGCCCAGTTTCCCAGGAAACTGACTCATTACAAGGAAATGGAACCAGAGGACATTGATGCTCCCATAGAGAAATGGATGCAAAACCAGCAGTGGCTTCAGTTGTACTTTTTACCCAGTTTGTGGTAAACTATACCAGGTTTTGGAATCATACCAAGGATAGACTAAAAATGCAAAAAGTCATATTAAAAACACAAGATTTATAGGCAAACAAAGTTACCGCAAGCCAGGAAGAGGAAAAAATAGCTAGACTAGAGAAGGAATGCAGATTGAACGTGACAATCATGCTCTAGTTCTTTGAATCTGGGGTAGAAGTTGTCTATGTCCAAAGCCCAGCTGTTTCCAGGGGTTGGGGTGGACCCTAAGGACCCTCAGCTTTAGGTTGCCACTAGACACAGTGTTCCTTGGATATGAGGGTGCTGTGTCTCTTTAGCTGAAGCACATGAATACAATAGTCAACCCTGTAAGAGTTCATGGTTGTCCTAGCCACTAATAGTACCTGATAAGCTTTTCCAATGGGATTGTGAACATAATCCCTCAATGAAAAAATCTCTGGCATATAGTTGAAGTTTCAGGGAAACACCAAAGTCAAATAAATGGCATTTCTAGATGACAGACATTTAAAATGGCTATGGTTATCTTTTTTCTTTTTTTTAACAAGTAAACCAATTGAATCTTTTATTAAAAAATTTTTATCTTTTTTTTCTCTTTATGATAATATTTACTAGTTAGCAAGGTATTTCTTAAAGAATTTGAAGTTGGGTTATGTTAGTCTAATAGATTTTAAAATTAGTAACATCAAATGAATCTTAGAAAACATTTTCCAACATATTTGCAAGATTCAAATTTGTGATTGAATTTTTTTCTCCCCAAATATGTTTATTTTAATTTTTCAGTTTGATTTACAAGATTGATTGTTCATGCACCACATCCAGTGCTCCATGCAATACGTGCCCTTCTTGATACCCACTACCAGGCTCACCCGCCCCCTCCCCTCCAAAACCCTCAGTTTGTTGTTGTTCAGAGTCCACAGTCTCTCCTGGTTCATCACCCCCTCTGATTTCCCCCCATTCGCCCTTCCCTTCCTTCTCACGATGCCCTCCATGATTTTCTTTATACTCCACACGTAAGTGAGACCATAAGATAATTGACTCGCTCCGCTTGACTTATTTCACTCCACATAATCTCTTCTAGTCCTGTCCATGTTGATACAAAAGTTGGATATTCATCCTTTCTGATGGAGGCATAATATTTCATTGTATAGATGGACCACATCTTCCTTATCCATTCATCTTATTACTGATCATTCCAAAGTGAAAGATCTGATAAGAATTCATTATAATAACACAGATGACAAAGAAATCTGGTTGTTTCCATGACATGAAAAACAAACATAGAAAAGGCAATCTGCAGTTTTAGACAGAATGTCTATAAGGACAATGATTAAGAGTGTTTCCAAATATAATATACATTATTCTTATAAAATGGATTGTGATATTTATAAAGGTAAAAATATTAAGATGCACAATTATCCAGAGATAACTAGAATAGGTTCTAAACATCAATATGTTAATAAAACTCCCTTGATAGGTCTGATATATATCCCATATTGAAAACACTAGCCAAGAAGATGCTCCATTAAAATTAAAGTGAATTGTGACCGAGTAGACAGTTTAAATAATAATCAAAATTATGGCTGATACTATATTATTGTTACCTAACATCAGGATGCCGAGGGGGAAAAATGTCTGTATATGGATATACATGTATATATGTATCCACACACACATGCATGCACATGCATATCATGGACAGCAAGGCCGTGACCAGTATCTAGTTCCTTCTCATACAGTGTATGACTTCTAAAAAGACTTTAAAATTTTTCCCCATACATATTTAGCATGAAGAAGGCCCAGCATCTCTTCTGACTTGACAACTCTTTCCATGATACTCATAAATAGTAACATATCAAATAATGATATTATTTTAGACATCTCTTTTTTCAAAGTGTAAGAACAAGTCTTCGTGATTTTCTAGGGGTCTGAGAAATCCCATAGTTATAGGTACAAAAGATATCCTGAAGGATATTTCACTTCTTTTTATATTTGAGAATCAATATGAGGAAGGAAAAAAATTTGTCACGAGATCTGAACACTTAAGATAGGATTGTGGGTGCCTGAGAAATAATATTTGGCTACCTGCTTGAAAGTGACAATGAAAAAGTTAAAAAAAGCATAGATAGGTAACATGATTAGCAAAAGTCGTCACTCTTTTGAAAGTAAGGAAGTTCTGTTTTCTAAAATAATCAAGGACATAATACCATTGCCTGACGAATGGATAAAGAAGATGTGGTATCTGTATATACAATAGAATATTAGTCAGCCATCAAAAAGAATGAAATCTTGCCATTTGCAACAACATGCATGGAGCTAGAGTGTATTATGCTAAATGAAATAAGTCAGTAAAGAAGGACAAAAACCATATGATTTCACTCATATGTGGAATTTAAGAAACAGAGCAAAAGCAAAGGGGAAAGAGAGAGAGAGAGAGAAACCAAGAAACAGACCCTTAGCTACAGAGAACAAATGATGGTTACCAGAGGGGAAGTGGATAGCTTGATGCACCTCTTTGGGTGCAAAGAGGTAATGGGGATTAAGGAGTACGTTTGTCATCATGAGCACTAGGTGATGTATGGAATTATTGAATCATTACACTGTATACCTGAAACTAATATAACACTGTATGTTAACTAACTGGAATTAAACATTTTTAAAAAATAATCAAAGACATGTCTTTAGGACAACATAAAACACACAAATACATTCTAGTAGAACAATATCTTGGCAGATTACACAGAAAAAAATATCTTTTCATATTTTAGGTAAAGACAAATACTAAACCAAAGAAACAAATTTATCAAAACTAAGCAAATTTTTTTTAGATTTTAACGCATTGCATAGCTTTTTGGATCCATTCTTTGTGTTGATTTACCTCTACAAGCCAGAAGAGCTTTCTTAATCTTGGGATCAACACCTTGCAAATTCTGTCTTATTGATTAATCATGTCACTTTTTTGTGTATGTTCTCTGTTTACTTAGCCGAGATAAGGCAATTCTTATTTCAATGCCCTTTCTGTTACAGAGTCTATGGCTTCATTATCAAGAAACTCCTTTCAGGCTGAATGACAGAGGTAGAAGCATCTAGCTGTCTTATATGTAAAGTAATAAATTTTTTTCAGGATTCTATTTTGCTTTCATTCTAAGTATAAGGTACTTTCAAAATGCTCCACAAGGTATGAAAGTTCTAGCAATGGAATTATTTCTCAGTTTTACTTTGTGCTTGCATATCAATCTCCAATTTCTGGCTTAACACCACTTACAAAAGTAAGAAGAGAACTGAAATCCGACCCTCAAGAACTGTTCCTGGATGCTATCAACTAGTATTTAAGAGCCTGTCCCAGAGTTCTCCAAACTTTGTCCTTTCTTTGCTTGCAGGACTGAATTAGAGACCAATCTGTTTTTCAGATGGAAGATTTCAGGGGAAGTCTCCAAAAGACATCTTCTAACTATGACAGCTTTTCTAAGCCCTTCTGGTTTCCTACGAAATTTAAGGTCTTTTAAATCATGCTCAAAGCTTCCCATTCTGCTTCTTAGCCTTCTCCTAATAATGAATCAATTGGTATATATTAGGAGGTTCTGGATTATACATTTCTAAAATTATTCTAAATCCCTCTGCAAATGTCTCCTTATTTCTGATGGGTCTTCGGAAAATCTGACAATGGCTCTTGACTCAGGAAAAAAAAAACACAGTGCTTCATAGCAACAGAAAAGGGCTCCCTGTTCTAAGGGAGATTTAACTTTAAGAGACAACTGAGTCTTAAGGGATTCTGGCTGGTCAGAAAGGAAGTAGTGAATTAGAGGGAGAGATGGGGCAGAAAGAATGTACGGTGGGGGAGAGGAACACAGAATAAAGGCTTCCAGGTTCAAATTGGGACTTTAGGAGGATCTAGAAGAGACAGTGGTAGGTTTTTCTTTTGCCTTAGCCAAAGAATCTCTTAAGAAAAAGATTTTTTTTAAAGATTTTTATTTATTTATTAGAGAGCGAGAGACTGAGAATGAGAGGGGAGAAAGTCAGAGGGAGAAGTAGACCTCCCGCAGAGCCGGGAGTTCGATATGGGACTCGATCCCGGGACTCCAGGATCATGACCTGAGCCGAAGGCAGTTGCTCAACCAACTGAGCCACTCAGGCACCCAAGAAAAAGATTTTTAAAACTAAAAAAATCTTTAGATGCTTCTTTGTACTAATTAAAATATGAAGACTATTGGAAGTTTGAACTTTTGCTTTATTTTTCTTTTAAGATTACTCTCAAATAACAATCTTGATTATATCAGAAACTCCACAAATATCCTTGGTTAATACATGCCATTTAGTAAAATAAGCACACAAGTTTGGATTATAATATAAATACATTATTCATGTAGCAGGAGTTCACCCTGGAGGAGGAGGCATGGACTTAACTTTAGTCAAATCCATAAGAGCCTCATAAGGATCTCATAAGGATCTCAGCCATCCAAAGTAGCAGATGGGTCATTCAGCTACAAGCCCCAGACAAGGCTGTGGCTCCAGAAGTATGGAATGGTTTGCAGAGAGATAGCTCCTAGAACCAGACTCTCCTGGACAAAAGATGAGAGTGAGGAAAGTTCTCAAATGCCTCTGATGAGTGACCAAAGGATGCCATGCCAGTCGTAGAACAGACAGACCTTCATAAATTCCTATTTCCAAGGGCTAACTTAAAGAATGGGCTAATTTCAAGTTCCCCCTCAATGAGGGACAAAAAAATGACAGAGACAGGCAGAGACACATAGTAGTTTTATTAATGAGGTAGATTTCCACTATGGATAATCATTTCACAAATCTTATCAGATAGCCAAGTGTAGATAAAGAGCATTCCTTACTCCTAGAAAACAGAATAAACAGTATCTGGGAGCTCACTGACAGAAATAGTTGTTCTAAAGTATATGAGACCCCACCCCTACCCTATACCCCCAGCATCGTGGTCAGGAAAGTCCCCACACCTAGCAGAGGGTTCTACAGCCCTCCAAGGAGAGGGCTGTTTCACAGTGGAATGTTGCCACTGAAAGTACTCTGTGTTAACTGGATCTCAGTGGGACTTCCCAAATGTCAAAATGTCTGGATCCCCAAACATCACCAACATGGCCTATTGATAAGGTGTAGCTGAGTTTGTTGCTTACCAAGGTAAAGTAATTTCACCACACACCAGAGCTAGAGCAGTGCCTCAGAGGAAGGTATTGACTGAAGTTTGGAAGTTTGATCTGAAGCAGGTCAAGTAAGAGTCATGACAGCAGTCCAGGAATGGAGGATACAAGGGAACAACTTCGAAATGAAGGATTCCTTTGACTCTTAGGCCATAAATAATTGACATTTCCTGGGGAAGAGTGGATGGGTCCTTCAGGAATAGTCAAATTATTGCCTGGGCAAGAGATTCATGAGAAAAATAAATTGTGCTAATGAAAGTAGAGGAATAGCATAAAATTATCTTAATGCAGACAGCAGGATGTAATTTCTGTTCTCAGTGTCAAGACAGCATGTGGGGTAAAGGCTCTTAAGAAACTATGATAAATAATATAAGTAAACAATGAAGATAATACACATACTATTATTTAATAAGAATTCAAAAATAAACCTTTGAAAAATTCATGTCAACACTGGGTTTTACAAAGTAAAAAAAAAAATTAATGACTTTTATTGAACACTTACTCAGTGCCCAGCAATTTACAAGTTATCCCATTTATTCCTCACCACAATCAAGTGTTGTTAAGTATCATTCTGGCCATTTTGACAGCTGAGGCAGTTGAGCACCCAAGAAGTAAAATGAGTTGTCTAAGATCACACAGTTAGAAAGTGACGGGGCTTTGACTTACACTCAGGACTTGTGACTCCAAGCCCAGCCTGTTTTACTATATCACAACTGCTTCCAAGCACAAGGAAATTGAAGCAAAAGTTCAGCCACACATATAGAGTAATACTCAACCCAAATGGATGACCCAAGCCAGGAAGCCTCCCAGAATCATCATTTATCACCATCTTTTAAGTCCAGGTCTCCCTCTTTTTCTTCTGACGTCTTCCTTCCCCTTGCAAAGAATGAAGTTTTGCTCAAGTGGAAAAAGAATTCTTTTAAAAGAATCAGTGCTCAGGTAACAGTCTCTGCTCCTGCTAGTTTGCTCAATGGCAGCCATGCAAATACAGGCGTAGTCATGAGACAAAAGTCCTCTCTTGTCTCCAGAGAGCCATAGCATGCACATTTCTCACACTGTGACTTATATTTCCAGGCAGCATATCAAGTTACAGCATGAGTGGGAAAAGAACTTCCTCCTTGGATATGACCTCACTGGAGCCACTAGGGGATCAAGAGAAAAGAGGATGGTTGCCAGTTCTGGGTGGCTCCAGGACATCCAAGGGAAAGCCATCAAAGACAGCTGATTTTTTTTTGTCTTCTCCAGAGTTTTCAATGTGTATCTGAGTCAGGCTCCAATGAGGAGAGGATGTGCATACTCTCAGCCAAGAAGGGCCTTCTCCATGCTCATGAGACCCACAGTGAGCTCTCTTCTGAGATGTGTGGGAGACACATGTGGTGCTGGAACTGCCTGAGTCATTTTTCACAGGCTCTTATTGTTCATATGCTCAGAGTTGGACTCTTTCAGAAAAGCCGAAATCTGTGAGTGACATATCATCCTCATTTTGATGATAAGTGAGACTCAAGAGAAGTTAAATATACTGCCCCTATGTCTCAGACTTCAAGAGATGTTTTTACAAGGCTTTGGCCACAAATAGGACAGTGCAGCTTCACCCTTTAGGGGATGCACAAAAGCACATCAGAGGCACAAATTGTCCTTTCTCATCCCCAGCTCAGAGCCCGAAGCACAAGTGCCTGCCATGAGGGAGCAGGAGGCTCATGCAGGAGGCATGGTCAAGGTCTCAAGAGGGAGCAGTCATTTGTGCTAAACCTCCATAGACAATAGGAATGGCCCACAAAGACTGTGTGGAGAAGAGGAGCTCAGGAGTCCACTCAAGTCTGGTGGGAAGTAGCAGAGTCACCAATAATAAGAGTAACAGTAATAATACTACATCATTTACTAAAGCAAGAGCCTTAAATCTGTGACTTCATTTAGTTCTTATTAAATAAATACTGAATTCTTACTAGTGGAGATGAATCATCTCGATTTCAGAGCTACACATCGATAGCACCTTTACTAAGTTCCCAATTGCCCACCTATGTTGCTTGCTGGTAGCAAAGCCCGGGTTTGAAGTTGCACCTACTATCCAATGCTTATGTCCTTTCCCTGTGCCAGTCTGCCTTCCCTTCTACTGTTCAATCAATGGGGCCTAATCCAGTATGGTCTTGGCATGAAGCCAGGCAGAGCCACTGGGTGCAATGACTCCAATTAAAAGTGGCCTCAATCATAGTGACCGCCCACTGAATCACTGATGAGTGAACCATTTTGCTTTCGCCTTTTACTTTTTGGTATTTTATTTTATTTTTGCAGCAGTTACCTTGTAAGGTAACTATTATTATCCCCACTTCATGGGTAAGAAAACCAAGATTCAGTATTTTTACTGATAGGGCAAAGCTTCAAATGGTTTTTGACCACTAACCAAGACACTCTTAGACAAAGTAGAACTATGAATCTTGCCCCAGTTAGCTCATTTCATTCGCTAGAATTTGTCCTTATATACTATACAAAATTTAGGTTCCATTGTTTGATTTCAAGTGTATTCACGTTTTTCTTACCAAAAATGAAAACTAGTTAGTCAACACTTTCTTCTATTTCTTCCCTTCACGGAAGCTGAACTAATGCTAAATTCTTGAGTTTTAAATTGTTTTTGCCTTTAAGTTTATCCTCAAAAACCTCTAGTGTATGCTGGAGCAGTTGGTGCGGAGTTTAGAACAAGTGAAATAATCCCCGGTTCCTATTCCTGTTGATTTGCTGGTGTGTGTCTACCCTCCTATCCATTCACAGGAGCAGCAAGACTCAGAGCTGGGGTCTGTGTGGGGTCTTCAAAGGATGTAGGAATACAGTCAACACTTTTCTTATGCAAAATGTGAATTGTTACCCTCTTATCTAATCCCTCCACTACTATTAAACTTTGTTACTTTCTGATTTGTTGTTTCTGATCTTTTTGCAGTAAATGGGATTAGTTCAGTAATTCATTGGATTTAAAAGTACTGTGGTAGGGGCATCTAGGTGGCTCAGTCAGTTAAGCAGCTGACTCTTGATTTTGACTCAGGTTATCATCTCAGGGTCTTGGGATTGAGCCCCCACATCAGGTTCCATACTCAGTGGGGAATCTGCTTCTCTTCCTCTGCCCCTTCCCCTGCTCTCCCTCTCTAAAATAAATGAATAAATACATGAATAAATCTTTTTAAAAAAAGTACTACAGGGGCGCCTGGGTGACTCAGTGGGTTAAAGCCTCTGCCTTTGGCTCAGGTCGTGATCTTGGGGTCTTGGGATTGAGCCCTGCATCTGCCTCCCTGCTCCGTGGGGAACCTGTTTCCCACTCTCTCTCTCTCTCTCTCTGCCTACCTCTCTGCCTGCTTGTGATCTCTTTCTCTCTGTCAAAAAAAATAAATAAACAAAATATTAAAAAAAAAGTACTGCAGTAGTAGCCTCCATGTATTCATGTATCTTGAGAGAGTGATAACATAGTATTACTAATAATGAAAATCCCATTTCCATTATAACTCAAGTTCATCCTAGTTAAGTGAATTGGAAACAATGTATATATCCTTTTGGTTTGTTCCCATGAGCTGAAGGATTGCACAAGCATCACTTTTGTCTCTGGCTCCTTCCCTGATTCTATTCTCTTCTTTTTGTCAGCAAGTGAGGTGGAATGAACCCAAAGACAGGATACCAAAAAAAAAAAAAGTTCAACTTCAATGAAAAATGATTCATTGTCTATAGCACACCTTTCCAGAGTCTGATTCACTCCTTGCTCATTGTAATCGAGCTATTTCACCTCTTTGTAAACTATTACACCTCTTTGTAAACTATAGGAAAGGATTGATGGGAAAATTTGCCTTATTCTATAGAATTTCAGTAGATTTCACTGTTCCTGAAAACAAAATATAAAAAATTTAAAAAATTAGTTTTTTCTCCATTTATAATTCAACTCATTTACTCCAAATAAATTTGTGTTGTAATTGTTGTTTTGACTTTCCTTTGGACTAATTTTAATATCTGTCTAGTTCCTTCATTGATTATGAAGTAAAATAAAATCTTCAACATGTGTTCATTTTTATAGCTGTAGGAGAATCTGGCTTTTACCTTTTCCTGAAAATTATGACAGAGATTTTGACAGAGATTGCTTCAACCTTGGCCAGTACTATAATGTGCAAAATGAATGTGGCATTATTCATTTCTAATCTGGACTTCACAAATTCTTCATAGAACCTCTTTGTGTAACCTAATCGAGTTTCTCATAACATTTTGATATCTATATTTAAGTGATTTTTCTTGATTATGCCATGTACTTCTTAAATTAATTGCAATGTATTGCTACCATTGGGATGGAATGTGCCCAAGAATACTGGCCAGAGTGTTTCATTTCAATAATAGAACTACACAATCAATGATCTTGGTTTTTTTAGTGGAAAAAAAATGAAATGGGTGAAGAAATATTATGAAATATTTTAAGAGTTATGTGGAAAATTTTCTAGATAAAGAATATGGTAAAAAAAAGGATATGGTTCAAACATTCAAACATTAGATTTTCAAGAAATATCTTACTCTGAATGTATTCTCAATAATAACATTGAAATAACTCCATAGGTGGAAAAAGTCTCTAGTTCTTTGTAAAGGAGAATATATTTATAATGTCTGCAGTCCTTAATGAATACATTTAGGAAATCATATTATTAAAGTGTTTTGAGGCAGATTCAGTTCACCTGCATACAAAGCAACATTCATTTAAAGTAATTTTAAGTCTGATAATTCAGAGGAAAGCAAATTGGTTTAAACAATCTTCTGCAGGATAGATTTAAAATGTTATTGAAGTAACTGAAGATTAAGAAAGTAATTAGTTGACAGGTCATTGATTACTGCATTGTTTAACAAAGAACATCATTTACTTCAAGATTTCTGTATATCTGAAAATTAGTACTAAAATAAAAAAATTGAGGACTACAAATTAATTATATCCTAAAAATTTTATGGCAGATAGCAAAAAAAGGATAATTCTTAATGTAATCTGTTAATTTTTCTTCAATTCATTCCCTGAATAGTAAAAAGGACTTGCATCATTAACTTTTTAAAAGCAGTTGGCTATAAACATAAATCTTTTTTGAAACAATAAATGGAGGGGCACCTGGGTGGCTCGGTGGGTTGGAGCCTCTGCTTTCAGCTCAAGTCATGATCTCAGGGTCCTGGGATCGAGCCCCGCATCGGGCTCTCTGCTCAGCGGGAAGCCTGCTTCCCCCTCTCTCTCTGCCTGCCTCTCTGCCTACTTGTGCTCTCTCTCTGTCAAATAAATAACATCTTAAAAAAAAAAGAAACAATAAATGGAAACTGATTTCCAGTAAATCTTCTCTAAATATCCAAAGTGTTTGGAAACAGAAGTGAGACAAACACCTTTGCATAACCAGCACTGCCCCTCTGTAGAGCACATTAAATTAAAACAAACATGTAATTGAGAAGCAAGGGAGCTACAAGAAACATGTTTCTGCCACTATTAAAAATGCCTGGATGCTAAACAAGCAAGCAGTGGAACAAAGTTCAAATACACTTCACAAAAAAGGAAACATTCATGAATCAATTAATATCATGAAATCTTCCCCATCCCAAAACTGCCTACTCCCAAGAACAGAGCTCTTATTCCCATATGTCATGAAATATTAAGCAATATTTATCAGAGAATACTACACATAAAACAATAGATACAACCTCCTGTATTCTCTTCTATTTCATCCTCAAAGCTAAAATTCTTTCCTCTCCACATTTAATGCACCAGGTTTTACCCAACTTTCTCCAATAGCTAGATGCATAAGCTGAGTCCTAGACTGAGAGCAAAGCACCACTCTTCTCTATCTCAGGAAAAGAACAGCCCCATCAACAACAAAGGCAGTATGAAGTTAATGAAGAGAAATATCTAAATCAATAATGTGTTACCATGGTACTTTATTCTCAGTTCAAAGTCATCCAGCCTTCCTGCAACTGTTTGATCATGTTCACCAGTTGGTATCAAACTCCTGAGGCTCACCCCAGGGTTGTCTGTCACAGGGATTTCTTCATCCAGGGGAGTGAGCACCCAGAGGCACATTTACAGCCCCCTAGGGTATGAAAGGAAAGATTGGCACTTTTATTTATATTTCTTTTTACTAAAATAAAATAAGAAAATAGCACTTTCTTCATTTTTAATAAGCGGTTGACTACAGGATATATATATAATGTATATATGACACTCATGAAGAAAAAGTCATATAATAACTATGTGTGAGATATTACTCAGCCATAAAAAAGAATGCAATCTTGCCATTTGCAATGATACAGATAGAGCTAGATAGTATAATGCTAAGCAGAATAAGTCAGTCAGAGAAAAACAAATACCATGTGATCTCACTCATATGTAGAATTTAAGAAACAAAATAAATAAGAAAAGGGGGGAAAAAGAGAGAGAGAGAGAGAGACAAACCATGAAACAGACTCTAACTATAAAGAACAAACCAATGGTTACCAGAGGAGAGGTAGATAGGGGATGGGTGAAATAGGTGATAGGGATTAAAGGATATACTTATCATGATGAAAACAATTACATAAAATAATAATAACAATAGATGGCATTTATAAGGCCTTCCTGTATGCCAAATACTTTGTAACTGTGTATCTGTGGGGTTGGCTTCTTGACTCTTCACAAAAGCCACATCCACACCAAAGCCCTTCAGGGAATGAGAAGGCACTGTTAATGACTGAACTATGGCAACATTTTATTCATTTGGACCGGCCCAAGTAATAGGCATATAGAGCACTGTATCTCTGGAAGCAATGTCCAGGTGCAATAACTGACTAGTTAAGGTCACATGCACAGACCAGTAGAGGTTAGGTTCTAAGCTCAGCTCTCAACCATACTGCTGCATTGCATGATGGAAATCCAAATAAATCACTAAATAACCTGAATGACAAGGGGCTGAGATAAAAACAAACAAAAAACAAACAAAACATATGTAGGGACAAGATGAAATAGGCTCATCCTCCCTACCACCCCACACCCCACACCCCACACCCCTGTAATTAAGCACAAGTACAAACCCTGGGGTGATGCACCAGGCAATTCCAGGAAGACTCTGAGAAAAGGTGAAAGGAAGGCAGGTAGGCCCAGAACTCAAGGTGGGAAAAGGAGCACAGCACTTGGCCTCAGTCCCCACCCAGTCGAAGAAGGCTACCATGCATGGTGTTTCTCGACTTCCACCCAGCAACAGAGGGTGTCCAGGTATGTTCAACCCCAGATGAAACAAGGGTCATTTGACAACACCAAGTGAACCACTGGCAGGCATCCACTGAAGCTCTAGCAGAAATCAGTGGCTGGCCAGGGGGCTTTCCTTCCTACTAGGCCTGAGAGTCCCCTTTCCTGATGAGACACACCTCTGAAGGAGTGGAACCAGAGAGGACCGATCACAGCAAAGGCCAGGTGAGAACAGTCTATCACAAATAGCGGAGGGCTCTCTGGCTCTGCCCAGACACACCTGGGCAGCCTGGAACATAAATGCAGGGATCCCACCACACCCCACTCCCGCTGAGAAACATGTATCAGTGGACCTTGAAAAGTGCCTGCCACATCTTAGGACATACCAGCAGGGACCAGTAAGCACCCCCAGGAACCAGAAAAACCAAACAGATCAAAATAACATTGCGAAGACTCTGAAAATTAAACTGCTGTTGGAGCCACAGTCCACAAAAATAGTTTAAGACTTTGTACTAAACCTAAACAGGGTGAGCGTCTGCTATAATGTAAGGTGTAAATAAGGCCCAGAGACTCCTGATATAATAGATAAAATGTCCAAAATACAACTGAAATTCACTTGTCATACTGAGAAGAAAATAACAACTCAAATGAAAAAAGATGATAAACTAATGCTACCAATGATATTAATCAGATATTGGAATTATTTGACAAGGATTTTAAAGAAGCCATCATAAAAAAATGTTTCAATAATTACAAATTCCCTTGAAACAAATGAAAAAGCAAATCTCAGAAAAGAAAGAACAGATAAAAAAGAATTAAATGAAAATTATAAAATTGAAAAACAGAATAATGGAAATGAAAAGTGGTCATTATGAGGCCAATCTTTAAAGATTGGATATAGAGAGTACTTCAAAGTAAAAGGAAATGATAGAAGAAAGAATAGAAAAAGAAGAATTAGGAAGAAAGAAGGAAAAACAGGAAGAGTAGACATGGATACATACACTAGATAATCTTTTCCCTCATGAGTTGTATAAATGATATTTGATAATTGAAATAAAAGTCATAACACCTTCTAATTCATAAGAAAATGATATTTAAAAGCACTGAAGGAAAACAGGACTCTATAGAAATAAAGTTTCCACTCTTTATTAAAGATGGTACAATATTGATATGAGTCAACTATTATATGTTACATATGTATATTTTAATACCCAGAGAAAACATTATAAAAACTATATAAAGAGGGGCACCTGGGTGGCTCAGTTGGTTAAGTGTCTGCCTTTAGCTTCAGTCATGATCCCAGGGTCCTGGGACTGAGCCCTGTGTCAGGAGCAAGGAGTCTGCTTATCCCTCTCCTTCTGGCCTCCCCACCCTGCTCATGCTCTCTTTCTCTCTCAAATAAATAAATAAAATATTTTTAAAAACTATACAAAAAGATACACTAAAATACTGAGGATAAATCGAGTTGGAATCCTAAGATAATGTTCAAGTAGCCCATAAAAAAAGGAAGAAAAAAAACAGAAGGTCAAGAACTTGAGAAAACAAAAGATAAAGTGCAACTTTTATGTACTAACACAACCAATAATCACCTAAATATAAATTGTCCAGATACACTAATCAAAAAAATAAAAATATATATATATATTAGCAGAGTGAAAAACTAAACATGATCCAATTACATGATTGGATCTTACAAAAAACTCTTCTTATTTAATAATAAAGTAGGTTGAAAACAAAAAGATGGAAATATACTTATCATATAAATATTAATATAATATTATATTAATTTATATATTAATATAATATATAAATTATATTTATATATAATAATATATAATATAATATATAATAATATATATTATATAATATTATATAATAATATATAATAATAATTAATTAATATAAATATTAATTTTAAAAAAGTAGTAGCTTTATTAATGTCTGATAAAGTAGACTTCAGAGCAAAAAAAATTGCTAGAGAAAAAAAAGACATATATATTGATGAAAAAGATCAATCCACCAGGAAGAAATAATGATCCTAAGGAAAGGAGAAATACACTAATCTACACAAATAGTTGACAGTTTCAAATGCCTCTCTTAGCAACTGCTGGCACTACTAGATAGAATTCTGCGAGGATATAAAGGACCTGAAAAACAAAGTCAACCAAGAGGATCTAATTGACTGATATACAAAATACTAAATAGCAGCAGCAGAATAATTATTTTTTTCAAGTGTACCTGGAACCTTCTCTAATATAGTCCATGTGTTAGGTGATAAAACAAACATCAACAAATTTAGAAAACTTAAAATCATACAGAATGTGTTCTCTCTCCATGACAGAAATCAATAACAAAAGAAAACAGAAAAATCTTTAAACTTTTGAATAACCCATGGATCCTAAAGGAATTCTCAACAAACATTATGTTTGAAAACAGAGCAGACTGAAAAAAAATGCCATATTTCAAAATAGTAAGATGCAGTCAAAGCAATAAAGAGAGACATTTATAGCACTAAATACATAGAAACAAGAAAAGGCTTAAGTTCCTACCTTAAGAATCTAGGGAAAGAAAAGAAAAAAATAAATCTTAAGAAATCCCAAAGTAAGAAATAATATAAAAGCAGAAATCAATGGAATTGAAAATAGGAAAATAGTAGAGAAGATCAATGAAACAAAAAATTAGTACTATGAAAACAACTAATAAAATTGACAAACCTATAGCAAGGCTGACAAAAGACACAACTCACAAACAGGAGATATGACTACAGATCCCGTAGTTATTAAAAGAGAATAAGAAAAATACTATAAACAAATTTATATTAATACATATTATATTACATGTATACATATATATATTATATACATATATATTTACATTATATACATTATATTATATATATAATGTATATATATACATTATATTACATTATATACATATATATAATATAATACAAAATTATATTAATACATAATACATTAATACAAGAAATAGACCAATTCTTTGAAAACCACAAACTACCAAATATCATGCAACATAAAAATGGCAATCTGAATAGTCCTATAACCATTAAGGACATTGAATTCACAATTAAAAATCTGCAAGAGGGGAAAAAATCTCCAAGACAAAAGTTTTCACTAGACAGAAGAATTATACCAAATATTTAAAGAAAAATTGAAACTAATACTACACAACCTCTTCCAAATAAAGAAAAAAAAAAAGATACACTTCCCAATACATTTTCTGATGCCAATATTATCCTAAAAACAAACCAAAGTTCAAATAATAATAATAATGATAATGATACTATAGATTAATATAGCAATGAAGTTAGATGCAAAAACCCTTAATAAAATATCTGCGTATTAAATTCAACAATGCATAAAAAGAATAATACCAAATTGGATTGTTCCAAGTATGCAAGGCTAGCTTGGTATTTGAAAATCAATCAACATATTCCACCATATCAACAAAAGAAGAAAAATCATATTAATTGAAGCAAAGAACACATCTAACAAAATACCATACTCATTCATGATAAAAATAAGATAAATAAGGAATAAAGGGGAATTACTTAATAAATTGCATCTAGCATCTACAAAAAAGCCTACAGCTAACATCATTCTTAATGATGAAAAACTGAACATTTTTTCCCTAAGATCAGTAACAATTTTATTCAACATAGTACTGGAAGTTCTGCCACTGCAAGAACAGGAAAAGGAAACAAAAGCCATACATGTCGGAAAGAAGAAGATAAAAGTGTCCATGTCTAGGAGGAGGAGCAAGATGGCAGGGGAGTAGGAGGCTGAGATAGCATCAGATCCCAGAAGTTCAGCTAGATAGTTATCAAACCATTCTAAACACCTAAAAAAAAAATTCATGGAAACAAATGAAAATGAACAACTATTCATTTTGAACAACTGTTCAAAATCTTTGGGACACAGCAAAGACACACCTTTCTTCCTGAGAGGAAAGTATATAGCAATACAAGCCTTTCTCTAGAAACAAGAAAGATCTCAAATACACAACCTAACCCTACACCTAAAGGAGTTGGAGAAAGAACAGCAAATAAACCCTACACCCAGGAGGAGAAGAAAAATAATAAAGATCAGAGCAGAAATCAATGAAATAGAAACCAAAAGAATATAAGGAAAAAATCAATGAAACTAGGAGCTGGTTCTTTGAAAGAATTAATAAGATTGATAACCCCCTGGACAGACTTATCAAAAAGAAAAGAGAAAGGACCCAAATTAAGAAAATCATGAATGAGGGGCACCTGGGTGGCTCAGATGGTTAAGCGTTGCCTTTGTTAAGCTCAGGTCATGATCTCCAGGTCCTGGGATCGAGCCCCGCATCGAGCTCCCAGCTCAGCAGGGAGCCTGCTTCTCCTTCTCCCTCTGCCTCTCCCCCTGTTTGTGCTCTCTCTCTCTGACTCTGTATCTCTTGCAAATGAATAAATTTAAAAAATTAAAATAAAATAAAATAAATAAATAAAATAAAATAAAACAATGAATGAAAGAGGAGAGATAACAACCAACACCAAAGAAATACAAACAATTATGAGAACATATTATGAGCAACTATATGCCAGCAAATTAGATAATCTGGAAGAAATGGATGCATTTCTAGAGACACATAAACTACCAAAACTGAACCAGGAAGAAATAGAAAACCTGAATAGACCCATAACCAGTAAGGAGATTGAAGCAGTCATCAAAAATCTCCCAATAAACAAGAGCCCAGGGCCAGATGGCTTCCCAGGGGAATTCTACCAAACATTTAAAGAAGAATTAATACCTATTCTCCTGACATTGTTCCAAAAAATAGAAATGGAAGGGAAACTTCCAAACTCATTTTATGGGGCTAGCATTACCTTGATCCCCAAACCAGACAAAGACCCCATCAAAAAGGAGAATTACACACCAATATCCTTGATGAACACAGATGTAAAAATTCTCAGCAAAATACTAGCCAAAAGGATCCAACAGTACATTAAAAAGTTTATTTATCATAACCAAGTGGGATTTATTCCTGGGATACAAGGTTGGTTCAACATCTGCTAATCAATCATTGTGATACAATACATTAATAAAAGAAAGAACAAGAACCATATGATACTCTCAAAAAGAATGAAAAAGCACTTGACAAAGTACAACATCCTTTCTTTATCAAAACTCTTCAAGTGTAGGGATAAAAGGTACATACTCAGTATCATCAAAGCCATCTATGAAAAACCCACAGCGAATATCATCTTCAATGGGGAAAAACTGAGAAGCTTTTCCCCTGAGATCAGGAACATGGCAGGACTGTCCACTATCACCACTGCTATTCAACATAGTCCTAGAAGTCCTAGCCTCAGCAATCAGACAACAAAAAGAAATAAAAGGCATCCAAATAGGCAAAGAAGAAGTCAAACTCTCACTCTTTGCAGATGATATGATACTTTATGTGGAAAACCCAGAAGACTCCACTCCAAAACTGCTAGAACTCATACAGGAATTCAATAATGTGTCAGGATATAGAATCAATGTACAGAAATCAGTTGCATTTCTCTACATCAATAGGACAGAAGAAAGAGAAATTAAGGAGTCAATCCCATTTACATTTGCACCCAAAACCATGAGATACCTAGGAATAAACCTAACCAAAGAAGCAAAAAAATCTGTACTCAGAAAACTATAAAGTGCTCATGAAAGAAATTGAGGAAGACACAAAGAAGTGGAAAAACATTCCATACTCATGGATTGGAAGAAAAAATATTGTGAAAATGTCTATGCTACATAAAGCAATCTATACATTAAAGCAATCCCTATCAAAATACCATCAATTTATTTCAAAGAAATGGAACAAATAATCCTAAAATTTATATGGAACCAGAAAAGACCACGAATAGCCAGAGGAATGTTAAAAAAGAAAACCAAAGTCATCAGCATCACAATTCCAGACTTCAAGTCTATGACAAAGCTGTAATCATCAAGACAATGTGGTACTGGCACAAAAGCAGACACATAGATCAATGGGACGGAATAGAGAGCTCAGAAATGAAACCCTCAACTCTATGGTCAACTAATCTTCGACAAGGCAGGAAAGTATATCCAATGGAAAAAAGACATCTCTTCAAATGGTGTTGGGAAAATTGGAAAGCCACATGCAGAAGAACGAAACTGGACAATTTTCTTACACCACACACAAAAATAAACTCAAAATGGATGAAAGACCTCAATGTGAGACAGGAATCTATCAAAATCCTGGAGGAGAACACAGGCAGCAACCTCTTCAACCTCAGCTGCAGCAACTTCTTCCTAGAAATATCTCCAAAGGCAAGGGAAGCAAGGGCAAAAATGAACTATTGGGACTTCATCAAGATCAAAAGATTTTGCACAGCAAAAGAAACAGTTAACAAAACCAAAAGACAACTGACAGAATGGGAGAAGATATTCACAAATGACATCAGATAAAGGGCTAGTATCCAAAATCTATAAAGAACTTCTCAAACTTTCACAAACCAAAGAACAAAGAATCCGATCAAGAAATGGGCAGAAGATATGACCAGACATTTCTGCAAAGAGGACATCAAAATGGTCAACAGACACATGAAAAAGTTCTCAACATCACTTAGCATCAGAGAAATATAAATCAAAACCACAGTGAGATACCACCTCACACCAGTCAGAATGGCTAAAATGAACAAGTCAGGAAACAACAGATGTTGGCAAGGATGTGGAGAAAGGGGAACTATCCTACACTGTTGGTGGGAATCAAGCTGGTACAGCCACTCTGGAAAACAGTATGGAGTTTCCTCAGAAAGTTAAAAATAGAACTACCCTATGACCCAGCAATTGCACTACTGGGTATTTACCCTAAGGATACAAATGTAGTGATCCAAAGGGGCCCGTGCACCTGAATATTTATAGTAGCAATGTCCACAATAGCCAAACTATGGAAAGAACCTAGATGTCCATCAACAGATGAATGGAACCTAGATGTCCATCAACAGATGAATGGAACCTAGATGTCCATCAACAGAAAGAAGATGTGGTATATATATATATATATATATATATATATATACACAATGGAATACTATGCAGCCATTAAAAGAAATGAAATCTTGCCATTTGCAATGAAGTGGATGGAACTAGAGGGTATTTTGCTAAGCGAAGTAGGTCAATTAGAGAAAGAAAATTATATGATCTCTCTGATATGAAGAATTTGAGAGGTAGAGCAGGTGGTCATGGAGGGTTGGGGAGGGAAATGAAACAAGATGGTATCGGGAAGGAGACAAAGCATAAGAGATTCCTAAACTCATGGAACAAACCGAGGGTGGCTGAGGGCTAGGGGGATAAGGATAGGGAGGCTGTGTTATGGACACTGAGGAGGATATGTATTATGGTAAGTACTATGAAATGTGTAAGCCTGATGATTCACAGACATGTACCCCGGGGCAAATAATACATGTTAATAAAAAGAAAACTGTGTCTATAGATGACATGATCGTCTAAATAGAATCCAAAAGAATATACCAAAAATCTCCTAGAAATAAAAAATAATTTCAACAAAGTTTCAGGATATAAGATCAGCCCACAATAATCAATCACATTTCTACATACTAGTAATGAACATTTGGTAAATAAAATTAAAACAAATTATCATTGACAATCACTCCAAAGTAAAGGAAATACTTAGATATACACTTAACAAAATACGTACAGGAACTCTATACTGCAAATTACAAAATGCTAAAGAATAAAATAAAAGAAGACATAAATAAAAGAAGACATGAACGTACCATGTTCATGAATTGGAAATTCAACATTGTAGAGATGTCAAGTCTCCCCAAATGGGTCTAAAGGTTTAATTTAATTCTTATCCTATATCTAAAAGGTTTTATTATAGATGACAAGCTTATTCTAAAAATTTTTATAGAAAACCACAAGCAAAGTTAAAATAATCTTGAAAAAAGAAGAAAGTAGAAGTACTCTATCTGGTATCAAGTCTTACACCTACAGTGATCAAGATAATGCAGTGTTGCAAAGGAACAAACACAAAGATCAATAGGATAAAACAGAGAACCCAGCAATAGCACCAGAAAAATATTCTCAAATGACTTTTGACAAAGGTGCAGAAGTAATTCAGTGAAGGAAAGCTAACATTCTCAAGAAATGACACTGATAAAACTGACATCTTGGGGTGAAGGGGAATTAATCTCAACCTAAACCTTTTATACAAAAAATAATCCAAACTGTATAAAAAACCTAAGTGTAAAAGACACAACTCTAAAATTTTTATAAAAGACATGGGAGAAAACTTTTAGGATCCAGAGTTAGAAAAAGAGTTCTTAAACCTGACACCAAAAGCATATCAGTTAAAGGAAAAGTTGATAAATTGGACTTCACCAAAACTAAACACTTTTGTTCTGTGAAAGCCAATGTGAAAAGGATGAAAAAACAAGCTTCAGACTGGGAAAAAATATTTGCAAACCATGTATTTGACAAAGGATTAGTATCCAAAATATATAAAGATCTCTCAAAATTCAACAGTAATTAATAATAATAATTCTTTTAAAAATGAGCAACATAAAGAGGATATACTGAAGGGGATATGTGCATGGCAAATAAACACAAGAAAAGATGGTCAATATGATTAGCCATTAGAGAAATGAAAATTTGTCTGAATGAAAAGAGTGACAACAGCAAATGTTGACAAGGATGTGTAGAAACTGGATCATTCATACATTGCTGGTGGGAATTAAAAATGGTACAGTCATTCTTAAAACAATTTGGCAGTTTCTTATGAAATTAAACATTGAACTACCACACAACTCAGCCACAGTACTTTTGAACATATATCCCAGAGAAATGAAAACCTATGTCTTCAAAAACCTGTACACAATGTTATAGCAGCTTTATTTGTAACAGCCAAACACTAGAATCAGCTCAAATACCTTTCAGCAAGTGAATGAATTAAAAAAAAATATGGTACAAACATACTATAGAATAGTATACAGCAATAAAAATCAACAAACTATTGGGGCACTCAGGTGGCTCAGTCAGTTGAGTGTCCAACTCCTGATTCTGGCTCAGGTCATGATCTTAGGGTCATGAGATCAAGCCCTGTGTCAGTCTCCACACTAAGCATAGAGTCTGCTTGAGATCCTCTCTTTCCTTCTGTCCTCCCCACTGGCTCTTTCTCTCTCTTTTTCAAATAAATAAAATCATTTAAAAAACAACAACGGTAAACTACTGATACATGCAACAACTTGGATGAACCTCCACAGTGTGCTGAGTGAAAAAAGGCAATCCCAAAAGTTTCATACTGTGTGATTCTATGCATATAATATTTTGGTATGACAAAATTTCAGAAATAAAGCACAGATTAGTGGTTGCCAAGGACCAGGAAACAAGGGAGAGAGAGAGAGAGAGAGGGAAGTGAGTATGGTCATAGAAGAGCTACAGGAGGGATCCTCATGGGGAAGGAACTATTTTAGTGTCTTGACTATGGGGTGTACATAAGAGCCACACAAGTGTTAAAATTATATAGAACAAATAAACCCGTGCACAAATTAGTGCAAGTAATACTGAAGAAGGTATATAAATTGTGTCAATATTAATATCCTAGTTGAGATACTGTACTATAGTGTTGCAAAATGTCAAAATTGTGGGAAACTGGGTAAAAAAATATATAGGATCACTCATGTTTTTTTCAACTACATGTGAACCTGTAACTATCTCAAAAATTTTAGTTAAATTAAAACAAAAAACAAAAAACTGTGGCCCTCTGGGTCAGCCTTCTGAGCTGAGTTCCTGATTGGTCCAGAGAGAACCTCCTCACAAACATACATACACACACACACACACACACAAACACATACACACACACAGGTTCTTTGTGGCCCAGGTGCAAAACAGAAGGGTATTATTAGCATGACATCATGGCGTCAGTGAGAACCTACTACCACATCTGCTATTGTTATGCACAAAGATGAGGTTATAGTTAGATTGAACTTACTGTCTAAGCTTAAAAAATCAGTATACATTCTTTTTTAAAAAAGATTTTATTTACTTAATTGACAGAGAGAGAGAGAGAGAGATCACAAGTAAACAGAAAGGCAGAGAGAGAGAGGGAAGCAGGCTCCCCATTGAGCAGAGAGCCTGATGCTGGGCTCAATCCCAGGACCCTGAGATCATGACCTGAGCTAAAGGCAGGGGCTTTAGCTCAGACAACACCACTGAGCTACCCAGGTGCCCCAAATCAGTATACATTCTGACACAGGGTTTGAGACAGAACACAGCATTAGAAAACACAAGGTATATGGTAGAATGGATTTTGAAGAAATCTCTTTAAGGGTAAGAAATCAAAATGTCTTCTATTCTTTGTGTCTATTATAAATAGAAATAAAAGATGATAAGACAAAATCAAACTGTAGGATAAAAAGTCTTCTCTACAAACAATTATCTAGTAACTCCTATGTAATGGGCACTGATCCAGGCACTTATATGCATTATCTAATTTAACTTTAGTTACCTGAGGAAGTAGAGAGTGTTATCCTATTAGAGGTGAGAAAACTAAGGTTTAGAGTACTTAAGTAACTAGTAACCATGCTTGTCTGTCACATAGCAAATTAAGAATCCTCTATTTGGAATCTGTTGCCTGTGCCCATGGTACTTATATAAAAATCAATAATGGGAGAAGGTAGAGAGGATTGTTTTGAACTGAAGGTTTCTGCATTCTCTGCGAGTTCTCTGCTAAGACATTATAATGAAAGTAACTTATTTATTATAATGAGTAACTTATTTATTATGTTATTTAAGTTATATAAAATTATATGTTATATAAGTTATTTATTAGAACTTATTTATTATAATGAAAGTTCAGAAAGTAACTGAAGATTCCTATCCCTTCGCATTTCACCAGTGAAGAGAGCACAGGGGTGGAGCTAAACCTAGAACTATCTTTGGAGGTGCGAGAGATTGCTCAGAACCATCCTCACCTTACCCATGGGTTTTAGCCCAATATCCTTTATCAAACCGCCAGGCAGAGCTGCTAACAACTCATTTGCCAAATCCGATGCTGGCTCTCTCCCTAAGTTGTGGCCCAACTTCTGGCAAATTCATCAAAATACACTCTTGAGAGAGGGAAAGAGTGCCCTATCAACCTATTCAAAGTACAGGGATGTACTCAAAATACTTTCAACATACAAGTGCTCCTGATGATGTCCAGCCACTGGGTCAGATGACTTCAAACATTTTGACAAATCTCCACATGAAGCTGTACTTACTGAAATCTTACACTCCCAAGCCTGCTCATATCCTGTATATTGGCCAAATTCTGCCCTCAGATATGCACACACGGCTCCTCCTAATTTCCATTTAAAGACTTTTGCAAAACTAGTCCCTACTTGAGGGTTAGGGAAGCTCTGCCAGTATCTGAGGATGACGCCCGCCAGTTGAAATTTTTCTAGACGCGACGGTTTAAATGGCTTGTGACTGGACTGGAAACATGTCTACATTTCATTTTAATTATTGGTGATGACAACACAAACTCTGCCATCATTTTGTATTTTCCCTCTCTACCATCTATTTCAAAATGACTTTGCCTTAGCCTATTGGCTGATTTCTACTTAATGAATGTTCAGAACCCAAATCTTTAAGATCTCATCATGCCCTGGCCAGAAGAGAGAAGTGAAGCAACACAGTTAACAGTTCCATCAAACGCACTAGAGCAAACAACTGGAGGAGAATAGTTCCTATTCCTTAAAAAATGGGAGAAGCAGCACATCCACCATGTAGGCAAGGAAACCTGTTCTTTCAGCCCCCAAGCACTTAGCTGAGCCTTTCTGGGAACCCAGGAAGGAAACACATTCTTGGCTGGCATTCAGTGACAGAAAGCAATGCACTTCTCTTAGAAACAGGGCTGCCTGCTTCCCTCTGGGAAAATCAAAATCTCAACACTTTTGCAGACCAGTGCAGGCCTGGGGGGGCGGGCACTGGGAGCTGGTGCAGTGGTTGGAACTTTCAACCTACTGCACAGAAACTCGCACATGCCTTTAGCACCATTAACAGAAACAGCGTCTTGTTTCCAATGTGACTGTAGATAATGAAATTAGCCCCCAAATTACCATAAAGTGGAATAAGTAAACACAAAAGAAGGAGCTAGGTTTTCAGGCATTTCCCTCCCCCTCGCACAGACCAATACTGTCTATGGCTTCTCCCTGTTTAAATTCAAAGCAATGCTTCTGTTTTTCTAAGTCGCTATTTTGACCCCAAGCAGATAAAGAGCACTAAATGACACATTCAGCAGAGTCGCTGTGCTCTTGCAGTGCCGCTCTGTTTACATCAGGAAACCCAGTCGGGTGGGGACTGGGGGGTGGGCAGGCGGAGGCGGCCGGGGCGCCGGCCTCCCTCGCGCTCGCCGCCGCGCTCGGCTGGCTCGGCTGCGCTGGCCCCTGGCGCTCGGCAGCTGACTCCATCCAGATGTGCCGCGGCTCCAGAGTGGCTGCCGCGCGCAGTAAATGGGCATCGGAGGCTCGTCAATCTGGGCCAGAGCAATTGCGGTCTCGCGGGCCGCCCCACTGGCACTCGGAAACGTGCGCCCAGGAGGGGACCGTGCAGGGGGCGCTCCCTGGGCGCGGGGAGGGCCCGCGCTAATGACAGACCCGGGAAATGTTCCTGATACATTTGTACATTTCCTTGTAAATGTTTTACACTTTAAAAGAAAGGGGAATGCTGTATATCATTTGGAAATGTTGGCTGTCTATAGGTCCCTGTGGATATTCCTGGGTTAGTACGACTTGTAACCAGAGCAAGAGAAACATAAAAAGCTGGGAAACGCTGCCAATTAGTCATTACGGGGAGATTGTAAAAACAAGAGAAAGAGAAAGAGGAGGGAACAGAAGGAATAAAAGAAGAAGAAAATGCCCCAGGGGGAAAAAAATTAAAGAAACTAGATGTGTTTTGCGGTGTTCCCAGAATAGAATGGGAAGCAGGACAGCTGTCAGCCTCTAATCAGAAGCGACCCAAACCAGTGAATCCCCAGTGCAGCCTGGAAGGACCCTGCGAATCCAGAAACTATCCCTCTTTGCTGTCCCTGTAAAACTCAAGCTGGGTCAGTGGGCAGGCAGTGTGCTTTGGAGCAAGACCCAATTGTGCAAAATCCAAGTTAGACGTTTATTTTTGATCGCCTGCCGCCTACAGGGCCTTTGTTAGCTAAGTTATAATAAAAAGAAGACACGAACCATTTTTTTTTTAAGCAGTCACAAGTCCCTAGCAGCCACCAGCTTCACTCATGACTGTGGCCATGTTTTCTGAAAACTGTTTTTAATTTTGTGGTAATTCTGATTGAAATCTTTTTTTTTTTTTTCTTTTCCAACCTGCTTTCACCAGACTCATGGATCCAGAAACATCACAAGCTCATATGGGTCTGGGTGAGCCTCCCAGTCCTGCTGTGAATTTATTGGCCCTGTTCAGGACTTAACATAAGCAAAGAGATAGGGTGTACCCCAAAGTTAAGACTGGAGGCAAAAGCCCAGGATGGGCAGTGCTCCTTCCAGGGATGTGTTGCGATGTTTCAGAAACCCCTAGGAAGTGTGTGGTGGGGGAGGATGCTGGGGAATGGGAGAGGAAGCTTGAGCCCAGTCCTCAGGGACTGGGGGCAAATGTCACAGGCCAGAGAAGAATTGCTTATCTCAGCAGCATGAGGAGCCCGGCATCCAGCCAGCCTTCTTCATCCCACAAGATTTTAGTCCCCACCTCCTCTGAGTCATGAGGAAGGCCACATGTGCCTTAGATCCAATCTCTGGCAAGGGTACAATTTGCTAATCAGCTGGGGTCCTTCTTGGTATCTGGCCATAAGTCAGCAGATGCACTGTGCAGCTTTACCAGTACAAAATATCTTGCATAAGATCTATTTCAAAAACAATTATATGAGCAAATTATCTTGGCGTCTAGCTACAGATTTTTTAAATCTAGTAGCAAGATCTCAAAAAGTGATTACACCACGAACACTATTTTAAAATAATATTAACCAGATAAGAGATGAAGAATTCTTATAGAAACATCAAGAATATGCTCTACTCCCTGAACTCAAAACATCTTCACATGTGTGACTTAATTATAGCTGGGCCTTCTTCAGAGGTAAAATCTGTAATAGTAAAATTTATTTATCTAGAAGGATTTTTACCTTCATAATACATGGCTTGAAATCTGTCGGTGGAAAAGTTATAATCAGAAACTAATTGGAAAATCCTTGTGAGCTGCGTCCCAGGTCCACCGCTCACATCGGCCCCAGTGCCTGGGCTCACTGAACTAATGGCAGGATTCACAACAGATTGTGTCTCTTCTGAACTGAGGACTCAAACATAATATCGTGTTTTTTCTGGCAAGCCTGTTCCAGCTACCGCTATTTCTCTGTTGCTTCTCTCTGTATGAAGCTCCCTCCAGCATCTCTGTCTCTGCCGGACACCCCCTCCTGACAGACATCTCACCTCTTTAAGGCTTCCATCCCTCAACTCCTGTGTGATGGTGGTTGACCCCATGACTGAGATCTGGGCCCTCTGCTCTTCTTTCTACATACTGCATTCCTCAACAATTATCTTATACTCAGAGTTTATACTAATGACTTTGAAATTTAAATCTTGACATCTTCTTCAAAATTTAAATCTTGACATCATTTGAAATTCAGTACCTCAACAAGCAAATGCATTATCTTCCTTCCCCAACTCAACTAACTCAGCCTTTCTGACTCTAACTTCTCCCAAAGATAACATCACACTCTCAGTAACACAGGCCCTCATTCCTATTCTAATTTCTGTAGCAGCCCGCTAAGTGTCAGGCCCTGCCCTATGCTTGGAGACATGAGGGTGAACAAGGCAGCCAGCAGCTCTCCACTCATGGCCCACTCAGCACAGTACAGCCATGCCAATCACACCACATTACACTATAGCCAAGTTCCCTGTTCAAAGCCTTGCAGTTCCTTCACCTTTGCTTTAATATGAAAAATATTGTTTTTATTATTCTTGAAAATCTTCATGGCCAGAGCCAACATGCTCTTCCACTGTGCCCTTCGGTTCCCTCAGGAGTTGCCCGTGGGTGTAGACTCTTGTCTTCCTATCTCCTGCCTGCTAGGGCATCCCTACTGCCAGCCTTCTGGAGACCCTGTCTTGACCCTGTCTCCAAGACCCTCTCTTGGAGAGCTGGTCCTTCTACACATCAATTTCTAGAAGGAGGATTAAATGCCTCCTTTCTCTCTCGTAGGAGTTTCTAACCAAACCTTAAAATCAAAATTAAGTCTTTAGAGCTCCACAAGGACCCCACCCCCCCACACACATCACTGAGGAGACTGCATCCATAGCCCACTTTGTTGATGCTCTGCTTGTCTCCCTGCCACCTCTTTATTCCCCAGGTGCCAAGCCCTGTTTCCAGCTTCTATTGACTGCCTCCTCTAGTCTCATGTTTCCCTCAAATTATCCAATTTTAGAGTGACTTCTGCCAGCAAAACTGATATTCTGACTGAAATAAAATAACTCTGTATATTGTATCACTATAGATCCTCAGTCCCCAGTGCAAAGCAGGTGGCTGAGAGTAGTTTATCAGCACATGCACAGATGACCAGCAGATACACACTGATATGTAAGTCTTCAGTGAAACTTAAGTAACAATTAGATTTTAAGGTGTTTGGAGGCATCTCATAACGCATCTAACATGTGCCTTACACATAATAAGTGCTCTGTGACCAGTTATTAAATTGGGGCACCTGGGTTGCTCAGTTTGTTAAAGCCTCTGCCTTTGGCTCAGGTCATGATCTCAGGGTCCTGGGATCAAGCCCCGCATCGGGCTCACTGCTCAGCAGGGAGCCTGCTTCCCCCTCTCCCTCTGCCTGCCTCTGCCTACTTGTGATCTCTCTCTGTCAAATAAATAAATAAAATCTTAAAAAAAAAACAGTTATTAAGGGGCGCCTGGGTGGCTCAGTTGGTTGAGCAACTGCCTTTGGCTCGGGTCATGATCCCGGAGTCCCGGGATCGAGTCCCATATCGGACTCCCGGCTCTGCGGGAAGTCTGCTTCTCCCTCTGACTTTCTCCCCTCTCATTCTCAGTCTCTTGCTCTCTAATAAATAAATAAAAATCTTTAAAAAGAAACCAGTTATTAAATAAAGCTGAGGTCTTGAAAGACTGAGTATAGTCTCTTTCCTAGGAAGAAGCTGGAAAACAGGAACAGGGTAAAAGAACAAGGAGGAGGAGTACAGGTGAGGAAGGGAGAAGGAAGAGATGAAGAATTCGTGCCATTGAACAATCACAATCATTTCATGGAGTTACTTCTGCATTGTGAGCACTACTCCCATCTCTTCTGTGTGGGTGTTTCAGATCTGTGTCTAGCTTACCACATCACAGCATTTTCAAACTGAGAATAATGGAGCAATCAGGAGGGCTCTTGTATGAGAGAGTTCATCTTCATTTATTTGCTAATTTTTTTCTGAACAGTACTTTACAGTCATGTTCACTGAGTGTGTGCAGTGTAAAGGCAATTCCTGAGAAGTTATATCTTCTCTGAAGAACTGCACATTCTGAAATGTGACATTATCGGGGGGGAACATGGACAAAAACAGTGTAACACAAAATGGCAAGCATTGGAGCAAGAGTTAGCACATGAGCACCGCAGTCCAGGAAAAGGTGTATATAAGATATCTGAGCATCCTTGGCAATTCGGGGAGAGTGAATAAATCTTTTGGTGGCACTCCTGGGAATTCAGATCATTCAGATGTCTAGACTGAGACAAAGATCATTAAGTAGGTCTGACTTCTAAGCCACTTCTCTGTTTATTTGTTAATTGGATTACTAAGATTCCACTGCCTGTGTCTGATAGTTTGAGCTAATACACACTTACATTTTGGTATCATTCAGGAATTATATCAGGAAGCGATGGGATTTGATTTTCTCAAGCTAGAAACTAATACTCAATAAAAGTAAGCAACTGTGATCCTAGGTCTAAAGCAATCCCCAGGGAGTGGGTACAGTTCCTCTCCAGAGGGAGCAATGAAGAAAGAAGCTGGGCCAGGTTAGAGAGATAGTGTATTGAACCAGCACAACACCCCTAGTGTGACAGACATAGGGGTGAAGGAACATGCCCTGGGTCCCTTATCTTCCATATCCTCAGGCTTCAACTATCCTCTTCCGTTAATCTTCCTTTAACCTTCCATTGCCTGAGGCTCGCTCCTTCCCTTAAACAGACTTACAAGTATATCCCTTCCTTAAGTCATCCCCAGTGACAACCCTGGTTTAGTAAACTGCTGCTCCACCAAACAGTGATGAAAAAGAGTGAACTTTCCAGTCTGCCCAGAGGCCAGGGGAAGTTAGTGTTGCAAAATGGGACTGCACAAGGGCCATCACAAAGGGAACTTCTCAATCCAAGTAGCTTTAAAACAGTAAACAGGTGAACCTGGTTACTGATTAACTTCTGCTCTACCCCCTCATCCCCCACCCTAGACAACACTGCTGTCTATACAATTAGAAGGATATATTCCCTTTTTAATGTGAAAATAAATTAGTGATATTAAGTGTGGAGAAATAGTAGCACAAATGGCATGCCTTAGACACACAGGCTGTTAAAAAAAGAAAAATTTGTAAATGAAAGTGAGGCTTAGTAAAGCACAGCCCTAAAATCTTGGCTCAGAAAGCAAAGGGGGGATAGAAAGAAAGCAAGAAAGAAAAAGACTCGCGGGTGGGGGAGTTTCCTGCAGCCATGAGTAACATCTGGCAGAAAGCATCCTATACAGCCCTTTTTTGGTTTCCATCCACATGACATCACAATCTATGAATTTTGCTGTGATTAGATTTGAATGAACTTGTAGATTCAAAACAAAACCCACTTGAAACAAGTTCCACAAAGCAGCTCTATCTTCCCAGCAGCAGTTCAGTACATTTCCTCACTGTCCTTTTCTATTCTGGGTTGTAAAGGAGACTGAAATGCCCACCTGGGGCTAACACAACCAAATCCAAACCATACACACGTACACAGACCACCCCCCGAACACACACACACCCCGAGACACAATGGTTGTGGCTTCAAGAGTCCCAGGGATGCTGGGTGGCACTTCTAATTCTGCCAGGGAGAAATCTGCTCCTTTCCTTTTTTCTTTTTCTTTCTTCTTATTCCTGTTGTCTTAATTCTGCCCAGTAGGGGTAAGGAGGAAGACTTAGACCAGCCATGCAAACATGTTTTGGGCTTCAAAGAAACCAGGACAGGAGAAATAAAAACCACACAGTAGTCCTAATATGACAGTTATTCCAAACATTTCTTCTCCTTTTGTGGAATTTATTTTCTAAAGAGATGAGGGTGATATGTGTAAGGATCAGACATATTTACACATAACAAACTTTTTTAAACAGCAAAAAACAACGCCCAATATACCTATGGATGTATAAGATCATTGCAAAACAATTTAGTTAACTATTTAAAAAAAAAAAGCTAGATGTGCCACAATGGGAATATCTATATAGCCGAAACAGCCATCATATTTATTTACTAGGCATTTTAATATGCATATAATCTTTTGTCTCTCCCTATCCCATGCAGACCCAGACTGGCATGCTAAATCTCCTCTACCTCTGATCATCCTGGAAATGCCAAGAACTCCAACTTTTAACACAGTGGTTGTCAATTGTAATTTACCTCCTAAGGGATATTTAACAATATCTAGAAACATTTTAGTTGTTATGACTGGGGTATTACTGGCATCTAGTGGGCGGAGACCAAAGATGCTCTAAACTTCCTACAGTGCACAGGACCCCACCCTCTCCCCCTCAGTACAGAATGTCCTTTTCCAAAATGTCAACAGTACCACAGTGAGAAATCCTGATTTAACACATAAGCCTACCTTTTTCCCCTCCCAAGAAAGTATCTCCACAAAACTCTCCCATAGTGTTCTCTGACTTCGAGTCAAGAGCTGCCACAACAGCTTGGCCAAAAAACCTAGCAATCATGTCTGCTAACCAAAACTAGAAGTCAATGATGACTACACAAGGCATGAGTGATGGCCCAAACCCTTTGCAAAGATAAACCGAAATAAAAATCAATGTTACCCTCAGACCACGGTCACCTTCTGCCAAGTCATTAGTGAGAATTATGGGCATATGATTTCGAGAAAAATGTTTTATCTTGGTGAGCTTTATAAATAAAAAGCAAAGGAAAGCATTTTATCCATTATGCAGTAGTTCTCTTCATTTGTGATATCTGATTTCTTTGAGTAAGATGCAGAGACTTCAGAATTGATGTCAGAATAAATGACAGCTGTTGAAAATGGAAACTGCCAGGTTTTGCTCATAGAATCCAAGCTTTTTCCTGGCCTTAAGCTTGCAAAAGCCTGGGTCAAAAGGGGAGGCCCTACTCAAAAGAGAGCAAAGTTCCAATCCTCAGTTTCCTGCTATGTTGCAGGCTTCATCGTGAGCTTTGGACAAGTATTGTGTTTAAGAGGGAAACCGGCAGTCTCCCTGCCAAATTGTGTGACTTAGAGTAGATCACTTCACTTCTTGAACCTCACTTTTTCTACTTGGAAGATACTGCTAACATGACAGGTGACAGTGACCAAGCATTAACTGTGTGGTGAGCATTGCCTAGGTGGCTTTCTTATGCCAGATCTAACTTATATCCCACTGCAGCCCTATGATGACCAGGCATGTTAAAGATAAGGCAACTGAGGCCCAGATGATTAAGTAACTGCCTCAGATCACAGAGGTGGGAGAAGTAAGATTTCAATCCAGCCCATCTGTCTTTTAACCATTATGCACTACTAGTAAGTAGGCTTCTGTGAAAAGGAAATGAGATGATGCTCACATTATCCCTCAGAGTAGTTGTCAGTGAGTGGAAGTTATACCAGAATTAAATCAATGAGTTTACTTTCTGTTTCCCCTCTCCACAAACATCACCGAGTGGGCTGAGGGAAGCTGGGACCTATACTCAAATCATAGGAGAAAATGATTGTGCACCAATCCACTGTTGAATCAGGATGCCATGCTCCTTGAAATTGTGCATTTGGCTTTGGGCTTATGAAACTCTGATAGACTAGAACCTGACAAGGAGAAGCTATTGAAGTTCAGTCTGTTTTGTCGAGAAACACTCAGTGTCATTCTAACTGGAAAAGTAAGAGTTCTTCAACATTGCTCTGACATGAGTTCAAGAAGACCTAAATAGTGTCATTCTCAGAGGCAGGGCATGTTCTTATCCTTCTGAAACAATGGTCACAGAGTTGCACCTTATTTAATTTTATACCTTACAGCCTATGTTGTTTTGAGTAACAGGAGCTGAGAGATACAAGATCCAAATTCTACTTCCACAAATTGACCTTGGAAGTGAGACTCCTCATCCATAAAACATGGGCACCTCACAGGTTGTTAAAACAATTGATTCAGAATTGAGGATGTATTTGAGTAAAAATTCAAAGAACAAACTATGAATGACTCTCATCGAGGGCACTCAGTGCTCCAAGTTCTTTTCCACCCAGCAGCTCATGTGATGTGCAATCACTCTCCCAAAACAGCCACAGATGGATCATGTTCCCCAGTTCAGGAATATAGAAACCAAGCCCCTTCCTAAGAGTTAGAACACTGCCCCTAATGACACAAACAGGAGACAACCCATGAATTAAATCATCTACACTAAGTCAGTGCCATCATTCCAATCCAAGATAACACATGACTTACCCCTGGCATCACCTCCAACATGCCTGTGTTTTCAACTTTGCTCTGTTACCCATGCTTAGAGTATAATAATATACATTTTTAATGCTCTCAACACCTGCAGATGAATCTTACAAAATCTGCAGCTACAGTATTAGGTAATGCAGTAGAGGTGGATGTCCAAAACATCCTGTTCTTTATGTAATATTTCTCTTTGTTTTCTCACACAAAAGCAATTAAAAATAAGAGCAGCTGTGTCAGGCACACATAGCCTTGTTTACAACACTAGTTTGTCAATCTTTTTTGGTAAGTCAGCCATATTCCAGATATAACTGTCTATAGACAAGAACTAATCTCTAGAACATATCTAAGTAATTTAGTAAAGTCTAAGTACTACAAAACCTTAAATATTAAAAGAAATATATTCCTGTGGGAATTCAAAGGCAACATGATACTTTCCCTTTAAGACAAAATGAACAGGGGCACTTGGGTGGCTCAATGGGTTAAGCCTCTGCCTTAGGCTCAGGTCATAAAGTCAGGGTCCTGGAATGAGTTCCACATCCAGCTCTCTGCTTAGCAGGGAGCCTGCTTCCCCCTCTCTCTCTGCCTACCTCTCTGCCTACTTGTGATCTCTCTCTGTGTGTCAAATAAATAAATAAGATCTTTAAGAAAAAAAAAAAGACAAAATGAACAATGTCAACAAAATCAATAGCAATGGAAAAATAGCAAAATGACCACCAGAAAAATGAAGCTTACTTTTTCAAGTGCCTCCAGCTATAAAGCAACAATATGTGGTTAAACTACTTCTATAGACTGGGGTGCATGGATGGCTTAGTCAGTTAAGGGTCAGACTCTTGATTTCAGCTCAGGTCATGATGTCAGGGTTGTGAGGTAGGGCTCTTCACTCAGTGGGGATTCTGCTGGAGATTCTCTCTTTATCTCTCTCTGCCCCTCCACCCACTATCTCTCTCGCTCTTTCTCTAAAATAAGTAAATACTTTTTAAATACTTCTATAGGCCTTATATGTATGCATGTTCCAGTGAACTATCTATTTTCCCCTGTGTTTGCTGCAGGATTTGTTTACTGGAGGACCCTGGGTGATAAGAAGAAGTTCTCTGACTGTCTTATGTGTTCACAGGACCCTATGCTGACTTTTCTCCCTGCTCTGGCAGAAAGTTATCACATCCGTGTCTATTTTCAACACCTTTCATGTTTACTTCTAATCTGGTATAGGTTAGAAAATGAGATAACCCTGTTTAAGACTTTTGTGCTCCTAGAAGTCAGTGTAGCCCTCTCTCAGGATTGAAAGAGTGGAGTACCAGTTTCATGTGTATGGAGTATTTTCTCGATACTTCAGACATTTCTCATTTCAAAGACATTTTCCAGAGGATTCATGTTGCTGAAATTTAGACTTGTAGGTAACTGATGTACTGCTCATTTCACATCTGTGTATCTAATGATCATCATAGGTCACTTTAAAAACTTTAACAAACATTTACTGGGTGCCTACTTTGGACAAGGTAGTATTCTAGGCATTGAATAAGACTAGAAAATCTCTCTTACATTATGGGACAGAGTTTGCCCTCTAGTAGGAAAGGCAAATAAACAACAAACAAGTAAACACACATTACAGATTGAGGATAGGAGAAGAACTAAAAAGGACGTACATAAGAAGATATAATAGAGTCCTTGGGTCAGCAGCAATGAGGCCTCCAGCCTTTGAGCTGAGACCTGAATAATAAAGGAGCTTCACAATGATGAGCAGGGGTAATGCAGCTCCCTGTGCTGTACCTGAGCCTTTTGTTCAGATAGTGTTTCCTTAGCACCAACTAAGTGCCTAGCACTATCAATCCCTTCATCCAGTGGGCCAGTCTCTCCTCCCTTTGCTCCACTCCTGGGACTGGGGTTGAGCAAGACTGTCCTATAGGTGGCACTGTGCCTTGGGAGTGTGCCAGCACCCACATGAAGGAGGCAGCATGAGTGTCAGCACTCTGGTCACTGCAAACTCTTTCCACAGCCAAGATAAAATTTTCATGCACTGTGATAGCACCTACAACTTGCAAAGAATATTAGTCAGACCATCTCTGAACAAAATGCATGTGCCACATTTAACAGGGAAGCATGCTTCCAGGATGAGGTGCACCAAGATATTACTCACTACAATATAACAGGAACCAAGGGCTGTGTCTGCATTTAAGTGTCAAGGTTAAAAGCCAAGAGTGAAGCCTCCTCTTAGCATTTCTAGACCTCAAGAAGGCGAGCTGGAAGAATAGAAGCAGCACAGTGTGCCCACCTTTCCTCATCCTTGATCTTCAGGCCCTCTCTTTTAGCTTCCCAAGGAAGGTCCCAGCTACACTGTCAGCATTAACGCTCCCTTGATCTCAGACCAATATGTTGCCACCAAACAGGAATCTTCCCACCAAAGCCTTCAAATGGGTCCCAAGGATCACATTTGGCCACAAAAGGTTAACAAGGAAGTCAGAGCTGGAAGGGTCATCAGCTGGCTACATGGGTCCTGCCTCACCAGCCCTGATGGATGTCCTTGAGGCTCTAAGACCCTGACCAATCAGGGTCAATCCCAAGCACCTTGGCAGACCAAATTCCCAAACAATGAGAAGGAAGAAACATTTACAAGATACTTGTTATAAACTAAAGGTGGTCTCATATCTGTTTCATTTTCAGAGCAAATTTGTGAGGTCAGTACTATTGTCCCCATTTATAGATGAGCACCCTGATAGGTTGACTCACTGTGACAGATCATGGATTTAACATCTAGTCTGTCATTTGCCAGAATCCAAAGCCCAGGATGAGTGTCAGGCTCTTACCTAAAAGCCATACTGTATCCTGCCAGCCTCCTAGTAGCTAGGACATGAGCTGAAGATTAGGGCTGATATTCACAGTGCCCATGGCACCCTCTGGCTTCCCAAGCATGCCTTTTTATGGCAGCTCAACTTGCCCACCATCCAGCCCACTCTGTAGGATAGGCTGATTTAGGGCCTGCTGAACCCTGCTCTGTCTTAGACTGAAGTTCAGAGCTTAGCCCACTCAGCCCTCCTCAGTCTTGAGATGGAGAAGCTTTGGCATTATGCCAAAGCTTTTTTTGTGCATTTCTAACACCAGCAGCTTCTTTTATACACAAGTAATGAAGTTTGACATAGGTGAAATGATTAGCCTACACTAGTAGTAGAGGTGCCTTAGGGCCAAATGCCTACTCCCTAGCATCCTTCCTGTACAATGTACCTGATACACCTGAACTTGCAGGACTCCTCCCCAAATTACACTAAAATGTCATAATATCCCACGGCTTTCCTAATGACACACGGTTTCCATAAATATTGAAAGGACACTTCCTGAAAATACTGACCACCCAACCATGGAAGCATGAACGTATGTGTATACATACAAGCTTGTCATTTCTTCTTGACAGCAGCCTGAGCACGCAGAGTGTAAAGCCAGCCATAGACCTACGTCATAGAATGTGTGCAGAGCTGATTTTTGAAGGTTATTAGGTATAAAGAGTGTCATGCAATCAAAATCAGACTTCCTGTCACCGACACCTTTTGGAAACAAAATCTTAGTTCCACTAATTTTTATTGTATAGTGTTCGGTAACAAAAACACAGAAATCAAGACCTTAGAGAAAAAGTCTAAAGGATTGCATGTATAGGCAAAACCTTATTTTGTCCGTATAGGCTATATGAGGAACAACACAAAGATGGGGGAATTTGGGCTTTCCTTTCCTTGCTGAAAAACTATGTGACTTCAGGTAAATTCTTTTACTTTTTTTCTAACTTGCCACGTTTAAAATAGCATTGTAATCATATTCCTTCCTACCTGCATTTTAGGAAACTAGCATTTCCCCATTTATAGATGAGCTCATAATATAAAGATGAAGATAAATAATATAATTTATCTTTCTCATAATATAAAGATAAGAGTTGAAATAAGTGTGGGCAGCATATAAAAACTTTGTCTAGGTACAATACTGTTGCTGTTTTGGTTTGGTTCAAAATGATACCTGAACAATTTTAGATTGCAGTAAACAAACAACAGCTAAGAAAATACTTGGAATTATGCACTAATTATCATCCTTTGGGAGAGAGAGGCAATATCTTTAAAAGCGCAACAGATGACATGCTTGTTTACAACCAGGTCATTGGAAAATCCAATCCTTTCATCATTGATTGAGAACATGTATGTAGAATTTGAGGCCTCAAATTATATTAAAGCATTCTCCATTTCCGAGGACCATGAAATGAAAGTATTTATTGCTTCATGAGTTAGTAACGGAGGCTTTTCTACTATTTGCATGCTAGGTTGGTAGCCATCAGATGCAGGAGCTCTACAGCTCGGAACTGGCGTTTCCTATGTTCCTCCAGTCTTCGTATGGAAGGTTGATGTCTGGCCAAAATAAACACAGGATAAAGTGGGCTCAGCAATCTCATGAACTCTGGCGTTTTCCTTGAATGGGACTTGAGAACAGAGCTCTGCCTCTAAGATGTCCTCTTTCATTTTCCTTTCATCTCTATCTCTTGCATGCTCTCCGTCTTTCATTTATATTATGATGTTAGTCTCCCAAGAAATTTAGGCTCTCCGTCTTCCGTGAGGGCTGTGGAATTGCAGAGAGCAATCTTTGTAATGTCCAAGCAGAATATACAGTTCACATTTTCTAACATTCCCCAAACCTATCGTGGGTAAGTGCACATCCAACAGAGACAGTTCTGAAACTGAGTGTCCCAGGACAGGTGGAAAGGCTCATTTTTAAGCAGTGTACAAAGTAAAACTTTTCCTTCATGTATTCATGAAATTTCTTTTTAAAAATTAATTGGATTGCTTAACAGGTGGAGAGGAGATGAAGGGGAATCAAATCTGACTTTATACTTTTTAATTAAGAAAAACAACTTCTGCTCTACTCCCTTAACAGAACTTTAAACTCTTACTCAACTGGCGTTTTTCTCTTCCAACAACACTGAAAAGATCCAATTGCTCTCTTGTCAAAATGACTTAAAATGTGTTTTCCTACAGATGAACTCCAGGGAAAAAACGGTAACAGAAAAGAAGGGAAATGTGTCCATACTAATTTTTCTGTAGAAGCAAAAAATAATGACTTTTCTTCTTCCTGGGATCTTGTGCTTCCTAAGTACCAAATGATTGGAAGGGTTTTTACCTTATTTATTTATCTATCTATCTATTTATTCATTTATTTGTTTGTTTGTTTGTTTGTTTATATCAGGCAGAGGGATTACAGGAGCTTTATTGGCCTGCACAAACTAACAGTCCAACAGATTCCTTAACGAACTGTGGAACTCCATCATGTGAAACCCTTTCCCAAGGCCCTGATTCTCTCTAAATCAAATGGCATGATGTGCCTCACAGACAAATGCCTTAGAGGCCTGGACAGCTTTCATGTTTCACCTGGGACTCGCTCTCTGAAACCAGGTCACTCTGAGAAGCCACAGGGTATCTTGTAAACAGTGTGCCGACCACTTGTGGCCTGATATAGAACAGAAGCACAATTCAAGGGAACTCCTGAGGAATTTCTTCTGCTCTGTTGGAGGCTGACTGGCCATGTGACCTTCTGGAAAGAGAACAAAAGGATGCTCCTTTCTGAAGACAACGGAAATGTCTTTCTTTGAAAGGCATTCTTCAGGTGCTGCCTGGCCTCAGCTGGACTGTGGCTGCTAACACTCCCCAAGCAGAGCCTGGCTGAGTGACAGATTTCACACAGGGTGCTGCTGCTGCTCCCCATGCTTTCTCAGGGGCAGAAAGTCATTGGGTAGGAAAGGGGACATTTGAAAATTCAGGAAGCTAGTGTAAGACACTACCCACTTTGAAATATTGTGAAACTCTTCAGTCTACTTTATGTTTTCTAGTACAAGCATTTCTGTATAAAAAAGATGCTACAAAAAAATCTTCTCTTCTATAAACATAGCAGCTCTTGAAGAATACACATAGAGAGCAAAAAAATAAGCATCTGTGTTAAGTTTCTTAGTAAATGACATGATCTGTGCAAGCAAGCATTTGGGGGTGTCTGTTATGAAGGTAGTTGTGGAGACTTCTGTGTGAAACTCAGGCTAAATCTGCTGACCCTGTACCCAAGTAATTGCTCCCACTGGGGAGAAGGGAAACTTGAAAAGTGAAATCGCACTTTGTAAAGGAATGATGATACATCCTAAGCATCACACTTTCTTAGTTACTTGCCTTATTCACAGAAACAAATAAGAGAATGAAGGTATGGGCTGTTTTGAATTTAGAACGTTTCTCTCTTTTCTTTCTTTCTCTCTTCTTTCCTTTTTTACCTTAAGATGATTTCACATCTGCATAATACAAAGCAAAAAGGAGACAATCTGATTGACATAGAGATTCTTCTGGTGAAGCAAACCAGATTGAGTAACAATTCAGAAAGGCATGAGGGGACAGCTGCTTTGCTTTTTAAGTAATTCAAGACAGATATGATAAATAAATTCTGTAGATATTATGTGTAAAAATCAAAAGAAAAATTATTTCTCTCCTTTGTAAAAAATAAGTAAATAAGTAAGTAAGTAAATAAGTAAATAAATAAATAAATAAAACTAAGGAACTAAGAAAATAAGAAGAATCCTGATTGGCATGATGAAAAAGACTTGGAGCCTGGGATTGGCCAGAGGCTCACAAGGAGGCTCTAAAGAACATACCACTATCCAGAGCAGTGGCCACTGCTGTGTACCTGGACCCCCAGAATGACAGCTCAGGGGGGAGCTGACTCCCTTTACCCATGTTAGGAAGCCAGGTATACCATTTCACTCACACAATGAATCATATATATCAGTATATCCTAAATATTATTCTCTTTTCTGGACATACTACAGTGACTAAGACAAAAATAAAGTCCTCTCATGAGCTTACAGTCTTATGGGGGCAGATGGAAATAGACAATAAGTACATAAACAAACATAAATATCAGATGGAAGTGTTACAAAGTGAAGTAAACAGACCCTTGTGATAAAATGGTATAGGAAAAGTACTTTAAAGGGGCTTGTCGGGGATGACCTCTGCAAGGGGGGGACACTGGAAATGAGATCAGAATGAGAAGGAGCCAATCTGGTCAAGCTAGGAGGAGTTTACTCCAAGCAGCAAGGGCAGCTGGTGCAAAGGCCCTGAGGTGGGAAAAGAAACAGAAAGCAGCCAGCTTAGGCAAATGTTTATGAGAGCAGCAGATGTTTGTGAGAGTGGGAAAAGCCCAGAGGGATGGGATGCAAGAAGGAGGTGGAATCCAGTGAGGGGTGTGAATGGTGCTCCAGGAGAGGAGCTTTGTGGGAAGTCCCTTTTTTCCTGACTCTTCCTCTCTTGAGCACCTGTCATCTACTAATCACTTAGCAAGGACTATAGGAGAATACCATGGCCAGATGATGGCAAGGTCACCTTAGACATCAGAACTATTCCAAAGTCACACTCCCACCTCTGACAGGACCCTCGATGTCTCTTAGAAATGCTTTATGGTGCCCCAGGCTTCCCCTCTCCCCCTCCGCAGGATAACAGTCCTCCCCTGCATGCACCCTTAGTTATCATGAAGTTCCAGGTCCTGCAGGTGCCTGTTACTCTCTCCTTCATCACCAACCTCAGGGGTCTATGTCCTTCCTCACTCCTTCCAGTGCAAAGGGGGATGTGCCTGGTTCTCCCTTCCAAGCTAATCCTTTTCTTCCTTCCTGCCCTGGAATCTCTGCCTTTAACACACAAACAAGCAAAAGAGAACAAATGTTTTGGGGAGCCTTCCACATGTCTGGCAGTGTCCTCTCTATAAATCCTCCTACAGACAGAGAAGGAAGCCCAAAAACAGTAAATTACTCCAAGTGCTTTGCCATTCTGGTTTCTCACTTGTGTGGGGGATACCATAGGGCTCAGCCCACCCCCAGCTCTGAGTTCTATCTTTCCTCAGGGTGAGCACCCTCTCTCAACTTCCTTGCCATGCTTCTGGCAACTATTGGAAAATGCTTGCAACAACTTACTGTCTCACTAAGGCTTCCAGAAATTGCTACTTCAAGACTTGATTTTCTTCCTACTTCATTTCTTTGCAGCATCTAATACTGCAATGAATGACTATTCCACCTATTTGTAAGACCCTCTTATCTTCATTGTGCAACAGCACTCATCCTGTTCTTATGTCTCTTCTTCTCTGCCTTTTGCTAACTTTATATGCTATACCTTCCTAC
Organism: Nasua narica; assembly: GCA_028533885.1. NCBI lineage: Eukaryota > Metazoa > Chordata > Mammalia > Carnivora > Procyonidae > Nasua > Nasua narica. The sequence goes on along the minus strand of CM052798.1, from coordinate 95,798,503 downwards.
ACTCCTCGCTCCTCTCCTCCTTTCTCTTCTCTCTCTCTAATCCTCTGCCCACAGCCATACTGAGTGCCTCCATCACTTCCCTAGTCCTGAGTACCATTGTTCACCATTGTTCGGTGATTTCTACATCTGTTCTAACTCCCATCCTTTTGAGTTCCAGAATTATAAACTCCAGCTGTCTACTGGATATTCCATAAGCACTCAAACCTACCATGTTCAAAACTCAAATTATTAATTTCTCAAAAAAGAAAATCTTTTCCTTCTCTCATATTCATAACTTGCTAACTGGCTGCATGACCCATTCACCTATCACAATTGTGCTTATCTTTCAAGACCTAGCCTAAGTGCTATTTCTTCATGAAGTTTTCACCAAAGTCAAACCTCCCTCTCCTTTGTGCCCCTTAGTCCTCTAGCTATGCATGAATAACATTAGACTGATTTGTTTGTGCATTTGCTTCCATACTTGAGATCAAAACTCTGTTTCATTCATCTCTGCCCACCAGAACAGCACAGTACCTTGTCCACAGTGGGTGGGCAGGTGTGAAATTAGTGAGTAAGGATTCACTGCATGAATGCATTCCACATTTGAAGGGCCACAGATACTTCAATAATTTTATTTCTCCAACATTAGTTCTTACTTATGGCAAGTGGCAGTGTCCAAAGATAGGACAAGGGACTGCCACAGGTGTTTACAGACCTTAGTCCTGCATTTAAGGACTAGAAAAATGATGTCTTGCATTCCCTTTTGTTTTCAAGTTTTTGTTCTTAATTTTTATGCTAGTAAAAATATCTCACTGGATCAATGTTGCCATGACACTCCTTTCCCCCAGAGCCTCCCAATCTCTGTGTCAAGCCCAGTCCTCATACTGACTGCCTAGATTTTGGTTGTACTAAAAGGCTCCTATGAACAATAGGAACCTTGCATTAGTGCCTTGCATGATCTGATATCCTCATGGTTCAGGAATCCCTGAGGCCCTGGAGAACCAAGGAAAAAATTGCTCTGAGGGACATTCTTTTAATCAAGACCACACAGGATTGCAGGAGAAAAAAATTGTCTCATAAGAGAATCTCATAATCAAAAATTTCATAATATGAAAGAAAGTATCACAAATGAGTCAGCAGACCTAGAAAACACCAGAAACTTGAAATAATAGAACAATATTCTCAAGTAAGTTATAAAATAAATATTTTTAAATTATTGAGACGATAAAAGAGAAAAATAGAATCCACGCAGAATAAGATATTTTAAAAGAAGAATACGTAGCTTTGAAAAAAAGTAGAACTTTTATTCAAAAAAAAATATGATAAGAAGCACAAATCAAAGATTCATGATTCATTTAAACACCACATTAGACATAGGTAAAGAAAGAAATAATTGACTAGAATGTATATTGGAGGAAGTCACCCAGAATTTAGAGATAGGGAGAGATAAAGAAGTAGTAACATAAATGTAGCCATGACAGACATGAGATGAAGTACAGAACATATGCCAGGACAGATCCTGCTTATGACTTATACAATTCCATTATGTTGCCTTTACTCACAGATTGCTGATTTGTTTTGGATGACAATATGTCCAGCTAAAAATATTATCTCCCAGCACACCCAAGGAAATGGATAGCTAAGTAACACAATTTTGTTCAATGAAATAGAAGCAGAAGTTGCCAAGTGAAGTCTCTGAATATGTTTTTTAAAATCTTCCCCTTTCTCCCTTCACCCCCAAACATTCTATCTGTGTGGACATATGAACCATGCTAGAAGTGTAACAGTTGTCTTAGGATTGCGCAAAGGATGATGAAGCAGAAAGCTGAAAAGGTCTTAGTTTGCCTATCTCCAGACATCTAGTCATGTGAGAAAAAAAAAATAAACCCCTCTAAGTTGTGTTTTCTATCAGATGTAATCTTTCTAGTTGATAAAACAAGATAAGAAGGAAATCATAGAGTGGAGGTAAGACAATAGTTTAAAGAGAAAGTCCCTGAAAAATGTTCAAATCCAAAGGAAAAAACTGAGAATAAAGAATCTCATCACATCCCAACCAGAAAGGTTAGGATTTATTTTTAATAAATCCATACCTAAACACACTCAGAACTCTAAGGAGAGAAAAAAATGTTAAAAGTAACCATAGAGAAAAGACATTTAAATTGAGAGTGCATTTCTCAAAAGAAAGATACCAAGAGACAATGGAATAATATCTTCTAAGTTTTGAGAGAAAATGATTGATCTGAATTCTATACTTTTAGCTAAACTATTAAGACTGAGAGCAAAATAGCAACGTTTTCAGAGTAAGAAAAGTTTATTAGTACAGACCTTCACTGAAATAACTGCTAAGGATGCACATTGAAAAGATGGGGAATGAAACCAGAGGAAAGACAAGAGGCATTAGTGATAGTGTGTATGGATCTAAATAACAATGAACTCTCAAAAAATGTATAAAAACCTCTGTAGAACTTAACAGAACCTTATGATTAAAGAATGTATTGAGGTAAGAAGCATAAGCAGTTGCTTCTTTGCTTTCACTTTTCTGGTAAGTACTGGATTCTCTTACTCTACAAACACATTTCTTTGTTTGTCTCCAGTTATTTCTCTGCTAAGAAACAGATTGTCAAGTCAAAATACCTACCACAGAGAGTACTTTAGGTACAATGGGTTTTTTTTTCTATATTTCTGATGCTACCTAGACATCTTTGACAACTAACATGATTTCAGTTCACAGATTTTAGTCAGGGAGAAAACAAATTTTAACTATATACTATATAGAATACTCAGTAGTTGGATCAAATACATACCTGAAAAAAATAAAACCTGTGCTGTATCTGACTATTAAATATTGTTGCCCTTTTGAATATTATTATTCCCGTCATCTCATCTCCCATTCTACCAAAACTCCCCACTTACACTTAACCGATTAAATATTAAAAAAAAACCCACGTATATACAAGATCAAAGGGCCAACCCACTGAAACTATTCCCCTGTGGTAAGGAATTTTATTATGGCCAAGTGTTTCTGTGGCATTGTCTACTGGTGACATAGGATGGTATGTAATAATTTTTGGATATTCTTACTTTGTGCTGAGATTTGTTTTCCTCTATTTTTTTTTAAATTATATAAAGTAAATCATATAATATTCACAACCCTTACCTTGTTTTTCAAAAATTTGATTATTTTTTCTCTGTCCCTCCCCCCCCTTTTTTTTTATAAATCTTAAAATAAGGGATCACCATCTCACTCTTCTTACAGTTAATTTCCTTTGGTCAGATGATTTCCAAAAGAAGTTACAGAAAATTACAGTAAGATTCTTATGGGTTTTCCTGACACTTGTCAAATGCCTCTTGACCTAAAATCCAGGCCAACTCTGGCCACTTTGTGACAGAATTTGATCTCATTGTCATCTCAGGTTCCGTTGGCCCTCATCCCCAGATTAGAGACTTTGAATCCTTTGATTCATTAGAGACTTTGAATCCTTTGAAATACGCTGGGGGTTGACAAAATATTCTCAGGAGGGAAAAAACCATCCCTTTTCTCTCTTACTCACAAACACAACATGGAAACAAGACCTAAACCCCAATGCATAGCCCCTCATGGTCACATTCCATTCCCAGGCCCAGTTGATGAGGTGGTCTGGGAAGCATTCTGGCTGGGAGAGATCACATTGCTAAATAGGGACGTGAAAAGGAATGTGGTTTCCTGAAAGTTTCCAGCAAGTACATGGGAATGAAGCTCTTGAAAGAGCTGTAGAGCTGGAAGCACTTCCCTTCAGAGAAACACTTCCAATTTCCCCATAGAGCCAAGTGTAATAACAGTCCTGACATTATTATTACAAAGGGGAAAATATCATTCATGCAGACTTGCTGCTGTAATTTGGGTATTTATAAGCCACACCCACTTTGCAACCTTAAAGCCATGTGGTTTAAATGGAGCCCACACAAAGGAGGGGGTTGTTAGTCAGAGTCATACAGTGATTTCTGCCCAGTCTCTCTGAGGGTGTCAGGAATAGCTATTTTTCAAGTGATTTGAGACACTTTAAAAACTGGCCTCTTTCTCCCTCTATGCAATATATATCCTCAAAGTTTTAACAAAATTTTCCCTTTTTTGACCACAAGATAGAGTTCCAGACATGGGCAAAGGACTCATGTAATAAGAGCTCACGGTTCAAGGGAACTTAATACAATAATCGTGTGTTCAGGAACATTTTCTGCAATTGCAGCTCATTTTTTTTTCCTTTAGTGAATCTGCTTTATTTAGAATGAACCGATGGCTCCCAGAAGCCACTGTGGCCTCCCACCATGCACATGTGTCATCAGTTACATTTGGACCAACTTCCCTGGTGGTGGTGGGCAGAACACTACTTTAAGAGATGAAGCATTATACATTGATCTTTTGGTGCCTGTACAGTAACAAGATGATTTCTTTCTTAATTGTGGTAAAATACACATAACATAAAATTTATCATTTTTACCAGTTTTAAGTGTACAGTTCAGTGGCATAAAGTATATTCACATTAGTGTGCAATCATTACCACTATTCATATCCAAAACTTTTTCATCACCCCAAACTGAAACTCTGTCCCCATTCCCCCCTTCCTCCATCCCAGCAACCATTATTCTACTCTCTGTCTTTATGAGTTTGCCTATCATAGATATTTCATATAAGTGATATTATACAATATTTGTACTTTTGTGTCTGGCTTATTTCACTCAAAATAATATCTTCAAGTTTCATCCATGTTGTAGCAAATTTCAGGATTTCATTCCTTTTTAAGGCTTAATAATATTCCACTGTATGTATGTATCACAGTTTGTTCATCCATTCTTCAAAGTCATTGGAATTTTGGTAGAGATTACATTGTATGCATGAGTAGAACTGACATATTTTATTCAATTTATTAACAATAAATTGTTACTTTAATAATATTGTGTTCTAACCCATGAATTTAGAATGGAAAGATTACTTTGATGTATGAGTCAGGTCAGGGTTCTCCAGACAACAGAACCAATAGGATGTGTGCTGAGAGGGACATTTATCATAATAATCTGTCTCACTTGATTATGGAGGCAGCAGTTCCAAAATCTGTTTAGGATGGGCCAGCAGACTGCAGACGTAGGCGACCAATCTGCGGCTCAAATCCAAACGCTGTGTGTACCTTTGGGAAAACTAAAAGAAAGGTTAATGGTATAAAATTAATGAAACAAAGAAAATGTTAGAGCCTTTTCTAACTCACCAGTGGCAGTGTACCAGGGTCCTTTCTAGAAGGGACCCCCACCTCCTTTTCATTCAAGGTGTTCTGGGTCTGTGACCTAACTCAAGTCTGAGAATCAGTTAGGGGGCTGTTACTCTCTGTTTTTAAGATTCAGGTTAAACTTTTGTTTGCTTGATCTTGAATTTTTCTGCTTATACAGATCAAGTAAGAATTTAACAGGCCTCCCATCTATTTCACCTCTAGGAATACCACAGTCAATGAGCTAACACCATAGGTCTGCACGATCAGACCATTCTGATAGCTGCTTTGACTCTAGCATCTATGATGGTCACCACACTCTCCTTGTGTTTGGTGACTGAGGGCCACTTCCTAGCCCCAGAAGCCCCAGGGTCCAATTATCCCCACCATTTTTAGATTTTCCAGTTGAGTGGCTACAGTTCCCACTGAGATATGGCCTACAGAGCAGAGCAAACACAGAACTCTTCAAAGGTGCCAGGCTCCCTTCATAATTATTTCTCATGGTCATAAAAGGTATGCCCCTGGACCTTCCCAGCATGGGTGACAAATGACATATCCACTCTGAAATCTCAATCTCCCTAAGTCTTTGAATTACTCTATGGTAAACCAAGATATATCTGAGATTTTCAATTCTCTTGCAGGGGTCCATCCTGTGGTCCATTGTTAAAGCACTATTGTTAACAATAAACAACCAAATTGTTGAAGCCCTAACTCACCAATGCACAATGTCTGCTTAATAAGCCCATATCAGTAAATTTAGCCTGACCCAACTTTCTGTTCCTACCATCACCATTCCATACCTCAGGCTCTAACATGCCCCCATTCTCCCCTCCTTTCTTAGGAGAAAAAGTCCACTGACTATGAACACATGGGGATTGATATTTAAGGGATCCAATTTCTAAAATTTGGTAGATCTCATGGGTGGAAAAAAGGAGCAGAGCCACAAATGCTACAAAACTAGCTATAACTAGTCAAATTTGTCCATATTGAGCACCTACTGTGTGCCAGGGACTGGTGTTATAGACATAGACCTAGGAGGTACATGCCTATTTTTTTCATGTCTCCAAAAAGGATGTGTGGATAAGAAAAGCATTTGCTCAGGGATATGACTAATGGTGGCAAGAGTAGGATACAAGTCCAAGTCTGCCCAGCTCTAAAACATTTGTAAATAATACGTTGGATTAAAATCTGGAACCTTTAGATGCTAAATGCTTAATAATGCCTCCTGAGTTTTCTTGTATTCCAAATGTTCTGCATTTTGGCAATTTTCCTTTGTGCCAAATCAGAGTCTGCAAAGTTATGGAAATAAGGTGAAGAGGAAACAGCCTCCAATTGCATTTGAGATCTCAGAAAATGTTCATTTGTATGGTCAGGGAAACCAAAACAAACATTATTAAATTAAATCACGACTTTTGCAAAATTACTGATTCCCGTAGATACCACATGTCTTCAGAGAGAACATGTGAACTTTAGAGGAAGTAGGCTGGCTGTAACAAGGAAAGATTCTGCTGTACAAGTTTTGGTTCAGACATGCCTCTAGGCATTTTGAGATGCCAAAATCTGGGAGGTCAGAGTAGCCATTGCACACAACCCTTTTCCAGAAAGTATGATGTATTATGTTTGAAAAACTAATAGAAGCTTCAAGTCAAAGACTGAATGACCAGTGAGTTTTAAAAAGATCTAGGATATAGGTTCTCCAGGAGAAATTGGTTATGGCTTTATGATTTATTAAGGTTCCTTTGGCTTTCTAATTCAAGCTATACAATGGTTGTTAACACAAGTTCATTTCAGACCAAACTGAAATAATGTGCTATGATTGAACCCAAGATGGACATTGTTGGCCTTTGCCTTGACCAGGACACTCCCAGCACCTTCTGCAGTGTGTGGTAGGCACACAGTGGGACTCAGCAAAGATTTTACCACCATTTCAAAGGAAATTCTCTCAGTGCCAAACAATGCACGAGATCAGGTCAAGAATCTACAATCAGATACTAAGCTCACAAACTGTGCACTTGTCTTATTAAAATTAAGTAAGGAAAATTCTTCATAAACAAGAAAGAATAAGTGGCTCATGTTAAAGACCATTATTTATATGTTGTGAAATGTCTGAATGCAGTCCCCTGAGTAAAACCATCGCAATATATGTCTTCAGCTTAGCTGAGAAAAACTCAACAATAATAAACATGACATGTCTGTGCTTTTTACACACCAAAAGAGAGAAGTGAGAACTCCACTCTGGTTGTCTCAGCAGCAGACCATGTGTGAAGGATAAACAAACAAAAGCTTTAGAAAGCATGAAAAGGACAAAGGACGAGTGCATTCCACAGATCTTGGGGGCTGCCCTCCCATCCATGTGGACCTAGAGCAATGTGGGAGCTAAAGGGCAAGGGCCAAGGATTGGTTCTATTTTTTTTTTAATGTAGAGACTCAACAGTCAGGCAGAGAAGGGCCCAGAACACCACATGTGCAGCACTGCTCCCCGAAACAGGACGTGAACATGGCTGAGCTCCAGAAGGGGATTACACGGCAAATGTGATGGGCCTCCTCTCACATCTTCTGCAAGAATGCCCCAGCTTGCTGCAATCTGGTTAGTGGGTTTCTCTAGCTTCCCCAGGTTTCTTGGAAGAGAATGGAGACTAGCAAAATTCCCTAGAAAATAAATACAGAACTTCTAGAATGCTGCTTAGAAAAATAATACAGTATTTAAAAATACCTCTTTCCCAGAGGAAGGACCAGGGTTTCTGTCAAGCATATTAGTTGATGTGCTGTGCAGAGGCCACTGGATGGATTCAGCAGTCCTGGATGCATGTGTCCAGAGCAGACTGCTTCTCCATCTCCCCAGGAGCTCCTTGAACCTGGGGAAGACCCTGTTTCCTGTTGGGATCCCAGAACCCAGAGAAGTCTACGATAGTTAAAGAAAGTTCAGAAATACAGAACAGATGGGGGTGTCTTGAATATAAAGACCAAAACCTTAAGATGCCCAGAAAATTGGGGGGGGAGACAAAAGGGGAGCCTTGAGATATTGCAAAAGAAAAGAAAACCAAAGAACCAACATGAAATGAAGCCCATAAAAGTCATTCCCAAGAAGAGTTTGTGGTAGTGGGGGAGGGGGCATTACCTAAAATATATTTCCTGAGGAAAGTATTTGAGACACAGAAAAATGAAACCAGCACATAAGGTCAACTGCAGGGCCAGAGTTCTTGGGAGCCAGGATTCACCTTGTGTATATTTGCTACATTCAACCCCCCACAGAAAAGCCAAGGTATGAAAAGAAGTTCAACAAGTATGAACATTTGTATATATACATTCTACTAAATTCCTGTGTCAGCATGCACAAAAAAACAAAACAACTTTTATTCTTACAAATACACATTAACCAAAAGACATAAAAGTATCTTTTTGTGATAGTGTTTTTTATTTGTTTCATTTTTTTTTGTTTTGTTTCATTTTGTTTTGCTCATCAGAGTGCTCTGCAAATATTAAGTATAAAATTAAGCAAAATAATTTTAGAGATTCTAGGCATTTTTTTTCTCACGGTAGTTAGATGAAGGATACGTTTTATTCAGATCAATTATTAAGCACTTGGTGTTGATTCCATCAGGGCAGCAGAGACCCATTGCCTGCCAACCTCCCAGGAACATTTTTTCTGCTCTGAGATAGGGGTCAGCACCTCCACAGAGCAGGCAAGTCCAGGAAAACCAGGATAGCTCCCAGACTCCAATCACTTATTAGGGAGAGTGTTTCTGCATGCCCCCCCAATGGGCAGAGTCTGGATTGCAACCAACCCTGGTCAGTGACACCCTGACATCTAGAACCCTGCCCTAGGAGTCTATAACTCCACCCATCCACTCCAGACCCCAGCCAATTCTAGCAGAACATTCCTTGCTGGAGACGTTTCACCACGCATACCTCTGCAGTTTGTCGATCAGACAGTAACTCTGGAGCCTCAGAATTCTGAAATATCAAGACTTATACCCACAAGTACACACAAGCCCTTAACATGTTACAGGCACTAACAAGGCCTCTGTCCCTCCACTATGGCAGTTCTGCCCCCAACTGCCCCCCTGCAAACTGTCATTAATTGTCCCTTCCAAATTTCTGAAAACCTGCTGCACAGGTTTTCAGGGGAGGGAGCACAGAGGGGAGGGAGCAGAGGACAGCAGCCCATCAATAATTGTCAGCACAGAAGACTGAACAGCCAGGCAGGAGCTAATTAGGTAGGGCCGGGTAATTAAATTCACAGGCTTTGATCTTTTCTTCAAATATTTCCAAGTGTTCCGTATCATTCAGCTTTAGACATCGCTACACTTCCCCACAATTAGGAGATGCTTCTCTGGTTGACCTCTCCTCTCTGTAGCTGGGTACCTAGGGCTACAAACAAGAAAGGGTCCCCATAGAACGTGGGCGGAGTCTCTTGTCTCTGAATGGAGGTCCCAACCCCCCACCTGCTCAGCCTTGCAAACCAGGGGGTGCTCTACCCCCCAGGTCTCCCCAGACAGCTCAGCTCTTAAATCAGACAGAAGTTTCCCCCTGTGCTAGCAGAGATGTGGACTGAGTCATCCCGCCCTTCACAGCCCCACGATGCTTCCTAGTTACAGAGCAGGGTGCTTGCCAAGTCTAGGACCCGCCTCCTCCTGAGCTGAATCACCAGGCCCCTAAGAGGAGGACCTCCAACAGTCTGTAGTCCACACCCCTCCCGATTCTTCAGAAGAGCCCGACCAGACAGGAAAGCCCAGAGGGTGGGTCTTGTGATCCAACATGGCCTCTGAAGAAAATCTTTTTCCAGATCGTGTTGATATTGTATTAAAATGAGCAATAGAAGAGGACACTGAGAAAATGCAGGAAGTGGCTGGAGGACTTGCTTCCCAGTCCTTCTCCATTCTGAAAATCCGATGATCGGTAAGGAGAGAGGTAACACATAAGGAAACTAATTTGCAATAATGCTTTGGATCTGCTACGAAGGCACAAACTGTCACACTTCTCAACAGGAGAAAGTGCACCAGGGCACACTCAGACCAGGCCTTGTCATTTTGAAGATCTGGTTTCTGCAGTCTTGCTACCCCCCTTAAGAGAGGCTGCTCTGTGGAGACTGTCTTAGGCTACAAGTATGACAAACATAATGATGTCTCTCTTTCCAGTGGATAAAATCATCCAGTTTTGCTACTGGCATAAGTAGCTGTTTAATTATTTGCCTTTTCCCTTTAGGAAAAGGCCTAAAGTAGTCCTTCATATACTACTCAAGAGCAGCGAGGGCTTTGGAAAAAGCCTGAGGTCCTGCTGGCCAGCTTCCCAGTGGCACTGATAGGTGAATGCTTCCCCTTTGGATGCTGCCTGGAGGAGCTGAATCTCCAGGAAATCAACTCAGATTTGTTGATCAGCATGGTCATTTCATAAACTCCCAGAAACTGGGGCCACCAGCACAGTGTGGGTCCACCATTCAGCCATGCCTCTCTTCCCCTTTCTCTGAATAAAAACAACCTTCAGGGAAAGGGCTGTACATGGGCACACTGTCAGCGTGAAATGAGAGCCCACTCCCAACACTGCTTCTGCAGACTTCCCAAACCAAACAGGAGCCTAAATGTCTGAACTTTCCCTATGACTTCATCTCTGTGTAAAGCACTCACAACCATCAAATACGCACAATCTTTTAACACAAAACAATAGAAAGTGAGAAGGCTGTTTCATTACTTTTCCATCTTTGGCTCAGACATGGAAAGGCTATTCTGGGCTAACTCTTACAGGAAGTACCAAAAACCTCAGGAGAAATGAAGTTCCTGCAAGATTTCCAGCCCAACTTAACAGGCTGTTTGAGACATTTCAGACAGGTTTCTACTGAAGATCCAAACGTGTGGGTGCTTATCTGAACTGAACCCAAACCTTTGGAATTTTACACCTCACTCCTGAAAACCTCTCCGCATGCCCTGGCTTGCAGTCCCCTGAGGCGCTGTCTCCCGGGAGTAAGACTCACCTTTACATACACCTGTTCTGCCTGGGGTGGTTGGGAAGCCAACAGCAGCCACACAGTGCTTCCTCTGACTTTGTAATTCTCTGATTCTTCTATATGGTCTGTGCAACCACCAAGCTTTAAAAGCAAGTCCACTGGAACACTTCATAGTTGGATGATCATAGGAGGGCTTTATAATAAATCCATTTGGAGCAGCTCAGAGCAGGTATCAGCTAGAAGGACAATTAGAGTGCATGTTATGCCAGAAAATTCTGCCAGTTTTTACCTGTTGAAGCAATTGGGAAATAAACCTGTACTTGCTGAAAAATTTACTTGTACATGCATGCATGATGTGGGAGGGTGAGCAGGTGTTTGTGAACCATAGTTATATTCTTAACAATGCTCCCTGTCTCATTTTTTAAAAAAATCCTGATGCTCAAACAAAGGGAAAAATGTCCCATGGAGTTGAAAGTCTGATCTGGGAATAAGTATTTCAGTGTGGAAAAAAGTGTTCGCTATTAAGTATGAATTTGCATAGCTGACACATTTTGGGGTTCTCTTTATTTGAAAGCAACAAGCCTTAGGTTTTTATTCTTGACTCAGTTTTGCTGCCAAACAGTAGGAAAAGAAATAGACCTGGTAAGCAAGGCCCAAGGAAACCACCAGACACTTCCTTGTCCTTGGGGCTGGATTTACTCAGCACAGCATTTTCTTCTATGCTGTGAAAAGACCCCAGTAAGGGAACAAAGAGACAATAAAGGAATTCCGTGAGCAATCCTGCTGAGAAATGAATTCCCATTTCAAGCCAAATCTAATTGCTCAGAGATTCTAAATTGTGCTTCAGTGATAATAGATAAGGAATGCTTTCATTATACCTTAAGTATGTGACTCTTCTCAAGAGTGTGCAAAGCACACTGATATGCTCATGTAAATAGGGAGTTGTATCATGTATTCTTCAATACACTAATTTACAATCTGAATGAAACACAGATAAGACATGTTTTCATGACAAAGAAAAAATAATTAAGGTTTCCTTCTATCTCCTCTGGCTGCTTCCTCTTCTGGGTTGGAAGATGTATAGCATGGGTGAGAGGGGGGCCCTCTTGTCTTCTTTCCTGCTCTGTGTGAACAGCTGCTTCCAGGAGAAATCTGAAACCCAGGTGTTAGCAGACTCCCAGTCCTCAGCGTCCTGCACAAGCAAAAGCCCAGGTGAATCCTGCACTTTTGTTCACGGCTGCCTCCTCCGTGACCCTGGCAAGCAAAGCCGCTGTATTCAGGAAGTGGTCACCCATCTATTCTTGGTCTGTGGTCTGCAGTCCAGCCCATTGTGGTGAATATTGTGGTTTCCTCCTGGATGTTTATTCTATGAAGGTACCATCTTTAATAATGCCAACTTATTGCCATCTTCTCCCCCTCCCCCAAAGACTTTTCTAAAGTACATTCTAACCATCAGATTACTTATAAACGTAGGTCAGTGAACTTTTTCTCCTTCTAGCTTGGACATTCAGAGGCCCAAAGCCCACTTCTTCTTGTACTCAGTGCAAAGAAAATAGCAAAAAAGGTCAGAATTAAGCCAGCTGCAGAAGGATTTCATTTAACGTAGCCAATGATATCTGGAGTTACAGGAGCAAGTAGCAAGAAGACGGGAGACCCTGAGACAGACCAAATCCATGAAGCATCCACAAAAATGTAAATGGATGTGGACCCCACATGCATATGAACACAACTGGGAATCCCACTGGATTCACAAACTATAATCAACCAACTTCCACCTGCTCTACTTCACAATTTTATGTTGGTTGTCAGTAAAGTTGTATAACTAAGGCTCCCGTCCATCTGTCTAAATCTCTCAGCAGCTTTAATTTCAATGAAAAATGAAATGCACATTCAAAAGGAATCCTGAAGAGGGCCCTGTAGCTGAGAAATCCAGATCTGAACACAGGGACCTGGGTTTACCAGCAGACAGTTGCATTTTATCCTATAGCTTCAGAGTCAAATTTACTTATAAAACCCTAATTAGGGTCTTAAAATGGTTACAGCACTGTTAAAACAGAGGGGGTGTGGGGAGGTATGTTCATGTTCATGATTCAAAGTGTCCATTCCCTCATTGTACATTTATCTTCGCCCAACTACCCTTTGGAAAAGCACTACCCATTCCCCAACAGCCACCTCACTGAGTGAACAGCTGCCAGGGCAGAAAAAGAACACCAGCTTACTCTGTTTACTATCCTCATCCTTTACATCTCCATGACACTGCCAATGTGCAGAAACCCCCTTCCCAAGTGAGCTAAAGTGTGCAGGGTCATTCAAAACCACTAGAGTCACTGGCTTGCTTTCAGGTGAGCACTATAAACAAATTCATGCCCCAAGTGGAAAATGCTGTGTAAGTCAGCTTTTCTAACTCATCAAAACCAGTTTCCAGACCTGAGTATTTCACAAGGGCTTTCTCAAGTTTTCCATTGTTTTGTTTCCAGAATGCATCCTGAATCCTGAGCCTTTTACATTTGTGTCGCTAATAGACCATTTGCAAATGGTCCCGATATTTCAGTTGGTGTCAAATGGCTTTAAAATTTTCCATCCTTGAGGCCGGGAGATCCATTCACTGCAAGGCAGATGACCTACAACTCAGCCAGTCAACAACTAGCTCATTACTGGCATTTATTGTTGGCCTTACACTGTCCTAGGCAGTTTTCAAGCGTTGTTACCTCCTTTAGCCTTGGAAGTACGTGATAAGTACATGATAAGGTAGACGACATACTACCCCTGAGATTACAGATGAAGAAACTAAGAGCATTCAAGTCACTTGTGCAGGTCATGTCACAAGGAAACAGCAAATCTGATGCTTCAGCCAGGTCATTCAGTTTAAAAGTCCAAGTACTAACCCACAGCTGGGCCCCCCAGGGGATACGAAGCAAACACTCCTGCCCTTGTGGATCTTAAAGGGGACAAAAGAGACTAAACAAATGGACATAATGTATTAAATAATTGCAGGAGGATTGGAAGGACCAACTGCTGTGGAAACATGTAACTGTGGCACCTTGCAAAGTTTGTGGTTTCCTAATACAGAAACATACCATCTAAGAGTTGTGTGTTTCTAGGAAATGCCTACAGCAGACCCATTTCCTCTCCTCTAGATGTTGATCCCTGACTATAGCAGGTTACATTTTTGAGCTGGAGAAATATACACAATACTAAAAACTCTCATTGTTCATTTGTTGTCATCAAAAACCTAAGAAAATTGTTAACACACAATTTCAGCCTTGTGAGAAGTTCTGTAAAGTGACATCATTCACATTTGTTTTCTAAGACAGTATATATTCTTCTGAGTTAAAAATAAGCATTTTCAAAAAAAATAAATAAGCATTTTCTCAAGATTTAGAAACTAACATGAAAATGAATATATGCTGTTCTCTCTGTCATGTGTATGTTTTTCATTAGAATTTGATTTTAGGAGAAAACAGCTTTCAGCAAATGTTTTCTCTCTTATGAAGTGGAGATGGTTACAAGGAAGTGTCAATAGTGAAGTAGAAAATAAACCAAGGAGAGGAAACTTAGCCAATTTGCTCCTTTATAGTGATTTTTAAAGTGACTTATGGAGAAAGACATTGAAGCCACTAATCAGACTAAAATATTATAATTTATCCATGAATTTCACTCATCTATACTATCCTTATAATACCAGCCAGAATGTGTGGAGCATGTATTATTACTATTACCTTTTAAGTACTAGACTTGGTCTTTGATATACTTATGTCTTTTCAGGCAGGTGTTATCATAACCACTTCATAGAATATAGAAATATATCATGGCAACCACGAGCTTCTAGTGAGTGCTTGCCCCTTGCAGGGTGTTATTCTACACACTTTGAGACTTAGCGGATATTTTTCATTCATTACTAGCTCAACATCTAAATCTTCATCCTATTTGGGGGAATAAGTCCCACTTTCCCTCAACATATATCCCAGTGCCTTGCATTCTACCTTTTAGGTGGACCACTGAATCCAGAGAAAATGATTCCCTCTCTGCCACAGTTAGGCAGTCTCCCCTTGGCAGTGGAACCCAGTCCTGAGGCAGCACCTGACTCCCAACCAGCACTCAGGGCCGCCAAGGTCCAGCCTTCCTTAGTTCTTGGACATTTTCTAAACCTTCTTCTCCAGCCTTCTCTGTGGTAGCCTTCTCATAAATTTGTTCCCTGCTTAAGTTAGCCAGAGGTCATCTATGTTGTTTGCAAGCCAGAATTCTAACCAAAATATATGCATTTTATCATTTAATCCTCATAGCAACCAAATGAGCTGGGCATTTTCCCTATGGTCATTTTACAGGCAAGAAACTAAGGTACAGAAAGGTTAGATACCTTACTGGAGATCACACAGCCTGTGCTAGTGTTGAAACCCGAACAGTCTGACTCCAAACCCTGCTCAGAGAGATTTAATAACTGGCCAGAGCAACTCTGGGTAGAACCATTATCTGGTTCCACTACACCAAGCTGCCTTTCTTCCTGCCAAGCCCAACTGAGGCACAGGGGAGAGAGACCCAGAGGAGTGGATTCCAGAGATTGTAGCAATCTAGAATATAAAATTTCAAGGCTTGTTCCCCAGAGTCCTAGGACCTTTCAAATCCTCCATATCCCAACTTTGTTTCTGGAAGGCAAGCCTGCTCTTTCCAAGTGGAGCACTGTATCCTGATCCCAATACACAGAAGGTCAGATGAGGTCCTGCAGAACGGAACATTACTTAACACTGACTTGCAGGAGGCAAGTCTCCTAGCCCCATGGGGAGGGAGAGGCCCCCACTGCTCCTGCACCTGTGGCCAGGCAAGGGGTGGTTTCTTCTTATTCTTATTTTTAAATCCTTCGTTGTTTCCATAAATCTCAGACCTATTAACCTCCCAAACTCTGCATAAAGGTACAGTGTTTCCCCTTCACAAACGGCATACTGTGCCCTCACTTCTCATCAAGGCAAGGGTCACCAACTGCCTGTTGAAAACAACCTTTCCTTTGAGAAATGTTTGTGTTGCTTACTTTCCCTGTAGTTCTGAATCTTCTTTCCTTGTCCATTCAACATCTCAGTGAAGGTGCTGCATTGAGAACAACTTCAGCCTCTCCAGTGTTCACAGCAAAGGGAAGGCCATGAGAGAGATTAACTTCATGGCCCTGGGCAATTCCAAAGCTGCTGGGAATGGGTTGGCCCCTGGGGCCACGTGGAAAGCAGTTATTGAGGAGCTCCACAGGCAGGCAGACCTTGATGACCACATTAACACTTTCAATGGCTCACTTCTTTAGATGAAAATGAAAGACGGGGTCACAAGGATGTTTTTCTTCCCTAGTTCTGAAATGGTTCTTTCTGCTTTCCTGCCAGTTACTCATTGCCAGAGAAAAGTTGCTGATTGTTTCGAATGATATTTAATACAAAGAAGGAGGAAGAAGGAGAAAAGGATTGGGGGAAACTCTTACTTTTGGTTTCCATTTCAAGGGGGGCTACTGAGCATGTTTGATTTGGAGACTGAGCTAACCTAGAGGTTGGTTTCAGATTCTGATATCTTTTTTGTACTCTTGGGTACAAAGCCTGTTAGACAAATCAAAGCAAATAAAAAGAGAATCAATTTTTTTTAGCCCTAAGTTAAAATAAGTCATTTCATGTTCATTTCTTATCAAGAGTTCCTGTATTGTGTATGTTTTGTATAATGGCAAATAAGTATAAAAACATTAAATGTTAAAATAATAAGAATTTATATGCGAATACATACACGTATACAAATCGGATTTTTCATTCTCTTTTATCACATTATAGCAAATTTGTATTAGGTTTTTTGGTATTAGGCAACTTAGAATTTGTCCTAACAGCTCAAACTGTAAAGAGTATATTCAAGTGAAAAACAAAAATCCTATGTTTAGCAAGTTTTGATACTGATCCCCAAAATATCTGGTCCTTTTGAAGTACTATGTCAGAGGCATCATATTGGCTCTGATGAACGGGTAAATTGCCTTCACAGACAACTTGAGGAAAAAGCCCAGTACATCAGCCACAGCACCCTCCTCCTTGCTGAAAAAATGTTCCAGCAAAGCAGTTATTTCCCCCACCCCACGATGCAATGGAAATGAACCCCAAGTACATCTTAAGGAGTAAGCACAGTCAAGTTCTCCTGTGAGTGACCCCGAAGTCACAAGCCGCCAGATGGAAATCCTTGGGGAAGTGAGTTTTATGGGATAGTTGGGAGAAACAACTCTTTCTCCAGGAGGGCCTCTCTTCAAGTTTCAGCACAGTGCTTAACCCCGTTAGCTTTAAGTTTGTATTTTTAATTTTTTTTAAATAAAAGCACAACTGTCCTAAAACTGTAAGATTGTATGACTGGGTACTCTTTGGAGAGCTCTGGGAGGTTATGGGGTGGGGGCGATGGGCAGTTCCTGAGACTGACCAGCCCCATGCCTTCCACTTCCTTCCTCCCTCCTCAAACCCTAGGACACCCAATCTAAAGAGAAAAAGTTGATATTGTGCAAACATTTCTTTACTACCATCTCCAAAAACCTGTACTAAGATGAAGGGTGCAGTAGCTAAGTAGGTACAGCAGCATGAGGAGTAAATAGGGTTTGGGTCATTTTTAAAGATCCATATCCTGAGGCACAGAGAGATGTGATATCTAAGGATGTCTAAGGATTCCACAGTTTACTAATGTTAAAAAAAAAAGGCAAAAGATAACTACACTAAGAAAATTTTAGTTCATGGGTCTCACATGCCACTAATAAAGCTTGTTTAAGGGGAAAAAATAATGGAACTTTTAGTTGGAGTCTTAATTAAAACTAGTAACATTCTTTTATTTTCCTCTGGAGGAGGCCCAGGTGACAGTTTGCACTTTGCATTCCCTGGTGTCCCCAGTCGCTGAGTGCTCCTTGCCCTCTTTCAGAGCCCAGATGAAATCCATCTTCTGTCTTTCCTGGGAGTGGTGGGAGGACACGGAGGTGGGGGGAGAATCAAGTTTAAACGCTAGGAAAATGAAAACAGATGCGTGGAGGGGAGAGGCTGGTGGGAATGGAGAGACCGGAAGCCGAGCCGGCACTGGCAGCATCTGCGCCCAGCTCCTCCCCAGAACCCCCGCCCCCAGCTTCCCAGGAGGGACGGCCTCCGAAAAACGGCGCCAGGCGGGGAGTAGCGCCTCTCGGGAGGGAAACCTCGCTTGGAAGCCTCAACCCGGACTTTTTCAATAAATTGCAATTAATTGTGAGAGCCTGGGGAGGGGTGGCGGGGGTTGCAGTAGGGAGAAGACTGGGAAAGAGACCAGTCCCTGCAAGTGGGGGAGAAGAGTGCAGGCCTTGTTTGCTTGCAGTCAGTAACAGCGCCTGCCTGCCAAGAGCAGCGGGCTCCTCGCCTGGCCGGCGGGTGCAGGGACGTGCGCGGCCCGTCGACGCGGAGCCGGCTGGGTGGGGGCCGGCCGCCACGGTGGATACGGGCCGCCCAGCATGGCCATCCATCACCCTGGCCCGCCCGAGGCTTGCTGGAGCGGAGCCGCCCCGCCCCGCGCGCCCCTCCCGCCCCGCGCGCCCCTCCCGCCCCGCGCGCCCCTCCCGCCCCGCGCGCCCCTCCCGCCCCGCGCGCCCCTCCCGCCCCGCGCGCCCCTCCCGCCCCGCGCGCCCCTCCCGCCCCGCGCGCCCCTCCCGCCCCGCGCGCCCGTTAGGGGGCGGGTTGATGTCATCGCCCCGCCCCAAAGTCGTACCCGCGCCCAGCAGAGACCCGGGGCGGGGCTCTTGCCCGCGGGAGGGAGGCCTCCTCCGGGTCGAGGCCGTTGCCTAGCTGTCCGCCTGCTCTAACCTGCGTTGGTGCTGGCCCCTCGCTTGGCTGCTTGAGCTACCTACACGCGGGGTGCCGGGCAGCGAGAGGCGGGCACTGCCTAGAGACCCAGGAGCATTTTGGCCAGGAGAGTGCTGGTCATGTTCCGGAACTGTGCTAGGAGAGCGTCCTGAGGAGGAGCCAGCAGGAACCAGAAGGAGCCTCTAAGGGGTGGACTCACACGTAGTACTCCCAGCACGCAAGGGGCGTTGTGCACCTCCCAGGCCTGCTCATTCGAATAAATAGCAACTTGAAAGAAAACCTCCACAATGCCTGCCAATGAGCCTTTCCTACAACTCCCAAACTATTTCAGGACCTACTTGTGGGGATCTGGGGTAAGCAGAGGAAGGGTCAAGTTATGGTGCTCTGCCTGTGTCTAGCTGGTGTTAGAGGCCGAAAGTACTACAGAAAGCCGAAGTCGGGGGCGAGGGGGGAGGGGATTCAGATAGTGCCAGGATGCTGCAAACCAGGTAAAGATCCTGGAGGACGCTGAACCTCACAAGGCCCAGGATTGGGAGGAGGAGGAAGAGGCGGGTCACAAAAACTTGGGCGACCAGAGACCATGCTACAAGGCACTGCCTTGAAGTCCTGACAGGGAGGTCTACAAATGGAAAAACAATGGGTTGTTTGTTTTGGTTTAGTTTTTAATCAGTACATTTAGGACTTAAAAATTCTTCTAACTTCTTGAAAAGGGTGTACCAAGAATTGTCTTAACTGTACCCTGTGTTCTTTCTTAGATGCCCAAGCAGACCTACAGTGATGCTGGCATTTTCCCTTGCACTTCCATCTGACCACAGATGAGTTTTCACAGACATTTCATTACCATTTAAATGTGGCATGAGGGGTGATGCCTGCCTCCTCTCTTTCTAAAGACCCGAATACTCCTAAATGGACCTGCTCTTCTCTTTAGGCATAAGAATGTGTGTGTGTGCTGATTGAGTTAGCTTTATTTTTAGAATCCCTGAACACTGGAGTTCACTCATTTATGTATACCAATATGTTAACTCAAAGTGTAAAATTCTCATTTTTATTTTATTGATAGTAGAATTTCTGGCATTCGAGAGAAACAAGATATTAGCTCTTGTGGGAATAGATTTATATGGAAAACTGAGTTAGCAAATCTGTTTTGTTGAGGGAAACTAAATTTATGGGGCTGATTTCCTTCAAACTGTTCAAAATACTCAAAGGGCCCATCTCTGTTAACCAATGGTCTAGAAAAATCTTCATTCTGAGGACGAAGGCATGTCTGAGCTATAAGGATTTCAAATAGCCCATCTGGCTTTCCCATACTTTGGGTTCTTATCCGTGTAAGATTTAATAGGAAAGTGAAATCTGAACAAAAAAGTAGTATTGCAGTTGAGCCTCTAAGGATTGGCAAACCTATACTAAGTATCACCAAAGGATATTTGTTAATAACTCTCCTCAGTTGTAATTAGTCTATAATGAAAGTGGGATGGTAAAGTAAATAGATATGTTTTCTTTCTATATCCCTGTTCCTCTCCCAAAACACTACCCAAGACAGTTGCCCAATCTGACCAGGACGCCATGATGATTCTTTGGAAGTAAGGCCATATTTGATTCATAACAATAATATCACAACAACAATTACTATATGCACTATTTGTGTTGTCAAAATATTTTCATATATTATTTTATTACAATAACCCTCCTAAATAAGTATTTTATCCCCTAAACATGTAAGGAAACAGAAGTTCAGATAGATTACATACCTTGCCCAGAGTCACATAATTAATGAGTAATTATACCAAGTTTCAAACGTGAGTTTCCTGATTCTAATTTAAGGGATCTTTCCACTGTACCATGGCTCAGGGTTAATACTTCAGGAATTACAGAATGACACTGAAAAGAGTATAGCCACTAAGCTCAGAAAACAGCCCTTATACTCATAGTCCCAGATCAGTTTTTTTTTTATATAACCAATGAATATTTTATAAAAAGTGCAGATTACTAGTGCCTCTCCAGAGAGTAGGATTAGGCATGTGGGTAAGGAATGAGAACCTGCTTTTTAACACACCTGAGGTGAATTCTGATAATCAATTTGTTTGGGAACTGTTGTAAATGAACTCTTTAGAAGTGGGGAACATTTTGTCTACCCAGTACCTGTTATATTGCCTGTGTATGGCCTATGGTTAATGTCTGTTGAGTAAAAACTCAACAAACCCAAATTCTCAAACCCAAATCCTCAAAAATTCCATCTACTTATTAGCCTAGGGAGTACTGATATGGACTTTTTGTTTGTATGCCCCCACCACCTCCCTAAATTCTTTCATTGAAGCTCTAACTCCACTGTGACAATATTGAAAGATAGGATG
Organism: Nasua narica; assembly: GCA_028533885.1. Taxonomy (NCBI): domain Eukaryota; kingdom Metazoa; phylum Chordata; class Mammalia; order Carnivora; family Procyonidae; genus Nasua; species Nasua narica. Next base: position 95,777,193 of record CM052798.1, on the reverse strand, counting down.
TTTAGGAGATAATTAAGGTTAAGTGAGATTGTAGAGGTGGGACCCTGGGCAGGTAAAATCAGTGTCCTTATAAGAAGAGATACCAAAGTACACCTTACCTCCACCATGTGAGTACAAAGTGAGAAGGTGGCAAGCCAGGAAGAGTCTGTCACCAGGAACTGACTCTGTCAGATCTGTCAGATCTAGATCTGAGGCTTGTAACCTCCAGAACTGTAAACAAATACATGTCTGTAGTTTAAGCCACCCAGTCTGTGGCATTTTATCATAGTAACCTCAGCTGACCAATACAAATACTAATAATCTAGGCCAGAGTTTGGCAAACTGTGACTCATGTGCCAAACTTGACTGGCCATTCACTTAAAGTATCATCTATGACTGCTTTCATGCTACGACATCAGAGTAATTTTAATAGAGACCGCATGTCCTGCAGAACTGAAACCATTCACTGCTTTGCCCCTTTATGGAAAACGTTTCCCCACCCTTGATCTGAGTGAGTGTTTTCTAAATCTGATGGATCCTTACACTCTCACCTCAGGAGGTTTTGGAAAAAACAGATTTCCAGAGACTACCAAAGGTAACAATGATGTTAAATGCCAGTGTAGTTCTAATAATTACAACGAGGGCTATGCTGAATGTCTAGACTCACTTTCTGTCTTAGCATGGGCTGCTATAAGAGAGTACCATAGACTGGGTGGGTGACTTAAACAACAGACATTTCTTTCTCACAGTTCTGGAGGCTGGAAAGTCCAAGATCAAGGTGCCAGCAGATCCCGTATCTGGTTAGGGCCCTTTTCTTGGCTTATAGTTGTTTGTCTTCTCACTATGCCATCACATGGTGGAGAGAGGACTCTGATCACTTCCTTTTGTTATAAGGACACAAATCCCATCATGGTGGCTCTACCCTCCTGATATTAAAGCCTAACTATCTCCATATGTCACATTACGGGTTAGGGCTTCAACATATGCATTTAGTGGGGAGTGGAGGAGAGAAGGAGGGACATGATTCAGTCCATCGCAGTCACTTCCAGATAAAGGTTTTGTTTCTACATGCATCCTCAGTTTTGCTGTGCCCCTGACAGATGGCTGTAAGAATGCAAGTCAATGATTTCAAGAGAAACTGCAGAGGGCACAGGTTCCCTCATGCACTGAGGATATATTCCTTCATGATGGTCTTATGAAGAAATAAAAGAGAGGTATAAACATTTGCTAAACAGCTAGAACTTTCAGGGAACAAAATATTGTTGAGAAATTGAGTAGAAAGGGAAGATGGGAGGAACTAATTTAACAAGTAATTACAGGGGTATCCTTAAGTTCTTCCCATATGGCTTCACCGAAACATTAGCTTTGTGAGCATTGTAAGCCAAGCTCAGAGTGTATGGACCTAGATTCAGAATCTGGTCCCTAGATGGACCAGCTCTGTAGCAGTTGGTAATCTAAGTTCCTTTACCACAGTTTCTTCTTTCATAGAATGAGGATATTAAGAAGTATTTATTTCACAGATTTCCTTATGATATTTTAAAAAGATAACCCACCTCATGGTGCTTCATAGAAGTCCAGGATCTCAGTTAATGTCAGCTTTTCTCACAAGACCACAGCTATCAAAAAACTGAAAACCGTGTAACTAAAACAAAGCAGGATAGGGATCCATGCCCAAAAATATTTGCCAGGTTACTTGAGGAAGAACTCTATTTGGGATTATTTTTTAGCTAGCTGTTTGGATATTGATCGGTTTATAAAGATAATCCAGCATCACAGGAAACCTGGGAAGTGAAGTAATTCACATTCCAAAATTAGAAAGAGTCTCACCAATGTTAGCCTGAATGGATATTATACTATTTTACTTGGGTCTCTTCCTCCAACACAAATTCAAACAAAATCACCAAGTGTGTTTAAAAGCCCAAGTGCCCGTGACTCAGCTCCATGAAGGCCCCATGGCTCCGGTGCTGTGTGATCCATTCAAAAGTAGAAGCCTATGACCAGCTGGACCTTGCCTTGCTTGCAACACCCTGACTGTTAAGTAATTGCCAGGTGTCAGCACAGGTGATGATGGGGAGGAAAGAGAAAATTGAAAGCAGTCCTTCAGTGCTTCACTTTTGCTCCTGTTTAACAAAGGTGAAGACCAGCAAGACCCAGACTTACCAGGACTATAAGACTGCATGATCTTCCACTCCAGACATTAATATGAAGAATGCTTTGCTCCTAGAAGGGTAATGTCACCTCCCTGAAGAAAAGCAGAGTCCTTGTCATGACACCACTGACCTAGTCCATTCCTAAATGAACTAGTCCCAGATAACTCCAAATCAGGAACAGGCTTCAGGAGCATCCCTGGACAGCCCTTTCAGTCATGCTGCCACTGACCCAAGCCATACCTATGCAAGCAAAGCAGTTTGGAAAGTTAAGGCTCTCCATGCTGGCAGAAATCTGACTTATAGTCTTTGTAGGCTTCTGGGTGATGAAGAAGAGTGGAGAGAAACCAAAACCACCCATCTGATAATCCACACTGTTTGAGTTTACTCAAAAAGTATTCCACCCTTCTCCTTGTGCCCATGTAGACCCATGCTTAATCTCCAAGTGGTGTGCGATGTATCATAAAGGACACAAAATACTTGTTTGCTTGAGGAAGAACTCTTTCAAACTGTCCTATTTATTTTGTGTGAGATACTTAGTGGAAAATGTGGGAAGATAGAGTGAACAGCGAATGTATCTACATCTGGCTGTCAGCCAAAATGATCCATATTCACTGGCATGTGTATATAATCTATTTGCCTGTAAATTCCTGGAGTACATGGACCATAACTTCTATTTCCTTTGTACCCGCCTCTTCAGCCAGTACAAGTCTGCATAGAATTAATAGCCAGTGAACATTGTCACTTCTCCAGTATTTAGACCTATGTTTTTAAGGGTCACAACTATCCCCTCAAAAAAAAGGCCATATATATTATTATAATACGTTTGATCACATGTACCATGTTTTTTTGGCTAATCATCCTCCCAAAACACACACTTCCTTATAGATTTTATACTGTGCAAGTAATCATTCCTCCCTCACCACATACAGAAGGACATGGAAACTTCCAAGACCTGAGCACCTGCCTGGGGTTATTTTTCTCTCCTTCCACAATCATCATATTCCAAGTTTCTCAAAGATTTCTTACAGTAATTAAACATGCTTCCATCATGTTCCAACACAAAGGATCAACTGTTTAGTTTGGGTTTTATTATATATCATATCAACTTCTGCTGCTTTAGTTGATAATTACGTTGTGAGGAGAAATTCAGTGGAGAAATTCTATATGTACACATACACACACAATATATGTAAAATATACCAACCAAACATTAACTGAAATTTATAAGGAATAAAAACTCAGAAATATATGAAGATAGGTATAATTTGCACAGAGTTGAAGTATTCATAAATTGTGTGTACTGTTGTCATTTTAAGTAAAAATATCATTTCTATCTTTTAGGATTTTTCTAGGTTTTTTTCACAGCTTTACCATATTTCTCAGCCTGCTTTATGGAATCACAGAACTGTGTCTGGGTAGTAGAATGGGGAAACACACAATTTCCAGCTCTGGCCCTCCTCATATCTCCCTTGCAATTCCCCAGGCTTTCTCGTCTCCTACCTGCTGGCCACTTCATAGGAGCCAGGGGACAACGCTGAGGCCCTACACCATCAGTTCTCAGTAAGGGGCAGTTTTGCCCATGGGGATGTTTGACAACATCTAGAGACTTTTTACTTGTCACAACTAGGCAATTCTCACATATTGGTCATATACTCAGAATTTTTTGTGGTAAAGCAAGGGTAAAAACAAAGGTACAAAACAAAACCACAATAATGAGGAGACAGGCTACTAGTTGAATGGTTGACCAGGAGGCTTATTGGAGTACCAAGAGCCTAGAGTTAAGCATGGTCATTAGATCAAGTAATTGAAATCATAAATTACATATATGAATTCTACAGTGGTCAGTGGAGTCAAAAAAGCTAAAATTTTTAATCTGAGGACTTGAAATCTTTTTTAAGCCTTAGAGAGTAAGAGGATTAAGTGCTATGTCATGCCAAATTTGTCTTAATTTGTCTTAATTCATTATCTCTGCATGATACATGCCTAAAAAAAGATACAAACATGAACATACTCCTATGATGTCTTCCATTGAGTTGCATTCCTCTTATTAGTTTTAAACATTTCTAGCAATTTCCCCAGTAAATCCACACTCTAGGGCCTGCCTACATGCAGCTTATGTGTGACTAGTGCCCTTTACTAAGCGTGGTGCTTCACACCCAGCTCCACAATGGGATTTCTGTTCTGGCCTCATCGTTGGAATGGCACTGCCCTCCAGCTACCTCCCTCTCTCTTCCTCAAGACTTTCTCCAACTAAAGGGAACTAGAACCCTAGGCCCTTACATGTACATCACTATCAGAGAATGAGAGACATACATTTGGTGTGAGCATTGTAAGAGAATGAGAGACATACAATCAGCAGAGGCTAGCAATACAAAGCAGTCCATGTTGTCCTGGAAAGGTGCTGTAATAAAAGTTACGAGCTGTCAGGCTCAGCAGTAAGCACCATGAAAAGCTCTCATTATGCTCATTGGAGGAACCTGAGGGGAAAGAAGCACATGTCTGTTGTTTGGGCCTGCAAAGGCTCCTTGGAGGACAGGACTGCTCAGCCAATCAGAGAAGAGTAAATGCCTGTGAATCAGGTTCAAATACCAGGAAAGAATATTTCACACAGAGAACTACAGGTGCTGGGATACAGAAGCAGGGGTTAGCATGGTACTCACATATTTCAAGATTTATTACTTAGTAAAAGCTGTTTTTACTTTAAGATAAATGATCCCAAACCTTTCAACCTTTTGACTGACTTTCTAATTCATTGCCCATCCTTCAGACCAAAGTTCTCTAAATCTGTTTTATCTTAATTATCTATCATAAAAACCAGCTGAATTCATCTACCTAATATATGGATAAGTATTCATTTCTAAGTATGTACACATACTATTCTATGATATTGTCTACATAAATATACCAAATATAATTTCTGAGGAAGACATACAATCGACATTAAGAGATTACACAGTATTTTCTGCCACATCTCAATTCTCCTTCTCATCAGATGGTAAGCTCTGCCAGAGTAAGGATGAGAGTGATTTTGTTTCTGCCTGTGTCCTAGTGCCTAGTGCTCTGTTTGGTACCTAGGATGTCTTCAACAAATACTGAGTGAACAGATGAGTGGATCTGAGTCATCACCAGGGGTGACAGTAACATTGCAAGTAAAAGTCATTATTAAAAAACATCTAATGTCTTCTCATGACACAGATACCAAGAGCAGTAAAATCTTAGAGTCATTCATTTATAAGCTACCATCTTTATCACTCAGAAAAGTGAATAATGGGAAGGGCCATCAATAACACCAGTGGGAAGCAGTAGGACAATATGAAAAAAACAGAGCACCTGATTCCATTCTCTTGAGTTTCCAGCACAGAAAGAAAATCAAATGTACTTCCATGTATTTAATTAATTGTTCTTCACTAAAAAATAATAGATTCCATCAGAAAACAGAAAGATGAGCAAAGGACCAAAGAAACTCCTTATTGTTTCTTGGGTTGAGCTGGTTTCTGCCCCCACTCCACCAGCATACCCTCCCTCTGACTGTCCAGAGTCTTGTGGATCACATTCTCCTTTCCCAAGAGCACCTTTCAATCTAGGGGCAGTTGGGGGCCTACTGGGCCAATTTGAGTCTGCTTGAGAGAGGAATCAAAGCACAGAAAGTACATTCTAGCTGACATTTTGTTTCATCTTTGTGACTGATAGTTCCTGGAAGCCATCTGTTTTCCCGAGGTAAGAGTGGACTTCTTGAGGTTAGGGCAAAAGGCATATCAAGATAAAGAAGGCAAAGTGTGCCTCTCAAACACTGAGAAGTTCAGAGATGTCTGTTTCTGTAGCTTGCTAGTCCCCATATAACCCAGTGCTTATTGGTTATATGTGAGTTGTGAAGAGAGAACAAAACATTCCCCAAATGGATGCTCTCCACAAATTCCTATTCGGACAGAGGATTATATCCATGAATCACAGTGGAGTTAGATAAGCAAGGAAGCCCTCCATCCCTACCCCTCTCTCCCCACAGAGTACGAGGCTACGAACCTCAGGGAGCCAAAGTTCTTTCCTCCCTGAGCAGCACAGAAAGGCCTGTGGAATGAGCAAGGAGAGGAGAGAGCTCTGGCAGGAGCAAGTGGCAATTGTTTCAGTCTTATTTTATCTTTGGCAGTATGCTTTTGTAAGGTGTGAAACCCACGTGGTTTGTTAAACTGTGAGTTTGTTAAAGACACACCGAATGAGTGCCACCAAATTGTATCTGATTCCCAAGGTGAGAAAAGGCGTCAGGCAGCATTATAATCCTCAGGGTGACCAGCAACAACCCTTAGAAAGTGAGAGCGTTCAAAGCTTTGGCAGGCCATACGGCAAAATTAAACCCTATGAACTAATTATCCACCCTCACAGAAAGGGCAGGGCTTCGTGGGAAATGCATAATCCACAGCTTGCTGTGAAACACATTCAGTAAACAGGTTTCACAATCCCAGGAAGCCAAGTGTCAGGAGCCGCGTGTGGGAAAGCTGCCCTGTGGGCCAGGACTCCATAAGGTGAGCTGTAAGCAGCTAGTGGTGTGGCCTCAGAGGATCTTCGGGCCCAGCAAGGAGCCAGGTGACAAAGCTGCACAGCAGGTTCCCAGCCTGTGGAACACCCTGGGAACTTTTCTTATGCTGTTGATAGGATGGGAACCTGGCACGGCCTTCTTAGCCTAAATCCATTCTATGAGATGACATTTATTAGGGTTCTTGTCTGATTAATTGTAATGTGTAAAAGTAATACACATTTAATACAGTTTTTAAAATGAGAAAATAGAAGTGTGACAACAAATTTGATGGCTAGACCATTCTATCTTCTTTAGAACATTTTTATTTTCATTGAAAAGTAGGAACACAGGGGACGGGAACCAGGCCTTACAGTTTTTAAAGTAACCAAATCATGCAGTCAGATTTTTTTTTTAATGAGCTACAGCCAAAGAATCTAAAATCTCAAAGAAAGCAAGCAGCATGATTACTTGGAAACTGTGAGTTTTCTTTTTATTCATATATGATTTGCTTTTCAAGGAGGAAAAAATACAAAATTATATATTATTATATGCATGTTTTATGTATATACTTGTATAGATATATGTCTATGTTATTTAAAGAGAAAGAAATTTAGTTTGGCTTCAGAAGTATTTTCAAATATATTCCCTAATGATAGCTCTCCAGGCAAGGAGTGAGTAGCAAGGCTGGGGAGGACAGTGCCATGCAAGCATAGTCATTGGTGTCTCATGACTACACACCTTCTCTCAAAGTTCCTCAGTCTTTTTTATCAACGGACTGATCAAAAAGTGAAATCATCAAACATTTCATTTAATCATTCTACAAATTTTATCAACTGCCTTCCATGTGGTGACAGCTGTGCCGGGCTCTCAGTGATGGCAAGGAAAGAATAGCCCCTCTCTTCCCTCTGGCTGCCCCTTGCGTGGGAGTCAAGGATACATCATAGATGCCAGCCAGGAAAGAAAGCAGTCACATCCAAGTCCATGCAAGTCCTCCAATTACACATACATTCCCCCAAAATAGTTGATTAAAAAATCCTTCTTTGCCTTAAAAATATGTATGAATTGTCAGTTACTAGAAAAAAAATGAGTAGATTTGGATTTGAATCCAGGAGAGTCATCCTTGGATCTAGACTGAGATAAGAAGAGGTTTGAGGTTTTGAGGCCACTTTTATATGTAAAGTCCATTAGATTGCTCAACTAGTCAGTTTTATTTATGAAGTGTCTGTAGAACAGATTCAGAATAGTAGATACAGGGGCTCCTGGGTGGCTCAGTCCTTAAGCATCTGCCTTCAGCTCAGGTCATGATCCCAGATTCCTGGGATCAAGCCCCACATTAGGCTCTCTGCTCGGCAGGAAGCCTGCTTCTCCCTTCTTCTCCCTCTCCTACTTCCCCTGCTTGTGTTCCCTCTCCCGCTGTGTCTCTGTCAAATAAATAAATAAAATCTTCAAAAAAAAAAAAAGAATAGTAGATATAGAAAAATATTTGATCTTTCCCACTTAGCTCATAACCAAAATTAATTTGAAACAAAAGCCAGCAGTGCACTACAGATCAAACACTAATCTGTAGTAGTAAACCTCCACTAATAAACAATGGCAATATTAATATTAAAGCTATTATTAAAGTGTAGACAATTTTAAGCCACATTTTAATATTATCTTAAGCCTTTTACAGGAAAATAAGATGGCTTAATTTCCTTTTAAAAACTTAATCAACTTTACTATTTCTGCCAATACATGCATTATAACAAAATCACAACAAATCTTAAATTAAATACTCAAATTATCTTTTTCCAAAGAGCTATAGTCTAGGTTTCCAAATCTCAAATAAAAACTACACAGTTAAAGTTTAAATTTAAAAATATTTTAAGGAATAAATAAAATAATTATTAAATATAACAATTTTTAAATATAAAAAATTTTAAATGTAACATGAAACCAAATATCCACCATTATCAGTTTTATGATACATGTTGATGGCAACTCTAAAAACTTACCTTTAAAGTATATAACTATCTCTCAAATTTCAATTATCACAATGCCCTCAAGGCTCACTTGTTTGTTTTATAACATATTGGATGTATGATACAAATTGGTTATATCCAGCTTTGAAATTTCCTAACCTTTATGATGATTAAGTCATGGTGGAAAAATAAAATTAGATGACTACTAAAAATGGGTATTTGACATAGTTGCTAGCAGTTCTTTAGGGTTCCTGCCTGTGTGGGTGTTGCTGCTAAGACACCCTGATACTTAGCCTGCCCACAGGGGCCAATTGGAATCCAAACAGCTGGCTCTGGCGTTGATGTGTACAGCATGCTCAACATGTTCCCACATAACGTGGGAATCCCATAGGAACAAGTCCCCAGCCTGAGCTTTCTTTTCATGAATCAGTCTCACATCTCAACTCTGCCACACCCCCAGGATATCTTGCTGTTAGTGAAGTGTTATTACAACAGAAAGAGAGGGCAGGCATGACCTCCCCTGGCTGGTTAGGTCCAAGTCAAACTGAGCAGGATAGTCATACCTTTTAGTCGCAAGGCCCATTTGAATTGTGGAACTTCGAAAGAGGCACAACTTGGCAGGGAGTCGCTCTGTAACACTGCCATCTTTTGGAAAGAAGATTCTATCATCTGATGATAAAAGGCACGGGTGCTGTGTTACAAGATCTGGAACAGGGTGTATAAGATGCATTGAGGGTGCCCTCTCTCAGGCACAGTGACACAGGGGCCTTTGCTATTCCTGCCCTTTCCTCGGTGGGGGCCAGTCCTGTCCAAACAGGACCCAGGAATGCCATTGTTCACAAAAGCTCCCAGGGTGCTTTCCCTGATGATCAATTTACTTCAGGTTTTCACTGAGGTTACAGGAAGGGAATAAACTACATTGCCCAATTAACTTTTCCCATCAAAGCCATGTTTTCTCTGCTTTCTAAAAATAACTAACTTCTGATTTAAGGTCTCATCAGGAGTTTTTACCCAGCATGACAATTAATAATATTCTGTTCTATTTTGATCTTTGCTGTCAATTATGTTGGTTTTTAGAATTAAGACCAAATGGGATGGGAGGTAGAGAATGCCATTTTAGAACATAAAGGTCAGTACAAAGCATAGCTTGAGCCCAGACAGGATCCTTGACCCCTGTTATCTGACTGTGTGGGACACGCCATACAAGTTCCAGTGTTTCATACCACAAACCTGCCAGTCTTGTGACAAGCATTGAGAGATGTTCACAAGCAACTTCAAGGCAAGCTCCTCACATGGTCCTGAGTGCCTGCTGCTGAAGAGACTGATGGGTGGCAAAAGTCAGACCTCCAAGAGGCACCAAGGTGACATGACAGGAAAGTAGGAAGCAGTAGTGACAAAATACACTATCAGGAAAGAAGCTGTTTTCTTTTGTGACTTTGTCTGTGACTCCGTCTCTCCAACCAACCTGTAAGGAATCCATTCACTGAATGGATTAATAGTAGTTGAATAACCAATTAATAGTAGTTAATTTTTAAAATATTTTGCTTTTGCAAAGTTATCATTTGGGGAAGTTTCCTCGAGTTCTACTTTAAGCCACCTTCTTTCAATGCCTTTTCTCCTGAATATATAAATCAGAAGAGATCTTTCTAGGAGATACAATGAAATAATGGAGACCATACTGATCTGATAATGGATCTTAATCCTTAGCAACTGCCCAAACTTGGGCAAATTGGCCCGCCTTTCTGGACCTTAGCTTCGCATCTATATAAAGTAAGGCATTGGATGAGGCAGTGAGGCTTCCAAGTTTCTTGATGGATGGCTCTATATCACCTGTGACACATTACCTGGGATGCTTGTTAAAAAGACAAATTCCATAATATTTTAGCAGACTTAGGGAATCAGAATCTGGGGCTGGTGTCTTGGGATCTATATTTTAAACAAAGTGTCCTTCTAGATTTTGTGCACACTAACCCTTGAGGACCACTGCTCCACCAACCAGAATTAAGGATTCATTTGAAACACTTCCCATATGCCTGGGGTTTATTTTATTCTTCAGGGAAGCTCCAAGTTTAATCCCTTCCCTACAATCCCAAAACTACTACTAGCATGTACAAGATCTTAATCAAGAACTCATCCTTTTGGTTAAAAGGAGAATTAGCAGTCCATCTTGGTTGTAAATAATTCTACAAGGTGTTAATAGATAGAATAATACCCAACATTCTTCCTGTTATAATAATTAATATTGAAAAATAAATACTTTTCATGAAAAATATGGGCAGTAGTCCAAAAGTTCAATGTCGGAAAAAAATACTTTGAGTTTCTCTTTAAAATAATCTTCTTGGAACTTATTTGCTGTGAATAATTATAATGTTCTCCATCAATTTTGTCCTCCTGAGAGAACCAGCGATTCTTAATGAAGGTCAGGACTTCTCTAATATCCTCTACAACTGAAGGAAAAACTGTATTATCTGGTGAATCAAATGCCACAGTATTCCCAAAGAAGACCTGGAGCACTGCAACCAGCACACCAAGTGGCCCTGAGAGTCTCTGGTTCAGTTCCTCAGTTTCCCTACATGGAAGAAATTGACTTTCTGGGATTTTGATTGTCCAGATAAAGGAGGCTTTTCTGAGATTATAGTTTACATGGGAGATAGGTTTATAGTTAGATGGAGACCTTAAAGTTCCTTCCAAAATAGGAACATTTTTCTGGAAGATTAAGCAAACATTGTGAGGAAATGCCTTATCAGGTTTGTTTCTGTCAACCATGGACAGGTGGGCATAGACAATGCCCCTTGCAGGAGATTCTGAAGAAAAACGCATTTGTCTTCTGCACTGTCTATACTCACTCAGGCAGGTGAGGGGTGAGGGCCTCATTTGGCCTCTCCCTCACCTTATTACTATTTATTAAGTTCAGTAAATGTTTTTTGTTGTTGTTGTTGTTTTTTAAGTTTTTTCCCCCAAATATGTTTATTTTATTTTTTCAGTGTCACAAGATTAATTGTTCATGCACGACACCCAGTGCTCCATGCAATACATGCCCTTCTCCATACCCACCACCAGGCTTGCCCAAACCCCCACCCCCGCCCCTCCAAGACACTCAGTTTGTTGCTCAGAGTCCACAGTCTCTCCTGGTTCATCGCCCCCTCCGATTTCCCTCCATTCACACTTCCCTTCCTTCTCACAATGCCCTCCATGATTTTCTTTATGCTCATAAGATACTTGACTCTCTCCACCTGACTTATTTGACTCCGCATAATCTCTTCTAGTCCTGTCCATGTTGATAAAAAAGTTGGATATTCATCCTTTCTGATAGAGGCATAATATTCCATTATATAGATGTTCAGTAAATGTTTTGCAGAACCTATCTGAAAACCTTGACATCTGTGGTAGACAGACTTCAGAGGACCCATGACCCTCACCTCCTAGTCTTCACTCTTTGTGCAATCACCTCTCCTTACATGCAGGCAGTACCTGTGAGTTCCTTCAAACCAACAGAATACAGCAAAGGTGATAGTATGTCACTTCTGTGGTTACAGTACATTGTATAGAACTCTATCTTGCAATCTGACTCACTCTAGAAACTGTCCTTGTAGACTTGAGGAAGAAAACAACCATGTTGAGTAACCCATGTGGCAAGGGGCTGAGAACCTCCTCTGGTTGGCACCCATCAGAAAACTGAAGCTCTCAGTTGTATGATTGTAATGGACTGAAAGCTACCAACAACCATGCTGATGGGGAAGTAGATCCTTCCCCGTCCAAGCCCTAGATGAGACCTTATCCCTAGCCAACAACTTTGTTGCACACTTGTGAGATTCTGAGCAGAGGACCTGGCCAAACTGTGCCTGGACTCCTCATCCACAGAGACCATGAGATAACAAATGACATTTTAAGCCACTAAGTTTGTGGTAATTTGTTGTGCAGCAGACAAAACTAGTATACCTTCTGTCTTTAAAGTTTATTTATTCTTTTTATCCAGTAAGTTAGAGTAGCTAACCAATACACAAAAAGCACCTTGGGGTAAAAATGTTAACACAAACAAAAATGTATGACTTTGTCTGGTGGAAATCTACTCATGAGACCAAATGCAAGGGAAGCAGGTGAGATCCCACAGGCTTTCAGATAAGGGGAACTGGAGCTCAGAAGAGGGTGGGCACTTGCCCAGCCAGCATGGCTGGGGAAAGCAACATGAAGAAGAGTACTAGGTGTTGGGGAGATTTGGGAAGTATAATTGAAACTGATTTTTAAAGGGAGCTGGAACTGGAATATACAACATAAACAGTTCTATTTTTCCATTCTCTAAATTCAAGAATACTCTATTGCAGGAGTTGGCAAACTACAACCCACTCACCATATCTGGCCAAATGCCTGTATTCGTAAGTAAACTTTTATGGGAACACAGCCATGCCCATTTGTTTACATATCATCTATGACTGCTTTCTTGCTACAACTGCAGAGCTCCAACAGAGTTCCAACAATAGTTCCAACAGAGAACATATGGACCACAAACCCTAAATCATTTAAAGCCTGCTCCTTTACAGAAAAAGTTTGCTGATTCCTGGAATCTCTCTTTTCTATCTCTTCCCAAAATTTATTCATAACTTCCTGATTTCCATTTGTAAAATCCCAGCCCCACTTTAAATTTCGATCTTAAACCCAGTTTAAATCTCCTTTCCTGCCCAGTCTACAGGGTAGTGTCAAGTGGGATGCTGACTTCTTAGAGCAGAGGAAAGGTGGTACTGTTCCTCTGAGAGCACTCCTTCCTCTCTCTTCAAAAACTATCTCCTTTAGTTTATGATGAGAAGGTTGAAGAAACAGGACAAGATTCGCATTGTTTATAACTTGGCAAAGTAAATTGGAAACCTTCTGGAAAGGATTGACCATTCCCGATGCCATCTGTGCCCATATGCTTCTTGAACTAATGCTGACCAGTTACTACGCACTCTGTCCAACTGCCAAATGCCGCCTCTTTGAGGAGTGATGGAGTGGCTCTTTGAAAAACTTCTTGGGGCATCTCCCTGCATGATCCCCCGAATGGACATTCCTGCTCCTTCCTTTGAGCTTCCCCACCAGAGTTTCATGAGGCTGGTATCTTCCCACCCAGTGTGTTTGAAATATTAAATATAATATGGATGGCTTCTGCATCAACCTCTCCTCACCCACCACCATTTCTCTCTAACTCACATAGGCATCTAGAAAGCTTACACCTAAGCACACATTGAGCTGGGAAATGAAATGGCAGTCTGGACTTTTTGTAAAATCCCTAATCTCCTGCTCATCTAGGAAGACGAGGAGGAAAAGGGATTTTAGAAAAGGAAGCAAGTAATCTTTTTTCACAAATGTCACCCTTTCCCTATGACCTATGTCCCCATAATAATGATTTTTCTCATCTCTCTCTATCCAAACTATCCTCCTTAGTCATTTTATATCAACTGAGGAGAAAAAGTGGGTAGAAATGACGGTAGAGGAAGTAGTGATCCAACACGTAGTAACACAGGTACATGTGTCTGGCTTATTTAGGAGTTTTGTTCTATCTAGACTGCAGAGCTAATTAAGGAGCCTGAGTCCCCATGCAACAATCTGCTAATGTGGGTGGGAAGAGAAGAGCATTTGACACACTTCAGAAAGTATTCAGATAACTCAAAGATGTTGCAGACAGAAATATTTGAAGGTTAAATCAAAAAGGAGCATGTCATAAGGAACTCAGTCCCATTAACTTAGATAACTAAGGTGGGGATTCTTAACAGTAGTATTATTGACATTTTATTTTTTCTCCTAATATGTTTATTTTATTTTTTCAGTATTACAAGATCTATTGTTCATACACCACACCCAGAGCTCCATGCAATACATGCCCTTCTCCATACCCACCACCAGGCTCGCCCAAACCCCCACCCCCTCCCCTCCAATACACTCAGTTTGTTGTTCAGAGTCCACAGTCTCTCCTGGTTCATTGCCCCCTCCGATTTCCGCCATTCACCTTTCCCTTCCTTCTCACAATGCCCTCCATGATTTTCTTAATACTCCACACATAAGTGAGAACATAAGATAATTAACTCTCTCCACTTGACTTATTTCACTCCGCATAATCTCTTTAGTCCCGTCCATGTTGATACAAAAGTTGGATATTCATCATTTCTGATGGAGGCATAATATTCCATTGTATAGATAGACCATATCTTCCTTATCCACTCATCTGTTGCAGGGCATTTTGGTTCTTTCCACAGTTTGGCTATTGTGGCCATTGCGGCTATGAACATTGGGGTACACGTGGCCCTTCTTTGTACTGCATCTGCTTCTTTGAGGTAAATACCAAGTAGTGCAATTGTGGGGTCATAGGATAGCTCTATTTTTAATTTCTTGAGGAATCTCCACACTGTATTCTAAAGTGGCTGCACCAACTTGCATTCCCACCAACAGCGGAAGATGATTACCCTTTCTCCACATCTTCTCCAGCGTTTGTTGTTTACTGTCTTGTTGATTTTGGCCATTCTAACTGGTGTAAGGTGGTATCTTAGTGTGGTTTTGATTTGAATCTCTCTGATGGCTAAAGATGATGAACATTTTATCATGTGTCTGTTAGCCATTTGTATGTCTTCTTTGGATAAAGTGTCTGTTCATGTTTTCTGCCCATTTTTTGATGTGTTTATGTTTTGTGTGTGTTGAGTTTGAGGAGTTCTTTATAGATCTGGGATATCAGCCCTTTTTCTGTAGTGTCATTTGCGAATATCTTCTCCCATTCTGTGGGTTGCCCATTTGTTTTATTGACTGTTTCCTTCACTGTGCAGAAACATTTTATCTTGATGAAGTCTCAAAAGTTCATTTTCACTTTTGTTTCCTTTGCCTTTGGAGACATGTCCTGAAAGAAGTTGTTGTGGCTAATGTCATAGAGGTTACTGCCTGTCTTCTTCTCTAGGGTTTTGATAGATTCCTGCCTCACGTTGAAGTCTTTTACCCATTTTGAG
Organism: Nasua narica; assembly: GCA_028533885.1. Taxonomy (NCBI): domain Eukaryota; kingdom Metazoa; phylum Chordata; class Mammalia; order Carnivora; family Procyonidae; genus Nasua; species Nasua narica. The sequence goes on along the minus strand of CM052798.1, from coordinate 95,761,631 downwards.
ATTATCTTCTTGTATGGTGTAAGAGAATGGTCAAGTTTCATTCTCCTACATAGAGCTGTCCAGTTTTCCCAGAACTATTTATTGAAGAGACTGTCTTTTTTCCACTGGATATTTTTGCCTGTTTTGTCAAAGATGATTTGGCCATAGAGTTGTGGGTCCATCTCTGGGATCTCTATTCTGTTCCACCGGTCTATGTGTCTGTTTTTCTGCCAGTACCATGCTGTCTTGATGATCACAACTTTGTAGTAAATTTTGAAATCAGGCCATGTGATGTCCCCAGCTTTGTTTTTCTTTTTGAACATTTCCTTAGTAATTCGGGGTCTTTTCTGGTTCCATACAAATTTTAGGGTTGTTTGTTGCAGCTCTTTGAAAAACACTGGTGGAATTTTGATTGGGATGGCATTGAAAGTAGATTGCTCCAGGCAGTATAGACATTTTAACAATGTTTATTCTTCTGATCCATGAGCACGGAATGCTTTTCCACCTTTTTGTGTCTTCGTCAATTTCTTTCATGAGCGTTCTATAGTTCCTCGAGTACAGATCCTTTACCTCTTTGGTTAGGTTTATTCTCAGGTATCTTATGGTTCTCGGTGCTACAGTAAATGGAATCGATTCTCTAATTTTCCTTTCCACGTTTCATTGTTAGTATATAGGAAAGCAACTGATTTTTGTGCATTGATTTTGTATCCTGACACTTTACTGAATTGCTGTATGAGTTCTAGTAGATTGGGGGTGGAGTCGTTTGGGTTTTCCATATAAAGTATCATGTCTTCTTGCGAAGAGAGAGAGTTTGACTTCTCCATTGCCAATTTGAATACCTTTTATTTATTTAGTTTCTGATTACTGTCGCTAGGACTTCTAGCACTATGTTGAACAAGAGTGGTGAGAGTGGGTATCCTTGATGTGTTCCTGATCTCAAAGGGAAGGCTGTCAGGTTTTCCCCATTGAGAATGATATTTGCTGGGGACTTTTCATAGATAAGACTTTATGATGCTGAGGAATGTTCCTTCTGTCGCTACACTTTGAAGAGTTTTAATCAGGAACGGATGCTGAATTTTGTTAAATGCTTTTTGTCATTAATGTTTTTCTCCATCCTAGACATTGCCTAGATAATTGTCACCCTGAATTCCCTTTCTGACAAACTGTTTATGTCCATGTCCAATAGTTCTGAGGGAGAGTGTGCAGTCTCTGGGTTTTTCCTCTGTTGACTGTTCCTCTTCCTAGTTATTTTGATGAGAAGTGGATGAGATGACGTATAGCTGGATATCTCGCCCACGAACCAGGCAGGGTGCACCCTGGAAGGTTTTGGAGCAATTGGGATTCACCACCAAAAAGGAAGAATAAGGATAAAAAAGATAGAGAGAAAAAGAAAAAGAGGAAATCCCAGCCAGAATGGGCCCCCAAAATAAGATTTATAAGGTATATAAACAAACATGAACAAACATATAGACCAACAAAAATAAATGACAAGAAATAAAAGAACCTATTCAGAATGAATCCCAAGATTTATGTAATACCAGAACAAAAGCAAATACGTAGAAACACTGACAGAAGGATAAGATGGGAGGGTTGTTATAACTCCTCACAGGCAAGGAAGGTTATTTCAGGTCTTCCTGGGTTTATAGTTGTATTAAGCCTCTAGTTGTAATGTTAAGTAGTTTAAAAAAATTAAAAAAAAAAACACAAGAAATGTGAAAGTAAGTGAATATAAAAAAGAGAATAAGAAAGAAAAAAAGAAAAAAAAACACTTGTATCTATGAAATATACAGGTTTGAACTTATTATCAGGAGCTTAATATATTGATTTCCCCTGATGTTGGGGGTTAAACTTTTATGGGGACCCTGTGGTTATAGTCCTTTTGTTTTTTGACTTGTCTTCTGGGGGAGGGGCCTGCCACATTGTTTTCCAGTAAGTCTTGCTTGGGTTGAGTTACCTGCCCCCCAGTCAAGGGACTGAGCTCTTTGGAATCTGGTTTCTCAGTCTTTCACCCTCTGAAAGTTTTTGGTCTTTTGTAGCTTTTTTGCCTTTTCAGAGAGTGCAAGCAAGGAATCTTCCCAGAAGTGCTCAGACCTCTGCCTCATGGAGAAGCTTGAGTCTGCTCCCCTCTGGGTGGTCCAGAACACACACACCCCTCTGCAAAATTCTGCTTACAGTGCAGTCTGTCCGAGGTGGCACAGGACTGCAGCTGCCTTTCTGAGGCTCCTGGAGTGCGGATCTCTGGGGCCAGCCGGGATCCCCCAGACCCTGAGGCAGGCCGCAAATGTCCAGTCTAGAATGCAGGGCACATAAAGAAAAGCTGCTGCTCCAGGACCACAGCGGACTCTCTAAAGGCTCTTTCACGCCTGGCCCAAAGAATGTTGCAGAGAGCGGAAAGCTACAGGTTCAGGAACTGTGGACTGGATCCCCCCACCAGTCTTACTCTGGGGTTCCCCTTTCTGGGAGCGTGGGCCCAGGCCAGGGCCCATGACCACCCCCTTCCACTAGTTGCTCCTCAGAACCTTTTGCTCTTTTAAGTGTTTTTAACCAGACTCTACGTTAATAACCCCACCACCAGGCACTTTCCTTTGGGGTATAACTGTCCTTGGATCACTTCTGGTGGCTCCCTCCCCCTTTTGTTTTTCAGTTCGAGTGTTCCCACTTTGCTTTTACCTCTCCATTGCTGTCTTCTGCTCTTGGAGAGATCCAGAAGTGAGAAATCTTGCTCCTCAGGGCAATTTCATGGGTGTGCAGCATTTTCTGGTAGATATCCTGCTCACTTTTGGGGACAGGTTGCAACACGATCTCCTACTCCTCCACCATCTTGCCCCCCTCCCATTATTGACATTTTAGACCAGAGAATTCTTTTTTGTGGGCATTAAAGAATGAACCCACCTGTGTTGTGACAATCAAAGTGTCTCTAGACATCGCCAAATGTCTCTGGGGTGAGCAATAAGGGCATGGTTAAGAATGATATGCCAAGCACATTACTGGTCAACCAGCCACATCAAGTGGGCACATAGTAAGAAGGAGAATCATTGGTTTATTTATTTAATCATTGGTTTATTTATTTATTCATTGGTTTATTTATTTACTTTGTGATCATTATTTAAAGCATATTTTCATGTAGTCAAACTAATTCTTCTGAAAATAAAAGGCTATCCTGAAAGCCATCTACAAATTATCATTCTAACAGAATGGCTGGGGGTGTACATTCAGTACATGATGTCACACTATTTCTATAGATTCATATATTACTTCTTCTAGTAGAGTGACAAGCATACCTCATTTTATTGTGTTTTGCATTATTGCATTTTGTAGATACTTTGCTTTTTACAAATTGTAAGTTTGTGGCAATCCTGTCTCCAGCAAGTCTATCACTGCAATAGTATTTGCTCATTTTGTGTCACATTTTGATAATTTTCACAGTATCTCAAACATTGTCATTACTATTATATATTATACATTATAATATCTGTTATGTGGTCCATGATCTTTGATGTTGCTATTGTAATTATTTTGAAGTGTCATGAACTGCACCCATAATAAAATGCTGAACTTCATTGATAAATGTTGTATATGTGCTGATTGCTCCATCAACCAGCCATTCCCCCCATGTCTCTCCCTCTCTTGGACTATCTCTATTTCCTGAGATACAACAACACTGAAGTTAAGCCAATTAATAATTCTACAATGCTTCTAAGTGTTCAAGTGAAAAGATTCACATGTCTAGAAATGATTAAACTTACTGAGGAAAGCATGTCAAAAGCCAAGATGGGCCCAAAGCTAGGCCTCTTGTACCACACAATTAGCAACATGTGAATGCAAAGGAAAAATTCTTGAAGGAAATTGAAAGTGTTATTCCATGAATACATGAATGATAAGAAAGCAAAAAGCCTTATTGTTGATATGAAGAAAACTGTAGTGGTCTCGACAGAAGATCAAACCAGCCACAACACCCCCTTAGGCCAAAGCCTAATTCGGAGCAAGACCCTAACTCTCTTCAGTTCTGTGGAGGCTGAGAGAGGTGAGGAAGCTTCAGGAGAAAAAATTAAAGCTAGCAGGTTCATGATGTTTAAGGAAAGAAACCATCTTCATAATATAAAAGTGCAAAGTGAAGCAGTAACTGCTGATGTGGAAGCTGGAGCAAGTTATCCAGATGATCCAGCTCAGATAATTAATGTAATTAATGATCTACTTACACTAAAGAGATTACTCACACTAAAGAGACTTTCAATTTAGACAAAACAACTTTATATATATATGAAGATAGCATCTAGAAGTTTCATAGCTACAGAGGAGAAGTCAATGCCTAGTTTCAAAGGACAGGTTGACTCTCTTGTTGGAGGCTAATGCAGCTGGTGACTTTAGGCTGAACAAGTGTTCATTTACCATTCTGAACACATTAGGTTCTTCAAAATTATGCTAAATCTACTCTGTCTATGCTCTAGAAATGGAATAACAAAGCCTGGATTGCCACACATCTGTTTACAATGTAGTTTATGACTATTTTAAGTCCATTGTTGAGACCTACTTCTCATAATTAAAAGATTCCTTTCAAAATACTACTGCTTAATGACAATGCACTGAAGAGCTATGATGGAGATGTCACTGAAGAGCTATGATGGAGATGTACAATGAGATTCATGTTGTTTTCATGCATGCTAACACAATATCCATTCTGCAGCTGATAGATAAAGGAGTAATTTCAACTTTCAAGTCCTATTATTTGAGAAAAACATGTTATAAGGTTATAGCTGCAGATAGTGATTCCTCTGATGGATCTTGGCAAAGTATATCAGAAACCTTCTGGAAAGGATTAACCATTCTAGATGCCATTAAGGACATCTGTGATTCATGGGAAGAGAGAAGTCAAAATATCACATGAACAGGAGTTGGGAAGAAGTGGATTTGAACCCTCATGGATGACTTCAAGGAATTCAAAACTTCAGTGGAGGAAATAGCTACAGATGTGTAGAAATAGCAAAATAACTAGAAGTGGAGCCTGATGATGTAATTAAATTGCTGTATCTCATGATAAAACTTGAACAGATAAGGAGTTGCTGCTTATGGATAAGCAAAGAAAGTGGTTTCTCGAGATGGAATCTACTCCTGGTGAAGATGCTGTGAAGATTGCTGAAATGACAACAAAGGCCTTAAATACTATAGACACTTAGTTAATAAAACAATGGTGTGGTTTGAGAGGACTGACTTCAATTTTGAAAGAAATTCTGCTGTGGTAAAAAGCTAACAAACAACATCACATGGTACAGAGAAATTGTTCATGAAAGGAAAAGTCAAATGATGTGGCAAACTTCTCTGTTGCTTTATTTTAAGAAATTGCCATTGCTGCCCAGCCTTCAATAAGCACCACCCCAGTCAGTCAGCAGCTGTCAACTTCAAGGCAGGGCCTGCCACCGGCCAAAAGATTACAACTTGCTGAAAGCTCAGATAATGGCTAGCATTTTTAGTAATAAAGTATTTTAAAATTAAGATTAAAATTAAGCATTTTTAGACAAAATGCTATTGCACACGTAATAGACTACAGTATAGTGTAAACACTGCCATATATGCACTGGGAAATAAAAAAAAAATTATTGTAACATTTGCTTTATTGTGGCTGTCTGGAATCAGAACCCACAATATCTCTGAGGTATGTCTATAATTTCTATAATCAGGGTTTTAACCAAAAAATCCCCCAACAGGTCAGAGAAGGGTGACCCTGGATGCCAGGCCCTATACTAGTCAATTTTATATATATTATCCCACTAACTACTGAGATATAAGTATCAGTTTCTTTTCAAGGTAACCGAAACAAGGCTCAGAGATACTAAATTATGTTACCCCAAGTTCACACAATTAGTCATTAGAAGTGGAATTTAAATAGGTCTAAGGGTTAAGCTCATAGAACTCAATGTCAAATCCTATTGTTTTTATGGTCACAGACTGCTTCCAGGATGGTGCCCTATAGCCCTCTAACTCAGGTTCACTCAGAAGTGGGTCCTCCATCTCATCATTGGCTTTGTCCTAGGTTTTTGTAATTATTTCAGAAGATTGTGGAACTGTGTCTTAACTGTCATTCACTATGGAACTTAAGAAAAACATAGCTATCTCTATAAACTGGGATGGGGGCACTATACCAGATGACCTCTATGGATACACTTAGCTCTAACACTCAACAAGTGATTCTATTCAATTTTAAAATTTTATTGGACTTGACTATTATTGTTAATGTCTTTTATTTGTACATAATTATCTAGTCTCTTCAATTCAGATTGATATTTCTCCCTCTACCATATCCTAATTTAGTCAACTAGTTCATGGCTGATTGGCAGTTCCATATTATGACCTGTTTATGTATGTCTTCATATTTGGAATTAGCTGTCAGCATCTCTGCTTAGAACAATGCAATGACTCATGCTGAGTAAGCATGGCCCTCCACAAAGAAAGTGAGCATCCTACCATTTTTTAAATATATCTCATTTGTGAGAATTGTAAGAATTGTGTTCTCATTGTAAGAATTGAGTGAAAAGTTAGGGAAAGAGGAGAGAACAGGGTTTTCAAATTTGTTTTTTTCAATAAAAAAACACTTCAAATAAAATTTAAATGGAAGCCCAATGTATTAAATGGAAAAAACAGAATTACTTTATCTTAAACTTTTTAGATAAAGGCCTGGAGTCTTATTTGGCCATCTCTTGGCTTCCTATAATGAATGACATTTGAAAACTTTCTGCAGACTTCCTAGGACTTGAATAAGCACCAATTCAGAACTTTTGTCTTGATAGAAGCAATTCCGGAAGGCAAGCAAAGACATCCAAAGATCCACTCTTCCATAAAAGCAACAGGAACACTGGAAAAAAATTCAACATCAACCTTTTCAGAACTCCAGAAATTATCCAAAGAATTAAATAATCCAAGGACTGTTTATGAAAGAAAAATAGCTAAATCTCAGTAAGAACAGTGAACTTCATAGCATTTTTTAATTTATTCTACTCCAATCTCCTTTGTATTAGTTTTTTATTGCTGCTACAACAAATTGCCACATACTTTGTGGCTTGAAACAACACAAATTTATCATGCTACATTTCTGTAGCTCAGAAGTTTGACATGGGTTTCACTGGGCTAAAATCAAGATGATGGCAGAACTGCATTTCTTCCTGGAGGATCTAGGGAGCAATCTGTTTCCCTGCCTTTTAAAACTTCTTTAGGCTGTTCTCATTCCTTGGCTTATGACTTCTTCCATCCTCAAAGCCAACAATGGAGGGTTGAGTACATCTTCCATCACATCATACAAACCTTCGCTTCTATCTCCCTCATCTCCTTTTAAGGACCCTTGTGATTACACTGGGCCCATACAATTTAGGACAATCTTAAGGTTAGCTAACTGTCAGACTTAATTCCATCCACAAACTTAATTTCCCTTTGCCATGCAACATAACATACTCACATGTTCTGTAGATTAAGTGACCATTTGAGGCAATAGCTCATTATTTTGCCATTGACACCTTTTTCTAAGCTCTGTAGTAAGATTGAAAATTGCCGACTTTATAACTGCACTTGCTGTGAAAACCAGCAACCTAATAGCCACAGGAGGGAACAAAATGGGTTTGGAGTGCTCCAAAAAGTCTTTTCACCAGTTAAGTGTCACTATTTGACTTGTCTGCTGATTCTCTTAAAAAAATCTCTATTCCCAGGATTTGTTTTTATTTTGTCTGACTTAATGCTTACTCTATGAAAACTCCTATTGTCCAAGATCTTTGTTGAAAATAATCAATAGCAATTTTTTAACATTGTAATTCCTGACAGAGTGGTACCAGTTGGGGCAAACAATATGCTACTTATACACCTTAAAAATGAGACCTGAAGAATGAAATGTATAGTAGCAGTTTTGAAAAGCTCTGACATGTTGCTGGATAATGAGAAAACTATGTGATATACAGAGCTGCTGTGTGTATGCTCAGAATTCTATTATCTAAACCCTGGAAATGTAAAGGCCTTATGCAAGTAGGAAATAAAGCCTAGGGCAGAGTCATAAACTGCCAGAGTATTGAAAATATCCTCCAACATCCACACAGAGGCCCTCAACAAATAGTGAAAGACTTACTGGTTTAAGGCATAAAAGAAAATCTCAGTCCAATCATTAGCTGACCGCTAAGCTAACTGAGCAGATTTTAATGTCAAACATGACAAAAAAAAATACAGAATTCATAGGATTATTTCAAGAAAGTCACTAAAAGAAAAATCAAAAACAAGAAATCCTGGGAAAAAAAAAAAAAAAAAGAAATCCTGGGAAGGAGAGAAAGGGATTCTGACTTCTAGGGTTGCTACATTGTATTATATAAAAAAAGAAGCAATTTTCAGCAACAAGAACAAAAGATAAACACATAAAAAAAAGAAAAGAAAAAGAAAAGTAAGTCCCATACACAGGAAAAAAAGTGCGACAATAGGTCAATTATATATATCTCTGATAATTCCCAGGATAAATATATTCAAAGAATTAAAAAAAATCCAAATAACTAAAGGAAAGTATGAGAATGTCATCTGATAAAATAAATAATGTTCCCCCAAAATAGATTTTTTTTAAAAAAAGAAAGAAATTAATTCTGGAATTGAAATGTATGATAGATAAAATGAAAAATATGACAGAAAAGCTCAAGAGAAAATTTCAAGTAATCAAAGAAAGAATCTGTAAACTTGAAAACAGGTCAATTAAGATGATCCATTCTGAGGAATAAAAAGAAAAAGAATGAAGAAAAAAGAGCTGTGGAGACCTGTAGGACATCATCAAATATAACAACACATGCATAATGGGAGTCCCAGAAGGAGAAAAACAGGGAAATGGGGGCATTAAGAATATTTGAAGACACTAACTTCTTTCAAGACATGTCTCCAAAGGCAAAGGAAACAAGAGCAAAAATGAACTTTTGGGATATCATCAAGATAAAAACCTTCTCCACAGCAAAGGAAACAATCAACAAAACAAAGAGGCAACCCACAGAATGGGAGAAGATATTCACAAATGACACTACAGACAAAGGGCTGATATCCCAGATCTATAAAGAACTCCTCAAACTCAACCCTCACAAAACAGATAATCACTTCAAAAAATGGGCAGAAGACATGAACAGACACTTCTCCAAAGAAGACATACAAATGGCTAACAGACACATGAAAAAATGTTCATCATCTTTAGCCATCAGAGAGATTCAAATCAAAACCACACTGAGATACCACCTTACTCCAGTTAGAGTGGCCAAAATTAACAAGACAAGAAACAACAAGTGTTGGAGAGGATGTGGAGAAAAGGGAACCCTCTTCCACTGTTGGTGGGAATGCAAGTTGGTGCAACCACTTTGGAAAACAGTGTGGCAATTACTCAAGAAATTAAAAATAGAGCTACCTTAGGACCCTGAAATTGCACTACTGGGTATTTACCCCAAAGATACAGATGTAGTGAAAAGAAGGGCCATATGTACCCCAATGTTCATAGCAGCAATGGCCACAATCACCAAACTGTGGAAAGAGCCAAGATGCCTTTCAACAGACAAATAGATAAGGAAGATATGGTCCATACATATTACGCTTCTTTTTTTTTTTTAAAGATTTTACCTATTTATTGGAGAGAGAAAGACTGAGAATGAGAAGGAAGAAGCTCAGAGGGAGAAGCAGACTTCCCACAGAGCTGGGAGTCCGATCATATTACGCTTCTATCAGAAAGGTTAAATACCCAACTTTTGTATCGACATGGATGGGACTGGAAGAGATTATGCAGAGTGAAATAAGTCAAGCAGAGTCAATTATCATATGGTTTCACTTACTTGTGGAGCATAAGGAATAACATGAGGAGATTAGGAGAAGGAAAGGAGAAGTAAACTGGGGGAAATTGGAGGGAGAAACCAAGCATGAGATACTGTGGACTCTTGAGAAACGAACTGAGGGTTTTGGAGGGGAGTGGGGTGGTGCATGGGTGAGCCTGGCGGTGGTTATTAAGGATGTATTGCATGGAGCACTGGATGTGGTGCATAAACAATGAATCTTGGAACACTCAAAAAATAAAATAAAATAATAATAATAAAATAAAGTAAAATAAAATAAAATAAAATAAATAAAATAAAAATATAACAGACAGGATAACCAAATCATAGGTATATACGGCTTGATGAAATGTTCTGTGGTGGTCATACTTGCATAACTCCCAACCAGATTAAGCTATGATACATTACCAGCACCCCAGAAATATCATACATTTCTCCCCAAAGATCATTGTTATTCTTACATCCCTCACCAGAGATTTGATTTGTCCATTTTGGGCCTTTATACAAATGAGATCATACTGGAAAAAAAAAAAAAAAACATTTAAAAGAATGATTCCAGGGCACCTGGATGGCTTAGGGAGTTAAATGTCTGCCTTTGGCTCAGGTGGTGATCCCAGAGTCCTGGGACGAGTCCTGCATCAGGCTCCCTGCTCTGTGGGAAGCCTACTCCTCTCTATGCCTCTGCCTCTCTCTCTCTCTCATGAATAAATAAATAAAATCTCAAAAAAAAAAAAGAAATAAAGACATGAGGATGGAATAAGAGAAAATGTCTGTTTAACACAATGGAAGAACAGAAGAACAAAAAGCACGTAAAGACATAGAGAAAATAAATATCAAAATGGAACATCTAAAGTCTACGTTATCATTAATTACATTAAATGTAAATAGATTAAATACTCAATCACGAGAGAGAGTTGGTAGAATGGATTTTAAGAAAACATAATCCAATTGTATGTTATATATAAGAGATATGCCTTAGATTCAAATAGATTTAAAGTAAAAGGATATAAAAAGATATAATATGTAAATAATAACCAAGAAAGAGTTGGAGAAGCATACAAATATCAGACAAAATAGACTTTAAGACAGAAATATTTATTGAAATAAAAGAACATTTATAGTGATAAAATGATCACTCCGTCAGGAATATAAAGCAATTATAATCATATATGCACCTAACAGCAAAGCCTCAAAATAAATCCAGCAAAAACTGACAAAATTAAAAGGAAAAATCAGCAATTGAACAATAATAGTTGAATATTTTTACACTTCACTTTCAATAATGGATAGAAAAACTAGGCAGAATATCAACAAGAAAATGAGAGACTTGAACACTATAAACCAACTGGGCCTAACAAACTCCACCCGAGCAACAGCAGGATACACATTTTTCTGAGATCCTTATGGAAATTTCCCCAGTATAGACCACATGTTAGGTTATAAAACAACATTCAGTAAATTTAAAGAAATTAAAATCATCAAAACTGTGTAATCTAAGAAAACAAAATCAAATCAAAAATCAATAACAGAAAGAAATTTGAGAAACTCACAAAAATGTGGAAATTAAATCACAGTGGATAAATAAAAAATAAGTCAAAGAAAAAATATAAGAATAGAAAATATTTTGAGATGAATGAAAACAGAAACATAACATACCAAAACTTACGGGATGCCACTAAAGCAGTGCTCAGAGAGAATTTATACCCAGTATATAAATATGTAAGATATGAGATATGAGAGCCAAAATTTGCTTCTTTGAAATCAAATTGGCAATCCTTAGCTAGACCAGGAATTAAAAAAGAAGATTCAAATTACTGAGGTAAAAAAATGAAGGGGGTACAATACTACCAACATTACAGAAATTAAAAAGATTATAAGAAAATACTATGAATGACCATATAACAACAAGTTAGATAATCTAAAGGAGATGGATACATTCCTAGAAGGACACAAATTACCAAAATTGACTCAAGAAGAAATCAATAATCTGAACAGACATATAACAAGAGAAAGAATTAGTAATTTTAAATGTTCCCACAGAGAAAAGTTGAGAAACAGATCGCTTCACTGATACTTTCTACCAATCAATTAAGGAAAAATTAATATCAATATCTTATGATCTCACCAAAAAATAGAAGAGGAAGAAAAACTTCTATGCATTCTATGACACAATTATTACCCTCATTCCAAAACCAAACAAGGATATCACAGGAAAAGAAACCTGTAGGCCAATATCTCTTATGGAAATAGACACAACACTCAACAAAATACTAGCAAACCAAACCTAGACACATGTAAAAAGTGTTATACATCATGACCAAGTGGGAATTATTCCAAGAATGAAATGTTGAGTTAGCATCCAAAAATACATTCCATGTATACACCATACTAATCAAATAAAGGACAAATAGTACATGATTGGCTCAATGGGTATGCAAGAATCTCTTGAAAAAATCCAATGCACTTTTATGATAAATATGCTCACAAACTAACAATACAAGGGAATTTTTTCAATCTGATAATTGGCATCCAGGAAAAATTCACAACAAAGATCATACTTAGTGGTGAAAGACAGAATGCCTTCTTAAGATCAAGAACAAGATAAGTATGTCCACTGTCACCACTTTCACTAGTGTTATACTGGAGGTTCTAGCCAGGGCAATTAAGCAAGAAAAAGAAATGAATATCCAGATTTGAAAAGATGTAAAACTATTTGTATTCACAGGTGATATAATCTTATATAAAGAAAATCCTGAAGAGGGGCGCCTGAGTGGCTCAGTGGGTTGAAGCCTCTGCCTTCAGCTCAGGTCATGATCTCAGGGTCCTGGGATCGGGCCCTGCATCGGGCTCTCTGCTCAGCGAGGAGCCTGCTTCCCCCTCTCTCTCTGCCTGCCTCTCTGCCTACTTGAGATCTCATTCTCTCTGTCAAATAAATAAATAAAATCTTTAAAAAAAAAAAATCCTGAGGAAAAGATGAAGAGTTCAGCAAATGAGTTCAGCAACATTTCAGGATGCTAGAGCAATATACAAAAATCTTTTGCATTTATTTGTAATAGCAATTAATAATCAAACATGAAAATAATAAAGCAATTGCATGTATAATAGTATCAAAAACAAAAAAAAATAAATTTAGGAATTAAACTTAAGAGGCCCAGGGAGGAGGGGGGCAAGATGGCAGAGAAGTAGGAGATCCCACTGCAACCAGTCCCCAAAAGTGAGCTGAAAATCTACCAGAACACACTGAACACCCATGAAACACCCTAAGGAGCAAGATTCCTCACTCTGGGATCTCTCCGAGAGCAGAAGACAGCAGTGGAGAGGTAAAAGCAAAGTGGGAACACTCAAACTGATATCGGAGGATAAACAAAAGGGGGAGGGAGCCACCAGAAGCTTACCAAGGACAGTAATACCCCAAAGGAAAGTGCCCAATGGCAGGGGACCAGCATTAACGTAGAGTCCATTAAAAACACTTTAAAAGGGCAAAAAGTTCTGAGGAGTAACTAGTGGAAGGGGGTGGTCGTGCGCACCGGCTTGGACCCACCCTCCCAGGAAGGAGCACCCCAAAGTGAGACTGGTGGGGGGATCCAGTCTGCGGTTCCTGAACCTGCAGCTTTCCTCTCTCTGCAACATTCTGTGGGCCAGGCGCACACCTGCAAGTGCCTCTAGAGAGTCTGCAGTGGTCCACAAGCCACAGCTTTTCTCTGTGTGTGCCCGCGACCGCGATATTCACGGCCCGCCACAGAGTCTGAGCGATCCCCGCTGGCCCCAGAGAGAACGCAGGCAAGCGGACTAACCTCCGGGGACCCCTCATAGAGCCACAGAAAGGTGGCTGAGGTCACGACTTTCGCGGCCCGCCACAGGCCTCCCGGGTCTGCACTTGGGAGCCGCAGAAAGGTGACTATGGTCACGTGCCACCACAGACAGGCTGCTCTGTGAGCAGAACTTTAGCAGAGGGGAGTGTGTGTTCTGAACCACACAGAGGGGAGGAGAGACTCGGGCTTCCTGCAACTCGGAGGTCTGAGTGCTTCTGGGCAGATTCATTGCCTGGACTCTCTGAAAAGGTGAAAAACCTACAAAAGGCCAAAAACATTCAGAGAGCAAAAGACTGAGAAACCGGTTTCCACAGAGCCCAGCCCCTTGACAGGAGGGCAGGGTCACTCAACCCAAGCAAAACTGACTGGGAAACAATGTGGCAGGCCCCTGCCCCAGAAGACCACTCAAAAAACAAAAGGACTATAACCATAGGGTCCCCATAAAATTTTAAACCCCCAACGCCAGGGGAAATCAATATTTTAAGCTCCTGGTAATACCCTCAAACCTGTATATTTCATATATACAGGGTTTTTTTTTTTTTTTCTCTTCCTTATTCTCTCTCTCTCTTTTATTTTAGTATTCACTTGCTTTCAAATTTCTTTTTTATTTTTTAACTACTTAACATTACAACGAGAGGTTTAATACAACTATAAACCCAGGAGGACCTGAAATAACCTTCCTCACATGCGAGGAGTTATAACCACCCTCCCATCTTATCCCTCTGTCAGTGTTTCTACGTATCTGCTTTTGTTCTGGTATTACATAAATCTTATTCTTGGCATTCATTCTGCTAGGTTCTTTTACTTCTTGTCATTTATTCATGTTGGTCTATATGTTTGTTAGTGCTTGTTTACATACGATATAAACCTTAGTTTTGGGGCCCATTCTGGCTGGGATTTCCTCTTTTTCTCCTTTTCTCTATCTCTTTTTATCCTTATTCGTTCTTTTTGGTAGTAAATCCCAATTGCTCCAAAACCTTCCAGGGTGCACCTTGCCTGGATCGGGGGTGATATATCCAGCTATACATCCTCTCATCCACTTCTCATAAAAATGACTAGGAGGAGAAACACCCAACAGAAGAAAAACCCAGAGACTACACGCTCTCCCTCAGAACTATTGGACATGGACATAAACAGTTTGTCAGAAAGGGAATTCAGGGTGACAATTATCCAGCAATGGCTAGGATGGAGAAAAATATTATAGAATCTCTAAGGGCAGAAATGAGATCCAGTATAGCAGATGTAAGAAGCACTATTAATGAGATGCAATCCAATCTAAATAGTCTAATAGCTAGAGTTATGGAGACAGAGGATAGAATCAGTGACCTAGAGGATAAAATGGTTGAGATGAAAGGTTAGGAGGAGAACTGAAACAAACTGCTCAAGAATCATGAGAACAGACTTAGGGAAATAAATGACGCCATGAAACTTTACAACGTCAGAGTCAATGGCATCCCAGAGTGGGTAGAGAAGGACAGAAGACTAGAAGATATAGCTGACCAAATGCTACATGAGAATTTCCCCAATCTGGGGAATGGAACAAGTGTTCGTGTCCTAGAGGCAAAAAGGACACCTGCCAAGACCAATGAATCTAGAAAATCAGAGAGACACATCATTGTAAAATTTGCAAATTATACTTTTAGACAAGAGGTCCTGAGGGCAGCTAGGGAGAAGAGATTCCTTACATTTGGAGGAAAGCCCATCAGAATAATGTCAGACCTGTCCACAGAAACCTGGCAAGCCAGAAAGAGCTGGCATGATATATTCAGGGCAATAAACGAGAAGAACATGCAGCCAAAAATACTTTATCCAGAAAGGCTGACATTCAAAATGAACGGAGAGATAAAGAGCTTCCAAGAACAGCAAGGACTAAAAGAGTATGTGACCACCAAGCTGGCACTCCAGGAAGTATTAAAGAGGATTTTATAAAAGTAGAAAGGACACGTGAGTGACGTAGAACAGAAATTTGCCATCTATAGAAACAGGCAACATGATGTCAATAAACACGTATCTTTCAA
>CM052798.1:95725733-95745510 GCA_028533885.1 Nasua narica | reverse complement strand
AAATAAATAAATAAATAAATAAATAAATAAATAAATAAATAAATTAGTCCTGAAATAAAAAACACTTAAGAGACCCAAAATTTGTATATTGAAAACTACAAAATGTTGAAAGAAATTAAAGAAATCTATATGAACAATGAAATGAATCTTGGAACACTTAAAAAAAATAAAAGTAATTGGAAAAAAGAAATTAAAGAAATCTAAATAAAGGGAAAGGTGTCTCATGAACATAAATCAATAGGCTTAATATTGTTAAGGTGACAATATTCCTTAAATACTTTTAGATTCAACCCTATCCTTTACAAAATTCTGGCTTGAGTTTTTGATGAAATTGACAAGTCCATCACAAAATTTATATGTAATTGCAAGAGATCCCAAATAGCCAAAACCATATGGAAGAAAAAGAACAATATTAGAGGACTCACATTTCCTGGTTTTAAAACTTACAGCATAGCTACAGTAACCAAGAAAGTGTGGAATTGGCATAAGAATAGACATATAGACTAATGGAATAGAACTGAGAGTCCAGAATTTAACCCATATATCTGAGGTCAATCGTTTTTTGAAAAAGATGCCAAAACAATCCAATGGGGGAAAGAATAATTTTTTTTTCACCAAATGCTGCTAGGACTAGATATGTATGTGCAAAACATAAAGTTTGATCTTTACCTCACAATATGCAAAAGTCATTTCAGAATGCATCATAGACCTAAATGGGAGAGTTAAAACTATAAAATTCCTACAATAAAATGTAAGAGTAAATCTTCATGACCATGGGTTTTGCATGTGGTGCCTTTCTTTCCTTGCGTTGTCTGTTTCTGGGATCTGATGCCAAAAGTGTAAGCAACAAAAGAAGAAATAGATGTATTGAACTTTATCAGAATTTAAGACTATTGTGCTTCAGAAGTATTTGTGTGTCAAAAAGTGAAAAGACAATCCACAGGATGAGAGAAAATACTTGCAAATCATATATAAGATAAGGAGCTTGTATCAAGAATATACAAAGTATTACTTTTTTTACTTATTATTTTTATTATGCTGTATTAGTTACCATGCAGTACATCATTAGTTTTTGATGTAGTGTTCCATGATTCGTTGTTTGCATATAACACCCAGTGTGTGCCCTCCTTAATAACCATCATTAGGCTAGCCCATCCCCACAATCCCCACCCCTCTAAAACCCTCAGTTTGTTTCTTGGAGTCCACAGTCTCTCATGGCTCATCTCCCACTCTCACTCCCCCCCTTCATTTTTCCCTTCCTTCTAATGTACTCCATTCTATTCCTTATGTTCCACAAGTAAGTGAAACCATATGATAATTTACTTTCTCTACTTGACTTATTTCACTCAGCATAATCTTCTCCTGTCCCATTCATATTGATACAAAAGTTGGATATTCATCATTTCTAATGGGTGAGTAATATTCCATTGTATATATGGACCACATCTTCTTTATCCATTTGTCTGTTGGAGGGCATCTTGGCTCTTTCCACAGTTTGGCTTTTGTGGACACTGCTAAACTCAACACCCCAAAAACAAATAATTAAGTCAAAAAATGGGCAGAAGACATGAGCATACACTTCTCCAAAGAATATACAAAGAATATACAAAGAATGTGCCACTCACAACTAATTTCCTCAGTGGTTTCCCACTGCCCTAACCTTGTCAGCTCCCAATAGCATGAGCCAACAACTCCTTAAAATGAATCTCTATCTCTAATCTATATCTGTATCTATATTGTCTATATCTATATTGAAAAATATAGATATAAACACACAACAAATATAGGTATAAAAATATATATGACACATACATATGTCATATATACATGACAAAATATATCTCTTTTTTTTAATAAACTAAGTTTGCAAATCCCTTAGGGATGCTGATGCATTTAAATATCATCAAGGGTGCACATAAGATGGACTAGTCATTATAAAAAGTACTGCAGGGCTGAAAGCTATGATCATATCTTTTTTTGATCATCTTTATTTGTGAATTTTTTTTGGTAAGTTTTCAATCAAACTCAACTCTCAACTACTGAAAGTGACTATTTGAGGCTTGTAGTAATAATAAACTAATCACAAAAGGGAGGAAGTAGTGGCCAATGGATTGAAGCATGTAAGGGTGCTTATTAAGCTAGGTCACGGGTGTTTGACTCTCTTATTCTGCCATGGCTGGATAACTGTCCTCAGAGAAATATATAGAAGGTCCAGCCTGAGAAAATGCCTTAGAAGAACTTGAAATAGCACCACGTAAGCCAAGGGTCCAAGGGAGGCACAAGATGGCAGAGGAGTAGGAGATCTAAATTTCGTGGGGCCCCAGGAAGTCAGCTAGTAATCAAACCATTCTGAACACCTACAAACTCAGCAGATCAAAGAAAAGAACAGTAATTCTAGGCACAGAAAAGCAACCACTTTCTGGAAGTAGGATGTGTGGAGAAGTGAATCTGAGGCAATATATGGGAAGATAGACTATGGGGGGAAGGGCCAGCTCCTGGCAATCTGTAGAGCAGCACAGCACGAATTCGGAACTTATAGAAGTCAGATCTACTGAGGGACATTGCTCCAGAGGCTAAGCGGGGAGTTGAGCCCTCATTGAAATAGTGTGGTCTCAGGTCCTGCAGGGTCACAGAAAGACCAGGGGTGCCTGAGTGCAGCAGAGCTTGCAGGTAATAGAGTGGGGAATCTGGCTGCAGGGACAGAGCCAAGGAGTGGGCTCTTAGCTCAGGGTTGACATAAACTGATTCCTGGCAGAGTCAGTCCTACTGCTCTCTGAGCAGGGACTCTACAAGTGCCAGATCTAGGGAGACCCCCCCCTTCCTCCACCAAGAGGAGCAGCACAGAGCATGCTGCAGGAATCACCTGGGTTTGGAGACTTCAAACAGGGCCATGTGCCAGAGATAGAAACCCTTGGTCACAGGCTGGGTGAGCATGGAGTGCAGCCAGAGACCAGGGAGATAGGAGTGATTGACTGCTTTTCTCTGAGGGCACAACTGAAGAGCAGAGCCTTGAGTACTTGACTCCTCCAGGCCGGAGATTAGGAGGAAGCCATCTTCATTCTCCTCCTCCAAAGCTATATGGAAAACATTCAGGGAACAAAAGTTACCAAGAGCAAAACTAAGCAGATTACTTAGCCTGGCCCCTGGCAAGGGTAGTGCAATTCTGCCTTGGGCAAAGACATCTAAGAATCACTGCAACAGGCCCCTCCCCCAGAAGATCAGCAAGAACATCCAGCCCAGTGATCGATGAGAACTGTGAAACTCCATATCTAGGGGAATGCAGCACATATAATTCATAGCTTTTTTTCCCCATGATTCTTTACCCTTTCAAAGTTAAATTTTTTAAATTTTATTTTTAATTTTATTTTTAAATTTTATTTTTTCTTATTCTATTTTTAAAATTTTTAAAATTTTAACCTTTTTAACTATTTATCTTATCAATACCTTTTTAAAAATCTTTGTGAATTTTCATAGCTATAGTCATATTCTATCCCTTCATTGTATTTAACCTTATTTTAGTATACATATAAGTTTTCCTTTCTTTAAAATTTTGGGATACAATTTCTTCTAACAGAACAAAATATACCCTAAATTTAGGGTACTGCTTTATTATAGTCTCCAGCCTGATCACATTCTCTCTTTTTTTTTTTCCTTTTTTCTTTTTTCAGTGAATTTCTTATCTTATCAATTCTTTTTGAGAATCTTTTTAATTTTCATCTTTACAGTCATATTCCATCCCTTATCACCCTTATTTTTGTGTATATATAAGTTTTTCTTTCTTTAAAATTTGGGAAGGCGGTTTCTTCTAACAGACCAAAATACAATCAAAATCAAGTGTGTGGCGCATATATGTGTGTGTGTGTGTGTGTGTGTGTGTGTGTGTGTGTATAGTGTTTTAGGTCTCTAGTCTGATTTGATTAGTATATATTTTTCTGAGGTCCTTGCTACACTTTTAGCATTCTGTTCTCTCATTCATTCATCTATTCTTATATGGATAAAATGAAAAGATAGAAAAATTCACCCCACAAAAAAAAAGAAGAAGAAGAGGTACTACCAACTGCTAGGGACCTAATCAATACTGACATTAGTAAGATGTCAGAACCAGAGTTCAAAATGACAATTATCAAGATGCTAGTAGCTAGGCTTGAAAAAAGCATAGAAGATACTAGAGATTCCCTTTCTGGAGAAATAAAAACCCTTTCTGGAGAAATAAAAGAACTAAAATCTAACCAAGTTGAATCAAAAAAGCTATTAATGAGGTGCAAAAAATGGAGGCTTTTATTGCTAGAATAAATGAGGCAGAAGAAAGAATTAGTAATATAGAAAACCAAATGATGAAGAATAAAGAAGATGGAAAAAAAGAGAGATAAACAACTACTGGACCATGAGGAGAGAATCTGAGAGATAAGTGATACCATAAGACAAAACAATATTAGAATAATTGGGATCCCAGAAGAAGAAAGAGAGAGAGGGGCAGAAGGTATATTGGGGCAAATTATAGCAGATAGTTTCCCTAACTTGGTGAAAGGAACAAGTATCAAAGTCCAGGAGGCACAAACCCCCCTCAAAATAAATAAAAATAGGTCAAGACCCCATCGTCTAATGGTAAAACTTACATGTCTCAGAGACAAAGAAAAAATCCTGAAAGCAGCTTGAGATGAGACATCTATAATGTACCAATGTGGAAATAATATATTGGCAGCAGATGTACCACAGGGACCTGGCAGGACTCAAAAGACTGGCATGAGGTATTCAGAGCACTAAAGGAGAAAAATATGTAGCTAAGAATACTATATCCAGCTATGCTGTCATTGAAAATAGAAGGAGAGGTAAAAAGGTTCCAGGACAAACAAAAACTATAATAACTTGCAAACACCAAATGAGCCATACAAGAAATGTTGAAAGAGGTCCTCTAAGCAAAGAGAGAGCGTAAAAGTAATGGACAAGAAAGGAACAGACACGATATACAGTAACAGTCACCTTACAGGCAATACAATGGCATGAATTCATATCTTTCGATAGTCACCCTGAAATTAAATGGGATAAATGCCCCAATCAAAAGACACAGAGTATCAATATGGATAAAAAAAGACCCATAAATATGCTTGCTGCAAAAAACTCATTTTAGACCCAATGATACCTCAAGATTTAAAGTGAGGGTGTGGAAAACAATGTACCATGCTAATGGACATCAAAAGAAAGCTGGGGTGGCAATCCTTATACCAGAAAAATTAGATTTTAAGCTGAAGACTATAATAATATATGAGAAGGACTATATATCATACTTAAAGGGTCTATCCAACAAGAAGATCTAATAATTCTAAATATCTATGCCCCACCATGGGAGCAGTCAATTATATAAATCAATTAATAACAAAATCAAAGAAAAACAATGACAATAATACAATAATAGTAGAAGACTTTAACAGCCTCCTCACTGAAATGGACAGATCATCTAAGCAAAAGATCAACAAGGAAATAGAGGCTCTAAATGACATGCTGTAGCAGATGAACATCACAGACATATTCAGCACATTCCATCCCAAAGCAGCAGAATACACATTCTTCTCTAGTGCACATGGAACATTCTCCAGAATAGATCACATCCTGGGTCACAAATCAGGTCTCAATTGGTACCAAAAGACTGGGATCATTCCCTGCATATTTTCAGACCACAATGTTTTGAAACTAGAACTCAACCACAAGAGGAAAGTTGGAAAGAACTCAAATACATGGAGGCTAAAGCATCCTACTGAAGAATGAATGGGTCAACCAGGAAATTAAAGAAGAGTTAAAAAACTAATGGAAACAAATGAAAATGAAAACACAACTGTTCAAAATCTTTGATATACAGAAAGGCTGTCCTGAGAGGAAAATATAGAGCAATATAAGGCTTTCTCAGGAAACATGAAAGTTCTCAAATACACAAACTAACACTACACCTGAAGGAGCTAGATAAAGAACAGCAAATAAACCTTAAACCCAGCAGAAGAAGAGAAATAAAAGATCAGAGCAGAAATCAATGAAATAGAAACCAAAAGCACAGTAGAACAAATCAATGAAACTAGGAGCTGGTTCTTTGAAAGAATTAATAAGATTGATAAACCCCTGGCCAGACTTATCAAAAAGAAAAGAGAAAGGACCCAAATTAATAAAATCATGAATGAAAAAGGAGAAATAACAACCAACACCAAAGAAATACAAACAATTATAAGAACATATTATGAGCAACTATATGCCACCAAATTAGACAATCTGGAAGAAATGGATGCATTCCTAGAGACACATAAACTAAACAGGAAGAAATAGAAAACCTGAACAGGCCCATAACCAGTAAGGAGATTGAAGCAGTCATCAAAAATCTCCCAACAAACAAGAACCCAGGGCCAGACGGCTTCCCAGGGGAATTCTACCAAACATTTGAAGAAGAATTAATACCTATTCTCCTGAAACTGTTCCCAAAAATAGAAATGGAAGGGAAACTTTCAAACTCATTTTATGAGGCCAGCATTCCCTTGGTCCCAAAACCAGACAAAGACTCCATCAAAAAGGAGAATTACAGACCAATATCCCTGATGAACATGGATGCAAAAATTCCCACCAAAATACTAGCCAATAGGATCCAACAGTACATTAAAAGGATTATTCACCATGACCAAGTGGAAATTATTCCTGGGCTGCAAGCTTGGTTCAACATCTGCAAATCAATCAATGTGATACAATACATTAATAGAAAAAACAAGAAGCATATGATACTCTCAGTAGAGGCTGAAAAAGCATTCAACAAAGTACAACATTCTTTCTTTATCAAAACTCTTCACAGTGTAGGGATAGAAGGTACATACTCAGTATCATCAAAGCCATCTATGAAAAACCCACAGTGAATATCATTCACAATAGGGAAAAACTGAGAGCTTTTCCCCTAAAGTCAGGAACATGGCAGGGCTGCCCACTATCACCACTGCTATTCAACATAGTACTAGAAGTCCTAGCCTCAGCAATCAGACAACAAAAAGAAATAAAAGGCATCCAAATAGGCAAAGAAGAAGTCAAACTCTCACTCTTTGCAGATGATATGATACTTTATGTGGAAAACACAAAAGACTCCACTCCAAAACTGCTAGAACTCATACAGGAATTCAGTAACGTGTCAGGATATAGAATCAATGTACAGAAATCAGTTGCATTTCTCTACACCAACAACAGGACAGAAGAAATAGAAATTAAGGAGTCAGTCCCATTTACATTTGCACCCAAAACCATGAGATACCTAGGAATAAACCTAACCAAAGAAGCAAAAAATCTGTACTCAGAAAACTATAAAGTGCTCATGAAAGAAATTGAGGAAGACACAAAGAAGTGGAAAAACATTCCATAATCACGGATTGGAAGAACAAATATTGTGAAAATGTCTATGCTACCTAAAGAAATCTACATGTTTAATGCAATACCTATCAAAATACTATCAACTTTTTTCAAAGACCTTGAACAAATAATCCTAAAATTTATATGGAATCATAAAAGACCCCTAATAGTCAGGGGAATGTTAAAAAAATAATTAAAGTTGGCAGCATCACAATTCCAGACTTCAAGCTCTATTACAAAGCTGTAGTTATCAAGACAGTATGGTACTGGCACAAAAACAGACACATAGATCAATGGAACAGAATAGAGAGCCCAGAAATAGACCCTTAACTCCATGGTCAACTAATCTTTGACAAAGCACGCAAGAATGTCCAATGGAAAAAGTCTTTTCAACAAATGGTGTTGGAAAAATTGGACAGCCACATGCAGAAGAATGAAACTGGACCATT
Source organism: Nasua narica (assembly GCA_028533885.1). Taxonomy (NCBI): domain Eukaryota; kingdom Metazoa; phylum Chordata; class Mammalia; order Carnivora; family Procyonidae; genus Nasua; species Nasua narica. Next base: position 95,737,696 of record CM052798.1, on the reverse strand, counting down.
TCCTTACACCACACACAAAAATATACTCAAAATGGATGAAAGACCTCAATGTGAGGCAGGAATCCATCAAAATCCTTGAGAACACAGGAAATAACCTCTTCAACCTCAGCCGCAACAACTTCTTCCTAGAAACATCGCCAAAAGCAAGGGCAATAATTAACTCTTGGGACTTCATCAAGATCTTTTTTTTTTTTTTTAATATTTTTTATTTATTTGACAGAGAGAGATCACAAGTAGGCAGAGAGGCAGGCAGAGAGAGAGGGAGAAGCAGGCTTCCGACTGAGCAGAGAGCCCGATATGGGGCTCGATCCCAGGACCCTGAGATCATGACCTGAGCCAAAGGCAGAGGCTTTAACCCATTGAGCCACCCAGGTGCCCCTAGATCAAAAGATTCTGCACAGCAAAGGAAATAGTGAACAAAACCAAGACAACTGACAGAATGAGAAAAGATATTTGGAAATGACATATCAGATAAAGGGCTAGTATCCAAAATCTATAAAGAACTTCTCAAACTCAACACCCAAAGAACGAATAATGCAGTCAAGAAATGGGCAGAAGATATGGACAGAATTGCTGCAAAGAAGACATCCAAATGGACAACAGACACATGAAAAAGTGTTCAAGATCATTCTGCAATAGGGAAATACAAATCAAAACCACAGGGAGAAATCACCTCACACCAGTCAGAATGGCTAAAATTAGCAAGTCAGGAAACAGGTGTTGGTGAGGATGCAGAGAAAGGGAAACCTTCCTACATTGTTGGTGGGAATGCAGGCTAGTGCAGCCACTCTGGAGAACAATATGGAGGTTCCTTAAAAAGTTGAAAATAGAACTATCCTATGACCCAGGAATCACACTACTGGGTATTTACCCTCAAGATACAAAGGCAGTGATCTGGAGAGGCATGTGCACCTGAATGTTTATAGTAGCAATGTCCACAATAGCCGAACTAGGAAAGAACCTAGATGTCCATCAACAGATGAATGGATAAAGAAGATGTGGTATATATGTACAATAGAATAGTATGCAGCCATCAAAAGACCCACAAAATCTTGCCATTTGCAATGTGGATGAAACTAGAGGGTATTATGCTAAGTGAAATAAGTCAATCAGAGAAAGACAATTATCATATGCTCTGTCTGATATGAGGAATTTGAAAGACAGGGCAAGGGGTCATGGGGGGAAGCAAGGGAAAAATGAAAAAAGATGGTAGTGGGGAGAGAGACAAACTGTAAGAGACTCTTAATCTCAGGAAACAAACTGAGAGTTGTTGGTGTGGAGGGAGGTGGGGGAATGGTGTGGCTAGGTGATGGACATTGGGGAGGGTGTTTGTTGTGTTGAGTGCAGTATATTGTGTAAGACTGATGATTCACCAACCTATCCCCCTGAAACAAATAATACATTATATATTAATTTTTAAAAAGGGGTCTACAGGGCAGGAATTCATGCCAATCGATTCTAGTCTCTCTCTTTACCAATTGCCAGCTCCCCATTCATATAAACACATCAAAATTCATGTGTCACACCATTCTTAAAATGAAAACAAGATACAGAATGGAAATGCACTCACAACATGCCTCAAAAATTTGTTTTCACTTATGAAAACTCCTAACTTTCAAATAGTTTGTACTCATGGAGAAAAATGACTGTTAAGAAAAATAAATGAACATTTTTTCATGTGTCTTTTGGCCATTTGTATGTCTTCTTTAGAGAAGTGTCTGTTCATGTCTTCTGCCCATTTTTTGATGTGGTTATCTGTTTTTTGAGTGTTGAGTTTGAGGAGTTCTTTGTAGATCAGCCCTTTGTCTGTAATGGATATCAGCTCTTTGTCTGTAATGTTCATCATCATTAGCCATTAGGGAGATTCAAATCAAAACCACATTGAGATACCACCTTACACCAGTTAGGATGGCCAAAATCAACAAGACAGTAAACAACAAATTTGGAGAGGATGTGGAGAAAGGGGAACCCTCTTATACTGTTGATGGGAATGCAAGTTGGTGTAGCCACTCTGGAAAACAGTGTGGGGATTCCTGAAGAAATTAAAAATAGAGCTACCCTATTATCCTAGACCCTCGCACTACCCTTGCACTATCCTAGACCCTAGCAGTCGCACTACTAGGCATTTACCCCAAAGATACAGATGTAGTGAAAAAAGGGTCACATGTACCCCAATGTTCATAGCAGCAATGGCCACAATCGCCAAACTGTGGAAAGAACCAAAATACCCTTCAACAGATGAATGGATAAAGAAGATATGGTCCATATATACAATGGAATATTATGCTTCCATCAGAAAGGATGAATACCCAACTTTTTATCAACATGGACAGAACTGGAAGAGATTATGGGGAGTGAAATAAGTCAAGCAGAGAGAGTCAGTTATCATATCGTTTCACTTATGTGTGGAACATAAGGAATAACATTGAGGGCATTAGGAGAAGGACAGGAAAAGTGAATTGGGGGAAATAAGAGGGGGAGATGAAATATGAGAGACTGTGGACTCTGATAAAAAAACTGAGGGTTTGGGAAAGGAGAAGGGTGGGGGGGGTTGGTTGAGCCTGGTGGTGGGTATTGAGGAGGGCATGTATTGCATGGAGCACTGGGTGTGGTGCTTGAACAATGAATCATAGAACACTGAAAAAATAAAATAAAATATTTTTAAAAAGAAAGAAAGAAAAAGGAAAAATAAATGAAATAAGCCAGACAGAGAAAGAAAATACTACCTAGTATGATTTATATGTGGAATCTAAAAAAAGGAAAACAGAAAAAGTCACATTCATAATAGAAAAGCAGTTGCAGGGTGTGGGGGTAAGAGAAATAGGGAGAGGTTAGTAAAAGGATACAAACTCTCAGTTATAAGATGAATGAGTTCTGAGGATCTAATATATAATGTGGTGACTATAGTTGGTAACACTGTATTGTAGAATTGAAATTTGCTAAGGAATATAATTTAAGGGAAAAAAGATGAATATGTGAGGTGATGGACATGTTAATTAGCTAGATGAGAGGATTCCTTTCACAGTGTATATGTATATCACAGAACTACAATGCACACTTTAAATATTTTATAATTTTATTTCATAATTGTACCTAAATAAAACTGAAATTTTACAAAAAGAAAGTTAAGTGATCTTAACTTTCTAAATTACAAATGATCTTTTTTTTTTTTTTTTTACAAATGATCTTAATATTGGTATCAGCATTTCCCGCTTTTGTTAGAAGGCAGAAGAAATTAGTTCCTTTCATGTTGCAGGTTCTTCAGGAGAAACCTGTGACAGGTCAGGTGACTCATGGACCCACTAATTCCTTCCCTCAGGCAATGCTTACAAAATACTGGAAAGATAAAGACACTTGTCTCACTTGCAACAAAATTGGCGTTTCACTCTGAGCATTGCACTGGCCCATCTCTACAGTCCCTTTTGTATGTGGCACATGATTCGGATCTTGCCTGTTGTTGAGATCTAAAGACACAGTGAGGAAGCCATCTAGAGATTCCTCCCATGTTAGAACCTCCTGATCTCACAGGTAAGAAAACTGAGGATTGTTGACACACTAACTTATGCAAAAGCACATTGAAGTGGTGGTGGGAAGTCTATGTGGGCAGAATAATGGACCCCCAAAAGAAATGCTCACATCCTAATTACAAGAGTCTATGAATACTACCTTATATGGCAAAAGATGTGATTAAGTTAGGAGTATCAAGAAGAGGGATTTACCCTGGATTCTCTGAGTGAGAATTAAATGCCATCATACATACCCTTATAAAATAACCAGTAGAGTCCATGTGGCCCCAGCAACAGAGAGTGAGTGATGTTGCCACATACCCAGGAATGCCTGCAAGTCACCACAACTTGGAAGAAACAAGAAACAGATTCTGCCCTAGAGTCCCCAGAGGGGGTAAGGTCCTGCCAGACTTCAGTCCTCCAGCCTCTAGAAAGACAAGTGACTCCACTTCCCTCATTAAATCACCTAGTTTGTGGGGTTTTGTTAAGCAGTCACAGGAAACAAATTTGGTCTTTGGCCTCCTTGACCTCTACCATTCTTTATTCTATGCCACCTGCTCAGATGTCAGTCCTGAGCATAGATTACGAGCCATCCCTTTTATATTCTCACCATAGCTAAAGAGCCCAAGCAAATGGGCAGGATCCTGGGAATCCAGGATCCTGGGAATGGATCCTGGGATCCTGGGAATGAACACAGGCTGAATGCTCACTGACAGATGAGCACCCTTCTGAGTACATTTGACCCTTGAATAATACAGGTTTGAACTATGCCAGTCCAACTATATACACATTTCTTTTTTTCAATAAATTTATTGGAAAAAGTTTTAGAGGTTCACAACAATTTGAAAAAATTCTCAAACCATACAGCCCAAAAATACTGAAAAAAAAAATTAGGAAAAGTGAGGTATTATTGAAAGAATACAGTATTTAATACCTATAATTATACAAAATATGTGTTAATCAATTGTTTATATTATTGGTAAGACTTAAGATCAACAGTTGGTATTTATAGATAAGTTTTGGGGAATCAAAAGTTATTCAAGGATCTTTGAATTCACAGGATTTGGCTTCCCTTGACCTGCATTGTTCAAGGGTCAATTATAGATTCCTGCCTCATGTTGAGGTCTTTCATCGATTTCCAGTTTATCTTTGTGTGTGGTGTGAGAGAATGGTCGAGTTTCATTCTTCTATACATAGCTGTCCAATTTTCCCAGCACCATTTATTGAAGAGACTGTCTTTTTTTCCACTGGATATTTTTTCCTGCTTTGTTGAAGATTATTTAATAGTAGAGTTGAGGGTCCATATCTGGACTCTTTATTCTGTTCCATTGGTTTGTGTCTGTTTTTGTCCCAGTACCATGCTGTCTTGGTGATCACAGCTTTGTAGTAAAGCTTGAAATCAGACAATGTGATGCCCCCAGCTTTGTTTTTCTTTTTCAACATTTCCTTAGTGATTTGGGGTCTTTTCTGATTCCAAACAAATTTTACAATTGTTTGTTCCAGCACTTTGAAAAATGCCAGTGGAATTTTTATCTACAGACTGATATCCAAGATCTATAAAGAACTCCTCAAACTCAACACCCAAAAACTAGATAATTATGTCAACAAATGGGCAGAAGACATGAACAGACACTTCTCCAAAGAAGACATACAAATGGCTAACAGACACATGAAAAAATTTTCATCATCTTTAGCCATCAGAGAGATTCAAATCAAAACGACATTGAGATACCACCTTACACTAGTTAGAATGGCCAAAATTCACAAGAGAGGAAACAACGAGTGTTGGAGAGAATGTGGAGAAAGGGGAACCCTCTTACATAACTGTTGGTGGGAATGCAAGCTTGTGCAGCCACTTTGGAAAACAGTGGGGAGATTTTCAAGAAGTTAAAAATAGAGCTACCGTAGGACCTGCAATTGCACTACTGGGTATTTACCCCAAAGACACAGATGCAGTACAAAGAAGGGCCACATGTACCCCAATGTTCATAGCAGCAATGGCCACAATTGCCAAACTGTGGAAAGAGCCAAGATGCCCTTCAACAGATGAATGAATAAAGAAAGTATGGCCCATAAATACAATGGAATATTATGCCTCCATCAGAAAGTTGAATACCCAACTTTTTATCAACATGGACAAGACTGGAAGAGATTATGCTGAGTGAAATAACTCAAACAGAAAGAGTCAATTATCATATGGTTTCACTTACGTGTGGAGCATAAGGAATAACATGAAGGGCATTAGGAGAAGGAAAGGAAAAGTGAATTGGGGAAAATTGGAGGGGAGATGAAGCATGAGAGACTGTGGACTCTGATAAACAAATTGAGGGTTTTGGAGGGGAAGAGGGAGGGGGGATGAATGAGCCTCGTGGTGGGTATTAATGAGGGCACATATTGCATGGAGCACTGGGTGTGGTGCATAAACAATGAATCTTGGAACACTGAAAAATAAAATAAAATAAATTAAAATAAAATAGGTCAATTATACAAGGCCCCCTTTCTCTAACTTAATTCTGGATGCTGAGAGATGAACACTGTTACTTAGCCCGCTACTCCGAGGGGAAACTGTGGGTCAGAGTCACAGGCTGGTGGGTAGCAGAGTGGGGACCCAAGCCAGGCCACCATCTCCACAGCTTGCTTTCCTCATTCAGCTACACAGTCTCTCAAGGTAACGATCTTCCTCTGGATCTTATCTGTATCGCAATACTTTGGGGAATGATCCATTTTAGATCTTGTCCAATGAAAATAAAGCCCAGAGTTCTTAGTGATAGCTACAGACATACTTTCCCATCATAATCACTGCTGAGATGAGATTCACCAGCCAACTTGCCTTAGAAACACCCCATACAACAGCCAACAAATCCAAGTTTGAGACAATGTAAGATTTAGCCAAAGTAGATAAACATGAGAAATCCCCTTTTCAATCAAGACCTTTTCCCCTGCAATTTTTCATTATAAATTGTTTCTCTTGATGTACCATTCTCTGGCCATTCTGTGGCATCAGCAGGAAAACCCAGCAGATGTGTCTGAAAATAGTCTCTGCCCACCAGGAAGAAGGCAGAATCACATTATGTGTCTGATAATTGGGCTAAGACAAATCTTTGTTGAAATTATAATTCGCTAGTGAAAAGCCAATCTTGGGAATTCCCTCTTGAGAAAAATGTTGCAATGTTAAATGTTTTAAGTGCTATATTATATTGTAGAAGCTCCAGTAAAACTATGTGTTAATAAAAATGTGTTATTTTAAAAATATTTTTAAATGTTTTAGACTTTTTAAAATAATAATTTTAAAATTCACTTAAATAGAAGTTAGGCTACTACATATTTTTGTTGACATTACAATGGCTTGGTGAAAAATTTAACTTTGTCTTTGCTGAGACATTTCTCTATCTCTGTTCCCCAAGAAATGAAATAACAGGAGAATGAAGCCCCACTATAACCTGCTGAGGTCCGCACTTAGCAAGACTCTGAGATTGTGAAGGTGGTATGAGAACTATGAGAAGCATGGAGACAAGATCCTGTCTGAACTTGGACAGCAGGCCAGACCCAAGCCAGACCCTAAGTCATAACTCAGACCCAGCTCCCCCAAAATGAAATGTGTGAAGATGAACAGGACGGGAGCTCACAGGTAAGAGAGGGCTGGCATCAGATGAAAGTTCTAAACCCTGCTCAAGGCAGTGTGATCTTCCACTGCATGGCCTGAGGGCTCTGAGCTCCTTCTGCCTCCCCGGTAGGTGGGAGTGTAATACTACTTCAATCACCTTATAACTCTGTTAGGACCATGAATGAGACCACCACACAAGCCTGACAGGTAATAAAGGTTCCAAAACTGCCCAGCAAGTTTTCCTAGAGCACCAGCGGTGGTGAGATCACTAATGTGATTGTGTATGACTGATAAAGTATATACTAGATGACATAAAAAATAAGTTGGTAGAAATATGATGATTTTATATAATTGCAATTCATTTCAACTTTCCCATTAAAAAAGAGATTCTTAGATGAGGCACCATGCTATTTATATGAGACATAGACTCTAAAACACAATCAAAGAAAGACCATAAAAGCTAGAAAAAGATAATCTAAGCAAAAAAGGGTCAATGGAGTAATAAGCTTTAGGGTAAAATTTTCATCATGAATATGGTGGCCAAGAAAATACAGGAGGCCCAGTTAAATTATAATTTTAGAACAACATAAACATGAACTGATTTTTAAATGTAAGAACACCCCCATGAAATATTTGGAACAGTTATATTAAAAAATCATTATCATTTATCTGAAATTCAAATTGAACTGGTATGGACTATTTTTATTTGTTAAGTCTGGCATTCTAACCTGGAGCTACTAGTTGCAGGACTCTGTAAACCCACCCAAGATCACACACACCTGCCACTCCTTCCAGCCTTGATTCAATAGTCTGCCTCAGATTGCAACTTTGCAAAAACAGAAGTGCCCTTGAAAGCACTGGAGCTCCTTGCTGGGATCACACGTGTAGCACCTGGGGTCTTCTACTCTGCCTGGAGCTGGGGAAGCCTCGCCCATGTGCTCATCCAGGGCACATGGTAGGTCTCTAGCTGCAGCCCAGAGTCCTTTCTTTGGCAATCCAGGCCCTCCCTGGCAACATTTCTTTGTCTCAACCCTCTCATCCTCCCTCAAACACATTACCATGAGCACTGGGTGCTGGAGCAAAGAAGCCTCTATGAAATATCAACACCTGGAAGGCAAAATTGTCTTCAAATTTAGCAGAACAAAGGACCCTTCTTTTTGCAACTTTACACCTGACATCTATGTGTATTATATTGCAAGGACATCTACATTTGGCTCAGTGAATTTCTCATTATTCAGTAAAACTTGAAGCCAAAGTGTTCCCCTTGCCCACCCAACTCTTGGTATCAGCACCAACTTTTCTTAGAGCTGAGATTTTGGTCTACAGGTCTTTTACAAAGCATCACTTTCCTCTCAGCTCTCAGCAGGCTAAGAGCAGCCATGCTTCCTGTTTAGGTTGTGCCTGGTATTCATGACAGCCTGTGAGTTCGCACAGTTGTGAGACCCAGAGGTCAAATAAGTACCAGGGGCAAGGGTTTGCCGCTGCAGTGGTCAGAGCATTCCTTCATCATCACCAGATGAGCCAGATATTCTCATAGGAAAAATCCCAGGCTGTTGGTGTTTCAGCTATGTTTGACTATTGTGGATTCTCAGTGTTGCTCAATTTGCAATGAGCCAGCAAAGGCTGGCAACTTTAAGAATGAAGTCTGGGCTTTCTTCCCCACCATATAAGGTTCTTGGTGAAGTCATAGTGACTTATTCTGGGAAAGAAGTCTTTGAAAACTTAGATTAATGCTAACATCTGCCAATTTGGGGGGGACTATTCTGGGGAAACTTAAAGTTGTGTACATTACAATAAAACATGAGTCATGGTTTCCATATTGATGAGACATTATATTGACAGTCTAAGTTCAGAATGTGATCACTTGTATACTGAACTACATTAGTGATGCAGGATGGGTGTGTATAGTCTTGAGAGCTTTAACACATATTACTCTGTTTAATCCTTCAGGCAGGAGGCATTGCCTTCATTTCCTAGAAAGGGAAACTGAAGCTCAACTTCTTCACACATCCCACTGAGCAGGTTGTAGGACTGGTTTTCTGCCCTTTACAGGACAGCTGGCTGGGGTCAGAGCTGTGGTGCACAATCACAAGTAAGAACACAGGTGGGATAGGACAACATCACTGGCAGGGTCACTTCTTATGTCCTGGACGTGTGTGTTAACATGCTATTGAACATTTCACATCAGTGAGGCAGAAAGATGTCACAGATGTAAATGGAAAGGTGAACAAACTCTCTAGCCCCTTTGCCTGCTCACCTCTCCACCCCAAACACCTTCCCCCAAACTCATGCCATGCCCCCCTGGTGATTTTCTGTCTGTGTTTTCACCATTTCCCTAGGCAACATAGCCTGCATTACAGCACAGGACATATCTTTTTGTCATTCATGTTCACTCGCCTGTCTTCCCAATCAGGCTAAGCTCCTGGGGATGAGGACCTAAAATGACATCCCAATGACCCAATATCTAGCCTAGTGAATAATTGGGCCATCCAAAGTGCATTTAGTTCAAAGCAAATGATACATTTAATAGAGGTTATTTAGTGACAATGAGCAGGACATAAAAGTAGTTGTAAAATTTATTAGTCTATAAAAATATTTAATTTATAAAGAGGTATGGAATCTAATGGTGAAGATTTTTAATATTTGTTTCTTTAATATTCCCATATCCTAATTTTCCTTTTTTTTTTCAGGTTTGAAGCAGCTTTATTTTTTTTCCCCAAATATGTTTATTTTAATTTTTCAGTGTTACAAGATTGATTGTTCATGCACCACACCCAGTGCTCCATGCAGTACGTGCCTGTCTCAATACCCACCACCATATCCTAATTTTCATAACAAATATTCTAAATATTAAAACCCATTTTAGCTGAAAAATTTCTGTGACTGTTCTGTGCAGTATTCAATCTTCTTTATATTCGCTAAAGGGTGAATTCAGATTCCTCCTTTACCTTCTAACCTGCTGACATCTCAGAAGATGCACAGCAGACTAGAGTTTCCAGTTCACCCCAAGGAATGTTGTTAGGGACTTGACACATCATCCACAGATGAAAGGACTTTGGGTCAGTCCTGGCTATAGTGACTCAGAGGTAGACACACCTGGTCCCACTGAAAAACTCTAACCCCAAGGTACAGCAGTAAATTAGGGCATCTGGACTCACCCAGAAGGCTGTGTACATCTTCTGGGGCCAGTCCAGTTGACAGCAGTGCTGACACAAGTAATACAGGGCATTATGAAGTCAGCCCTTCTTTTACTCACAGGCCAAACCCCTCGCTTCCCTGTTCTTTTCTACCTTTATGTAACCAGAAAACCTCATCTTGCCTAGACTTTGTTTTTTTGGAAACAGCAAAATAATTGAATGGAATGCTTCACAGGCAGTATTTTCAACTGTGACAGACTTTCCTCCCATGTGAACTCTGGAGAGGTCAGACATGACCTCTCCATTTTAATAACAACACCAAGTTTTTTGAACAATTGGTATATACCAGGCATTTATTATACATTTCTCTTTAACTTTCCTGACAATCCCATCAGTTAGCTATTATTATTATCCCCCTTTCACAGGTGACAAAATAATGCTTCAAGAAGTTAAGGGACTTGCTCAAGGTAACAGGTGGCATGGATGGCATTGAAACGTGTTTGAAAAGCAAACTGCAGTTTATCCAAGGCCATACTGGCCAAAGCAAGAGACGTTACTGCTTGCAATAACCCTAGGGAAGAAGTGATGTGTGGCATCTCCCCCTCCTTCCTGGCCAGTTGCCTAATTTAATTTAGTTCCAGAGAGTCAATAAATTTATTATCTTAAAGGAAAATGAAAACATTCCAGAAGAACATTTGAGTATAATTTCAAGCTCAAGAGAACACAAAGATCACTTTACAAAGAAGTTCTATAATGAATAAACTCTTCGTGGGGGGTGGGGAGAAGCAGGAAAAATAAAGTTGGATTTCCTTGGGATCAGTTCAACTCTTTAATTCTGGCTCTCAGTTACTGAAAAAACACTCTCTTGTGCAGCCCTTCACCCTTCAGTTTTCTAAAACAGGAAACTAGGGGAGCCTTTACCAAAATCAATGTGTACTTTTTCTAACGCACCTCTAGCTTTGCCATTGTTCTTTCAAGAAATTTTTAGGAAAGAAAGAAAACTAAATTCTCTAGAATTCAAGATTTGGTGATCAATGCCTGCTGTCTTCCTGGCCTTCCTCTGTAAAAAACTTCAGAAGAATCAAAGGAACAATGCATTTTCAAAAGGAAGAAAGAGAAAAGAAAATTAAAAGAACAAATGAAGAACCTAAATGGAGAGTAATATTAGAAGGGAAAACTGGACAGCTATATGTAGAAGAATGAAACTTGACCATTCTCTTACACCATACACAAAGATAAACTTGAAATGGATAAAAGACCTCATGGTAGGCAGGAGTCTATCAAAACCCTGGAGAAGAACATACGCAGTAACCTCTATGACATTAGCCACAGCAACTTCTTTCAGGACATGTCTCCAAAGGCAAAGGAAACAAAAGCAAAAATAAACTTTTGGGACTTCATCAAGATAAAAAGCTTCTGCACAGTGAAGGAAACAGTCAACAAAACAAATGGGTAATCCGCAGAATGGGAGAAGCTATTCACAAATGACACCAGACAAAGGTCTGATATCTAAGGTCTATAAAGAACTCCTCAAACTCAACACTCACAAAACAGATAATCACATCAAAAATGGGCAGAAGACATGAACAGACACTTCTCCAAAGAAGACATACGAATGGCTAACAGACACATGAAAAAATGTTCATCATCTTTAGCCATGAGAGAGATTCAAATCAAAAGCACACTAAGACACCACCTTATGCCAGTTAGAATGGC
>CM052798.1:95594434-95725633 GCA_028533885.1 Nasua narica | reverse complement strand
GGATGAATATCCAACTTTTGTATCAACATGGTCAGGACTAGAAGAGATTATGTGGAGTGCAATAAGTCAAGCGGGGAGAGTCAATTATCTTATGGTCTCACGTTTGAAGCATAAAGAAAATCATGGAGGGCATTGTGAGAAGGAAGGGAAGGATGAATGGGGGGAAATCGGAGGGGGCAATGAACCAGGAGTGACTGTGGACTCTGAGCAACAAACTGAGGGGTTTGCAGGGGCAGAGGTGGGGGGTTGGGCGAGCCTGGTGGTGGGTACGGAGAAGGGCATGTATTGCATGGAGCACTGGGTGTGATGCATGAAGAATCAATCTTGTAACACTGAAAAAATAAAATAAACATATTTGGGGGAAAAAAAGAAAATATATTAACAAGAGAAATAGGAAGTGTCCATTGCGGTCAACCTTCTTCTTAGCCACCTCCTCCCTCAGGCCTTTGCTCACCACACCCCATCGAATGGTGTCTCTCTGGCTCTTTCTTCCATGGTCTACTTCCCTTCTCACACCTACCCTGGGAAATCTACCTGCAGCACAACAGCTTCATTTATCATCCACATATTGATGAAACCCTATTACCAGCTCAAACCTCTTTCTTAGGTTCCAGTCCTGAATCTCTAACTGGCATTCTATCTTGTGTGCTACACATATACCACAGCCAAAGCTTTCCCAAACTAAATTTCTTTTTTTTTCACTCCTCCATGTCCACTTCTTTAATGACTCTCTACTGTTCTCTGTGTAAAGTTCAGTCTCCTGCACAGGATTGGAAAGTTCCTCCTCATCTGTACCATGCTTCCCCTCCAGCTATGTCTCCCAGTACTACCCTTCTATCCTCTACTGTCTTGTACTTAGGCTGTCCTGGACTTAGACTCATTACCACATGCCTGTAATTACCACATGCCTGTCGTTGCATCGTCACAGCTGTTTATGTGCCACTTTCCCACTAGACTATAGACCACTGGTAGCAGACAATAGTTCTTACTCACTATTTAATTCACAATGCCTGACACACACCAGGAAATCACTACATATGGTTCTCTTAAGCAGATGAGCAGTCATTGCTATTGCTGCAATGTAGGGAAGCTTAAAAGCAGCTCTCACATTCCTCCTGGGCACTGCAGGTGGGGTAAAAGTGTTAGAGTACATAGGAATGTTACGTGCTTCACCACACTTCTCTGGGCTGCCTTCTCACCACTTTCACAACCTCCCACCAGTCAAGAAACTGTATTTCTGAACTCTTAATAAATATTTTCATTTGACATCCAAAGTATGGTAATTTATTTCATGTGGAAGACTATTACGTTTCACATTAATGGTCCTCTTGCCCTGACATGCAGGTAGACAAGAGAGAAGGAGGCAGGAGAGGCATCAACAGAACCCCAGGGAAAAGGGAGGAGCAAAGAGGGGTACCACAGAGGCTGTCATGGAAGACTTGCTGTGGATTGACCTTGTGCCCCATTGGGAATATTTTTTTTAAAAAACTGGATGTGTGAGCAATTGCATGCATAAATAAATGAATATAACTGATTGTTAGTCTGGTTAAAATTTTCTACAGAGAACTCACTTTGCATAGGAAACCAGAGAAGTATCCTAGAAATGAATGTCTAACACTGGATTATTTGTTCCCCCGAAGGTTTTCCAAAGATCATGAAAAGACTTGAAGTCATAAGATCAATATAGTGTTACTTCCTAGAGGACAAGATTTACCTAATGGTTAACCAGCACAGTAGGTAACATAAAACAATATTTTAATAATGAAGCCTTTAGGATGCAAGTTGGTGCAGCCACTTTGGAAAACAGTATGGAGATTCCTCAAGAAATTAAATATACAGCTACCCTATGACCCTGCAATTGCACTACTCGGTGTTTACCCCAAAGAAGCAGATGCAATACAAAGAAGGGCCACATGTACCCCAATGTTCATAGCCTCAATAGCCACAATAGCCAAACTGTGGAAAGAACCAAAACGCCCTTCAACAGACGAATGGATAAGGAAGATGTGGTCCATCTATACAATGGAATATTATGCCTCCATCAGAAAGGATGAATATCCAACTTTTGTATCAACATGGACAGGACTAGAAGAGATTATGCGGAGTGAAATAAGTCAAGCGGAGACAGGCAATTATCTTATGGTCTCACTTACGTGTGGAGTATAAAGAAAATCATGGAGGGCATCGTGAGAAGGAAGGGAAGGGCGAATGGAGGGAAATCGGAGGGGGTAATGAACCAGGAGAGACTGTGGACTCTGAACAACAAACTGAGGGTTTTGGAGGGGCGGGGGTGAGGGGGTGAGCCTGGTGGTGGGTGTCGAGAAGGGCACGTATTGCATGGAGCACTGGGTGTGGTGCATGAACAATCAATCTTGTAACATTGAAAAATTAAAATAAATTTGGGGAGAAAAAAATAAAAGATAAAACAGAAGGTCTCTAGATGTTTTTTGCCTTTATACCTGGTCACCCAAGTTCAAGCTGCAGAACCACAAATCGAGCTGGTGCAGCCTGTCAATTGCATTCCTTCTCTGGAAAAGTTTAGGGAATATTTCCCTGGGGATGAAGCTCTAATGCTGTGCCCCTGCACATTTCCATTTCCATATAGTAGCATTTACAGTCATCCTTTAAATAATGGTGTTTACTTCCTTTCCCAACCTGCTCACCGATCACTGACTCACAATAAAAACATAAGAAGCTGGGAGGAGTTCAAGGAGGAGATTTAAGGACAAAATTACCATTTACAATCATATAAATTATAAGATACTGAGTATATATATATATATATACAGGCTTTGGAGAGAAGGAATTCTGCCTCTGCCACATCCACTTGTGTGCCCTTGGACAAGTGAGCCCCAACTGAGTCTGTATAGAAAGATCAATTATGGGACAATCTTACAGTTGAACACCATGCAGTGGGAACTAGTAGGGATACTATCTTCATAGTATAGTGGCTTTGGAAGGCTGCTCTTCTACCTACATACTAGGTTCACTGCCAAATTTGAGTAAAAATGGAAAAGATAATCATAAAGAAAATAGACCAATCTCCTTTAGTCCCCTTAATATCCAAATCTCCACTTCCTTTCTTGTCTCATGAAAAGATGCTGGAAGTCAACTTTCTGTGCTCTAAAGTCGCTCTCAGTGCTGCAGAAAAGGTTGGACCTCAAGCCAAGTCACACTGAGTGAGAGTGGACCTCTCCAGCTTTGTGATACTGCACTGGTCTGACTCTGCTCTGGCGAGCATCTGGAGGAGATAGGGAGGAAGTAAGGGAAGGCAGTGCAACTGGGGGCAGCACAAGGAATATGTATGGAAATGGGCAAGCTAGGGCAACTCATGTCATTTTTGACCACTGTCTTGACCCAATATGAGGCCCTTCCCCTCCTTTAACAGCCAGCTAAGACCACCCTCCAACTACCTTCTTACCAGGTCTTCATACTCTGAGTCACTATCCATTTGCCCTAATTACCGGGGCCAGGAACCAGACAACTAGGAACACCATCTATGCCCCAGACCCTACTGAAATCATTCAAACTTGCCAGTTCAAGTCTGCCACCCTGCTTTGCCACTTCCTTCCCACAAAAGTCTCAATACCACTAACCCTGAAGCACCATGAGGGCTAGGAGCACAACCCCCCACTTACACAGTCGAAAAGCCACATATTTTGATTCTCCCCAGACTCAACTACCAATAGTGTACTCTTGACCAGAATCCTTAACATAAACAGTTGATTAACACATATTTTGTGTGTTGTATGTATTATATACTGTATTCTTATAATAAAGGAGTTAGACAAAAGAAATTATAAAAAATCATAAGGAAAAGAAAATGCCACTTTGGAAAACAGTGTGGAGATTCCTCAAGAAATTAAAAATAGATCTACCCTATGACCCTGCAATTGCACTACTGGGTATTTACCCCAAAGAAGCAGATGCAGTACAAAGAAGGACCACATGTACTCCAATGTTCATAGCAGCCATGGCCACAATAGCCAAACTGTGGAAAGAACCAAAACGCTGATTATAAGAGATTATGATCATAAGAGATTATGTGGAGTGAAATAAGTCAAGCAGAGAGAGTCAATTATCTTATGGTCCCACTTACATGTAGAGCATAAGGTAAAACATGGAGGGCATTGTGAGAAGGAAGGGAAGAGTGAATGGGGGGAAATCAGAGCGGGCGATGAACCATGAGAGACTGGACTCTGAGCAACAAACTGAAGGTTTTGGAGGGGTGGGGTGGGGGTTGGTGGTGGGTATTGAGGAGGGCACTTATTGCATGGAGCACTGGCTGTGGTGCATGAACAATTAATCTTGTAACACTGAAAAAATAAAATAAACATATTTGGGAAAAAAAGAAAATACATTTATGGCACTGTAGTATATGTATTGAGAAAAATGTGCATATAAGTGGCCCCATGCAGTTCAAACCTCTGTTGTTCAAGGGTCACCTCCACAAGGATTTCCCAGAATTCCCTTTTGTCCCTCTGCCCCCTACCAAGCAGTGCCTCCCCCATTTGATGTTCTCTCCAGAACACTTTGTATAACAAATTACAAAACTGAAATTCTTGGTTCCCCACTTTCGATCAGCATCTGGCCTCCCCACACCTCACACAGAGTAAGATGGTGAAGATAGGCAGGCACGCCCAGTGCCCTAGGCAGCAGCAGCCCAGGGAATTAATGTCTCCAACAGGATGTCTGCTCCTTGGCACCCATAACCTTTCTGCCACCAGGCCTCTTGGGCAACAACCCAAGTGAACAACCCACTTTCTTTTTTATTTTTGTTATTTTTATTTTTTTAATTTAATTTAATTTAATTTTTTCAGGGTTCCAAGATTCATTGTTCATGCACCACACCCAGTGATCCATGCAATACATGCCCTCCTCAATACCCACCACCAGGCTCACTCATCTCCCTAACCCCTCCCTTCCAAAACCCTCAGTTTGTTTCTCAGAGTCTACAGTCTCTCATGATTCGCCTCCCCCTCCAATTACCCCCAATTCACTTTTCCTTTCCTTCCCCTAATGTCCTCCATGTTATTCCTTATGCTCCACATGTAAGTGAAACCATATGATAACTGACTCTCTCTGCTTGACTTATCTCACTCAGCATAATCTCTTTCAGTCCTGTCCATGTTGATAAAAAGTTGGGTATTCATCCTTTCTGGTGGAGGCATAATAGTCCATTGTATATATATGGACCATATCTTCTTTATCCATTCATCTCTTGAAGGGTATCTTCGCTCCTTCCACAGTTTGGCAATTGTGGCCATTGCTATTATGAACATTGGGGTACATGTGGCTCTTCTTTGTACTACATCTGCATCTTTGGGGTAAATACCCAGTAGTGCAATTGCAGGGTCATAGGGTAGCTCTATTTTTAATTTTTTCCGGAATCTCCACATTGTTTTCCAAAGTGGCTGCACAACTTGAATTCCCACCAACAGTGGAAGAGGGTTCCCCCTTCTCCACATCCTCTCCAACATTTGTTGTTTACTGTCTTGTTGATTTGGGCCATTCTAACTGGTGTAAGGTGGTATCTCAATGTGGAACAACCCACATTCTTAAAAAAGAACGACATTACTGCTTCTTATACTCTAATATAAGAGCTGCTCTCTGTCTCATTCTTCAGGAAAAGAAGAGATCTCTTCACACAATATTCCAAGTTGTCACTGAAATCTTGAGTTATAATATCATTATTTCCAATGTCAGACTTCATCTCAGGGGTGAAGCAAACTCCCAGGGATGGAGGAGCCCTGGGCTTGGAGTAAGAAACCTGAGCTTGCATCCTGAGGTCTCCACTCAGGTACCAGGGGACCTGGGCCAGATCACCTCTAAGACCTGTGGTTCTGTTTCCATGTTTCTAAAAGATTAGCAGTATAGCCTATGAAACAGATATCAGGGCAAAAAAAAAATTAATTGGGAATACTTCTCATCCACTGACAGTTCTAAGCTCCCAAAAGCATCATGTCTGTAAGCCAATGAAAGGCATTTTGTATTTGAGACCAGAGATCACAACTAGTTACAAATGGCAATTGCAAAGAGTGTAGGGGTCTCATTCCAATTAATTTCAGTGCTGCTTACCAAACAGTACACAAATATCCTTTCCTAAAGCTAGAATTTGCCCTCATATTGTCCTTTTCCCAGAATTCATCCTTCCATGTCTTGCTCTGTGTGCCCCTCTAATGTAAAAATATTTGACAGCTTTTTCCAAAAAAGTTTAGCTGCCTAAAATCAAGAGTTCTATAATTGAATCTGCTTATGAAATCCCTTAAAAAATAATGATGAAAAGCTTTTTAGTAGGAAAGTTATATTGTGGAAAAACAATTTTGTTACTTATATAGTCAGGTTTACTTCTGAATACCTAAATGTATATCCAGAAATTTATATATTCTCAGATATACTTTTTCTTTGAAAACCACCAAATTTTTCTAATAGTATTGGATTTGGCTGATTGTGAAGATCTCCTTTTGATGATGTAAGACAGATCAGACTTTTCATACCCTGGGATGATGAGCTACGTCTAAATCTGCTCAACTGGGAAGTCAGTGCTTTGTGTAGAATGATGGCTGTCTTACTTGAGGCAACAAATTTCTAGATAAATAAAGAACATTTTTTCAACAGAGAAATTGCTGCTCCAGATTTGGTGAATGCTTTTCAAAATTCTGTTTCTATTTGTATATGAGTTAATCACAAGGGATTTATAGCATCACAAGTAATTTAAATATTAATGAACAAAATAATTGAGTCTCAACTTAGTAAGAAAATGGTTTTTATTTTTAATATTCCTTCATTTGTTTAGAAGATAAATGACAGTGTTGAACTTAATATAAGTATGGTTCTCCTGAAAAGCAGTTTAGAAGTCCCTACAGACTTTTGTGTTCTGAGAAATGGATAACCACAAAGGATCTCTTGCTCTTCCATATCCTGAGATTAGACCCCTTATAAGACTGTGGATGACTTTTTTTCCTACTTGGCTCTACAAATGCTCGGACCGCCTTGCTTTTCTGTGAAATGTTGTTCATTAGTGACCCTTCTCCTTATTGCATTAACCTGAATAAAACCATCCCTTTAATTGTCCAGTGCATTTCATCTTTCAAAGTTTTGGTGCCATGACTTGGATATGACTAGACTTTACTTGACTCTCCATTTACTCCTCCTAAGTAAATAGGACCTCAGGCCTCACTGTGATCCATTCTTCACTGATGATCCAGGGACCCAAAAGTGGGTTTAGCACCCAATCCTGGGCTCAAGATAGCAACAGTAAGGATTCACACCCACTGGGAAGAGAACAATTCTTCAGTATGGACCAATGGGCTATAATTCTATATTTACTCTTGATTCAGGACTAAATTTTAGAATGAAGCTATAAGCTCTCTCCCTGTTGTATTTTTATGTGTCTATAAGATACATAATCGGAAAGGTCTTTACCTCTCATTGTGAGTATGCAACATTTCCCTACCTCCAGATGATATTAACAAATTAGATAATAAAATCTCTTAAATTAAAGAAACTGTACTCTAATTGACTTAGAAATAAATAACTGCTTACACAAACTGAGTATATTTAAGACTCAGAAATTTTTCAAGTGCTTTTCTAGTAAGTATTCTCACAGAAACTAATTCGAATGTCTTAATAATTCAAGCTCACATAATTTAGGTAATCTTTGGAAATTAAGACTAGTTTAATATTATTTATTTAATAAAAATTATGCCTTCAATTCTAAGTATAGTACAAACTTTTGTTTTTATCCTACTTGGATATGTTCTTCCTAAACCCATATACCTTTACTGATTAAATAAGCTAGAATTATTTCTACCAAATATTTAAGATAATGAAAAATGTAATTTGTGTTTAACCCAATCAAATTGTTATTTTGACAAACTATTTCAACAATAATTAGGTTCTGTATCTTTTGTAGCATGTCAGCTTGAAGATAATTTCCAAAATCTTTAGTTAACTTAAAATACAGACTGATACTAAATCAATTAATAAATATTCATTAGGGGCGCCTGGGTGGCTCCATCATTGGGCGTCTGCCTTTGGCTCGGGTCGTGGTCCTGGGGTCCTGGTATCGGGCCCCGCGTCGGGCTCCCTGCTCGGCGGGGGGCCTGCTTCTCCCTCTGTCCCTGTTTGTGTTCCCTCTCTCTCTGTGTCTGTCTCTCTCTCTCTCAAGTAAATGAATAAAATCTTAAATAAATAAATAAATAAATAAATATTCATTAGATGCCTAAATTATTTCTAAGTAAAAGAATGTTAAAACATTAATTGTGAAGCATAATTTGAACTTTATATATTTTCTTTCTTGCTTCTTCATTTGTACAGAAGACTATATATATGTATATTTAGGTCTGTTAATGAATGTTGCAATATAAGAAATTGCAATATAAGGAATGTGTGTGGTCATAGAAAGTTGTGAGATGTATATTCATGAGCTCTGCTAGTCTGTTGCAAAATCTGGAGTGTGACAGACACTTCATAATTATCTGCTTCTTAGTTTTCTCTGTGAAAAAGAAGTTACTTTGGTTAAAAGTTATAATCAATATATGTAAATAAGACTTTACTAAAAGCAATAAGGTAGAGAGGAACAACTTTGTATGCAAGGTATACAGGATTTTTTTTTAAAGGAAAAAAGAGAGTAGTTTCATCCTAAGGTAAAATGACTGGTTGTTCCAGAATGAGGAAGAGGAAAGTGTCGGATAAAACCTGAATGGTTAACAGAAATGTGTGGTAGGTTCTCAAAAAGGGAGTTTTATTTGCGGTGGTCAAGCTGGATATGTTTTAATGGGTTTACTTATACAATTTCCAAAAAGAGCTTTTGTTCACATTTTTCTTGGCCTGTTGGTCAGCTCCTACTAAGAAATTATAAAAGGTTCTCCTTCACCTTCTGAATAATCAACCCATAAGGGGAAGATCCTGTGTCTTATCAGAATTTCCTTTGTTTTATGGTGACTTTATCTTGTCCTTAATTATATAAGAGATATATATATTCTCACTTTTGGAAGGGCTACATACTACCTTGAATGCTTTCCTATAAATCCTTTTCTTGTCACTTTGGTTAAGCAAATAGCCAAATACTGTTTCCCAGTAATCCATGATTATATCTCAATCAAGAGTCCAGATCTTCTGACAAACTCTGATACTTTGCCTTCCCAAAGTCAAATCTGAAATAATGTCTTTTGAACTGCAAATTGTCTTTGAGATTTCTAAGGTCCTAGGAATATTATAAAGGATTTGTTCTTTCATCTTATAAAAAGAGAGGTGCTGGAAATAATTAATTTATTTGATGTAACTATTAGGTTATATGGGAAGTATTGTCAAATCAGAAGCAAGGCGTCACCTTGCCCAAGTTAAATTTGTACAAGAAAAATGGAGTTAAGATAAATATTTCAGAAAGTGTGTGCTGCACAGAGAGTCCCTAGAGATCTGTCGCTGCCCTTGCTGTCCATGTGTTCCTACTCAGAGACCTGGTGCAACTATGCTGATCTTATACAACAGTATAGTACAATCAGCCATAATTTCAGGTAATTTTTAAATGTCAACTTGGTGACAGCTTTATTTCTTTAATTTGAATCTATTATCTTCTTGGGCAGTGGTTTTCAACTGGGGCTCCATATCACTTGTGTATAAAGTTTTATTAATAGAGGTGTCCAGGACCTGCTCCAACCTTCCTCACTCTTCTTAATATGCTTGATATATTTTATATAGTTTAATTTTGTATTTGTTCTACATTATGACAGAATTATTATTACATGTTATGTCTGAAGATATTTTCTATATAAATATTATGTTCAACCATCTTAATAAATTAGATGTAACACCATGCTTCTTGAGAAAATAGGGTTAATTGTGTTCATAGGTATTTCATTCAAATTTTTTGGATTGACTTTCAGGTTTGTTTATCAACAACCTAATTTTCTTGTCAGTTGTGTTATTCTTATTATGAACATTCATCAGATATTTCATTTTAAAAACTTATCAGCAATAAATTAATCAACTACAGGCATCTTAAGTATTTTATCATTAACACGTTTTTTTTTTTTTTTTTACTCTGATACTACTCTGAAAGCTTTGCAATCAGCTACAAGTCGGACTGCCTCATCTTCTGTGAAGGACTGTCTGAGAGCCCCATGCAGAAGACAATGCCAGCCCTTGGAAGTGGGTCTCTGATGGCACTGCTTAATCACCTGTGAACCAAGTCAGGATTTCAGAACTCAAGTGGAAAAGTGGATGGGCTCATGGGCCCACAAATTCAAGATCCAACAAAAAAATAATTACATAGGACTAAACAAACTGATTCAGAGTGTTGATTATGGGTCATTTGTGTGTGTGTGGGGGGGTTGTTTGTTTGTTTGTTTGTTTGTTTTGGAATACTGTTATTTTAATGTTCTATTTCCTGGATATACAGTGGAAGTTCTTTTGCTTTCTTCTTATCTTTAAGTCATAACGATTTAGTAGGATCTACTGTTGTAAGCTTAAATGAAACACTTGTAAGTGACATCTTATTTCCCCTGCTTGAGATTCATAAATTCCTTTTGAGTATTCTTATTTTCATGGCAACACAATTCTTTGTCTAAGTTCAATAAGAATCTTTCTTGTGATAGGACATAATTGGAAACTGGTTATAGAACCAAAGCCTTGCTTGAAATGGCATACCTGAGAATGATGGCTATTTAATCAGACATAACAAGACACTTTTAAGGAACTAAGAGGAATTTATGGAGCTAGTGGTTACAAACCATCCCAGGAAAAGTGGCATGGTACCTAGCATACAGGTTCCCAGTCTTCTAGGTACCTAAGGTAAGTCATCCTGGCAGGCTCAGGAATAAGGATATTTTCAGGGACCTTAAAAAGAGAATAATTCACCAGATCAGATTCTGGCCCTGATCATTGTCTATCAGCCTCTACAAAACTCTAGACCCCCTTCTCTTTCTTAGAGATGCTCTTCACAAATAAACCTTCTTCCTACTGCAGTTGAGGGATTTTTAATTTATATAATATAAAAAAGACATGAAAAAAATAAGGTCATGTAGTTCTCTGTGCATAACCTTCCCATGCCATGATAGGGTTCTTTTACTGGTGGACAAGTTTTTCATCACATTCTGTGGTATTTCTATTGAAACAGTTTGTAAATGTAGACTGTTCACACAGTTTGTGAACCTAGGAGTAGATATTCCATACACGTTAGTTCAGTTGGAGACCTTTAATCACAGGCCATATTTTATTCTTATACTCCCCTCCCCAAACACACACACACAGGGTCTGGAGAAGTGTTATACAAAGAAGGTTCTCTAGTATCATAATTTGATTGTTTCAGTGGTTGGCAAAAAATATTTCTTGATTACAAGTTTCCCAGGCTCTCTCAGTTTGTCTCGGGTTTGTACTTCTGTTTTGTACATACACAGGGTCTGGAAAGCCATCTCCTGGTTTTTAATCTGATCCCAAAATGTAAAAAGTTCAGCCAACCCTCAGGACCTGTATACTGCCCACATGGTTTCTAAGCCCTCGAAATGTGGCTGGTGTGAACCAAGACATGCCCTGGGTATCTAGATTACAAAGACATAGTATGGGAAACAGAATGTAAAATACCTCCTTAATAACTGTATATATTGTTTACATATCGATGGCTAATATTCCAGATATACTGTTATTAGTAAAATATATCATTAAAATTAATTTCACCTGCCCATTTATTACTTCTTTGAAACATAACTACTAGAAAATTTAAAATTGTGTGTGTGGCTCACATTATGTTTCCATTTGACAGCACAGTGAGTCTATACTTTTTAAGTGAGTCCCAATAAATGCAAAGTGAACTTTAAAGGGGCTGTTCATGTGGATCACAAAATTTCAAGGCATCTATTCTCTCACCTCTTGTTATATGAGAGTCCCCAGAGCCAAAACTCTCAAACAATGTCCCCTGAGCAGCAAATTCAAATGCTGGACTGAGACAGGAATTCCACCCCAGGTAATTCCCCAGACTCCACCTGCTGACAGAGATGTCAGCCAAGTGTCTTAGCTGTGACTGGCCACTGCCCCCTGACACCTCCAGACACGTGTGTGTTCCCAGAAGCTCACCAAGCCTATAGCAGGCGGCTCTAGGACTTCAGGGGCTTTGCCTAGAAGGCCCCTAGTTGTGACTGCTAAAAGGCCAATCTCACAGGGGCCTGATAGCCCAATGCCATCAGATCTTGATTTCATGTCTCTATTTCGGGCCTTGCTTGGAAAGTCTCATAACTATAAAGCCACAAGACAATCCTATAACTTTCATGGGGGAACCTCTGTTGTCATGTTCAATTCTGCCTACATTCTGACGTAAAAGATGCTTTTGGCTCAGGCCAGCCTTCCCTCAGAGGTGAGATCAGGAGAAGTTGTGCTGGGGGGAAACATGAGGAGCCCTGGGGGCCAGCAGAGCTCCTCAGTAGTTGAGGTGTCTGAGAGGTATGATCAGAAGTCACACTGCCACTCATGGCCTCCCTTCTTCCCCAATGGGCAACAGCATGTGTTCAATGATATTTTAGGTTTTCCTTTTGTATTTAAAAGGGTGTCCTGCATATTGACTTACGTGTTGGCCTCTTCCCAGGCAGCCGTTCAAGCATCCATTCCTACCAGAACCAGGACCAGGGAAGGTTCCTGCAAGAGGACCCCAGAATCCTGACAGCATAGCAGCCCCATCTTGGACACCTGGGACTGCCTTCAAAACACAGTGGTGCATGAATAATCAATCTTGTAATACTGAAAAAATAAAATAAACATATTTGGGGAGAAAACAAACAAACAAACAAAAAACACAGTGGACATGTGTTTTGTAAGGTAATGAATAGGGACGAAAGAAGTAAGACAAACACAGTACATCAACTTATTCAACTCAACAAATTAATACTATTTTAATTGCTACCAGATCCTAATGGGTTTAGCAACCATCAATTAAACAATCCATAAATTTTGGACAGAACTGTCATTAATCTGAGTTTGCTAATAAAACTGTATAGAGCATAAATATCAAATATTCAAACTATAATACAGAGGATAAAAGTGGGCCTGAGAATCACTCCATGTGGCACAATTAACTACAGAGTTCTGTAGGGTGTATGCGTACTATGTTTTTTATAGAAAAACCCAAATATTTTCTTGTTTTTCAAATTTATCTTCCTTATTACTTAATATTCTATTTCTGACATTCTCACTTTATCTTGTTTAGGTTTTAAAATGCTGGAAAATATTTATTGTCCTGTTTATATCTTTCCTGGTTTGTATAATATATAGTTCCTACATTAAAAGAAGAAATTAATTAAAAGAAAAAATGGAGGGGAAAAAACCCAGAAAGTAGGGAGCAGGAGGTAAGATAGCCCAGCCCGGTCCTGGACCAAGCCTGAGGGGTCCAGGCAGATAGCTTTTCAGCATGACAGGGGGCTTAGCTGCATGAGTCAATATAAATATACTAGAGATAAGAGCCAGGTTTTCCACTGTCAGGCAAGTACTGACAAATACAGAAAAAAAGAAGGTAGAATGAATGCATGATATTGGCCTGCAATGTGAAATACCCGCATAAACTCATGGTTTTTGATATAAATTGATAAACGTAGAAAAAATACAAATGTAAATGTGTATATAAGTATAGATGTGTATATGTGTGTAGAGATGTAGATATATAGCATAAATTCATTCCCTAATACTATTGGCAAAAAAAGGGCCTGAAAACAGTGATTCCCCTAGTAACAAGGAACACACCCAAATCCTTGACCTTGGCTTCTAAATATAATTCTTCATCACTAAAAGGGACCAGGACTTCTTGAAGAAGTGGCTGATTCAGGGCAGGGGCTGGGAAAGTGCAAGATGAGCCTAGAACATCTTGTTATGACAGGAAGTAAGAATGTGCTCAAGAAATAATGGGGACATTTCAAAAGAACACAGAAACCTCATTGATGGGGCTTTCAGTGGCCAAATGTAGGACAATTTTCACATCAAAATAAATAGTGATAGACCCATACCCCTGAAACAAATAAAACATGTTAATAAAATTTAAAAAATAAAAATAAAAAATAGTGATAGCAATGAATTATAACCCATAAACTGAAATAAAAATTCACAAGATCTCACTTTAATAATAAAAACACATGCATGCATACATACATTAAAGAAAATTTCTCTTCATATTTTACAGCAATTTAAATTTCTATCTCCAATACAGCATTCCAAAATCTATGGCTGAGAAGTAAATTAGAACTGCAAAAAATAGTGTTTCAGTGTTTCAGAAGTCGTGGGCTACAGTCTCTTGGGAAGTATGACTCCCATTAAGCAATGGTAGAGTTCTCTAGGGAATTCTGAAAGGATAATCTTAAAAAAATGTATGTCAAAAAATTCTTATTTCTCTTATTTCAGCTTAAGCATGTAATCCTTAGCTATTAATGTTGCCAGTGCCCTGGGCTCTCTGGTTTAATTATGCCCCTCCGCAAAGAGCTGATTGCACCCCTGAAATGCCTTAAGGTCTCAAGCAGTCTTGGTGCTTGGCTGCCAGAGCAGCATGGTTTTGTAGGTGAGCTGAGGCTCATGTTTCACACAGAGGCCACAGGAGTGGGTCAGAACCCAGTAGGGCTCCTGGCACATTCCTGGATGAATCATGTATACACTTTATGTCATCAGACTCAACATTTTTCCAGAACCATTTCTTTCCTACTCCATTAACCTTATTAAAAAGTAATTTCTGGGATATTTAATACTAACCAAGTCCAATACAAACCAACATTTTGGTAAATAAACAAATCATTATAATTATTCTTATGATTAACTTAAAGATACAAAAAGAGTAAAGAATGTGACCCAAAATACTAAGCATAGTTACTTTACCAGACTTTTGAAATCTTCATTTTCACTCTCTTTCTAACTCTGCCCAGTCCTTGAACCTGCAGTCCTAATTTCTAAGATTTACCAAACTCTGTGAGAGTTAGAAATGTTTTAACTCTTGTCTAGTGTATGAAACAGTTAAGAATGAGCAGAGGAGTGGTTCATGGAAGGAATCACTCTAGCAAACTTGCTCAACCAGATGACAACTGAGAGGGGTTTTGTAAAGTGAAGACCATGACTGACCTGTGATGGACAGGGTCTTCCAAATTCTGAACCTGGCATCTTAGACAATGGGGTCAGTGGACAGCTGGACAATTGGACATGCTCCCAACCTTGAGATGGGCTGAAGGTGTACCACTGCCCTTTGACTACTTCTTACACAGATGTCTGCCTATTAAGTACCAGCACAACACTTTAACCTCTCTCTGAGAAAGAGATTTGTGGCCCCAATATTATCATAACCAATGTTTTTTTATTCTTCCTCTAAACAGCTTGTTCTAAACTCTAGATATTACTGTCAGTTGTGAACCAGTTGAGGCCAGTGATTAAGGAACAAGAAAAAGCAGGGCCCACTGTGTTTCTCCCTTGGATTTGTTTACCAGATTCCCTTAGCTACTCTGCAAACTTCAGGGTTTTGAAATCTCATTTTGAAAGGCTTGAATGAAGTCTTTATATGTAATTCAGTCATTTCAGGGTTGGGTCTAGTCCATGGGCTTGGATATTTATTTACACATCTTGACCCAAGGTTAGCTCATTTTAATGGCTGTGACTGTGATTTGTTCTTCAGAGCCCTCCTCTGTGCAACTGAGCACACCCTGTGACATGGACAAACATTCACAAGAAAACCAAAAATCAATTTCACACAAAGCACCTTTAAACAAAATCCATATCCCTGCATCTTAACAAAAAACAGTTTATCTCCTTACAAGTGGTATGGTGAACAGGAGGGTGCCTTGATGAGGAGCCACCTTCCCTGATGGTCCAGGCAGCCTGGAAAGGTTAGGCTGGACCCCACCACTGCCAGGCCACTCCCAAAGTGTTCCTTCTACAGGAGAAGGAGCCTGGGAAGGAGAACCACGAGGGGAGAAGGAGCCTGCTGTGGGTGCCAGGACGAATCTGCCCCAAGGAGAGGTCTGCTGCTGAGGCCAAACTTGGCTAGATCCCCTTCTCCTTCTTTCCCTCTTAGCTTGTTTTTAGTCCAGCTGGGCATTCCCTGCCAGGCATTATGTTTAGTTTTATTTTTTACTCTTTCTCAATTGTAAAGTAGATTCAAAGGTCACAGATCAGACACTGTGCATATACAGAGGGTTTGCTTTATCTCTAATCACACACAGATTTCCTTGTGAAAGTAGGAGAGATACTGTATGGTCCTCAAGAAAACACACACAGGCTTATTACTCTCAAAAGTGGGGCTAGAGACTTGGAAAAGGCAGAACTCATACCATATTAAACTTCAAGAGCAGGATAGAAAAGATGGTTTCTCACTTTTCTTCCACTAGAGATCTTAGTGGTGATGAGAGTACCTAATGGATTGGTGCAGGACAGACACAACCTGAAGTGGTGCAGGTCACACAGCATGAAGAAAGACACAATCAACGTTTACACCTTTCACCACTGTAAATAGAAGAAAGAGGCTGTTAATTTGAAAAGAAATACTTTACTCCCCATCTAAACAATCTTACCCACTCATTGTGTTATTTACACAGATCGAGAACTCCCAAATGTGGAGACCACCTCTTGTGTCTGAATGCTGAGCACCAAGACCACATTCATAACTGCTTACTGGGCACTTAGCTGTCTTATATGCATCTCAGACTTGCTGTCTCCCCTCCTGTGTGCCCCATCCATCCAAAGGCTTTCCTAACAATTCCCTCCAGGATTCCCTGAGCCCTGCCTCCCCCATCCATACCAGCACCAAATCCTCACAGATGTCCATGCCCTGCCCTCTGCAGTGGACTCCCAGGTGTCTCTTGTTGTCCATACTCTGGCCCACTCCACCTGCCCTTACTACAACTTTAGGGAGAGCCAAGTGCAGTCCTTGATGGGACCCCTCCCTTCTCACCTTCTGATGCTTCTGGTCTGTCTGGCTTGCAGCTCTGTCACCACCCCACACACTCTCACCAGGTCCTTATAACCAGCCGTTGCACTTGTGTTGTCCAGTGCCCAATCCCTAATGCCTGGCACCAAGTCTGTCATATAACCTGTGATGAACAAATACTTGTCAAATAAACACAGGCATGACTAACAGAAAGATGCCATAGAAAGAACGGGAAACATACTGGGTTTTAGGTCACTGTTTTAGGTCAATATCTTCTTAGATTTGAGCAAACATTTACAAAAAAGGTTAAAAATGTTCCACAGATTAGAAAGTGAAAAGAATGCAGACTTCACGTATTGCTTTCATTGTTATTGTTGTTTCCAGCTAAGTTGAGGCTTCATCCTGGAGACAGTTTGAGTTATGGCACGCTGTTGACCGCTGAGCCTAGGGAAAGCGAAGGAGAACGCGACTGCCCCTCAGGAGCAAGGCAGGGGGTGGAAGTGGCATTAGGGGAGTCTTAATGCATTCTGCTTAGTTTCCTTATGAGAATGCAGGCATAGGGCTACACAGCACCTACAAAATGCCACTAATTGTCCTTTTATAGCTCATAAGTAGTCCAAAAGGAAACAGAAACAAATGGAATTCCACAGCCATGAGGAGCATTTAGGCTTTTGTGTGTCTACTACTTACGATCCCAGCTGATAGTATTTAAGTGATTGGGTCAAAGAGGGAAAATCCTGGGGAAGGCAGCTTCAGCAGCACACTCCAGCAGTGTCAGAAAATGCCTTTCCACTGTGATTTTAATGTCCTTCTTTCCCCTTCACATTCCCCCGTTTGTCCCCCTCCCTGTAGGTATTCTCTGTTGCATTGGAGAGGGTCTGATACCAACTTGCAATGGAGAACAATGCCTTGCCAACACCCTCTTCTGCAGTGTTCATAGGGACAAGGTCTTAGCTTGACTTGAGCATCAGTAATGGGTCAGGCAGCAGGACAAGACAGTGATGCATGCTCAAATGCTTCCCAGGATTGCTTCCTGCTCACCAGAGAGGAATCCTGTTGGTGAAGCCACTTGACTACACCCTCTCAGATAAAAACAGAGACACGAGTTTCCCTGAGCACCACCATGTTGTTCTACATTATTGTTCATTTTTGGTGTTTCAGCAGGTGAGAAACACCTTCATTTTTAGAATCAAGCATTACTCAAAGTTCCTAAACTAGCCACTGGAGAGAACACCTACCACTAAAGTCTGTAAAATCCCAGGGACTATAAAAACTCCTCTGTCACAGAATAATTAAAACAGTAGAGAACTCAAGCCCAAGTACATTTATAAACAAGGCTGCAGGAGTGCCAGAAAACTCACTGAGCCCTACTCACTCTCTATACTGCATCCACTCGCCAGGGGTTGGATGGACTCAGAGGCATGGGTCTTGGCTGGAAAAAAAAAGCCAGAGTCTGCAATCCTGTCCCCCCTCCCCAGCCTTCCATGTGCATGCAACGTACCAAAGGTGAGGTGTGGGATGTTGGGCCTCACTCCATAAAACATGACCTTGGTTCTCTTCCACTCTGATCCATTGCCTTTGCCTCATGAAAACTGGTAGGTGCATTTTATAAACTTGAGAAATGGTACATTCCACAGTCCTTGATCTTCCGGCTGCCCTAGGCAAGTTGGTGATGGAAAAGCTGCAGCATTCCTGTAAGGCCTGCAAAGTGAGACTGTACAGCTCCAAGAGAAACTCACGAGTAGAGTGTGCTCCCCTCGGGGGACAGCCCAAGAGCACTCTTATAACTCACCTGCCTTGATAGGAACTTTGACAGAAATTCTACAGTGGTGGCATAAAAGTTATGTAGTCCTTAACTACGTAACTCATATAAATATATCAGTTAGAGGTGGCTTTCAGCTATACACAAAGTGATTTAGAAAAACCACTTCAAGCAAAGAGAATGTCTTCTTTCCACATCAAACCCAGTCTGGAAGCAAGCAGCTCCAGGGCCAGGACAGCAGCTTGGAGCAGTGAGAGTCTCAGGTTCTTTTGGTCTTCTCTTCAGTCACTCTAGGAGACTGTTTTCACAGACTCGGCTCGCTCCCATCCTAACCTCAGTCTTGAACTGTGACTCTTTATTTCAGGAAGGAAGCAAGGAAAGAAGACAAAAGGCATGTTCCAGCCTTCTGTATCTCTTTGAAGGAGCTTTCCCAAAACCTCAACCAACTGACATCTGCTACATCTCATGGCCAGAACTGGAATGGGGTAACCCCTCAGCAAGGCCTATTGGGAAATGTAGTTTAGTTTAGTTATTGCCACTCACAATAAGCCTGGAGTTCTGTTAAGTAAGGAAGAGTTTTTAGGCAACTGGCGCAAGTGAACATAAACATTCACACACAAACACACAGGCATCTATTTGGACTCAGAGGTCCAAACAAGATTGTGGGGAACCCACAACGAAGATGTACCTGACCTTAAAATGAATAGGCGGCCTATGCACCTGTTCATGATGTCAGACTTCATGATTATGTGCTTTTGCCAGTTATGTCACAAATATAACCTCTCAGTCATTTGGAAGATCAGAGGAAATGATCTGGTCAAGGGCCCACATTATTCTTCAGAACTGTAAGAACAAACTTCAAAGTAAATGTGAAAAATAAAAGTATCCAATAGGAATTACACTTTTGTGATTAAAAGACCCATTGCAAGTTATAAATAGTATAAAGTGGATACATATGATGAGTATAAACAACAGTTCTTTAAACTTGTTTTAGTTTAGTTTTAGGTTGTCTTTAAACTTCTCGCTACCTAAAGAAAGGCAATACGGTGGAGTAAACTAACAATAGGCTTCAGTTAGAGCACAGTTGGCTTCAAATCCCACCTCTGTTAATTCCTAACTTGGTGGACCTGTCTAAATCTCAGTTCCTACCTCTAAACTGTGGAAAACTTATAAAGACAGAGGTTTTGCATATAAAGTAAAGACCCAGCTAATTTAAATAATATTTGTTAATGTCATTGACAAATTTAGTTTCTGTTTAACGAGATTGAATTAAGTAATTTAATTAATTGACTCTACTGTAAAAAATTAGTCATCGCACTGTTCCCTGAAGCAGGGGAAAAGAGGCATATAAAAGGAAGTTTTGTATACAGACAATATATTTAACCAGAATTCTAACACTACAATTTTGGGGGTAATGTTTTATGTTTAAGAAGCAGAGATAATTATTTCTCAAGGTGAGAATGGTCAGTGTTTCATTTTCCCAGGAACTGCTTTGGAGAAACCACTGGGAAACAAATTCTATTCTGTTTTTCCTCTGTAACTACAGACAAGACAACCCACGTTGGATTAACGCCGCTGAGCCTCCGCGCAGGTCTGACCGTGCTGTAAGGCTGTGTTGAACTCCCAGGGCTGCTGTCTGGAACGACAAGCCTAGGAGCCATCGGATCTATTTCCTGGCCTGGACACTGAGCCAAGAGCCGGAGACAGGGAGGTGAAACAAAACCTGAATCCAAAGGCTTTGTCACTTTTTAAAGCTTCCTGAATTCTCGTTAGTTCTTTGTTGCTGGCTGTGTTAATGACATGTCATGATTTGGAATTTGACTCATAACCACTGTAACACAGAATCTTAATCTCAAAAAGTACTATTCATCCGCAAAATAAACTAATGAGTGAAAAATAAAAATATCTATTCTTCATTTTCAAAAGATCAAAAATGAAACAAAACAAAACCAAAAAAAAAAAAAAGATGGGGGTGGGAGGTTTTGGACACAGATTCCCAGCTTCTAGGAACACAAAGTATCTTACACTGACCAAGTTTCCCTTCCTCACAGGGGATACTGGGACTGAAACTATCTCCTTTTCCATTTAACTAATGCTTTCCTTGCTTCTCAGGGAGTCATTTCACAGAGCATGCCAAACCCTGCAGTGGGGCTGCGGGCAGCAAGCCCTCCTCTCACTGCAATAATATACAGGGACAAAGAATGCCGGACGGAGAAAAGCATTTATTTTTATAGTATCACTTCCTTACTTCCACAAATGATAACTGTTTAGATTACTTATTATTAAATCAGAAGGGGAAGAAACCTCAAATCTAATTTGGTTTTCACTATTTGCACCACTATTTGTTTACCTTTCATTCATTACTCAGCTCGGGAAATTATGAAAAAGAACTTGGCCATTCATTCCACTTTGTGTCTAGAAGTTTTAATCTGCTGCTTCTCAGCAGCAGTCCTTCTGTCTCAGCTACTTGCACTATTGCAATATAAAAAGACCAGAAGGCTTATATTTCTCTAAAAATACTCTAAAATGCAGAGGGAAAAGAGCTCCTCAGTAAGACACACAAGAAATCATTCCACACATATGACTACACCATCTAGCCCACATTGCAACTGGCAGAACCAGAATTTGGCTCCACACAGAACAGGAGCTCCTGGTTAAGGAGACCACAGTGAGCAGTGACAAAGACATGGTACAAACATTCATTCACTGTACATGCTGAGGAGACCTCAAGAGAATCAGGAAAAGGTAAAGATACCAACCTAACCCAGGCTGGAGAAGGCAAAGTTGTGTGATCCTCAGGAGGAGAAATTATCAATCAGGCTTGCATGGTTTCCAATAGGACAGCTGAGTTTGGGAGCTGGGAAATGGAGTACCAGGCTTCCAGGACATACAGAAGGCCAGAGAAGCTCTGTGTGATCAGCTGGGGACAACCCTGATTCCTGTCTACGCACTGCAATCCCACGCCATCCTACATGGTATCTCCCGTGCCTATAGCCCTTTCCCAAACTATGTCAACCATACAATCCTTTACCAACAGGAAAACACATGTATTTGATCTCCACATGCACATGGTCCAAGAGCACTCAGGACCTTCCTTTAGCACCAGCTAATGACCCTTTCTAGAAAATATCCTGGAAACATCTCTGTGTTATGTCTTTCCTTCATTTTTTTATTTCCAATCCACTCTTTCTACCTAACCCAAGGTATGCTTCCTTCAAATAAGCTCTGAAATTTGCCAATTCTTTCCATCTTCATACCTGACTAACTGGTCCAGGGCCTCATGCCTAGAAGGCAGCCCAAGGCATCAGGAAAAGCATGAGTTCCAGGATGGAGTGAACCAGTCTCCATCACCTTACTCCCTGTGTGACCTTTTTTGAGAGTTAGTTAGTTCTTTGAAGCTGCCTACTCATCTGAAAAATCCAGCTGCAAGTCCTACTTTGCTGGATTATAGAAAATGATACAGCATTTACAAAAGTACCTCATAAGGCAACATCTAGCAGTCTTTCTGAACATACTGTGGTTAGACCAGTTTCGGATTCAACAACTCTCAGGGAATTCCTCTTCACCAAGCACAGGCTGTTCCTTCTGCTGAAATACTTCCCTGTCTCTTCATGGCATCATTGTGGATATCTATAATCCCCAGAATCTGCTCAGGTAGAGCCAGCAACCCCACTCAGGTTTGAGTCTTCCTGGAGCCTGAGGTCTGCACACAGTGTAGTTGCTGTTTCTTCTCCTCATCATCCAAATCTGCTTATTGTTCAGCGCTCATCTCGGGTGTGAACTTTTCTTCTTTCTTTCTTTTTCTTTCTTTCTTTCTTTCTTTCTTTCTTTCTTTCTTTCTTTCTTTCTTTCTTTCTTTCTTTCTCTTTCTCTCTCTCTCTTTCTTTCTTTCTTTTTATTACATTTTATTATTTTTAGTATTATTTATGTAGTTTTTTCCCAAATATGTTTATTTTATTTTTTAAGTGTTACAAGATTAATTGTTCATGCACCACACCCAGTGCTCCATGCAATACGTGCCCTTCTCAATACCCACCACCAGGCTCGCCCAACCCCCACCCCCTCCACTCCAAAACCCTCAGTTTGTTGCTCAGAGTCCACAGTCTCTCATGGTTCATCGCCCCCTCTGATGTCCCCCCATTCGCCCTTCCCATCCTTCTCACAATGCCCTCCATGTTTTTCCTTATGCGGGTGTGAGCTTTTCTAAGGACACTTTCTTATCTCCTTTGGATTGTAATGATCTCTCCTGTCTGTGTGAATTTTTTAAAAATATACATTTATATAGCAGTTTCTATGTGCCAGTTTTTATTCTGCTTTTAAAAAATTAATGTCCTCATCATCCCCATTTTACACGTGAGGTCACAAAGGCGCAGAAAGTAATTTTCTCAAGGTCCCTCAAGAAACTGGCAGAACCAGAATTTGGCTCCGCACAGGCCAGCCACAGGCCCCAGCCTAGACCACTATACTCCACACATAGCCCAGATGTTCTCAGAGATTGCCATTTAGTCCTTTTTCAGTAGCTTTAGAGGTGAGCTCTTTGAAGGAGGAAGTTACTTCTAATATGAAGGTTTTAAAGGATTGACCCAAATAACATCATAGGAGGGTCCTGAGCTCCCCTGCCCCACAAACTTACTAAATGCACAGCTACACATGGAGCAATTTTCTGGGAAAAAATCCAGAAACTATCTGAGCAAAAGGCTGGGACACACTTACTCCATCAATCCCAGCCCTAGAATATCACCATAAAGTCAGGAAGAAATTCCCAACTCCCAGTTTCTCCCTGAGGAGTGAATGGTTTGGACCTCACATTTAATAGCCCAACTTTTAAGGCTCACCTAAGGGATGGGCCTCCAAAACACCTAGCTGTGAAATCCAATTGGTCTTGTACCATCGAGACTATGGAAAACATAGAAGGGGTTATTAATGGGTGTGAGAACACTTGTTGCAGCTATCCCTTCAGGGTTTAGTGCAGAGGGAGCAGACAGAAATACCCATATCACCATATTTCCCTTAAAGGGATTCATCTGCATACTTTAAAAGCTGCTGACTGAGTCAAACTTCTAGCTGAGCATACATCTAAGGACTGGATACTACTATCCTCCCCAGAGACCAGGAAAGCTGGGAGATATTTCCCTGCCTTCTCCACTCAGCCTGCTCCAAGATGCCAGTATCTCCCTGAAGGGAGCTTGTACCCCTGTTTGACACCCCAGCTTTTGCAGCTACTGCCCAAAAGATTGATCTCTGATATCCTGGTTCTGACAGCTAATGGGGTTTTCTTTTGCAAGTTCCACTAACAGTAACAGTTATTAATGAGTGCAGAATGAGTGTAGGAAGTTCCCCTTCCCTACAGCTATGCCTCCAAGCCCTGTACTGAAGAAGCAGTCCAAAACACACATTTCCCAATTACTCCCTATTTCCCAAGCTGCTCCCTGAGTGTCTAATTTCCAACCAGCTTGCATCTAGGTGCTGAATGGGATCCTCCCCTTTGGGACACTTGTGGGTTTGCACACTCTCAACTACAGGGAGTCACTTAGAACAAAGAAGGCAGCTTGGACACAATCACAAAGTTTTGAGAGACAACCAAGAACTTGGGCTGTGCTGATAGGTGAATCATATTAAGCATCTTTTCTGACCACAATGATATAGAACTAGAAATCATTACAACAAAAACAACAACAACAAGAACTGGAAAAAAACATGAAGGCATATGGGCTAAACAACATGCTAAGTAATCAATGGGTCAACGAAGAAACCAGAGAGGAAATTTAAAAATACCTTGAGACAAATGAAAATAGAAACACAACATTATAAATCTATGGGAAACAGCAAAAACAGTTCTAAAAGTAATATTTATAGCAGTAGAGGTCTACCTCAAGAAGAAAAAAAAAATCTCAAATAAGCAATCTAAACTTATACCTAAAGGCGTGAGAAAAAGAAGAACAAAGCCCAAAGTTAGTAGAATGAATGAATGAATAAGATCAGAGTGGAAATAAATGAAATGAACCTAAAAATAATAGTAGAAAATATAAGTGAAACTAAGAACTGGTTCTTTAAAAAGATAAACAGAGGGGCGCCTGGGTGGCTCAGTGGGTTAAAGCCTCTGCCTTCGGCTCAGGTCATGATCTCAGGGTCCTGGGATCGAGCCCCGCATCGGGCTCTCTGCTCAGCGGGGAGCCTGCTTCCCCCTCTCTCTCTGCCGGCCTCTCTGCCTACTTGTGCTCTCTCTCTCTGTCAAATAAATAAATAAAATCTTTAAAAAATATATTTAAAAAAAAAAAAAAAGATAAACAGAATTGATAAAACTGTAGCCAGACTCATTAATAAAAATAGACCCCAAGTAAATAAAATCAGAAGTAAAAAAAAGTTATGATCAATATCACAGAAATACAAAGGATTATAAGAGACCACTATAAACAATTTTACATGAACACATGGGATAACCTAGAAAAAAATGGGTAAATTCCTAAAAACATACAACCTCCACAAAATAAACATTCCTCCAAAAAATATTAGAACTTATAAATGAATTCAGTAAAGTTCCAGGGTCAAAATTAATATACAGAAATCTGTTACATTTATTTTTTTAAGATTTTATTTATTTGACAGAAAGAGAGAAAGAGAAATCACAAGTAGGCAGAGAGGCAGGCAGAGGGAGAGGGGGAAGCAGGCTCCCTGCTGAGCAGAGAGCCAGATGGGAGCTCTATCCCAGGACCCTGAGATCATGACCTGAGCTAAAGGCAGAGGCTTTAACCCACTGAGCCACCCAGGCACCCCAAATCTGTTACATTTCCATAAACTAATTACAAGCTATCAGGAAAAAAAATAAGAAAACAATCCCACTTATAGTGGCATCAAAAATAATAAATTTAAAAACATCTTATTACTTATGCTGTATATGCCATATCAATATATCTGAAAGATATTGTGTTCATGAATTAAAAGAATTGATATTTTACAATGCCTATACTACCCAAAGTAATCTACACACACCTGGAACAAATAATTCTAAAATATGTATGGAATCACAAAAGACCCAAAACCGTCAAAGTAATTTTGAGAAAGAAGATTAAAGGTGGAGATACCATGCTCCATATTTCAAACTACACTACAAAACTATAATAAACAAAAGTTCTTGAGGAATTTTCTTGAGGAATTTTTGTACTGTTTTCTATGGTGGCCACACCGACTTATATTTTCAACAGTGCACAACTATTTCCTCTTCTCTACATTCTTGTCAACACCTGCCATTTCTTATCTTTTTGATAATAGAAATTTTGACAAGAAATTTTGACAAATTTGACAAATTTGACAAGTGAGTATAATATCACATTGTGAATTTAATTTTCATTTTCCTGATAATTAGTGATGCTTGAGCATCTGTTTATGTGCCTGTTGGCCCTCAGTGTATCTTTTATTGAAAATGTTTGTTCAGATCTCTACTTATTTTTTAATTGGATTGGTATTTTTGTGGGGTTTTTTGGTGTTGTGTTGTATGAGTTCTTTACATATTTTTTATATTAACCCCTTTTTGGATATATTATTTGCAAATATCTCCTCCCATTCAGTAGGTTGCTTTTCCATTTTGTTGATGGTTTCTTTTGTTGTGCAAAAGCTTTTTAGATGGATATAGTCCCATTTATTTATGTTTTTGCTTTTGTTGTCTTTGCCTGAGGAGAGAGATCCAAAAAAAATATGGCTGAGATGAATGTCTAAGAGTTTACTGCCTATTTTTTCTTTTAGGAGTTTTATGGTTTCAGGTCCTACATTTAGGTCTTTTAATCCATTGTGTGTATGTTTTGTTTTGGTTTTCTTTCTTTCTTTCTTTCTTTCTTTCTTTTCTTCTTTTTCTTTCTTTCTTTTCTTTTCTTTTCTTTTCTTTTTTTTTTTTTTTTTTGGTATATGGTGTAAAAAAAAGGTCCAGTTTTTATTGTTTCACATGTAATTGTCCAGTTTTCCCAATACCATTTATTGAAGAGACTGTCTTTTCTCCACTGTATATTCTGGCCTTTTTTGGTCATAGATTAATTGACCAAAAAAGTGTGAGTTTATTTCTGGACCCACTATTCTGTTCCACTGATCTATGTGTCTGCTTTTGTGCCAGTACCATATGGTTTTATACAATACAACAATTTTACTTCTGTGCATTTACCCAAATAAAATAAAAACATGAATTCTAAAAGATATATGTACCCCTGTGTTCATTTAAGCAATATTTATAATAGTCAATATAAGGAAGCAATGTCTGTCCATTGATAGATGAATTGATAAGATGTGGTACACACACACACACACACACTGGAATATTAGTCATAAAAAAGAATAAAATCTTTTCATTTGCTACAGTATGGATGGACCTAGAAGGTATTATGATGAAACAGAGACAGAAAAATACAATATTATTTTACTTATATGCAGAATCTAAAAAAAAAAAAAATGAACAAATAAACACTATTAAATACAAGAAACAAACTGGTGATTGCCAGAGGGGAGAGGCATGGGAGATGGGCAAAGCAGGTGAAGTGGATTCAGAGGTATAAACTTCCAATTATAAAATAAATAAGTCATGATGATGAAAAATACAACCTAGAGAATATGGTCAATAATATTGTAATAAAATTGTATAGTGACACCATTTTCATGGTAATCATTTTGCAAATCACTATGTTGTACACCTGAAACTAATATAATATTGTATGACAACTTCACTTCAATGATAGACAAATGATAGATAGATAAATGATAGATGATACATAGATAGATAGATAAACAAAAACTTCCCAATAAACAAAAACTCAGGACCAGATGGCTTCACTGGTGAATTCTACCAAACACTTAAAGAATTAATGTCAATCCTTTTCAAAATCTTCCAAAATAGAAGAAAGTAAGAAACTTATAAACTCACTTTATAAGCCCAACATTACCCTGACACTAAAACTAGACAAGGATACTACAGAAAAGAAAATTGCAGGCCAATATTCCTGATAAATATAGATGCGAAAATCACCAACAAAATATTCACAAACCAAATTTAACACATTAAAAAGATCATATGCATGATCAAGTGAGAATTATTCTAGGGATGCAAGGATGATTCCATTCAACATGTACAAATCAATCAGTATGATAAATCACACTAATATCAAGGGTAAAAATCGTATGATCTTGACATAGGTATAGAAAGCACTTAACAAAATTCAACATTCTTTCATAATAAAAACCCTCAACAAACTGGGTAGAAGGAAAGTACCTCAACGTAATAGGTAAGAAATGAGAAGCCTATAGCTAACATCGTACTCAAAGGTGACATTTATAGAAAACTATAAAGTTGCTAACCAAAAAAAGTTATACCTTATAAACGAATGCAGTAGAGTTGCGTGAAACAGGATCAATATACAAAAAGACAGTTACATTTTTATACACTAACAATAAACTATCAGAAAGAAAAATTAAGAAAATAATCTAACTTACAATAGCATACAAAAACAATAAACTACTTAAGAACAAATTTAACCAAGGAGAGGAAAGCCCTGTATACTGAAAACAGTATAAAAACTATAAAAAAAAACTGGGTGTGCCTGGGTGACTCAGTGGGTTAAAACCTCTGCCTTCGGCTCAGGTCGTGGTCTCCTGGGATGGAGCCCCACGTCTGCTCGGCAGGGAGCCTGCTTCCCCCTCTATCTCTCTGCCTGCCTCTCTGCCTACTTGTGATCTCTTTCTTTCTCTGTCAAATAAATAAATAAAATCTTTAAAAAAAAACATAAAAAACTGGTGAAAAATATTGAAGAAAACACAAATAAATGGAAATATATTCTGTACTTTTTGATTAGAAGAATTAATATTTTTAAAATATCTATACCACCCAAAGCAATCTACAGAATCAATGAAATCCTTATCAAAATCCCAACAGCATTTTTCACAAACTAGAACAATCCTAAAATTCTTATAGAGCACAAAAGACTCTGAATAGCCAAAACAATCTTAGGAAATAAGAACAAAGCTGGAAGTATCATGTTCCCTGATTTCAAACTATATTACAAAGCTATAATAGTCAAAACTGTATAGTATTGGCATAAAAACAGACATATAGATCAGTGAAAGAGAATAGAGAGTACAAAATAAACCAATGCAATCAAGACCAAGTAATCTGTAACAACAGAGAAAATAATATACAATGGGCAAAGGATACTCTCTTCAATAAATGGTGTTGGGAAAACTGGACAGCCACATGCAAAATAATGAAATAGGACCCCTATCTCATACCACATACGTACAAAAATCAACTCAAAATGGGTTAAAAACTTTAACATAAGACCTGAAACCATAAAACTAGAAGAAAACAAAGGTGGTAAACTCCTTAACATTGGTCTTGGCAGTGATTTTGAATTTGATAGCAAAAGCCAAAACAATAAAAGCAAAAATAAACAACTGGGTATACTTCAAACTTAAAAAGCTTCTGCTCAAAAAAGAAACCATCAACAAAATGAAAAGGTAGCCTATGGAATGGGAAAACATATTGCAAACCATATATCTGATTAGAAATTGATATTCAAAACATATAAGAAATGCATACCAACCTAATAGCAAATAACTAAGAAACTAAATAACTAAATAAATAAATAAGCAAAACTAATAACCCAAGTAAAAAGTGGGCAAATGCCCTGAATAGACATTTTTCCCAAAAAAAGGCATACAAATGGCCAACGGGTACATGAAAATATGCTAAATATCACTAATCATTAAAGACATATAGATCAAAACCACAATGAGCGATCACCTCATGCTTGTCAAAATGGCTAATTTCAAAAAGACAAGAGATAACATTTGCTGGTAATAATATGGAGAAAAGGGAACACTCATGTCCTGTTGGTGGTGTAGCCACTGTGGAAAACTGTGGAGTTTCCTCAAGAAATTAAAAATAGGATGACCCAGCAATCTTACTTCTGTGTATATATCCAAAGGAATCAAAACTATGATATCAAAGAGGTATCTGTACTCCCACAATCTTTGAAGCATTGTTCACAATAGCCAAGGTATG
This sequence comes from Nasua narica, assembly GCA_028533885.1. Lineage (NCBI taxonomy): Eukaryota > Metazoa > Chordata > Mammalia > Carnivora > Procyonidae > Nasua > Nasua narica. The sequence continues at coordinate 95,695,960 of CM052798.1, read as the reverse complement.
GAAACAACATAAATCTCCAAGGATGGATGAATGGATAAATAAATGTGTTATTATATTATATATATTATATTATATTATTATATATTATATATATAACATATTATATATAATATGTTATTATATCATATATATTATATAATATATATTATATTATATATATAAATGTGTTATATATGTATATATATACATATATATAACAATTGAATATTATTCAATTGAAAATTATTCAATTATAATTCAACAATTATATATATAACTATATATATATATATATATATAACAATTGAATATTATTCAGCCACAAAAAAAGAAGGAAATTCTGCCATTTGATACAGCATGGATGAACCTTAAAGGCATTATGGTAAGTAAAATAAGTCAGACAAAAACATACAAATACTGCATGGTATCATTTACATGTGTAATCAAAGGAAGGGAAGGGAAGAGGAAAGAGAGAAAGAGGAAAAGAAAGAAGAAGGAAGGAAGGAAGGAAGGAAGGAAGGAAGGAAGGAAGGAAGGAAGGAAGAAAAAGAATTAAAGTCAGAAATATATAGTAGAAAAGTAACTGGGGGTGTGGAAAATGGGGAGGAGTTGGTAAAACGGTACGAAATTTCAGTTATGAGTAAGTTTTGAAGATTTAACATGTAACATGATGACTATAGTTGATAACATTATATTGTATAATTAAAATTCGCTTAAAGTAGAATTTAAATGTTCTCACCAAAAAAGGAGAGAGGCAGAAATATGTGAAGTGATTGATGTTTTGATTAACTTTATGAAGGGAATAATCTCACAATATGCATATATATCAAATCACCATGTTGTACGCTTTATCTGACAGTTTTGTCTATTATTCCATAGTAAAGCTAAAAAAAAAAAAGAAGCACCCTTTTTTATTTCTTAGGTAAACCCTACTGTGCAAGTGATCATAACAAATAAAAAGAGATAAAGTGTTTCACTGGGCAATGACATAGGTCTAAATGTTTTTCATGTATTGATTAATTTACTTCATCCTCACAGCCTAAGGAGTTTGGTGTTGTCCATCCACTTATAGGGTATGAACAAGGACTTCCTACTCCTTTCCATGCAATGGCATCTTGTAATGTCAGAAATAACAATGAAGCAAGTTAGTCTGAGTGCAGACTTCACAGAGAAAGCCCATGTTCTCATAAGAGAGTTCCCAGGCCTTTAATGTGGAATGTTATCTCCTTCAAAGTCACACTGGATCTTCATTTCAGATATCCCTAATGGGAAACTTGGCATTTCTCCAGTCAATCTTCACAAAACCAGTTTGTGTGTTGTGTTTTTTTGAAAGTAAAATTTTCAGTTGTGGACTACTGGTAGAATCCAACAACCCAGCTTGTGGCTTATACATCCTGCTAACTGCAAGAAGGGAGGGATGTTTAAGAGAGAGAGACAATTTTTTTTCCTGGCAAAGCTTCTTGTTTGTATATGAGGAAGTTACTCATGCTTCAAATATTTAGAATTTAATATTTAATTAAGAGTTCCTACTTGGGCAATTCTAGGGACAGAAAATCAAACACATTCAGAAACTCTCCAATAATTATATGTGTGATCTTATTTTAAGTACAAGGTGTTGGTGCTATTCTTATAATTTTTCCTGAACATTCCTTGAGCTTGACCAATGAGAAAAGCAGGAAGAGCTCTGGACATAGAATGGGCTGACTCAGGTCTATCCTGACCTTACCCCGAGTGTGCATTGGGAGGAAGCATCTGAACTTCTTGGAACTGTTGCCCTTTGGTCAAATGGTAGGGTAGGTGAGCCAAAGTAGTGTTCTTCTACCTAAAGAGTTCTTACCACAGACAACTGAAAGGTTGGATATCAAAATGCTTTATGTTCTGGCTTTATTCCTCCTCCACTTCCAGTTCATCCTTGTTAAGGGCAAACAGTCTTCCCCATGCGAAATACAAAGTTAACAATGATGCAAAAGAAGAAAGTTAAACCTCAGTGCCTTAGAGATCTGCATCCTCACATCCCCCAAAGTTCTGTAATATCCCAAGCCTAAACAATCAGAAGATCTAAATAGGCTTGCTAACTCTACACACACACACAACACACCCTTGTCCTGTGTAGGTCATAGACATTGACGAAAGGCCAGGGGCCTGTCTGCATCTTTTGGGAGAGTGAGAAGGAAGTCGGAATGCACAGCCATGAGCCCCCTGGCCCTTGGGGCAGAGTGGGAGGCATTTACTACATGGAAAAGCAGGGAAACAAGTTGATCTTACAGCAAACCCCACATTCCACACCATCTCTATCCAAAACAAAGTACAGTAAAATTGATGTAGATAATGACAATGTGGGATGGAAGGAAACTGATGAATTATGTCCTGGAAACTTTGCTTAAGAAAGCCGGAAATTGGATAGTATATTTCAAAAAGATTATCAACAAAAAAGTATTCAAATTTAATTTTTTATATAAAGCATTAAATTCTCCACCATCTAAAGAAGTCACTTTCCTAGAACAGTTTATTTATTATGATTCTGGATAACTGGCATTTTAGGGACAACCTCTCTGTTTTTTGTACAATGGGAAATAATTCTGAATAAATTCTAAGTATGATTTTTCCTTGTACCTCAAAATTTGCTTATCATTCCTCAGATTTTTAAAAGTGGATTTAGGTTCCCAAAAATAGGCTAGAGTCAACATTTATTGAATGTCTACTATGTGCCTGGTCTGTGCTAAACTTTTTATAAGAATTATCTCAGCCCTCAGAACTATACCATGGTTGGGGGTTAGAGGTATTGGTATTGCCTCCAGGTGACTCATGAAGAAACTAAGGCTTGCACAGGTTAATTAAGTGATCCAAAACCAAACAAGGACCCTATCAGGATCCAAAACCATGTCCATCTGGCTCCAGAGCCAAGCATTCAACTGCTAGGGGGAGGTGTGGAAGACAGGAAAGCAAAGCACAGGGCTTACATAACTGATAAAAGAATTGGCTCTGATGAGAAAGGCAAGTTGGCTACATTACTAAGTCCCAAGACATTTTTCCTCAAATGGTATTTAGACATCCATTTAAGGCAGTGCTAACAGCGATCACTGTAACCTGAGTCTGGTTCTAGCAACAGCTTCAGGTCTCATCAGTAAAGAAAAGCATTTTGCAGAAGAGGAGACTCCTCTCATTGGGTCCTAAAATCAGAAAATAGGCAGCAAGGAGAAGCAGGAAGCACTCCTTCTTAGCCATAATCTGGTTTATTTCACTTCAGGTCTCCTGATAAGATGGATGGAGAGCCCATGAATGTCCTGACAAACTAGCAGTTCCACCAGGCAGGATCCAGGCCCTGAGTTTCCATGGGAGGAGACTGTGGCAACTCTCTTGGCAGACAGAAGTCACCACATCAATGAGGAAGGCTCAAACTCAGCTTGTAACCCAGAGATGTCAGGTTGGAGAAATCTTGGTGTTCAGGTCGGGGGTCTCCCAGAGGTCTTGGTGGTGACCTTTGGCAAGTTTGGGCATCTACCACTACAGAGTCCACGGCCATTCCCAGGAGCAGTGTACTCTCAGGATAGGAGAAAACACAGAAGTCACGGGTGCTGCCAGGAGTATAAACCACTTCCATCAAATCTCTGCAAACACCACTCCATAGAAGTTTGGAACTCCCCTGCAAATGTGCAATTCTCAGCCTGAGAAGCTGTTCCCATAGCAATTTAAGTCTGGCTCTCAGCTATTTCTAGTTTTTGCTTGCTCCTGAAACAAACAAAAAATAAACCAATGAGAAAACGAGAGAAAGGAAAGCCACCTGGGTGGCTCAGTCAGTTAAGCATCTGACTTGATTTCGGCTCAGGTCATAATCTCAGGGTGGTGAGTGCAAGTCCACATCTAGGTCCATGCTGGATGTAGACCCTGCTTAAGATTCTTTCTCCCTCTGCCCCTCACCCAAACACCCCCCCACCTGCCACTTGCACACTCTATCTCTCTCTAAGGAAGAAAAAGAAAGAAAGAAGAAGGAGAAGGAGAAGAAGAAGAAGAAAAGGAGCTGAAAGAGAGGCATTGCATGTCCTCTTTTCTTCAGTTCCTCATCCCGTGAAACTCATGATTGCACTGGAAAACTAATGATGATCCAGCCAGAAAGTCCTGGGGAGGCATCAGAGGGAACCTCCAGCACCCAGAGGGGACCCCAGACCCAGGTCCTCCATCTGTCTCCAAGGCATGTGCAGAGATAGCCCACCCACTAACATTTATGAGGCTTACTTGGACTGAGGGGCCTGAGCAACACCACTGGAGTTAAATGGAAGTAAAGGCAGAAGTGAACTGAATGCACTTTGGAGTCATGGCACCCTCGGGCAACACTGACACCAAGGATGCCCAAGCACTGTCCAGGAGATAAAGGCCTTGCCTGGAGCTCTATGCCAGAGCCACTAGCATTGAATTGTTCACAAAGAATCTGGGATGGCTTTCCAACAGCACCTGGTTTCAGGCAGATAAGATCTGAGTGGAGACAAGAGCACCAACCTCCCAGACTTCTGGTATAGTGCTGTTCCTGCTAACTCCACACTATATTTAGTGGGGAGGGTTTCCTTCTGCAACACATCAAGTAGTACTTTGATGACTGGGGTTGCACGAGTGTTTGGACAATACTCATTTCCCCTAGTCTACTGTCTTTCTAATGTTGGGTAACCCCCATTGATATAGCCTCAGAGTCTTCTCCAGCCAAAATGGAGCCAAGTCCAGAAAGTTATCCATCTTAGAATAAATGGCTGAGTGTTGTTTAGCATGTAGAATGTCATCCCTTCTCACTATAAGTTTATTAATATTTATCCTTATAATCTAATAGTAACCTTCCCTACTGACTGAAAAATTTTTAGCTGACCCAACAAATTCTCAACAACTATATTAGTAAAAGAGAAATCAGCTTATTTTTCACCAACCCAGAAAGAAAAAACATTGGAACATTGAATAGACATACTAAGATTCTGAATCAGTTTGGGTTTTTTTTTAAAGATTTTTATTTATTTATTTGTCAGAGAGAGAGAGATCACAAGCAGGCAGAGGCAGGCAGAGAGATATGGGGAAGCAGGCTCCCTGCTGAGCAGAGAGCCCGATGTGGGGCTCGATCCCAGGACCCTGAGATCATGACCTGAGCCAAAGGCAGAGGCTTTAACCCACTGAACCACCCAGGCGCCCCATCAGTTTGTTTTTTTTTTTTTTTTAAGAAGTTCTAAAGCTGATAATTTTTTAGCTGTCTGAAAAGAGAAACTGGTGTACTGGTAGAGAAAACACTTCTCCAGAAATGATCAACAAAAAACTGACTTACTTTGCTATGGAGAAAATTAATCCATTGATTCCACCAGTCTGTCTCACCTTCCATTTAGAGAAGAGTATGGAGTCAAACAAACACACAAAGATATATCCAGATGAGGAGGGGAGGAAGTCATATTGCATGAGGGTCAACACTGTAAAGCTCTGCCTTGTAGACTCCTGTTTTTGGAGGTCCACAGCATATATGCACCCTGGTTATGGTCCCTTTGTCTGCATTGATTCTTCTCCCTTGGCTCTCTGGAAAATCTTGCTCATGCCTAGGAGTGAAAAGCAATTTGGTCATCTCATGTCACCTTTGCTCAACAGCTATTCCTTCATCAGATATTTAGTGAGTATTTATTCTGGGAAGGCCCTTCTCTGTGTTCTGAGGTTCTGGTCAGAACTATGTGCTCACCCCTTGTGGTGCTTTGTCTTTCAGCAGGCGGAGACAAGGAGCAAACAAGCAGACAGCATATCAGATAGCCTCAAAGGCAGAGTGGGAAAGTGAAACAGAAGAGGCTCATAGGGGTTGCCAGGACTGAGGATTGCTGTTTTGTTTCAGGTGGTCCTGGAAGGCTGTGCTGATAAGAGGACATCTGAGCAGAGACCAGAAAGAACACAGCTATCTGGAGGAACAACATTCTAGATGGAAGGAATAGCATGTGCAAAACCCTGGGGCAGGAATAATGGCAAGAAAAAAAGACAGTATGGTTTGGCAGAAGAGGGGAAGAAGAAAGTGATAGAAGATGAGGTCAAAAGGGTCAGGTCATGCAAATCATACAGGTCAAGCAAAGACTTCAACTGTGCTCAGTGTTGACAGCTGGCCACTCCAAGTGACCTAATCTAATTTCTGCTTTAAGAGCCTACTTTGGATACATTCGGAAAATAGCCCAAGGAAGTCATGGAGGAGGCGGAGACCAGGCCTGTGGCCTCATGGGGCCCAGTGAAAGACAAGGAGGCCTCAGGCAACCAGGCAGAGTGGGGAGCTGTGAGAAGGCACTGGTTTCTGGATGTGTCTTGAATGTGTGACGAGCTGGATGTGTGGCATGAGAGGAAGAGATGAGTCAAGCGTGACTTCAGCACTGGGCAGCCACAGCCTCATCCTCCTCCCCCACAAGCCTTATCAAGGTAGCTGTCCAAAGGAGGACAGTTGTCTCCGTAGGAGGAGTTTGGAGAAGAGCGCTTCTGTAAGGAGTGTTCCACCCACTACATATCCATGGACTCCTTTCTCCTCTCCCTGAAGAGGCGGAGGGGGTTGAACTGTCCTCTGGCAGGAAGACAGTCAAAGGGAACTTTTTCCTAGAATTGTGAGTAACCGAACACTGCTAAAAATGAGGCTTGACTTTACAGGGCACATACTGGAAAGGAAGGCTATTAATAGGTTCCTTCAGGACGGCTGCCACGCTGAAAAAGGCCACGCAAGATAGTGTTCACAGGAGGTGAGAAAGCCCCAGGGCTCCTAAGCAAGACAGGAAAAGAAAACCATTTCTCAGACGTGCCTTTGGAATGCAAAAAAAAGGTCAGCAATCCCACCACTCCTCTCGATGGCCAATGGAGCTGAGAGCTAGTGTGTGACTCTTTGTCCTAAACAGAGAACCAAGAGAAGCCAAGAGAAAAGAATCTACTATGGTTTATCAGAGGTAGTAAAAAGTAATTAATTCTTAAAGGACCAATAGAACACATACCCCTGAATCTAAATCTAGTACAATTGTTCATTTAAATTAGTAACTGGTAACCAGTTGACCTCACCCTAATAGGGGGTTGTGACCTAGACTCTCCAGGTTCAAATCCTGGACAAAGAGCAAAGATGCCAAGTTGGATGCTTTCTGGTCCAGGTCGGTCTTTGCACAAATAAGTAACATAACAGGTGCTTTGGTTCCCTTCAACAGTATTTGCTGACACCTCGTATGTGCAAGGCACTGGATGAGCCATGCTCATGTGGGACGGCATCTGTGAACCCAATGTGTTATTGGGACAAAGAGAAAATCATGAAGCAGAAAGTGGTTGAAAAACAGCCCATTTCTCTCAAGTAGCAAAGTGAACAAAACAAAACAAAACAACAAAACTGAATTCCCATTGTGTACCTTTTTTCCTAGCCAGTGCCCTGAAAAACTACAGATACCCAATGAAACTGCCTCAGTAAAGTAAAAAGAGCACAGCTTTGTAATCTTAGAGATCTTATTTTGAATTCAAATATACCTGCTGCTAGCTGACCTTTGAGAAACTGACCTAATGTTTTTGAGCCTCAGTTTCTTCATCAGTGAAATGGACATTAATTATGCCCACAGGGTTGTGGGAATCAAATGGAATAACACACAAAGGGACTGGTCCCAGTGCATTGCTGCAAATGTTAGTTTGCCTTCCCGGTTGCTAATGGAAGAGGAAAACAAAGAAGTTAAGCCAAGGGAACTTACGTAGTCTGGGAATCCACAAGGAAACCGTTGCAGTAGGCATATTTTCCAAATTGTGTCACTGGACACTGATCACATACTGAGTATAGCTGCAAGAAATGGCCTCCCAAATCTCTATTCCCTACCAGAATGCCCTCTGTGCCAATGCAATATTGCAATAATTCTGTTCAGAATTGGTCTAGTTTGCAAATGAACCTAAATCGCCTTTTGCTTTTTCTCCTTAATCCTGTAGATATGTCATGTTTTCTTCAAAATTTAGAGGACCCCTGAGCCAGCTGGAAGGCATTCTTTGGATGCCAAGATGCAGGAAACCCCCTGAGGTGGTTTGTCTCCTTCGTCTGCCTCTCGATTTCACCTGTGTGTCACACAAAACCAGAAACCCCTCAACTAGACGCAGAGTCTGTGACTGAATCAACGCTTTTTTTTTTTTTTTTTAACCTCTTGGAAGAGATTTGGGAGGAATCTAAGTATCATTGTAAAATTCACAAAATCCCAAACCCACTGAGCGAGCAACAGATGAGGGAAATTGTTCCACATCCTGTTGGGAGGAAATGAACAGGACCAGGAGGAAGAATGTGCTGCATGGTGCGAAAGCTCGGTTTTGATTCCTGAAGCTGAACATCTGCCACGTTTCTGTGTGGAGCTACCAGCTCAAGCAGACAGCGCAGACTTTACGTTCAGAAGACTCCAAGTGCAAACTGGAGCTGTCCCCCTCGGCAGCTGTGGGAACGTGGACAGGAAGCCAGGGACCCTGAAGAGACAGTGTAGGAGTACATCCTGTGGGGATAGATAAAAAGTAACGGCCGGGCTGTGGGAAACTCTTCCGAGCAAACACGTGAGCTCAAGAATTTCCTGAGCCAAAGCTCTGACTCCAGTTATTTGTTGTATCTGTTTATTTGTTTTCCAAGTAATTCTGCATAGTTCGGACAAAGTGAAAGAAGATACAAATCTAAAACCTGGACGATTGTGTTTTTTAAGCTTTGTTCACAGAGCACTCACATGATACTGGGCAGAAAGGTGCCAGTCTGAATTCAGGATTTGCCACCAGGGCCAGTGGGCCACAGGCAGTGGTGGAGGGTGTCTGGCAGGCCCCTTCGGATAGCAGAGGAAGCTGGTCTGCAGGCATTCCTGCAGATCCAGGGGGTGCTTTTCCTATTGCACCAGCCTTCTCTGGGCCCATGAAGAAGCGTTCTCTCAGAATCACATAACCAGGAAGCAATTTATCATCATCAGGCGCCTTATCAAAGTCTGGCATTCTTCTGAATTTCCAAGAAAACTGCTTCATAATTTTTACCAAGACTTATAATTCATCCATCTAATCTCGCATATTAGAATTTAAAGCAATAAAGTACATGTTGGGTAAAATCATGTTTCTAATACTTTTTAGAGGCAGAGACTTACTTTTTAATCCTTTTAAGATGATAGCCAAATGGATTTGTTCTGACACACCTTTTAGCTGCTATGACACACATGTGGGTAAGGGGCTTCAGCATAGCGGCAGATGCATCTTGCCCCCAGCAGGTGCATTGTCCTGCCCCCACAGCGGCTTGACTAGCCCACGGCCCACAAGGTCTGCCCTGCCTCTGAGTGTCTCCTCAATGCCCCATTGGCACCAGTCTCCAGTGGTCAGATCTCACTTTCTGGTCATATTTCCTGTTACCTCCAAGTCCACTTTACAGAGTACCTGGCTCTGTGTTCACACAGTGAGTATTCAAGAAATACTCCACTGAATTGAGTTGAATTAAATTGACCTTCATGGGTCCACAGATTCCCTGTTTTCTGCCTCATCTTTCCCATCAAGCAGCCCTCCACCCTCACGACCTTCTCCTTGAGGTCTCCTCTGTATCCAGCTCCTCAGGAGACCGATTGTCCAGGAGACCGATTGTCCGGGAGCCCTCCTGCAAGGCCACAGCTGCTTCTCCAGTTCAGGCTCTTCCTCTGAGACACCACACTCATCCAGTGTGCTCTTTACTAGTGTAAGTTCTATTTCCATCTGATCTACATATTACAAATAATTTTTATTTTTCCTAGAGAAATGCTCCCTTACTCCCACCTCTTCATTGTATCCTTCTCTTCAAACATTTTCTTCAATGCCTTTGGCCCTGGGAGGACAAGACAGGGCCAGCCATCCAGGCCGAGGCCCCCATGTGGACTTGGAAGCCAGCCCTGCACCAGTGCACTGGGGCCCCTCACAGTGTGGTCTTTCTCTCCACTTGTTTCCAGCAAATGCAGCCAGAATGTCTGTCCTGACTCTGCCTGCATCCAACTCTTTCCTGTGTGTTTACAAATTTGCCTTCTACTGTGAGCTGTCACAAGCTAAAGCAGTCCACCTGACAAACCACCTCGCCCTTGGGTTTTACTGGGTGAACATGGATATTCACCTGCATCATGGTAAAGGAAAAGGGACAGAGCAGGAGGATGTTCCCACCAACACAAAAGAATCACAAAGAAGAATTAAAAATACCCTGGGATTCGGTGTTGAACATCTCTCAAAGCATCTTCTGATTTCCCAAAGCTGATGGAAATATTCTGAAGGTATTAATAGAATGCAGATGTTAAAGAATGCCACTTAGAATTCTGCCAAACAAATGACCCTATTGGGAGGTCGTTTCCAGTCTCCAGGGACATTCCACAGAGGGCCCAGCTGATTGTCTCATATTGAAACAACATGTCCAAGACACATTCCAGCTAAAAGAAAGCGGAACAGGGCTACTCTGACCAAATATAAATCATGAGGCAAAAGGGCAACTTCACTGCCTCGGTTCTCCCTCCCTCCTTCCCTGATTCACCCTCTCACCCCCTCCCACCCCCCCCAAGGAAAACAGAGCATTGAGTAAGAGGCTGCCAAGCCAAGCTGACTCAGGCGCCAGCCGGCGGCCCAGAGCGGCACAGATGGCGGCCGTTTGGGAAGCTCACAGCTTTCGGCGCTGTGGCCCTGATGTTTTTACTTCACTGCAATTTGTTTCTGATCTTCAGTCAAATCCTTACAACGCTGGGATCCCCTAGAGAGTTTATACTTTGACCTTAGGACAGTTAACCCCAGAGCCCAAGGAACAAATAGATAAGAGAGAAATTCTGTTGGTGAGAGGTGGATGGTCAGAGGATGAGGTGGGGTCTTATTACTAAAGTAAACGTGTTATTTGTGAAATTATTTCCCATCCAATGAAAAGAACGCAGTGTCTTTAAAGAGACAAGTTGCCAAAATGGAAAGAAAGTCTTCTTTCAAAAACTGCCAGACCTAGCGATCCTCAGTTACTGTGTGTTCAAAAAAAGGACACAAATTAGCAGAGGCTGGGGCCGAACACCTTCCCCAGGGGCCAGACAGGGCCTTTCATAGCTCGGTTTGGCTACGGAGATGTGGGCGAGCTGGGGAGGGTCCTTGTCCAACCCCTAGGTGCCCCCACCCCTGAGGGCAGACCCCAAGCTCTAGGCCAGAATTTGCGGTCAGATTCCAGATTCCAGATTCCTTGACCACCAGGGTTGCTGTCAGCTGGCAAGAGGACACCAAGCAGAGCAGGAGCGGTGTTTGTTCTCACCTCCTGGATTTGGCAATGGGTCCCAGGGAAGCAGGACTCAGGCAATGTCTGAATACCACCACCTGGCATCCCAGCAGAATGTAGGATCAGCGGCACCAAAGCCTCCCCCTTTCTGCCCAGACCCACGGAACAAAGGTGCCTGTGTCCCTGAGGATTTGCAAGCAGAGATATGAACTCAAGAACAAATGAACCCAGAAAAGTTCAGTCAACACCCACCCCGCAAACAGTAGAGCCACCCAAACCAGGAGCCCCTCAGAACTCAGAGAAGAGTGCAGGACCTCCTGCCTCCCAGGCGCCCGTTACCCTTCCTCCCTCCCGCCCCTCCTGCATGTGCACAAGCAACACAGAGGCTGTGACCAGAAACAAGGGCTCCCAGATGGGGCACTTGCTTCATTCAAATCTTGGCTTCCTCTTAACTCTCTTTATCTTCTTTCCAAAGACAGTCCTGTTTGGCGCTCAGTCCAGATCTGAAGTAAGGAGCCGGAGTGACATCAGCGTGTGCTGATGGAGAGCGGCTGGTGTTTGGTGTGCATGTGGTTTGCCAGGAGAACTGGCCTATCTCTCATGGACACTTCCGTGGAGGAGGGCCCCAGAGGGCTGTGGGCAGTTCACTATAAATCACCCCAGCCTGGGAGAAAACAGCACAGAGCATGACAGATATAAAATGGTTCTCACCTACTCAGAGGCATTATTAGCAAACACAGGGGAGGAAGGCCAGCTAAAGAGACTAGTTTTCAAAAGAAATTTCAAGTTGAAAAGAAATAGCCAAAATTATTTTTTCCCCTGAGAGTTTATCAGAAAGCAAGATTATTATTACCCAAAGTAGCTGAACGTTTGGGTTTCCTCAGAAAATAAAACATGCCTTTGATAGAGGACGCCTGCTAACTCTCTCCCACCCAGGAGTCCTGCTTTGAAGTGCCAAGGGCTGGGGTCTGTCCATGGTTCCCTCCCAGGTAAGTGGAGAGGAGGGGCTCAGTCTGTCTGCAGATTCCTCACGGAGTACAGGGTTTTAAAAGAGCTGAGGAGAGAAATCTATGCAAATTTGAGGGCCATGGCAAGCTGGGAAGTAGAAACTGAAGAGACTGTGGAAACTGAGATCTGAATGAATCATCCAGGTGACAAGGAACAGGAACAGTGGTTTTAGACAAAAGGAACCACCAGTCATTTTGGGGGGCTTGTAATGGGAGAGGGGGAAGTGGAGGATGCTGTGAAGGGTAGGTCTGTAGAAGCAAGCAGCTACAAGACCACAAACTGTTAACCCAGATGGTTAAACCGAGTTAAGGTTTAGACTTTTTAAAAAATTTTATAATTGTAAAATACATATAACATAAAATTTGCCATTTTAACCATTTTAAGTGTATAGTTCATTGGTGTTAAGTATGTTCATATTGTTGCATTTCCAGGAGTCTTTTCATCCTGCAAAACTGAGATTCAGTCCCCACTAAATAACACTCCCCCATTTTCTCTCCCCTCAACCCTGACAACCACCAGTCTACTTTCTGTCTCTTTGATTTCAACTACTCTAAGTGCAAGTGGAATCATATAGTATTGGAGTCTTTGTGTCTGGCTTATTTCACTTTGCATAGGGTCCTCAAGATTCATCCATGTTGTGGCATATGGCCTTCCTCTTTAAGGCTGAATAATATTCCATTGTATGTATATATCACATTTTGATTATCCATTCATCTCTCTATGGACACGAGTTGCTCCAATGTTTTAGCTATCATGAATATGCTGCTATGAACATAGGTGTAAAAACATCTCTTCTAGACTGTTTTCAGTTCTTTAGGGTGCATACCCAGAAGTGGAATCGCTGGATCATATGGTAATTCCATTTTTAACTTTTTGAGGAACCATCATACTTTTTCCACAGCAGCTGCATAATTTTACGTTCTCACCAACAGTGACAAGGGTTCCAATTTCTCCACATCCTCGCCAACACCTGTTATAAGGATTAGACTTCTCAAGAGAAAAGCCTTGAAGGATTTTTTTAAAATACCCAATGCAGAGGGTTGAGTTAATCATATTCCTCAGTTCTGGGTACATTATCATCATTGGCCCATGTAAGTCCCCTGTCACTATAATTATTAAATTTCACTATATCGAATACCCCACCTTATCCCCTTCCCCTTCAAAGGCAACCCCTTTACAATGTCTTTGTATTTGAATGTGTTCTTACAAAGTGTATTTTGTGTTTTTATGTACATGTATTCTCTATTTCTGTAAATGGAAAGTGTAATTTATCTCATTAAAAGTCCTGGGTTTTTGTTTTTTTCCCCAAGTGCTATGTTTTTCAGATAGTCCATGTCACTGTGGGTATAGGGGCCCATTGCTTCTAACCAGTATACATGTTCTGTGGCCCATGTGCACTACTGCATGTTGCCCCAAACTCCTGCTCCCCACATCATGCTGCAGTGAACATCTGCAGACCTATCACCATAAAGACCCACCTGGGGATTCCCACAGATTTACTGCTGGTCACAGGGTGGTCCCATACTTGATTTGGTCCAAAAGGGTAAGTTCCGTCCAAAATGGCTACCCCAGTTGCATGCCCACCAACAGGGCGTGAGGGCTCCCACAAGGAGGAAGCTGTGGTGAGAAATCATGTTTGCAAACCAGATTAGAATTCAGATTTCAGTTTCTAAAGAGTGGAGCCATGGGAGCACTTGGGTGGCTCAGTCATTCAAGCATCTGCCTTTGGCTCAGGTCATGATCTCAGGGTCCTGCTCACTAGGGAGTCTGCTTCTCCTTCTCCCACTTCCTCTGTGCTCTCTCTCACTCTCTCACTCTTAAATAAATAAATAGAATCTTTAAAAAAATTAAAAAATTTTTAAAAAGAGTGGAGCCATGGAAGGATATTAGCAAACTCCTTAAACAACGCAAATAAACTCATGTTCTAAATAATTCTTAGGCAATCCCTTTCTGCGGCTCTTTTATCCCAGGCAGTGCTGATAACTGGGCTTGACCACAAAAGGTAAACCTCAAAGATGAAGTTCTCTGTTCCATGTTCCCCATACCCTTCACTAACACTTGGCAGCTTGTGCAACTTTTATATGTCAAAAGCAATTTGCTAATAAGAAAACATAGAAGAGCCAAGGATTAAGGGATTTCAGTCACACTCATGTGACAACTCAGTCTGTTATTGTAACCTATACTCACATAAGTGAGCGCCTGCCTAAAGCTGTAAGACGGGTGGAGAACTGAATAGTGAATGAAAAGTGGAGTCAGTGAAGAGAGTATGGGAGGAGTTCTGGAAGGGGATAAGTAGATGTTGCCATTGGAGCTATTATAAAACAGCACGTCAGAAGTTGATCCTCCTTGGGCTCCCCTTCCATCTATCAACATCATAAAAACGGTCCTTTGCAGTGCAGAGGACACAATCACCGGGGAGCTACCCAAGAGAGGAACCCTCATGGGCCATAGAGCATAAAGATTAAGAATAAATAGATTATATGTACACTAGAAATTAAAATTCTGGATTCTTTATGTACACACTTGGATCTCTAAACCTCAGTTTCTAGTTCTATAAAATGGTGATAATACAAAACAAAAAACCTCTGTTTCTCCTTGTGTCTTGAAAATTCACTCGTACTTTGTGCCAGGCACTGCTCTAAGTGTAAGAAGCAAGTCAGACACAAATTCTATCATCCAGAAGCTTACACCCTAGTAGGGAGAGAGGGGAATAAATATATTTTATTCCCCACCATCACTCCAAACAACAGATATGGTAATCCAGATGTTAGCTGGGAATTCCCAGCTCCTCAAGAGCTAGATAATATTATATTCTACCTTTACCCTCAACACTGCGGGGAAAAAAAAACAGTGGTCTCCACAAATTTTCAGCAAACATGTTTCCAAGGAATTTACTTCTCAGGGTCATCTCTGTGTCCTATTTCCTACCTGCTTTGAATTCTTGTTCTATATGTATTGTATCAGCCACATCTTTCCTTGACTTAAGCACATGTGCATACACACACACACACACACACACACACACACACACACATGCAGTGACAAGGTTTTACTGAGGATTATGGGGCTATGGGTGAAGGCTTACAGAAAATCAATACAGAAGTTTAATATTTACTTTTGGTTACTCATTTTTGCTATCTCCTTTTGCCATTGGACCAGGTTGCTTAGTCCTCCTCTCTGCCCCCACCTTGTCCTTTCTTCTCTGTTCTCCTAAACCCCTCAAACCAAATACCATCTCCCATCACTCTAAGGAACAAGACCCATAGAGTTCCACTTTAATGGAATGGCCTCTGAGCCCCAGTGCTGGGCTGAGTGGATGATGGTTCTGTCCTCATCTTCCTCTGACCTCCCCAAAGCTTTGACACTCATGACCACACTTTCCTTCTTCAGATGCACTCTTCTCTTGAATTTATGTCCCTCTTCACTCTCTGCCACCCTCTTTGAAGCTCACCCTCCTCTCCCTGCACATAAAATATGGGATCTCTTCAGGGATTGGCCATAGGCCCACTTTTTCCTCACTCTCTGTACCTAGGGTGAGCAAACTTTTCCTATTAAGGGTCAAAGAGTTAATATTATAGGCTTTATGGCCCACAGGGTCTTTGGTGCAACTCCTCAGCTCTGCCAGTGTAGTACAAAAGCAGCCATAGATGGTATTTAAAAGCACAGGCACTACCATGCCCCAATATAACTTTATTTACAGAAGCAGGTGGCCAGCTGGTTTGGCCTGTGGCTGGCATTTTGCAACCCCCTTACTCTACTCACTCTTAAGTCAACAACAGATCCATTATCAAGCCCCCCAAAAATGGTTTGCACCCTGGATTTCTCCTCTAAGATCCAGATCCACTCTTGCCTTACTGGACAAACAAAATGCACCCCAGTCCACCATCTCCACATGGATGTCATGGCCTCCTGACTGTCCGCTTGTCCCTTTTTGTTGTCTTTCCAGAAACACATGCCCAGCCAGTCAGGCAATCCAGGCACCTGGGAGTCATTCTGGACTCTGCCTGCACCCTCAAACTTAAATCCAGAATGAAGTATGTTGATTTTACTTGCTAAGAATTGCTGGAGTTTTACACTTTCCTCCACCTCCACAGTGTTCCCCTTGCCCACATTCCTGCCACTTTTTCTGGGACAGCCACACCAGCCTCCTACTTGGGCTACCTATACCCACCCCTTCCCTCTCCAACCCAGTGTCTACAGCACAGTCAATAGGGTGCTTCCAAAACAAAGCTCTGTACATGCTTCCCTGCACATGACACCATCCATCATGCTTAGAATATCCTTAAGCCTGGCCAAATGGCCGAGCAGTGTCCAGCTCCCTCCCTTGCCAGCTTCACCTCAGTCCCTATTCCTCTCCATCTTCCTAAAATGCTCTTTTCTTCCACCTTTATCTAATGTCTTCTCATCATGCAAAGAATTTCAGTTGAATGTTATTTTTTTTATTGGAGTTCGTGAACTACCACCCATAGCCTAAGTATATCAACCATCCATCTTTGTAATTAAAGTGTTATTGGACATAATCACATCTGTGCAATTGTGCACTCTGGCTGCAACAGCAGGCCTGCACAGTTACACCAGACCACACAGCTCACAAAGCCTCAAGTATTTACTCTCTGGTTCTTTACAGAGAAAGTGTGTGACTCTGGTTAGCTTATTTGATAAGTCTATTTTCTGCACTGGACAGCAACTCCACAAGGATAGAGATTGTGCCTGATTTTCTTAATTATAAAGCCTTCATGCTCCACATACAGGGCCTGACACTCAGCAGAAACTTGGTCAGTATTGGTTGAATGGATGAATGAATGATAAGATACACTGTGTTGGCAGGGCCACTTTCCATTGTAAGGTATTTTCTGATCATGATGCTGGCAGTTAAGACGATAATTTTTCTTGCTTCTTTAATAATTCCATGGACTCCAGGGCTGTAATAGTTGAGGCTCATTGGTGACTCCTCATTTTTCTAAGAGGGAGTAGGCAAAATAATAAATAGTCTGAGTAGAGGGAGCTTATTCCTCCAAGTACGGGCAAAGCAGTCATGCGCAAACCAAGAATTACTTCCGCAGAACAGGCCCTCAACGACATGTTCCATATGCATTGTCACAGCCTGCACAGCACAAAGATCCTGGCATGAAGGCAAAGTCATTTGAAGAAGCTCACTCACATCTGCTGGCTGCAAAGTCTCTTCTTTTCAACACACCAGGGTTTCCAAATATGTGTGTTATGGAAATGATTATGAGGGAAAGTGGGGGGAGTCCCTGCTCAAATGTGATTAGAAAAGCCCTGGTGGAGATTCTGCAAGAAAGAAAAAACCCTGTTCAACATTTCTGAAATGTATTTGACATAGGGAAATACCTAGAAACCCTCTGCACAGACTTAGAAAACACACATTTTGAATAATCTGACTGTCTGCCATTTATCACAATGTTAGAGCCAGTGCAAGCATCCCTCAGTTGTCTGCACAATGCCTACCACACACCTGCCATTGCTGAACTGAAGATAAGAGGGTCTGGGGAGGGGAAGGTAGTGTCTCAGGCCTTCCTTCCTTTAAAATGCTTTCAGCAACTAAATCTCCATCCTGCTCTATTCTCTCAGAGTAAATGATTTCAACTGCCTTAAGAGAAAACCAATCTCATTGCCCGGGCAAAGACATTCACTCAAAATAGAAATGAGGGAGAGAATCCTTTTGAGTGATTCATGAGTTTGAAAGATGCGGGTACACACACACTTACATGTGTGTCAGTTGCATATCAAAATACAACTCACTCTAGGTTACACCCCTGTGAGCACCCCATCCACACTCTATGTTCTTAAATTATGATCAGTAAAGCAGTAACCTTCTGAGATACTGCCAATGGTCTCATGCACACCTACATGTGATATACTATGTTGCTTCCTCAGTAACAAGACTTGTTCATCTGTACATCACTCCCACAGCCTGTCTTAGTTTTCTAAGAATGTTAATTGAATGAAATTTAAAGCCTTTTCATTTTCATCTTACAGACTTCTAGCCAATAAATATTTCCCAAGAAATACATACTGTGTGTTAAACACCATTTGTGGCCAAGCCACAAGCTCAATCTACATGGGGGATAGGCAGAGATATGATGGTTCATAGCATATTGTGATGAATATTATGTCATTCTCATGAATGACCATGTGAGTTTCTAGAAAGTCGGGGGAAGGCTTATAGAATAGAGCCAGCCATTGAAGCATATCTTTAGAGCAGCACACCCCAGAACCAGACTGGAGGAGCTGGACATGCACATTGCAGGGGCACACGGGGCTCTGTGGGCCCAGGGATATATGGTGACAAGCAGGCAAGACTGTCTGGGGTGTGGACTGTAGGGGGTCTAATGTACCAGCCTGAGGTGTCTGCACTTTTTCCTATGGATAATGGAAGCCATGGAAGATTTTTAAGATTTTGTTTCCAAGTTGGTTAAATCTATGTTTAACATGAAACCTCAGTGGGAACTAAAGACCATAAGAGAGAGAGTCTCTTCTTTACCTAAAAAGACACTGGCATGAAGCTATAGTGTTCCTAAATTAATTTAGGGGAGTATCCCATTGGGCAGTCCCCCTAAAATACAGATATAGTCTACCATCTGGCAAGTGATGCCATGGTGTTGGGAGGAAAGCATCTCCTGAGATTCTCCAACCCGCTTTCACTGGAACAACCCAGAAAGCCGAGGACCAAAAGAAACCTACTCTTTCAAAGATTCTGGTTTCCTCCTCCATCTGGCATGCAGCTATGGTGAAGCCTGGAGAGGGCGCAACCTCACTCCAGCACTGCAGGAGGACACTGGTGGCAGGCCCAACTGTCTGCAGTGTGGCCAGCGATAGGGCCCTGCAGGATGCTGGACAATACTGGGAAGGAAAAGGAGGGAATCCTCGACCTTGAGCTGGAGCTGGCCACAGACCACTGAACCCTGGGTGTTTCATCTAGTCTCAAGAAGAAAAAAGTTCTTGGAAGCTGACAAGGCAGCAAGTGAAAACAAAAGATTCTATCTGGTAGGAAATAAGACAAAATGGAGAGAAATTTGTTTTGTTTAGGGAGATAAAATAAACAACAGCCCACTGAACTCAGGTCAGCAGAGCATTGTAGCCTTCCCCCAGAACAGACAGCAGATGAACTAGGAAGTGTGTTAGAGGTATGTATAAAAAGAAGCTATTTTGAGGAAAATTGTCTTAACTTTAATATAGCTTCTTTCTGCATAGAAGGCAGCATCCACATGAACAGACTAATGATATCCAATGTAATGAAAAATATCCAGGAATGTCAGGTCATATAAACCCAAAGTCAAGCCTGTGTTGGGTGATCTATAGTTTCTTTGTGCAGATCTCTGCCAGAAGGAGGGGGCTTCTGAAAAATGCACAGTGGTCATCTTCCCTAAGTAGATTCCCTCACTGAGTCAGTGCAATTACCAAGTTTTCATTTGGCTTTATGTGTGCAGACCCAGCTTTGGAGGCCAAAAGCACCAATCAGAGTAACCTCAACTGGAAGAGCAGCCGGACTCGGAAGACATCAATCATTCCACACTCAGCCTTGGGTCAGCCCAACAGTTGCAGGGATATTGTGTTTGAAAGAAATAAAATACTTGGGGCCAGTAGTATTTTCCACATGCTTTGGAATCACTGTTCATACAAAAGCATTTTTGCTAGCAATGATTCACTGAATACTTCTTAAATGCACTTATCAATTACCATGAGGGCTTAGGAACCCGACTGCTAGAAGGTTTCAGAAGTGGAGTGGTCTCCTCACTAGGAAAATTCTTTTCTATTTCTTCTCACATGACCTTCTCCTGCAGGATGGCCAGAAGGGCTTTCCCAACAGGGCCATTGCATCAGAAAATACTTATAAACTTAAAACGTCATTATTTGCTTCCTTGTAAGGTTATGTTTTCCAAATACAGCTATCTTCATTCCAATAAGAGTATACCTATAATATAGGTATATAATCAGCCCCTTAGAATATGAAGTCCAGTACAGTATGCATCATGTGACTGGTCTTATAGGAGTAGACAAATGAAGCTATCACATGGGCAAGTGATTTACAGCATCAATGCAGTTATTAGATCAGTCTTAGAGTTGAGCAGTCCTACCAAAAGACACGAGTTTGGGGACAAAGAGTCATCTGAGACTCATAGTAATATGTCATTCATGATAAGAGAGTTAAAGAGCCTCCCTGATACTAATTAGCTGTGAATGGGCACAGGCAATTTGTAGATAGATGATAGATAGATAGATAGATAGATAGATAGATAGATAGATAGATAGATAGAGATAGATAGATAGATATCACAAATATATGTATTAGCTCTATGGAGATACAATTCACATACCATACAATTCACCCATTTAGCACGGAAAAGTCAATGATTTTTAGTATATTCATAGAGTTGCACAACCAGAACCACGATCAATTTTAGAGTATTTTTTGCCACCCTAAAAGAAAGCTCCTACCTATTAGCAGCCACTCCCTATTTACAACCAACCCCTCCAGCCCTATGCAACTACTAAATCTACCTTTTATCTCTGGATTCCAGGCAAACTTTCAATATGCTTCAGCCTCAGTTTCCCTTTAAAAAGAAGATAAACTGGAATATGAGGAAGCTAGAGAAGTTTTCAAATGCCTTTATCTCTTTAAGATACATAAGACTTATAATTTTGTAATGAACAATTTTTCATGGGGCTTTGCGAAGAGGAGCCATGGCATTGGTCCAGGCTTTGGTTATGTTCTTCCTTTAGGTAAAAGTGTAAAACTTACTTGAGAGGAAGAGTACATTACAACCCATTTCCTTGGTGCTCTGAGGTTCCACTCTATTGCATACTCCCCTTTGGAGAGAAGAGATATATAGCCTCAACAGATAACACACAGCAACGGAATAGCTCACTAAGGTCCTAAAGATAAAAGCACTAACCACAGTCTATTTTTTAAAAATGATAAACTTTCTAAGAGATAACCCAGCATCTATTCTGGGACACTTAGTTTCCACCCACTTTCAGCCTCAGGAGAGGTTCTAAATGGATGGAACAGATTGAGAGGAGATTTCATTAAATTACCCATTTTAAAATAAACAATCCAATGGCATTTTGTACATTCACTGTGCTGCACAACTATCATCTCTATCTAATTCCAAAACATTTTTATCACACCAAATTAAAATCTCTCACCCATTCAGTAGGTTATCCCCAAACGCCTCCCTTCAGCCCCTGAAAACCACCAAACTGAATCTGTATAGATGAAATCATATAATATATGACCTGTTGTGTCTGAATTCTTTCACTTAGTATAATTTTTTCAAAGTTAATCTACATTGTAGCATGTATCAGCACTTCATTCCTTTATATAGCTGAATAATATTCCATTGTGGATATACCATTTTTATCTAACAATCCATCCACTGATAGGCAGTAGAACTGTTTCCATGTTTTGGCTATTGTGAATAGTGTTATTATGCATGTGTTTGTTCATCTTCTTATTTGAGTACTTGTTTTCACTTCTTTTTGATATATTTCTAGGAATGGAATTGTGGAGCCATATGATAATTCTCAGTTTAAATTTTTAAAGAAATGCCATACTATTTTCCACAATCTCTGTGGAAATATCTCTTATGTTCCTAGTAGCAATGTACAGGGTTTCAATCGATTAATGAGGTTGAACATCTACCTTTTTATGTATTTGTTAGCCATTTGTATATCTTCTTTGGAGAAAGTCTTCTGCACATTTTTTTTTTCATTTTGGTTTTTTGTCTTTATTTTTGAGTTGTAGGAATTCTTTATATATTCTGGATCATATACTCTTATCAAATTCATAGCTTCAAAATATTTTCTTTTACTCTATAGGTTGCCATTGCACTTTTTTGATACTGTCTTTAGATGTGCAAAATTGTTTAAATTTTTATGAAATCCAATTTATCAACTTTTTGTTGTGTTATTCATATCTATAAATCTGTTATTAAACCCATGGTGCCGAACATTTATCCCTATGTATTCTTCTGAGTTTTATGAGTTCAGTTCTTATATTTAGACCATTAATATATTTTGAGTTAATTCTTGTATATAGTGCCAGATAGAGGCCTTTTTCTTTTGCATATGGGTAACCAGTTGTCCCAGCCAGAATCATTATTGAAGATAATGATTGAGAGGTCTATGTACAACTGATTTGTCAAAAATCAGTTGACCACAAATGTTTGGGTCCATTTATGGACTCTCAGTTCTATTCTATTGGTCTACATGTCTACATGTATGCCAGCACCACAGTTTTCATCACTGTAGTTTATAATAACTATTGAAGTAGGGATATGTGAGTTATCCAATTTCATTTTCCTTTTTCAAGATTGTTTTGGCTATTCAAAACCCTCTCTTATTTCATATTAATTTGTGGATTAGCTTTTTCTTTTGTGCAAAAATGTCATTGGAATTTTAAAGAAAGCATTGAATCTGTAGATTTCTTTGGGTAGAATTAACATCTTAACAATATTAAGTCTTTTAGTTCATAAACATAGGATATCTTTCCATTTATTTGTCTTTAATTTCTTTCAGCAATGTTTTGTAGTTTTCACTGGACAAGTCTTTCACCTACTTTATTAAATTGATTCCCAGGTATTTTATTCTTCTAGATGATATTATAAATAAAATTATTGTCTTATTCCCTCTTTGACTTGCTCATTGTTGGTGTATAGAAACACAATCAATTTTTGTGTTTTGATATTATAACCTGCAACTTTGTTGGATGCATTTATTAGCTTTAGTAGTTTTCTTGTAGGCTCTTTGGTATTTTATACATATTTACATATATAGTATCATGTTATATGCAAATAAAGATAATTTTACCTTTTCCTTTCCATTGTAGATGTCTTTTTTTTCTTCCTGCCTAATTTCTGTGGCTATAATTTCTAATACAATGTTGAGTAGCAGTGGTAAAAGTAGACATCATTGTCTTGCCCCTAATATTAAGGGGAAAGCTTTCAGTCTTTCACCACCAAATGTGATGTCAGCTATGAGTTTTTCATAAATGTGCTTTATATTGTTGAAGAAATTTTCTTCTATTCCTGTTTTGATGAGAATTTTAATCATGAAAGGATGTTGTATAGATAGTGTATTTATTCACCTTTTTAATTTTTGTTTTTTGAAATGAAGAGTTTGCATTTAATATAATCCATTTGCGTTTAATGTAATTAAATGTAAGAAAGAAAGGATTTCCTTCTAATATTTTCATATTTGTTTTCTTTATGTCTTGTCCCATTTTTGTCCCTCATTTCTTCCATTGCTATCTTCTTTTGTATTTGGTTGGTTTTTTCCTAGTAAAACATTTTGGTTCCCTTCTCATTTTCTTTCATACGTACTTTTTTTAGTCTTTTTGTGTGGTTATAATGGCGATTACAATTAACATCCTAAACTTGTAACAATTTTTTATAATTGATATCAACTTAAGTTCAGTAGAATACAAAAAGTCTACTCCTATATAGCTTTCTCCTTTCATTTGTGTTGTCACAAATTACATTTTGCATAATTTGTGTGCCCAATAATAGATTTTTAATCTAAATAATATAGAAAATAAAAAGTAGCATTACAAACCAAAAATGCAATTATATTGGTTTTTGTATTTGCCTACCTGGTTACCTTTCCTAGAGATCTTTGTTTCTTCATCTGGTTTCAAGCTATTGTCTAGTGTCCTTTCATTTTGCTCCCTTTGGTATTTCTTGTAAGGAAAGTCTACTGATAACAAGTTTCTTCAGCTTTTGTTTATCTGGGAATGTCTTAATTTGTCCTTCACTTTTGAAGAATAATCTTCCCAAGTACAGAATTCTTGGTTGATGGGGCTTTTTCTTCATATTTTTTGTGTGTCATCCCACTGCATCTATCGTCCGTGTTTCTGATAAGAAATCAGCTGTTAATATAATTAAGGATCCCTTGTATATGATGAGTCACTTTTTTCCTGCTGTTTTCAAAATTCTTTCATTGCCTTTGGCTTTCAACAATTATGTAATGTGTCTCAATGTGAATTTCTTTCCATTTATCCCACTTGAAGTTTGTTGAGCTTCTTGATTTTGTAAATTCATCTCTCATCTTGTTTGAGAAAATTTCAGTCATTATTTCTTCAAATATTCTTTCTGCCCTTTTGTCTAGCTCTCTTCTCTTCCTAGGAATGGTTATGTTGATTTTTTTAAATGCTATCTCACTAGTCCCTTGGGCACTGATTGTTTTTCTTCATTCTCTTTTCTTTGTATTTCACAGATTATATAATTTCAATTGCTCTATCTTCAATTTTTCTGATTCTTTCTTCTGTCTGTTCAAATCTGATGTTGAAATCCTCCAGTGAATTTTCCATTTCAGTTATTGTACTTTGGTCCCAGAATTTCTATTATTTCTATTTAGTACCTTTTAATGATTTTGATCTGGTTTCTTTTAGTGCTTCATCCATAGTTTTTGTTAGCTCCTTGAACATATTTAAGATAGATAACTTAAAATTTTGTATAGTAACTGGAATGTCTGAGCTTTCTCAGGGATGATTTATATCCATTTATTTTGTTCCTATCAATGAACCATACTTTCCAGTTTCTTTGTATGTGTGATTTCTTATTGAAAATTAGGTGTTTAAATATTACAGTGTGGTTACTCTCGAAATCAGATTATTCTCCTTTCCCATGGTTTGGTGTTTTTGTTTTGAAGGCTGTAGTCATCCATTTGTATGATGACTTTACCAAACTTTTTTTCTTCCAAATACTGTATTCTGAGTCATGTGTGGTCACTGAAGACTATTCCTTTAGCTTGCTTTCAGTTGGTGTTCTGACAGACTTCTTTGAATCCCAACAGCTAAAAAACAAAGCAAAACAAAACAAAACAAATCTCTACTAATCTTTTAAGATTGACTCTGTGCTGGGGTCCTCCTTCAACACTTAGCCAATATGTTTACAGCTCTGCTTAAGCCTTCATTTTCTGCTTGCAGCTCATTTTGTGCTTACTGGGTCTTTAGATCAGTCAGTGATAAAAGCTGGTTATTTTCTCAGAACTTTTCTGTTCATTGCTTTCTAAATTTCATACTATATACAGGTGCTTTTGAATGCCCTAATTTCATATTCTCTCTCTCTCTCTCTCTCTCCCCCTCTCTCCCTCTTTCTTCCTCTCTCTTTATCACTTCAGTTTTCTCTCCCAGGATTTTCCCTCCCAGGTGGTCTACTTTATGTTTCAACCATAATCTTTTTTCCAGGAAGCTGTGGATTGTTTGTTTGCCTTACAATGTTTTCAAGAAATGTCCACTACTTTTCCACCCTGAGTGACTTCCGAATTAGGTGAAACAGAGAGAAGCACCTTGTGTCCGTCCTCAGGTAATTCCTAGAAGGAGATAGAACACAAATAAGGTTTGGAGTCAGGGACCAGGGCCCAACTCTAGAAATTCAGTCTGCCTTCTTCAAGACTGTCATCAACTGTAAAGGAGGTATGGCAAAGCTAAATGAAAATGCCACAAAGATTCTATACCATTTTAAATTTGTGTTTTCCTTGAGTCAGCATTCTCTTAGTTGCTATAAACTTTTGGCCATTTTGAAGAGTTCTTAAAAAGTTCATTCTGACAGTTTCCACTCATTTTTTCATATTTCTGTGGAGGGGTGGGTACTGCCTACTCTGCCATTTTGTTAACCCACTCAGACAAGAGGGGATTTTTTAATATATAAAAAACTATTTAGTCTAGTGGAAGAAGAAGTTCTATGGTATTCTTACCCCCCAAGACATGTACTTAAACCAAATGAGGGTACTTCACAGATCCAGCACCTGCTGGTCCTGTCAGAGAATCTTCAAGAGTTATATGGATGTGCCTGTTTCTTGTTGGAAAAGCCCAACCATGAGGAGCTGCATGAGCTTCCATGATAGATGGTAGAGCAAGGAGAACAAGTTGAAGCAGGAGTTGCATTTCCACCTATGAGACAGGTCATTGTCTTTGTCACCATTAACCAGATTACACAGTTCAGAGGAGGCTGTGCTTAAGCTTTCTTGAAAAGACCCCGCCATAAGAGGGTTGAAGAATGAGGCAACCCAGCCGAAAAAGTCCAGGTGGGGTGTACTACTGGAGCAGAAGTCAAGTGTGAATCAAAGTAGTCAACTGGACCAAACATGTGTATCAGAAAACAGCTCAGAGTTTGAGGTCCTGTTTCAAAATGAGTGTTCCCCCAAAGAATCCACTGAAGCATCAATGTAAAGAAAAATCCAGTATCTGGGCACCTGTGGAGGGTGTTAGATGTGTTAGATAATACCAATCTTAGGCAAAAGGGACCTTCCTGTCAGAAATTTCTCCTTTTACAGCCCTAACTCCAGAGGAGGAGGACAGGATGAAGAAATGTTCCCTTTTTCCAATGCCAAGTCCAGAACTTAGATAAGGATTGAGAACTTGGGCCATGCTGAGGGACAGATCCAATTAGACAGGGAAGGAAAGTTTTTATTTAATTCAGGCTGAACTTTTAATACCTGAAAGTGAATAAGAAAGCTATGAGCTATATCCAAAATCTCATCCCAGGGCAATGAAGGGATCTTCAACTGGATTAAGTAAAAATAGTATCATTGCCAACTTTGCATGTTCCCAAACCAAATACATTCAACATATGTCTGACACACATCAACAGAAGATGAGGGGAGGAAAGTGAGGGGCAGGAGAAAGCAGGAAGTCAGATTTGAACAGATTTAACCCACTGCTCCTTCTTACAAGTCAGAAAATTTGGGACA
This sequence comes from Nasua narica, assembly GCA_028533885.1. Classification (NCBI taxonomy): domain Eukaryota; kingdom Metazoa; phylum Chordata; class Mammalia; order Carnivora; family Procyonidae; genus Nasua; species Nasua narica. Next base: position 95,669,067 of record CM052798.1, on the reverse strand, counting down.
AGAATTAAGTGAAAACTTTAACACCACACACAAGTGCAATGTAAAATTTAAGGTCCAAATGTATTCTCATTGTGCTGACTTCCCTGCTGTGTTAAATAAAGTGTGAAAGAGGAGGGTGAGCATGAGCCTATAGTATCCCAGGCTTCTCTCCAGAGAGAGCCCTTCCTCACTCTCAGGCCTATGAAATGGCCTAGGCAGAGAAGACTCTGGAAGGCATGCTGCTGGGATCCTGGGGAGGGTGTGCCTCAGCTCCAGCTGTGTGTGGAAAACCATGTGTTCCTCGATGGTTTCTTTAAACTTGGTGCCAGGGAAGCTTCAGCAAGTTGAATATCTTAGCTGAGCTGAGTATGTGAGACATTCCAATTCCAGTGTTCCCCACAAAATTAAAAAAGGAGAGATGAGGAAAGAAGCCTGAAGTTCATGGGAGTAAAATAGAGTTTGAACCAACTAAGCATTCATAATACTACCAATCCCATCTGGAAATGGGGGAAATGAGGTAGCCACTCTTATCCTCATGTCTCAAAACTCCAGCCCAGGGGGCAGCAGGGATGGCTGGCAGTGTTCGCTCATCATTTTCCCGAGTGGATCCTGTTTAACCTGGGTAGTCTTTGCAGTGCACTTTGGTTCATGTCTTCCTGGTAATAAAGTTGAAATAATTTATTTTCTTGGCTGCTCCATAAAATGTTCTATGAATTTATTCTAAAGGAGAAAAGGAAGAAGGAGAAATAAATGTGGCATTGGCTTTTCGATTGTGGTTTTCATTTCCATAAACCTTAGATCACAAGAATGCATGAGATATTTACACAAATCTTTCCACAATTCCTGTGGCCTTTGGGGGCATAGCATTTACATGACTTCACCACCATGGCTGGTGTGTGCTTTCTCAGCAGCTTTGCTTGCAATAGGGAGCGGTCCCCAACAGTGCTTGTAGTTCTGTGTGTGTGTGTGTGTGTGTGTGTGTGTGTGCGCGTAGGATTTGTCCATATGTGTACAGAGGAAGAAAAAGAGGAGAGGAGAAAAAGAGAAATTGTCATTTATTTTTTCTTTTTCTTCTGTAGCAAATACAAATTTGAAAAGGGATTCCAATTTTTCTACATCACAATATGGTGAGTTTTCCTTTTGTAACTCTACACTTCTAGATAATTTCTGTGAGAATGGCACAATGAGAGGACCCTAATTGAGAAGGCTGATGTCTCATTTTTGCTGTAAAGAGGCATGAGGGATGATTTGGCCCAGACAAGAAGCATGTAGCAGACTTAGCTGTGAAGCAAGTGGAACCCAGGTTCCAACTTCTCAACTAAGTCAGATTTCTACTTCTGCAACAGGTTCTCCAAACCTAGGGGATAAAACAACAGGGGGTGCCCTTGGGCCAAGTGAGGACTTGGCACCAACCTGGGGACCCCACACACAAGTACAGAGTTAACAGTAGGTCCTGGGCAGAATGATGCCTAGGCCTGTTAAAGCTGTTTCCCACATTTCCCCTGGCCAAGAAGATTTCAAGGGTCAGCCAAGTGCACCAAGTTAGAGAAGTAACACGCTAGTCACTACACCAAGCCAACCAACATCCTAGTGGAATACAAATGAATCATCGATTCACCAGACACCACATTAACCATCTTTCCTATTTCTCTGATTTTGCATTATTGCACACCGAGAATGCTGGCTGACATCACACCATCAGCATAAATGGCAGCAGATTCAAGGGGATGATGGTATGGAGGTTGGGGAAGCAGATCTTACACAGAAAAAGACACTTTGCCATTTTAGCCCCACTTCTACACCTTCCTCATACCACTTGATCTCTCACTTTGGGAGAAAAAGCACCAAGTTCAGCTAAGTATACCTGCATCTCAATCCTGTCCAAACCACGCCTTAACTGTGAAATTTTGGGCATGTTATCTAGCTTCAATCTCTCTTTGTGACTCAGTTGCTTTTTTAAAGTAGAGAAAATAGTCTAGACCTCCTAAGAATATTGTGAGGATGCACAAGACACAGCTCAGTAAATAGAGGAAACTCAAAAAGGCAGCAGTTGAGTCTGAGAACTGTTCTCTAATGCAGGTTTATAATTCTGATATCAGATACCTGCATTAGGCAGAAGTCCCAGAGACCAAGGATCCCTACACCCAGGTGAAACCGAAGCACTGTGTTTGAAGTAGGGAAACACAAGGCACCCAAGAGGATTTGTCCAGTGATTCACAGTCAGCATGTAGGGAGTTTCTTGGCCACAAGAGTGAAGCGTGGGTGTCCTGAACAAGGGCCCAGAGTCCCTGTGAGAGTGTGGTCCTTGCAAGAGCAGACACACCTTCTGATTCCCAGCAGGAATATGTGTGCACAGCCAGCTCCATGGATGCATGTCCATGCATGTGCTCCCAGTCTACCACAAGGTCTTTCCCTACATCTATACTTTATGAGGTTTCCTGGGAAATTTAGTGTATTTTCATGCAGATTTAAAAAAAAGTAAAATAACTTTCACTACCTGCAAATTAAATAACCTAATGGAAAAGTTTCGATACATTTTGATATTTTAATGACATTAAGGTCTGTTCTATCTTGGAGGGCTTGATCCCAAGTCAAGGGCCCTATGCTCCAAGTGTCTCAGGAACTGGCAGCTAACAGTGCCCCTACCCCCAGGATTGGTCCCATCTTCTCTCACTGACCAGAGGCAGCTCATCTATCTCCTTAAATGAATATGAAGATGACTGGCTGCGATACAAGACATTGTCAATGTTTTCATTCTACACCATCTAACACTTGGAGATCAAAACTACTAAAGTTTAAGTCAAGCCTCAGAATTCTGCCTTGTGGTTCTTAGCTTAAGCTGGGGGCAGGGAGAGTGATACAGTTCCCCCCATGGAGAGAAAAAGAAAATCCATTATTCTTTTAAAAGTCAAAGTGTCTACAATCTCCTGATGAGAATATAACACCCCATGCAGATCTCTGTGAGAAAGTCCTTCGCTGTGGTGCTCAAAACATTATCTAAGAATGGATTTTTTTCTGTGCCAGAAAGTACTAATTTCTTATATATTACAACCATATCAGACAACTCCTCATGGAATGTGATTCTAACAGTGTTTGAAGTCAATATAAGAAGCGATTTAAACAGTATCGTTTCACAAACCAAGTAAAAACACAAATAGAAGCATGCAGAAGCCCTCTGAGAGTTTCTTTTCAATAGTGATTCAGTAGGAAATCAGAAGTGGAATAGCCGCAGTGCAGTGGAAGCTGTCCGAAGCATAAATAAAGATTCAGAGGACGTTCCTGACTGGTTCTTGGGAGCAGAGTCAGGAGCAGTAAGCTGAAGAAACCCCAAGCAAAGCAGGACACATTTCCACTAGCCATGTGGTAGGTTGGGAGCAATCTGTGACAACTTCCATAGGAGAGACTTGTTTTCTTCTTTTTATTCATAGTTTTACACTGGAATACACATTTAGGTAGATCCGGCTGGTGTAGTTCTGGATTTGGTTTCCTTTCTCACAATAGCATGATCCCTGACAGTGAATCTCAGCTGTCATTTACTCACTTAGAAACTCAACTTTGGCACTGCATTAAGAGGAAATTGGGAGAATCATTCAAACCAAAAAGGTACAAAATAATACCCGGAAATACAAAGCCTGTAATGATAGGGCAAAAAACTAAGTTCACTAAAACACTCCACTAACTGTAACCTCCAAACTTATGGTTCTACTTCTAATCCCACACCAAAAATTTGGTTCGATGCATAATTAAGTTATATTTCTTCCTCCATAACCTCCTCCATAACATAACCAGTTTGTTTATGTTCAGATAAGTGCAATGATGTGCTTTCAGCTGACCAAAGCTTTAAACAATTGTTTATTCCTAAGCAGAGTGACAATATAAGACCTCTAGGGACAGTGCTTGATAGAGTCCATCTCAACATTATCAGGGCACCAGAGAACACAGTCAACAGTAACTGCATCTTTCTTTTTTTTTTTTAGCCAACATTCCTTTCTTCAACTTTGTTTATTTGGGGGTTCCATGTCTACCTGCTTGGTGAATCCTAAACCAAGGACACAGGTCTGGGCAGTGATCACCATGGTGAAGTTAACACAGAATATGTGCTAGCCAGAGCCCTCAGAAAGGTGGCCAGCTTTGGGGGATGCTTCACCTCAGTTTCATTTCTCTGGACATCATAGTCTCCATTTTTACTAAGTGAGGGCTGGGTGGAGGTTGCATTATCCCTGAAGGCCCCACCAACCAATGTCTTAGAAAACTCTCTTATGTTTTACTAACAGAACAACCATGCCTGCCAACCCTTCCCTTAGCCAGCTTGAGGATTAAAGTCTCAATTGCCGTAATGTACAGAAATCTTTTAGATAGATAAATAAGGAGGATTAAAATAGCTATATACCCTCTTCAAACCCAAATATATTTTTGCTCTAAATTCCATCCCTGACCCTCTTTCAAAAACCACTACCTCTAATTTTGTTTTTTCCTTCATCTTTATCTATAACTGTAGCTTGGTCCAGGTAGTTGAGGCTCTGACACAGTTTAAAGTAAGCATATTTCACAGAATCAGGTAGAAGCTGGGGACACGGATAGTGGTAAGAAAGTAAGAAGTTGTCAATACGTCATTATGGATATATTATCACAGTCTGTTTCCACTAGACAAATGATTTAAACATTTGTGTATTCCCGAAGTGGCTTCTTCACAGACACAGGCTGGAATGTCAGGTGGGCATTATTCGTTTGAGATAATCGAGTAGCGAATCTTATTTTTATTCTTTCTAAACCACCATATACCTGTCATTTCATCATGGTTTCAGTTCTCTTTGACTACAAGAAACAAAAACATGCTTGATCAACTTATAGTAAAGAACAATTTATTGAAATGGTATGGAGGAGCTCACAGAACATAGAGAGGATATGAAGAACAGGGCTTGGTGCCTCTTGGTTAATAAACCCACATTGCTACTTTTAACCTAAGTCAGAACGCCAGTGACGCTATCCCTGGGATACTTTGTCATAATGAGAGTCCCAGACACCAGATCATTCTTCACACACCTGTACGTGTTGTCTTTTTAGAAGCAATGCTCCCAGTTTGTGCCATATATATGTCCAGTGTAGGCAATGTCAGCATGTGCAAGAGCTGTGGCAGAACCTGAATAGGTAAAGCAAATGCCCAACTGAGCCCAGTCTGGACTGTCTCCTGCTTTGCTCATCAGCCACGAAGGCCTTGGCACTGTGAAATCCCTCCACAGTAGTGGTGCCTGGACACAAGATGCCCAGTCCTGAAGAAGCTAGGCTCCATATAATCAGGCCGTGGTATTTCTATCCACATGTAAAAATATATTAGAGGTCAGTTGGCCCCTGATCTCTAATCTGGCCTCTGGCCAGATTTTGGCGCCTGGCCTCAAATCTCTATCAGTGAGGAATGCAGTCAAATTGTTCCACTATATAGAGTGCATTATTCCCAGAAAAACCTCATTAAATGTATAATAGAAAGTAGTTAGAAAACACCAAGGCCTCTTTGGTGGGTTATAGATGCTGACCTTTACTTAGCCACTCATGCTGATGACCAAAAACTATGCAATATTAAAGTTCCCTCAATGAGATAGACTTTGGCAGAAGATTGTAAAGATAAAAACATAGGGTTTGAATCCATAACAATTTATATGATTGTATTCAGGCCTCTTAACACCCCCTACACAGAGCTCTTGCCTGGTTTTGATGAGATCGTGTTATATACAATGTCCAGTACAATTGTTCGCTCAACACAGAGTAGTTATCTCTAAAAAAGAATAGGAATGGAAAAGATTTTAATGCACCTTCCCAATTTCCTAAATATCTGCTTCAACTCATGATTTAAGTGCTACTTAAGTATGTACACAGGGCATATGCATCTGTAGAAGAAAGAAAAGGTTGATGGGAAAAGACAGAATGGATGACAGAATATGCAAAGGGAGTCATCCAGTAACTGAGGCAGGAGGGACTGGAGGAAGGGCAGGCTGGAAGCAGACCTGTGGGGACAGGGTGTGACCAGAGGACATAAGCAGCTGCAGCCTCACTGCCTACACAGACCCAGAATCCCAGGTGGTGAGCACGCTCTAAGATGCCATAGGTAGTTTTTAAAAAGTAAAATATCTGACTTCTAAGGACTTAAAACTCAACCAACATTCTTTGTAAAGTTGTTGGATGCTATGTGGCTCCCATGCATGTTATGTGTGAAGAACTGCCCTTCATTTTCCAGGCCATTCTCTCGTGACTCCTAAGCATGCTTCCCTCTTACCTCTTTTGCAAGAAGTCCCCTAGACAGCCCACAGATCTCAGGGAAATCTGACCCCATTTCCAGATCCATGAGTGAGCCCTGACACATCTAAGTCAAGCTCACACCCCCTCCCCCTTGTCAGTAATGGTTCTGGAATGCCACCTGCAGCCGGTCAGCCTCACCATCCAGGTGGATGTAAAGCTGCTGCCGAGGTGCTGCTACTAGTCAGGGTCAACCAAGAAGAGGTAGAGCCACAGATCTGGAGCCTGTGGCCTTTCTGAGGTATGAGAAATACCTTTCCTTACTTGTTTAAGCCACTTTGAGATGCTTTTTCGATGTAAGTCAAAAGCATCCTAAAAAAATCCACCTCGTGAATGCAACAGAAAGGACTACATCTCAGCTGCCACAAGTGAGCAGCTAAACGTCTGCTTTCCCCATCTATAATATGAGGAAGTCCTCTGTGTTTCTGTGATCCCTACAATCCTTCATCCTTTTAAAGGTCAGTCTTGATGGTTCATTCATAGAAAATGGGCCCCCTGGGAGCAGGGGGAAAACTCAGTATACAAATTACATACAATAGATTGCAAAAGAACAAACTACATCACTCAGTTAACTGGTTGAAAGAATTAGCTAACTTGTGGAAGCTTCTAGTCATTACTTCTCTTCAGTCCCTGGGGTTACTATTCTTCTGCACTGGTCTATTCTATTTTCACCCTGAGATCAGGGTTGAGTCATTCCTCTTAGCTCACATAAAATAAGGTCTTTTTCCTATGGGGTCTTTGACACAATCATTTTAAATTCTTATTGAAAATATACTTGGTTAAAGACTTCAGCCTCTCCAATTCACAGGCCCCTGTTCCAACCACAATGTTCCAACCATTGATGTTGCTGTCTTCTCTCTGTCTGTCGGTTCTTTCTAAACCCTACACCTTTACACCTCTCTTCTGAGAAAGGATCCTGTGTGCTCACACAGGATCCTTTTCTGTGTGAATATGACCCCCCATTCCTAAAGCCCCCTTCAATGTCTACTTCATCTATGAGCCCTCTCAATTAGCCATTCATTCACTCAAAAGTTCTCCCTGTCTACATCTGCAGGTTGCCACAGTGTCACTATAGAGTATAACAAGATAAAGAATATGGGGTCTCTGCTCTTAGGAATCTTACACTATAGCAGTGGGTTCAGAGGTCCAAATAACTCCAATATTAGGCAGTGTCTGATGGCATCATGGAATAGATCCAAAGAGAATGCTAAAAAAGCTGGGAAAGGGGATAAGATTTCAGTTGGAGGAATTCTGAGTAATAGCTGCTTGGAAAACACAGGATTCAGCTCTGTTTTAGAGGATAGATTGAATTTTAAATGATAGTAATGGTAAGGCCAGGGCATTGCAAACAGAAAAGGCAAAGGCAAAACAGAATGGCAGGAAAGGTGGGGCATGCTCCGAAAGAGGCACTTAGCAAAGTGTGGCCATGAGGACAGGAAGTAGATTAAAGAAAGCTAGGATGCCAGGTTGAGTCCAGGTGGTGGTCTTTGGATCTATGGTAAGAAAACATAAGTTTAATCTAGGAGATGATAGAGAATCAAATTTCTTAGTAATTGCAATGTGTTTTAATTTGATTTTTAGTCCAGTTCTCTATAAAGTAGAGATCTGTAAGGATTTCTGCAGCTGTATCTTCTTTTTTCTCTATAAACTCAGAACTTTTTCTCTGTAAACTCAGAACTTTGTCTCTCTATAAACTCAGAACCTTTGTCTCTCTTTAGGGAGTGGAGTCAGGCCCAAACACACTCATTTTTAAGGGGAAAATTATTTTTTTGGGTTTTTTGTTTGTTTGTTTTGCCAAAGGATAGGTGACCACATGGGGATCTTATGGCGGGGCATTCAGTTTGAATGGTCAGAGAAAGTGGAAGATGAGAGTCAAATAGAAAGAAATGAGGTTAAATGCACACCCAACTCCAACACAAAAGGTAATTCCACCATTAAGTGTAGATCTCAGAAACATTCCCTGAGAAATGGAGGGGCCCAGCCTACAGCCATCCAAAATGGAGTGAGGAATGCAGGATATGCAAGAATTTGAGACCATCCCTGGCAATCCCTGGTGTAAACTACTCTGGAGTGATAGTAAGGCAGATTGCAATCCCCAGTTTACACTAAAATTGCCCTGGCTTACTCAGGTCCCCTAGGCCAGAAAAGACCAGGGTCCCTGCCAGCTCACACATAACCCTTCTTTCTAAGTCCTGATAAGCAGCTTACATAGCCCCTTCTCTGTGCCAGAACATTCACTGCAAGTATAACTAGAGTTTTCCCCCTAAGTAAAAGACTAAATATTATTAGTATTCTGTACATCATTTATAGTAAAAATCTAAACAAGGGAAAAATCAATTCTTTAAAAGAAAGAAAAACCAGAGTTTAGAAAACTCTAACGGATAAGCCCTCCTCTCTGTAACTCCTTTGGAGGAGACATTGCCCTCTCCTTGCTGCAAAATACCGCATTTAGCTAGGAAAATCTTATGAAGGGATTAAAAGCCAAAACACATGTTTTGTGACATCAAGGCATTTTAGCACAAGGAACCACCCCAGAGGAGATGAAAGAAATTAGATCCAAGGATGAATAGGATGTTAGGATGAGTCGAAAGGGATCAGAAATATTCCGTGCGTGTTTCTACATTTTACAAAATTGTTGGGGGCCGGGGACCGGAGGTGGGTGATGGAGGAGTGGAAGTCTGCCAGGCCTGTCAGGACAGCAGTCAGCCATCCGCTAAAACCAAGGACGTATTTTGTAATCCCAGGCACCGGGCACAAGCTTGAGTCAGGGAAAGCGCCACTGCGGTGCGCACAGGACGGCTCCATAAATCTCCATTAGATCAGACAGTGCTGCGGGTGGAGGGGCGGAGTTGCCAGAAATAGCTCCTTTCCTGCAAACTTCTCGAGACCGCAGCTGCTACGTGGCCTGAACAGAGTGGGCGCCCCCGGTGGAGCGTGGAAAGCCAGGGAAGTGGGGACTGTGCGCCCAGCCGGAGGCCATGGACGCCAAAGACTGCCCCGGAGCTGCTTCGAAAGGTCTCATAAAAGTGCCATTTGTTGGGAGCCCACAGGAAGTGGAGGCAGCTTTGGCACACATGGCCACGGTGCTAAATTTACTGTTAACACAAATAATCAAAGTGCAAGACCCATCCAGCGGCTGGCGCCAGAGAAGCGCTGGGGGACTGTGGGGGGGAGGCAGGTGGAGGCTGGGCGGGGGCGGGGACAGGGCCTGGGGACGTGGGACCCAGGACAGGGGGGGTGGCCTGGCTGGAGGAGGGTGGGGGTTCGAGCTCTGGGACCTGGACCCAGGGCAAGCGGGAAGCTGGAGCTGGGGGGAATGTGTCCCCCACCGGGGCAGGGGTAGCGATTAGGTCTGGGCCAGATTCAGGACCTTAACTTTACCAGGCACAGGAGCATACCTTGCACTGGCTCCCTGAGTGAGGGTGTGGGGCTTTACTGGCGGTGAGATGGGTAGCTAGTGGAGGGAGAAAAAGTTAAATCCGAGATGAGTTTGGGGGGAGGGGAGGAGGTTGCTTGGAAAGGCCTGGTGACTGACCTGGCCTCCACATGCCCCCTCTGATTAGGGGGTGCAGAGACCTTCTGAGGTGGCTCCCCAGGGAGAGTCCCAGGGAGAAAGCATCAAAAACCTGCTTCATGGGTACATACTCCTTGTTTCCACCAGTAGGAAGGTCGGAATCTTTCTAACAAATTTTTTCACAGGCCACTTGTGCAGCCTTGCTCTTTGAGCCGTGTGCCCAAAACCATCATCTTCAAATTGCAGGTAGAGAAATTAATTGGATACTGCCACAATGGACTGACCAGCTCAGGGCTGGGCCTACTCACCCTCATGCTCCATAAGCACCTGGGTGTCCAGTGCTAGGTGGCATCTACATTCCCAAGGAAGGAATGGAACTCCTTTTGAAGGAAGTGAGAAAGGAGGCCCAAATCATGGTATGTGTTTTGGGTGCCCTTGCTAGGATCTTGGAATTAGGAGAGATTACTTTCTGGAAAGAACTGTTTTTTGAGAAGATTCTTAAACATTAACCACTACCTATTCTTCGGTAAGCTGTCCTCATGCAGGTGTGTCTCTAAAGATCAAAGCAAGGTAGAATCAGAATTAGCCTAGCAAATAAATTGGAGGGGGGGGGAGCAAGAGACACAAATTTACAAATTGCATAGTGACCCTAAGTTGCCTCAGTGAGGAAGAACAGTGTCTTATTTTTACTAAGTCCCAGTGGTCATCTTCTAAAGGCTGAAATACAAGATCAAATTGGTAATCTGGCATAATTTAATTTTTATGAGTTTTTAGAAACTGGATTTAACTTTAGTGCATTTATGTCCAGCACATCTGTTTATGCAGACAAAACTAATGAAAAACAGGAGAATTCCTCTCTTTGGAAAAGGTATTAAAAGTATGCTCTAGTGATTAAGAAAACCCCAACATGCTAGTTCAAGACCTATAAGATGTCTTTATAAGAAAGGAAGATTGCTGAAATTCATCCTCCACTACTTCCCTGGATGTTTAGAACAACTCTGGGAGACAGATGTGGTCACCAGTCCCACACTTCACATCTGGGGACCCCAGACACAAGTGTCAGCAGTGCCACAAAGGATAGTCAGCCAGGTACATGGGATTTGAACCCAAGGCTATGTTTGGAGCCTGTGCTCTTTTAACTGTCCCAGAAGGAGATAGTCCAGAGAGATAACAAGAATGTGTTAGCCCTCTGTAGTCATTTGTTCAGCAAATATTTATTGAGCACCTGCCATGTGCCAGGTCAGGAGCCAAGATCCAAGAAGGAAAAGCAAACAGATGGGATTCCTACCTCACATAGAGTCAGCCAGCAGCCCTCCCTGTGGAACAGGTAGATGTGCAATGAGTGAAGCTCCTCACAAGTGATTGTCTAATGTCTAATTACAGGTTCTGACTTTGTGGAACTCATGGAAGCAGACTGCTTAAGTTCTCTCCCAACACTCAAATGGAAGAGGACAAGGACCTCACTTTCCTCCCAGCATTCCTTATAATGATGATGGGGATGTACCAAGAATGTAAGTAACTCTGTGTGGGGGGGTGCTGGCTGTGTGGCAGCCAATGTGTGAAGTATCTTTACAGATTGTTCCCTCTTCCCAGTCATCCCATGATTGAAGCTCTACTGTTATTCCCATTTTATAGATGAGGAAACCAAGGTTTTGAGAAATTAAGGGCATTCTACAGGTTTCACAGGGACAAGGCAGAGCCTACCTTCAAAGTCATGTCAGGTCTTGTGTTTTCTTAAAGCTTGTTTCCTCCTCTGTGTCCCAGGAACATGTCTATGTAGCATAGAAAAAAGATGCCACTTGTGCCTTTGGTCTGCTTTCAATGCAACATTGAGTGGGAGACTGTAAGTGGTGCCACATATATATCCAGAGCATATTTCAGGTCACACAGCACAGAGTGACCAGATTCAGTGCTGGGGACACAGGTCACTTGCTCTGCACTTGATCTGGACCTGTATTTCTAAGAATAAACAGGGCCTTTAATTATTGGAGGTTACTGATGATAACACTGATAGCAATGATCACAGTACCTTGCCCTCCACATGGTCACCTCACATAATCCTTGGAGCAAACTGGGCATAAGTACTATTATTCCCTTTCTAGAAAGGAAGAAATTCAGACATCAAAAGCTTGTATATCTCACACAGTTAACACCTGAGAATCAGTACTCAGGTCCTTGGGCCTCCAAGGCCATTGTGGTACACAGAAACTCTGCAAAATGAAGCAATTAAGATCCAGAAGTTCCCCTTCCATATCTCATGTGCAATAATTATAAGGTGAAAAAAAAGCTACGAATTGAATTCCCTATTTAAAAAAAAGGCATTTAACTAGGTCAGGTAAACAGAATGATATTGGGACTAGCTTGGTCCAACTCTAAAGACTCATAATGGAACATCTGAATTAGGTTGGAAAAGGATCAAGTTATCATTGTTTCCCAGCTCATGGTGATGGTTGGCTCTGGGCACACAGGCAGACTACACAGCCCTTCTTTAGCTGCCCAAACCTACCAGGAACAGCAGAAATGGGCCACACTCCCAGGCAATCTCCACTGTCCCCACTTCACATGGTACCCTGAGCAGAGGGGAAGGGGTCTTATAGGATATGGTTGCAGCCCACTCTGCAGAAAAGGTAAGCCTGTCCCACCCAGTCTTATTTCCACTTTGTGGTTTGTTCTCATTATAGGTGACAAGGATGATCCCACTGAAGTCATCTGAAGCATTTAGAACCTGAGTCCCAGATCACAAGGAAAAAAATAAGACAACTTTCCCTCATTGTTGCTGTCACATTGACAAAATATTTCCAGAAAATTTGGATGATCAATCCAAGAAGCAATTCGAACATGTCCCAAACAGGAAGTATGTGATAGGTAAAATGGTTCTCAGCTTCCAGTGTCTCTCCTCTTAATGGCTCCTGCAGCTCTGTCTACCCTCACCTGCTCAGTAGTAGCTGGACATCACCCACCCTGACAGCCCCCCAGTAGCAGCCAGCTCTGATAAGAGCCTCTGATATTCTCTGCATACACAACTGATAAGACTTATTTGAGTTTTCTCCTCACAACTATTCACAGAAGGGAGAGATCCCTAGAGATGGAATTTCAAATTCCAGGAATTTACACATGCTTATAATGCAGTTTATCATTCTGCATAATCACAAGACAGTCACTGTCTAATAAAGTCATTTCCAATAAATCAGGTTGATGTGGTACAGTGGACATAGTGTCCCAAGACCTAGGCGGCAACCTGAAAGCTGTGTGCACTTGGGCAGACCCCTAGGGCAAGACTGAGGCTGCCCCAGTGCCTGTCAGGCTGTGCCTGACACATGACAGGACTTTATATGGGACTTTCTCAGTTGCTATGTGGATGTGGTAAAGTGTGCTGAAGTCAGCAGAAAAATTCTTCAAAAATAATAACAAGAATTATTTTCCCTCTAAGCACAAAAGGCCTGGTGTTAGAACCTCCCAGATTCCAAGAACAGTGCTTTTAGAATCTCAGAGTATCTCCAAGTGAAAGGCCTTTACCACCACTGGATTCATTTAGACTGACTCACACAGGCATGTGTGTTGGAGAGTCACAGACATCCTTGTGACTGGATATGGTGAAGAACAAACATACTGGGTCAGCTATAGAGGCAGCTCTGTCCAGAGGAGGAACACCAGCCCGAGTCTCCACCTCCTCTACTGAAAAACACTTGGATGGATGGCATCTTCACCCCCTACCCTCTATGCCATTCCTTTCCATCTGGGCATCCTGTCTCATCTGCTGTGTTGAACTTTCCCATACTACCTACATCCCTTCTCCAAGTTCATACCAACTATGCTCTCCTAGTAGCACTTGGTATGAACCTCTATTATGAAACTTGTCTTATGGTAGATATTTTGATGCCCTATTTCTCTCCACAGTACTGCAAGTTCCTGTGGAAGGGACAGTTTTCTGTGCTCGTGTGCAGTCTCACATACACCACTGCACAGATTCTAAGGAAGAACAAGCATGTCTATATGCATCTGGTATCACCAAGAAGTGTGGGGCCCTGTTCTGGAAATAGCAAAGTATCTTTCTGAGGAAACTCTAAAGGCCAGTGAGAGTTCTATGAGCAAAACCATAAATGGCAAAAGGCTCCTCAAAACTAGCTTATGTTTGCCATAAAATACCAATGTGTATTTGTAGAATGCACCCAAGGCATGACATATAAATAACATCTCATTATTTCATTGGATTTAAAAAATCAGAGACATAATACTTCAATTTTAAAATTAACAAAAGTTTAGGAGCAAGATGGTGGAGGAGTAGGAGGCTGAAATAGTATCAGATCCCAGAAGTTCAGCTAGATATTTACCAAACCATTCTAAACACCTACAAACTCAACAGGAGATAGAAAAGAAGAACAGCAAGTCTAGGAACAGAAAATCGACCACCCTCCGGAAGGTAGGACTTGTGGAAAAGTGAATCCAAAGAGAAGGGAAGAGAGATCATGGGGGAGGGGCCAGCTCCCTGTAAGCCACAGAGCAGCGGAGCACAAAATTGGGACATTTAGAAGTTTGCTCCACTGAGGGACATCACTCCAGATGCTAAGCGGGAGTTTTAGCCCTCACAGGAACAGTGTGGTTTCAGGAACTGTGGGGTCGCAGAAAGACTGGGGATATCTGAGGGTGGCCAATCTCCCAGGTATCAGAGTGGAGAAGCCGACTACAGAGACAGAGCCAAGCTGTGGGCTATCAGCTCAGGCTTACCTTAAGCCATGGTTGGTGGCATAGTTGGGCCACTTCAAGCAGGGACCCCCAAAGGGGCAGTTCTGGAGAGAACCATTCCTTCCTCCTTTGGGAGGAGTGGTGCAGGAGTATGTGGCAGGAATCTGCTGGGTTTGGAGACACCAAATGGGGCTGTGAGCCAGAGGTAGAAACACTCTGTCACAGGGTGGGTGAGTTCAGAGTGTGGCTGGAGATCAGGGAGACGGGAGTGATTGACTACTTTTCTCTGACGGTGCACCAAGGAGTGGGGGCCCAAGCTCTCGGCTCCTACAGCCAGAGATTTGGAGGCCACCATTTTCATTCCCATCCTCCAAAGCTGTATAGAAAGCATTCAGGGAACAAAATCTTCTGAGAGCGAACCCCAGCAGATTGCTGGGCCCGCCCCTGGCAAGGGCAGTGCAAGTCTGCCTCGGGCAAAGATATTTGAGAATCACTGCAACAGACCCCTCCCTCAAAAGATCAGCAAGACTATCTAGCCAAGACCAAGTTCATCGATCAGTGAGAACTGTGGAACGCCAGAGTTAGGAAAAAGCAACACATAGAATTCATGGCTTTTTTCCCCGTGATCCTTTAGTCTTTAAGAGTTAAAGTTTTTTAATTTTTTTTTCTTATTTTATTATTCTTATTTTATGTATCCTCTTCCCTACTGTAACATTTTTAACTTATCTATCTTCTCTTATCTTATCTTATCTTAGTTATCTTAACTTATCTGACCCCTCCCCCATGATCTCTCTTCCCTTCTCTTTGGATTCACTTTTCCACAAGTCCTACCTTCCGGAGGGTGGTCATTTTTCTTATCTAAGTTATCTTATCTTAGTTATTTTAACTTATCTTAACTTAGTATCTTATCAATACCGTTTTAAAAATCTTTTCTAATCTTCACTCTTACATTCATATTTTATCCTCTCATTGTATTTAACCTTATTTTTTGTATACATATAGGGTTTTTTTTTCCTTTAAAATTTTGAGATACAATTTCTTCTAATAGATCAAAATATACCCTGAATCTAGCACACAGCTTGGTTTAGGTCTCCAGCTTGATCACATACTTTCCTCTGTTTTTATTTTTTTTTTCTTTTTTCAACCAACCTCTTATCAATCCATTTTTAAGGATCTTCTTAAATTTTCATCTTTCCACTCATATTCCATCCCTTCATAGTGTTTACCCTTATTTTTGCATATTTATTAGTTTTTCTTTCTTTAAAATTTTGGAATGTAGTTTCTTCTAACAGACCAAAAAACACCCAAAAGCAGGTGTAGGGCTCTGTTCTAATCACAAGTCTAATATATATATATTTTTTTCTTTCTCTATTTTTTATTTATTTATTTTTCTTCTTATTTTTTTTTTTTCTTCTACTTCTCATCCGCCCCTTTTTCTTCAACAGCTGGTTTAGGCTTTCTTCTGATTTGATTAGTGTATATTTTTCTGGGGTAGTGGCTACCCTTTTAATATTTTATTCTCTCATTCAACTGTTCTTACCTTGATAAAATGTCAAGGCAGAAAAACTTACCACCAAAAAAAAAAAAAAAAGAACAAGAGGCAGTACTGACAGTTAAGGACCTAATCAATATGGAAATTAGTAATATGTCAGAACTAGAGATCAAAATGACAATTCTCAAGGTGCTAGCTTGGCTTGAAAAAAGCATAGAAGATACTAGAGAATCCCATTCTGGAGAAATAAAATCCCTTTCTGGAGAAATAAAAGAACTAATATCTAACCAAGTTGAAATTAAAAAAAACTATTAAGGAGGTGCAATCAAAAATGGAGGCTCTTACTGCTAGGATAAATGAGGCAGAAGAGACAATTAGTGATATAGAAGAGCAAATGATGGAAAATAAAGAAGCTATGAAAAAGAGAGACAAACAACCACTGGGCCACAAGGGGAGAATTGGAGAGATGAGTGATACCAAAAGATGCAACAATATTAGAATAGTTGGGATCCCAGCAGAAGAAGAAAGAGACAAAGGGGCAGAAGGTATATTGGAGCAAATTATTGTAGAGAATTTCCCAAACTTGGTGAGGGGAGCAAGTATCAAGATTCAGGAGGCACAGAGAACCCCCCTCGAAATCAATTAAAATAGGTCTACACCCAGTCATCTAATAGTAAAACTTACAAGTCTTAATGACAAAGAGAAAATCCTGAAAGCAGCTCGGGACAAGAAGTCTGTAACATACAAAGGCAGAAATGTTAGATTGCCAGCAGACCTGTCCACAGAAACCTGGAAGGCCAGGAAGGACTGGCATGAAATATTCAGAGTACTAAACGAGAAAAATATCCAGCCAAGAATACTATATTCATCTAGGCGGTCATTGAAAATAGATGGAGAGATAAAAAGCTTCCAGGACAAACAAAAACTAAAAGAATTTGCAAACACCAAACCAGCCCTACAGGAAATATTGAAAGGGGTCCTCTACAGAAACAGAGACCCTAAAAGGAACATAGATCAGAAAGGAACAGAGACAATATACAGTAACAGAACCTTCACAGGCAATACAAAGGCAGTAAATTTATATCTGCCAAAGTTACCCTAAATGTAAATGGGCTAAATGCCCCAATCAAAAGACACAGAGTATCAGAATGAATAAAAAAAAAAAAAAATCCATTGATATGTGCCTACAAGAAACTCATCTTAGACCCAAAGACACCTCCAGATTTAGATTGAGGGGGGAAAACAATTTACCATGATAATGGACATCAAAAGAAGGCCAGGGTGGCAATCCTTATATCAGATAAATTAGATTTTAAGCCAAAGACTATAATAAGAGATGAGGAAGAACACTATATCATACTTAAAGGGACCGTCCAACAAGAAGATCTAACAATTGTAAATATTTATGCCCCTAACATGGGAGCAGCCAATTATATAAACCGATTAATAACAAAGTCAAAGAAACACATCAACAATAATACAAGAATAGTAGGGGAATTTAATACCCACCCTTACTGAAATGGAAAGATCATCTGAGCCAAAGATCAACAAGGAAATAAAGGCTCTAAATGACACACTGGACCAGATGGACATCAAAGATATATTGAGAATATATTCCATCCCAAAGCAACAGAATACACATTCTTCTCTAGTGCACATGGAACATTCTCCAGAACAGATCACATCCTGGGACACAAATCAGGTCTCAATAGGTACTAAAATATTAAGATCAGTCCCTGCATATTTTTAGACCACAGTGTTTTGAAACTAGAACTCAATCACAAGAGGAAAGTCAAAAAGAACTCAAATACATGGAGGCTAAAGAGCATCCTCTAAAGAATGAATGGGTTAACCAGGAAATTAAAGAAGATTTTTAAAAAATTCACGGAAAGAAATGAAAATGAAAACACAACTGTTCAAAATCTTTGGGACAGAGCAAAGGCAGTCCTGAGAGGAAAGTATATAGCAATACACGCCTTTCTCAAGAAACAAGAAAGATCTCAAATACACAACCTAACCCTACACCTAAAGGAGCTGGAGAAAGAACAGCAAAGAAAGCCTAAACCCAGCAGGAGAAGATAATAAAGATCAGAGCTGAAATCAATGAACTAGAAACCAAAAGAACAGTAGAACAAATCAATGAAACTAGGAGCTGGTTCTTTGAGATGCATTCCTAGAGACACATAAACTACCAAAACTGAACCAGGAAGAAATAGAAAGCCTGAACAGATCCATAACCAGTAAGGAGATTGAAGCAGTCATCAAAAATCTCCCAACAAACAAGAACCCAGGGCCAGACGGCTTCCCAAGGGAATGCTACCAAAAATTTAAAGAAGAATTAACACCTATTCTCCTGAAACTGTTCCAAAAAATAGAAATGGAAGGAAAATTTGCAGACTCATTTTATGAGGCCAGCATTACCTTGATCCCAAAATGAGACAAAGACCCCATCGAAAAGGAGAATTACAGACCAATATCTCTGATGAACATGGATGCAAAAATTCCCACCAAAATATTAGCCAATAAGATCCAACAGTACATTAAAAGAATTGTTCACCACGACCAAGTGGGAATTATTCCTGGGCTGCAAGGTTGGTTCAACATCTGCAAATCAATCAATGTGATACAATACATTAATAGAAAGAACAAGAACCATATGATACTCTCAATTGATGCTGAAAAAGCATTTGACAAAGTACAGCATCCTTTCTTGATCAAAACTCTTCACAATGTAGGCATAGACATTTGTAAATTCAGGGTATTACAGTGAATCCTTTTTCTGTTTCTTCCTCAGTTTTTTCATTTTACTATTAGTTTATCCAGTTTTGCCATTGGGAGTCCTTTCATATTGGCCCCTGTGATTCCAGTATGCCCCCTTTCCCAGTGCTTCTAATCATTGATGATTCACTGGAGCTTGTGATTCAGTGGGAGAATTTCACTATCTCCTAAGTGTTGTTATATTGTGACACTTTCTTTTCAAAGGTTTTTGCTACAGTTAGTTTCTCCATCACCTATTTTGGATAACTCACCTGCCTTTTTAAATGTGGTAGAGATAAATCCTTTTAAGCATCTTACACACCTCTCGCTAAAGCTTTTACCTGGAAATGATGTGGAAATAAAGAAGTTTTTAGCCAGCTGTTTGAAATGTAGCAAGGTGAGATTTAAATTTAAGTTATTCTTTTAAAAATAAGTACCAGAAGTCTATGAGAAGTCACTGAACAGCTGTAGTGCTATTAGTTTTTGTTTTCAGAATAAAGTATTTTTAAAGATGTCTAGCAAGTTTTTATAATATGTAAGGAATTTATTTTTACTTTATTGATTTTTCCCCCATTTAATCAAGATACAGTGAGAGTAGAACTAGGCCAAAAATTGAAAAACTAGGCCAAAAAATCCCATCATTTTTATTAATTTTCTGTGATCTGGGGCAGGTCACTTAAACTGTTTGTACCATGGTTTCCTCAACTGGTAGGTAAGAATGGAAATGTCTACTACCGTATTACACCTATCTCAAATAAGGAAAAAGATATGAAAGTGTAATGAGAATTTCAGAATGTTCTATAATTTTATAAGGCATATGGAGAGAGAAAACGACATTAGAATGCCTCTTTATAGTTTTCAGAAAGTCTTTTTAGTCAAATGATGTAGATTAGTGCATCTCAAATTATAATCGTATGCAAATCCTCTAGAGAACCTGCTCATTCTGATTGTGAAGCAGAAGATCTAAAATGGAACTGGAAATTCTGTATTTTTATCAAACTCTCAGGGTAATGCTGATGCTGTACCCTGCTATACTTTGAGTAGCATGGCTATATATGATTAAATTGTAAACTGTGTAATTTTATTTTATTAATAAGAAGAAAAATTATCAAAAAATATATTCCTCAATATCATCAGAGCCATCTATGAAAAACCCACAGTGAATATTATTCTCAATGTTATTTTCCCCTAAGATCAGCAACACGGCAGGAATGTCCACTATCTCCACTGCTATTCAATTTAGTACTAGAAGTCCTAACCTCAGCAATCAGACAACAAAAAGAAATAAAAGGCATCCCAATTGGCAAAGAAGTCAAACTATCACTCTTTGCAGATGATATGATACCTTATGTGGAAAACCCAAAAGACTCCACTCCAAGGCTGCTAGAACTCATACAGGAATTCAATTAAGTCTCAGGATATAAAATTAATGCACAGAAATCAGTTGCATTTCTATACACCAACAGCAAGACAGAAGAAAGAGAAACTGAGGAGTTGATCCCATTTATAATTGCACCCAAAACCATAAGATACCAGGAATAAACCTAACCAAAGAGGCAAAGAATCTGTACTCAGAAAACTATAAAGTTCTCATGAAAGAAATTGAGGAAGACACAAAGAAATGGAAAAACGTTCCATACTCATGGATTGGAAGAACAAATATAGTGAAAATATTTATGCTACCTAAAACAATTTACACATTTAATGCAATTCCTATCAAAATACCATCAATTTATTTCAAAGAAATGGAACAAATAATCCTAAAATTCTTATGGAACCAGAAAAGACCACGAATAGCCAGAGGAATGTTGAAAAGGAAAACCAAAGTTGGTGGTATCACAATTCCAGACTTCAAGCTCTATGACAAAGCTGTAATCATCAAGACATGGTACTGGCACAAAAACAGACACATAGATCAATGGAACAGAATAGAGAGCCCAGAAATGGACCCCCAACTCTATGGTCAACTAATCTTTGACAGGGCAGCAAAGCATATCCAGTGGAAAAAAGACAGTCTCTTCAACAAATGGTGTTGGGAAAATTGGACAGCTATCTGCAAAAGAATGAAACTGGACCATTTCCTTACACCACACACAAAAATAGACTCAAAATGGATGAAAGACCTCAATATGAGAAAGGAATCCATGAAAATCCTGGAGGAGAACCCAAGCAGCAACCTCTTCGACCTCAGCCGCAGCAACTTCTTCCTAGAAACATCACCAAAGGCAAGGGAAGGAAGGGCAAAAATGAACAATTGAGACTTCATCAAAATCAAATGCACAGCATTTGCACAGCAAAAGAAACAGTCAACAAAACCTAAAGATAACTGACAGAATGGGAGAAGATATTTACAAATGACATATCAGATAAAGGGCTGGTATCCAAAATCTATAAAGAACTTCTCAAACTCAACACCCAAAGAACAAAGAATCCGATCAAGAAATGGGAAGAAGATATGAACAGACATTTCTGCAAAGAGGATGTCCAAATGGCCAACAGACACATGAAAAAGTGCTCAACATCACTGGGCATCAGAGAAATACAAATCAAAACCACGGTGAGATACCACCTCACACCAGTCAGAATGGCTAAAATTAACAAGTCAGGAAACGACAGATGTTGGCAAGGAGAGAGGAACCCTCTTACACTGTTGGTGAGAATACAAGCTGGTACAGCCACTCTGGAAAACAGTATGAAGGTTCCTAAAAAGTTGAAAATAGAGCTACCCTATGACCCAGCAGTCACACTACTGGGTATTCACCCTAAAGATACAAATGTAGTGATCCAAAGGGACATGCGCACCTGAATGTTTATAGCAGCAATGTCCACAATAGCCAAACTATGGAGAGAAGCTAGATGTCCATCAACAGATGAATGGATAAAGAGATTGTAACATATATATATATACTACGCAGCCATCAAGAGAAATGAAATCTTGTCAATCTTGTGATTTGCAATTTTGTGCATGGAACTAGAGGGGATTATACTAAGTGAAATAAGTCAATCAGAGAAAGAAAATTTTCATATGATCTCTGATATGAGATATTTGAGAGGCAGGGCAGGGTGGTCATGGGGGGTGTGGGAGGGAAATGAAACAAGATGGGATCAGGAAGGAGACAAACCATAAGAGACTCATGAAACAAACTGACGATGGCTGGGGGCTAGTAGGGGTAGGGATAGGGTGACTGGGTTATGGACATTGGGGAGGGTATGTACTATGGTAAGTGCTGTGAAATGTGTAAGCCTGATGATTCACAGACATGTACCCTGGGGCAAATAATACATTATATGTTAATAAAAAAAGAAAAAGAAAAAAATAATAAAATTAAAGTTGAGACTACATTCCTTTGCATGTAGGATCTGTGTCTTAGTTATCTTTCTATTCCCCATAGAAACATGATAGGCACTTACTAAGAATTGAATCAATGAATGAATAACAACTAACAGAAGAGGTGAAGAAAATAAGAATTGTACATGTCCAACCACAGACCTATAATTAGCTATTTTTCTAAGGAATCTTGGCTCCTTTCAGTAATAAATGATAGTTAATGACCAAAAAAAAAAAGAGGTGAAGAAAATAAAAAAGGTAATATTGGTAAAAGCATTAAATTAGTGAATAAAAACTCATTTCAAGTTTGTTTTTTAAATTATATTTATAGAGTCAGCCACAGCAAATCTCAACAAAGTTCCATACACCCCCCTCAAGAGAAGTAAAACAGAACTCTGAAGAGTCGTAATGCTCTTAACAAGATCATTTAACATATTCTATTGTAGCTCTTTTCATGGGTCATATATCCTTAGCACACAGCATGGCTTTTCCCCTCTAGGCTTCTATTTCTGTTCACGTGAAAAGTTTGGGGTCAGCTAAATTTGACACCTCTTGTGAAATTCCAGAGGTTCAAAAACTAATGGAATTTGAGACAAAAGAACTCTTTTTTTTTTTTTTAGAAATATACCCAGGAGGTATCATAGGTATCCTTTTAATAAGACAAAAAGAAGTGTAGAGGGAAGTAGAAGGAAAAATGCAAACAATCATACAGAGCATTAAGTTCTTACAACATATATGGTTTTATTGCTGTTAACATTTTCAACACCTTTACTACTTGATTGCAGTATTGAAGAAAATATATAACTTTTTTTATTAAAGAAAATTTTCTGAACTATAAAATGTTTCATACCAAAACAAAACAAAGCAAAACAACCCAGCTTAGCAGCCAGAAGATTATCTGTTTTAAAAGAGCTATTTTGCTGATTTGAAATCGTCCCAAGAACCGTCACCAAAATGGAACTTTTTCTAGATGCCTCTGGGTTTTGCTGTCTGTCCTATTCTGTCTCCAAAGTCTTTCCCGAACATCAGAGTTTTATCCCATTGTCAGACTTCCAAGACGTGGTCATTTAGCTGCTAGAGATTGCTTTGAAGCTCATATACTTTGGGAGAAGCGTGGGAGGAAAGAGGGGGAGGAGCCTGAGGAGTGAATATATGTGGAGACCTAAGCCAGCCCTCCCTCCCTGAGCCTGTGACAGGAGTGTGAGGCAGCAGTCACTGTGAGGGTCAAATGGCATTTCAGCCTTTTGCTGGAGCTCTGTTTCTTCCTGTCTAGAAACAGGGTTTTCCATTTTATTCTCCAAAGTAGCCAAAACTATTGCACATTTGCCGTATCAAACCCAAGGAAAATAATATTATGAACCAAATAAAATCGGAAAATGAAACAAAATTTTAGAAAGTAAAATAAGGCAGTTGGTTACCAAACTTTTGCAATTGAAAGGAAAGATGCCTTTTGCCTTTCCTGCTCTATATACAGTTTTCACCCTGACTTCACTTTCAGCCATGCAGTTACCTTTACCAGGAATCAAATCTGAACATTCTAATGAAATCTCCCAGAAACTTCAGTCCAGTGTGCTGTTGAAAAAAAAATGTGTCTAAAAATTCCGTTGTAGTTGAGAGTTCTCCAGTTTTAGCCATGGTTGTATGTTTTTTGTCTTTGTTGGTGTTGGAGAGTATCAGAATTCCAGTACCAAAATCACCCAAGCCTCCAGAGAGCTCAGGAAACGAATTCACTTGAAATCTATGTAGAATTCAGTTCCACTTTGCTCTACACAATTGATAAGAATCAAACGCTTCAAAGTTCAGACTTAAACTCCACCTCTGCTACCATGTATTCCAGGACAACAAATCCACTTCTCTCTACCTATTGTCTAACATAAAGGAAAATGCAGGGGCTTTTCTAGAAGATTGTAGATCTTCCAAGAGATTTCAATAAGAGTTGTCTGTTGTTTTTTTAAGCTTTGCACTTTTATAAATTCGGTAACCACAAAGAACCAAACAGACAAAATATAGTGTTCAAAAGCAATGACATTTTTCCTTATAAATTATTACTCTCCCTTAAAAAAATCATTACGCAAACCTGGACTTACTGTATCTACAAATAAAATAAGTGTGCATTCCATTTTGGTGATGGTCTCCTTAACAGGTCATGTGTTCCTGGGCCCTGCTGTTACAGATTTCCCTAGGACTGTCCTGCACACTATCACAGCCAAACAGGAACGAGTGGGGAAGGTTTTAGTTCTAAACGCATTGATAACAGCAGATGGACATTTCCAGGGCTTTATTTCACATCACAACTTTTTGTTGTTACAGTTTTATGTTGTTGTTCTTTCTTCTACCTTTTATTTGGTGGCAGGAAATGGATGCTCAGAGTGTGGACAAAAAATAGATTTGATGCTTGGAGATTACAATCTGACCTTTGTTCTGGTCAGCCTGCTGCCCTCCACAGTTTAGGTCATCCCGTACCACATATGGAAGTCCAGTTAATGAGATAAGCAGACATTCTGTGGTTGAGACAGGGAGACTGTGTTTTAATCTCCTCAGGAGAGAAGTGATTTCATTCTGTGGCTCCAGATAGAAGTGAATCAAAGGATGATATTTACTCTATCACTTCTTCATCCCCTCCCTGTATATTTTTGCCAGAACTATCCTGACTCATTGTTTGCTGTTGTTTTCTATGTAAAACGCTGGGTTCCTTTCTATCCGCTACCCCTCTTCTCTTTTAGCCAATCTTTGCATGCTAGTCATACAAGGTGGGTTGCCTCCTACTTCCCTCAGGGTAACTTGATAAAGATCTGCAATACTTTTGCTTTCTCTCTTTCCTATCCTGCTCCAAGTTGCAGTTCATGGGAACATATGGAATGCCAAAGATAAGACATAATCAGATTTGCCCTTGTGATGATGAATCAGGAAACGCCACTTGTCACCTATTGGAAACACTTTCTGTTAGTCAATAGAAAGAAAAAAATATTTTGAAAAGCAGGTGAAAATTGAAGTGGCAGAGAAAAGCACCTCCCTTGAAAGGCATTTCCTACACTGCCTACAGCCACACGCATTACTTTCTCCTTGCCCAAATATTCATACCAAGGATTTTGAGAACTTCAAGCCCCCATGCTTCATAGCTACAAATAAAAGCTGAATTGAATTTGTAGTTTATTTGTTTTAATTTATTGAGAGGGAAAGCTTATCTCTATTTAAGCCCATTCAGCAAATTTTCACTCACATTTGTAGAACTGAATGCACAAACAGATTTTTATATGACCCAACTTTCAGACCTTGACCAATCCATCAGTCCTCTTGAATCTCAATTTCTTAATCAATAAAATAATATAGAGTTTGGACTATTTATTACTATGGTCCATCCCAGTTCTAAAATACCCTTCTCACTAAATTTTAAATCAGTCTCACCACTGGAGCCAAAGCACTGTAAAAGACTTGAAAATGATTAAGTCTTAAGAGTGGAAGAAACCACATCTCTGAATTACCACCTGGAGGAGAGTTTCCCTTGAGAAGGAACACTGGTTGGGATTTAAATGAATGAGAAATAGACCTCTGTCATTTTTAAAACCTGTAACAGATTTTGGGGGTTTATTTGTTACAACAGCTAGTGTTAACTAATATGCTTCTAGGCTTTAGTTTCATCATTTACAATAATGAGAATAATAATTACCACCTAGGAAGTTCCTGGGAGGTTGAATGAAATGATGTATATGAAAGGGTCCTCAGTGTCCCAGCAATAGAGTGTGTTATTTCTCTGCTCCTTCCTTCCACCCAGCTGCAGAGGGAGGACACAAAGACCCCCTTTTCACTGTGTGGGCATGAATGAGGATCATGCTCACAAGATCTTCCAGTGGGTGCTGTTCTTCTGAAGAGCAGTTCACAAGCCTGTGCTCCCTTAGAGAAAGATGTGTTGGCCTTCCTCACATGATGACACAAGGCTGAGAACAAGAGCATCTGGATAGTTCAACTTTCCAAAGCTGGTAGATCTGGGCAGTCACTTGAATTGTCTTTTGTGCCACATCTGCCTCTCTGCCTCCACAGTGCTTTTCCTCACCCTAAGGTTTAGCTACAGTCCTTACCTTGAGGATCATGTTGATCCTTGGGAAGAAGAGTCATCCTGTGGCAACTATCTCACAAGATCTTGT
The DNA here is from genome assembly GCA_028533885.1 of Nasua narica. Classification (NCBI taxonomy): domain Eukaryota; kingdom Metazoa; phylum Chordata; class Mammalia; order Carnivora; family Procyonidae; genus Nasua; species Nasua narica. The sequence continues at coordinate 95,642,884 of CM052798.1, read as the reverse complement.
TTCTCTGTCTGCCAAGGAAGCATGGGGTAGACCTCTGATGTTCTTTGAGGGGACAGCAGACACTAAAAGTCTGGACTACTCCTTCTAGAAAGCTATGCTGTCACAGAAGCAAGACCCTTCATCCACCAACAAAACCACAAAAAGGTCACACAGATTTGATTTGAAAAAACCCATGACATACAACTACAAACATGAGCAGAACACAAGATACCAGGTAGCACCCCAGAGAGGCAGGAAGAAATAGGGGAGAGGATGACCATTATGACAGGGATGCCGCACTAGTCACAGAGGTGCCACCTCTAAGCAGTGGTAAATATTCTGCCACAGAAGACACTATGAACTTAGTTGTGTGAGTGTGGGGAAGAAATGAATCTCTAAATTCAGAGTACACTCAGCCATATGTTCAGTAAAGCAGAAACTAGAAAACTAAGAGTCTCTTCACTCATGATGATGGTAACAGTAGCTCACACTCAGGTAGACTTCCCTCATTTTCCTTACATATTAACCTTGATGGTCTCCAAAGTTTTCTTGATTTCATACCATGTCACTGCTACTCTCAGTCTTCCTATCACTTTTCTGGTGCATTTCTTCAAAACAGACCTCAGTGTCTTTGTTTTCCTAACAATACTTTGAAAATTTAGAGAGTTTCTATCACCCAGAAGGAAAGCTTTCAGTGCTTGCCAGCCCCCACCTGTGTCTTGTGGAACAATCCCAATACACTTGTTCTATGAAGCATAAAAAGAAACCTGAAGGTTTGTGAGACAAACAAGGTGAGACATGCAAAAGCCCCAGAGAAGATAAAACCTGCCTGAAGAATTGAGTCCTTGCCTCAGAGCTCAGTCTCCAAGGTCACACTAGTGTGCCCCTCCAGGTTTTGCCTGGAGAGTGTGAAACCAGTGTGAACTGAGGAGCAGCAGGCCATACCACCAGCACTGCTTGCCCTCCCTGGGAAGCTGGTCTTATAAGCCCCCACCTCCAACCCCAAAACTCCCTATGCTCCTGGCTTCTCCCCTCTAACAATTCTTTGCGCTTATTATAGGCCAGTGTTCATCTAGCATGACTCACTGGGCCGGTTTTCATGCTACATCCTTTCTACCCCAGGCAGGTTTCCTGCCCTCAATTGCTCAGTGAGACAATTTCCACTGGTGGGAAGTCAGATGAGAATGCTATGCCCCTTTTCCTCTCTGTAATTGGGATACCAACTATCCACCACCCTTCTGACTTCAGCAACCTTGTCCGCTTTTCCCATTCCTTCTTTAGATAATCCTGAAAATCCTCTTCTCCCCCAGGAAAATCCCTAACTGTGTTATCATACTTCTGTTTTATCTATTAATAGTTCTTAATTTTTACAAAACTCCTTTAAGTCTCTCAAAAGATACCAATTCTGCCAAGAGAAATGACCTGTACACTTTCATCCTGGTCAGCCCCAGAGCATGGTTACCCCTAGGCCTTGCAGAAGTACCTTTGTTCTCAGTGTTTCTGGAACACTGGCACCAATGGCTGCTGGATGCCCAGCGATGGAGAGCTCCCAGAGGGCACCTCTATGTGCTCGCTGAGACCTGGGAGAGCCTGGCTACCGCTCAGGTTAACCTTTCTCCTCCCCTCCCAGAGCTGTGGAAAAACCTCCAGAAGAAATAAGACACATGGCTCAGGGAGAGGGGAGGGATTAGAAACTGTAATTCAATCTAATATTTGAGGCTTGGCAATTGTACCTATGGGATTTCATGAAAACCCCCGAATCTTTTTCATTTCAGAGCAATTAAGCAGACCCCAGCGTCCTGGCTCCAGTAAGCCACTCAGCTCTCGGTTTTATTGCCCGTTTCCTTTCGCTTTGCCAGTACTAGCTCCCATCCTTGCACTGTTTCAGTGCCACGGAGAGGCCCCCGCGAGTGAGTGTGGGGCCGGGTGCCGGGGGCCAGGCGCAGGCGCAGACCAGGCTGGCAAGGCACATGTGGCTTCCAGGGCCTTGGTGCTCAAGCACTGATGTGTGGTATAATCAAAAACATCCAGCAGTAATTTAATAGTTCCCACCAAGCACAGACACAAAGTCTAGCAATTCTTCCCTCCACATACTTAACCCTTAGAGGAGGAGAGAAGGGCCAAAATAAAGGGGAAATTAATCCCGGATAGTTGCTACCCTGGGATTTTTCGTGTTTTGTGTTTTTTTCTGATGTAAGAGAGAAAGATGTGAACTTTGAAAACTTGCAAGGAGCAGGAATTCATATTAAATGTCTTTCTTCAGTCCTGGTGGAGGGGAAGCTGGTTGCAAAGGCCAGTGAGACTTACACACTAGGGAGGACCATGTGGCTGAGTGTGGTGAGTGTCCATCTTCTGGACCAAACAAAACTCCAGTGGGCACAGCACCATGAATGAGGTGCTGTACTTTTTAAAAGGTATTTGGATCTGACTTTGATACACAGTGAGACAACTAACTTCGTAGAGTCTAAGGCCACATCTCCACCAATAGTCATCAGCTTCTTTTTCCAAGTTCTATGGCTAACCTCCATCCCTCTAGGATGTTGGACACCCAACATCCCCCACAACCATGGCTGGGCACGTTCTGATCTGCAAGCAGATTCATTACCTAGGCAAGTGACAGAACTGGAAGCATGAGTTTTGGGAGAAATTTGTCTTCCAGTTAGAAGTTTTTATTTAAAATTACAATAAATTCCCCTAAATTTAGTTACCAACTGTTGTCAAAATTTTCCATATCTGATAGGATCAGTGGCCTCTCTCCTCTGTCTGTGGCTTGTCATATGTTCTACAGACTCACATACATCTGAAAAATCTGATGTTGAGGCTTCTACTAGACAACACACACACACACACACACACACACACACACACACTCATTTTATACCTACTGTGCACTTAGGATCCTGCGGTAGGAAAGAAGGGCCCCAAACTTGGCTTCACCCTCCAAGTACCAAAGGAAGTTGAAGACATTCCCTGATCCACTAAATCACAGACTCTAAGTGAGAAACCGAGGAACTTTTAATTTGTAAAATCTCTGCAGATCACTCTGATATGTAGCCAGGAGACCCTTGCAGGGAGTGTTCTCACATTCATGCCTCCCCTGGATAGTAGTGCTCGTGGAAAGAGGGTGAACCAGATACCCAAATGCACAGCTTTGTTTTACAACTCTGACAAGTGGTGGAACCTGCCGAAATGGAGCGACCATTCAGGCCTTCACTTTTCTCATCTGCAAACAAATAATAATGGTATCTGTCTCATAGAGATTTGTGCACATGGAATGAGTTAACATTTGAAAAGCATTTGGAACAGTAAGTGGCATGTTGTGAGTGCTAAATAGGAATTAATTACTATTTTGCCTTGAGATGTAAGTTACATGATGTAGAACTGATTCAATGGTAAGGAAACTCACAACACTGGGAGAATCCGACAGGGAAGGCTTCAAAAACGAAGCCTTGAGCTATGTCGAGTGGGACAGGGGTTGCATTCCATGTGGGAAGGAAGATCCTCAGTGACTATGTATGAGTAAAATTGATTAGGAGATGTTCAAAGATAATAGAAAGAATATAATTACGTGCTTATTTATGAATTAACAACAGACTCAACAACAATTCTAAATGATAGCTAAATCAAATGGTAATTCATTTCAAGTAATATTTTCAACCTTCCCATCAGGCCTAACTAACTCTGTGAATAGGTAATAAGTGTATTATATCCTTGGGGTCGGAATGGGGACTTCTTCAGAGAACATATGCCCACCCCTCCCCTAGGACTGATATCTTAAATCTATGCATGTCCTAACTATTCAAACTGCAGGGAAGATACATGGATGAGCTGAGTCTCCGGGCTCCTGTGACTGAATGGGATGTACTTCTGCTTCCTCCACCCACTGAGAAAGGGAGTCAGGAAGAGGTGGGCCAATTGCTTACAGTTTGGACCTGGGTCAGGAATGTCCAGGCATGGACCAATCTCCACTCCCTTTCTGATGAAGTAAAGTTCTCTATCAGATATAAAATATTTCATATATATTTTATAATACAAAAATGGTTGTGGTATTTGTTAATTTACATATTTGATAAACATGTACAACTTTATGAGAAACATATGTTATACTCTATGGTGGAAGAAAATGGATAACTCTGCGAATTTAAGATTTTCAGAAAGACAAGTGTTTTTCCTTGAGATCCAGAACAATGCTTTGTTGTGAAATGTGTCTTAAGTGACAAAAGTTAGCATCCTGTCCCAAACAAGAGCAACCTCCCAAGTGAAATCCAAGAAATAAAAATAATCACAAGAGAATGTGCTACATCAGACTAATCTGGGTTCTAATTTTTTTTCTTCTACCTTCTTCGACATTAAATACTGTCTGATAAAAAATATGATTCAGAGTGAGCCATCTGTCTTTCATTTCTTTTTGGATACGTTGCCACCTCAAGTAATGAGTGTAATCCTGAAATTAGTAATTCTGTTGTACTGATAAGACCTTGATTAGAGGAACTTTATGGGAACCTCTGTTTCTTTCTCTGGGCTCCTTAGAAACTTATAATTTAGCCCTCAATCCTCTGATGTTCCGAGCATGCTCAATGCAGGTTGTCTGGGGCAGCCTTGGCTGGGATGCAGGCTTTCCCCCAGCCTCAGAGGGATGTGAGCCATGGCCCATAGCTAGACACAAGGAGAGCAGTGTTTGCTCTCGTCCTGTACACTTGTGCTCCTCTGATCCTTCCATGGAAGTCTTCCCTACAAAGCAAGGCATTGCTGCCACCAGCTCCTTTCCCAGGGCAGGCTGCCCCCACTCCCTCCCAGCTTGCCAGCCACCAAACCCCCAACACTTCAGGCCATCCATTTCTCAGCAAGAATCATTCTACTTGGGTGGCTTAAAGTCATTCAACCTTTGGCCTTATGCCTGTAACTCCACCCAAAGCATCTAGTAATTGCCCTGAAATGCAATGCTCGACATATTAGACAGCTTTCTTGCAATCTAACCTCACTCTATTAATGTAAATCATCTTTTTCTATCAAGAATCATTCTTCACAAAGTCTTCTTATGACAGAGAGGCCAACCTGATATATGACATGAGTCATACAGGTCCAACATCACATAACCAAAAATTCCCATCAGCCTAGAACAGATCTAGACCTGAGGCAGATTTGGGAACTTAACTCAGGATCCAATCACATTTTCCTCATTTCCTTCCTGCCCTCTCTTGTCTCCTGGGGCTTCCTGCTTCCTAACCACTTTCTAAATTAAAGCAGCATATTTATCCTGGATCCCAAACCCTTTTAAGCCAGAGCAGTAATTCTCCAAGCATTTGCATTTCAGATTGTTATCTCCAATCATTAAATGGAAGCTTTGTGTCTTGTTAAAGGAATGTCTGGTTGGAGGCAAGGATTTGGGATAAATCTTCCTTACACCTAAAATCACATAAAAAATTCTCTGGAGCTTGACAGAGAAAATTCACCGGTGACAGTTGGTCACCTGAGCTGGTGCCATCTGGAAGAGGTGTGGGCACTGGGGCTATGCTCCTCTCCCTGCCTGCACTGTCCCTTACCCTGGCTCACAACCTCCCTCCCATTCCTGCACGCTGGGCTCTCCAGAAGGATGTAGATTTTCCATCTGTCTCCCTCCTCCACTTGGCCAGCTCCCACTGGGAGACCACACACCCTGTAGATCCCAGACTCTTCCTACAGATTTTGTCTTAAGACAGGGACAAAGGTGTCTGGTAGGAGGAGGGGAACAAAGTAGGAATTTTGGTGAATGGGAGGAGGTACAGAAGGGACTCAGAGCAAGGTGTTAGTGAGCCCAGGAAGGCCCAGCTGATGGAGCACACGTAATGAAGAACTCTGTGCACACTGGAAAGTGGAAGCCACACACAGTACCAGGAAAGCTAGAGTGACACTAGACCTGAGTGCTAGAGACCTAATAAAGGAAATATTTAGAAGATGACTTGTCTGTGTAAAAGTTGTACTGATTATAGTTATTTTGGTTAACTGCTGATCATTTATACCTGATTATCATACAGCACAGTAATGACTATGTACATCCTGAAATGTGTGCCAGATTAACTGTGTTTCATTTGATTATAGCAGCAAATTCTGCCAGTGTATGACCACTTGGTCTTTATAATTAGTTTCTTCTGTGGCACTATCTACTTTGACAGCATGGCTTTCTGCATTTTTCCTAAAATAAATGAAGTTAAATTAAATAAAATGAAGTAAATTAAATAAAATCAATATTAAATGAAATAGAAATAAACAATGCCAGGCCTGTCCAGAAGCCTCAAGTAACCAGGCCTTTGCCCATCCTGCCTCCTGAAAGGGAAATGGAGCCCTGACAAGAAGGACACAGTTTGTTCTGCTCACCTCCTTACCTCCAGCATCCAAAGCAGCACACTTTAAGTATTAATAAATATTTAATGAACAAATGTTAAACGAGTGACTGAAAGGAAAGGTGAGATCAGCCTAGGTGAGTTTTCAACAGCTCTGTTCTATGTCCCCTGTGAACAGGTAGGATAGAGAATAATTTAGCACCGGTGACAGTTGGTCACCTGAGCTGGTGCCATGGTTCCATCATGAGTTCTTAGGACTCTGCCCATAATATTCACTTGTTAGAGCCTCTGTTCTTCTCTGAGGAATATGGAGTGCACAATTGGCCCTTGAATATCAGAGGGAACTATCCACTTTTTCAGAATTTTGCTTTTTAACTTGCCAAACACCTACAAAGGAAAAGCACTACATGCCTGTCCTTTGTCAGGAAGTTTTCAGACTCACTCCAGATAGACTGGATGCAGTTCGCACTATGCTTTTCCTCCTAAGAAAGCCTAGCATCTGGACTTAGTATGCCTCATGGAGACAGTGTATCCAGCCAGCATTCTGGAGTTGGTGAGTCACTTCTTTGTTCATTAGTTCTTCACATCTTTGGCCTCAGTTCCCTCTTCTGTAACTATTTTATTTTAAACATACTCTACCTTGAGTATCAGATAGGGCTTTTAGAGGTAGTTAAGATTAAATGAAGTCATAAAGATAGGGTTCTAATCTGATTGAATTGCTGGCCTTATAAGGAAGAGAGCGATCTCTGTCTCCCCATGAACCAAGGAGTGAATACATAAGGACACAGGAACGAGGTTGTATGTAAGCCAGGAAGAGGGCCCTCACTAGAAATGCAATTGGCCAGACCCTCAATCTTGGACTTCCAGTGTCCAGAACTGAAAAATAAATGATTGTTGTGTAAGCTACCCAGTCTGTGGTATTTTGTTAGAGCACCCCAAGCTAAGAGAATGGGGTTTAACTGAGAAGTTTAGGCAAGCTCCCACCTCAAAGTAGGTGCTCTATAGAAGTTAGCTCTTTCCCCAAAGCTCTGCACTGTGAGCACGATCTCCCTTTGATAAATTAAGACCATATAATGCCTCAGAATATTGTTCTGCATAAGAAATCTCCACATACAGTAATATGAAAGAAACTATAGAAGGTGCTGGAAACACTGGTGACTGGACATCTCTCAGAAAACAAATTTCTTTCTCTTGCCAGCCAAGTAACATTCTGTTTTTGTGCTTTAGAAAGAGGTTATAACTCTACTAAGTCAGGATCTGTTTCAATTAGAATAAAAGCTATGTTCTCTGAAAACAAGGATCCCATAGGCAAATGTGTATCTATGTCCTCCTAGTGAATGTCCTGAACATCCCATAGTCTTTTTATAAAATTACTGCTGAAATAATTAATGTCATGTTCCTCCTTCAAGGGCTGGCCAGAGGCAACATTGTGAAATGGCCAAAGTCTGCCCTTTGTCTGCCCTCAGGTATTTCTAAGCTGCTACCTACAGATACTCCATCTCTTTTAGCCCTCTTATCCCTCCCTGTGGTCCCTAGTCTTCTGGAAAGGATATGATGAACTAGCCATAATTAAGAATTTCAATCACTGATATATTTCTTAAGAACTTTTGCACTTCCTTCTGGGGAGGTTCCATTTCCACAAGTGATGCATCCTTAGGAAAAATAAAAGACCCTTAAATCATAAACTTCAATCAGCAACTCTTAGCGGGGATAGCTGTACCTCAAGATGGGATGGGAAGTGATGCCTGATCATGTATGACCACCACTCTAGCAATCCTGGTCTTGCTCTGCCGTTGTCTAGCACCCTTCCTCCAACTGCACTACAGATAGTCCCTCAGTTTTATGAAGAGTGATAACAAAGGGATTTAGTAGAATGCCTTCAAACCCTTCTCCCACACACAAGGTTCTGTCCCATTTCCCAAAATAAAAGAGCTGGCAGATTCCTGAATCAGTGGTAAGCCCAGGGAAAAAATGCAAACCCTCTTATTTCCAAGACTAAGCTCTGCTTTGACCCCATGTGGCAGACGGCTTATAAAGGAGGCAAAGGGAACAACTTTACCGATTTGTTTACACCAAACTTCAGGTAGGCCTTATGTGCAACAGAGGTCAGCAGTTGCTTTGAGAATCCTGACTGTCCCAATGCCCTGCTCATTCCCTGAAATTCCACCATTTCAAGATCACCCAATGAGACAAGAGTTCTTTATTAATATTGCAGCCTCATTTGAGGCAGAGTGACCATTAGGTCTTTGGCCTTGTGATTTATAAAAAATATATATTTGATCATTGAAATATATTTGGTCTTCATCCACATCACAGTTCCTGGCTCACAGCTCCCCAAAAGCTTGGAATTTCTTCAGTGTTGAGAGTGATAAAGAGCGTTTTTGTTATGTTAATGAGGTGGCTTTTGGAAAGCATCTAAGGATGTGAGGTGGTTAATTCTAGAGTCAACCACAAGATTAGAGGTTTGTAACTTTCAGTCCTACAACCCTGACCTCCCCCAGAGAGGAGAGGGACTGGACATTGAATCAAATGCTAGTGGCTAATGATTTAATCAATTCCACCTATTTAATGAAGTTTCCATAAAATCCAAGAGGCTGGGGCACCTGGGTGGCTCAGTCAGATAAGCGTCTGCTTTCTGCTCAGATGATGATTTCAGGGTCTTGGGATCCATCCCCATGTTGGGCTCTCGCTTAACAGGAGGTCTGCTTGTCCCTCTGCCCATCCCCCACTTATTCTCACTCTCTCACACACAAATAAATAAAATCTTAAACAAATCAAAACAAAACAAAAACAAGAGGTCTGGATTTAAAGAGCTTTCAGGCTAGTGAACAGTGGAAGTGAGGGGACAGTTGGCTTGCACGCAGAGAAAGTTGCACACCCCTTCCCCACACCTTGCCCTATGCATCTCTTCAATCTGGCTGTTCCTGAGTTAGATTCTTTTATAATAAACCAATATGATCTAGTAAAATGTTTCTTTGAGTTCTGTAAGCCACTCTAGCAAATTAATCAAATTCAGGGAGGAGATCCTGGGAACCTCTGACACAGTCTACTGGTCAGTAGTAGCCCAGGTAACAACCTGGGGCTTGTGGCTGGCATCTAAAATGGGGGGGGGGGGAGGCAGTCTCTTAGGACTGAGCCCTTAACCTGTGGGATCTGATGCTATCTCCAGGTAGATAGTGTCAGAATTGAGCTGAATTCTTGGACACCCTAGCTGAGAATTTCTTGTTGGTTCAGGGAAATACCCTTCCCCCACTGGAATTGGTCTCAACATAAAAGAGACCCCTTAATCTGGATTCATGTCTTTGCCATGGAGGCGCCAATGGCAGGAGATGCCAACCATTGTTTTGGTTTGGGGAGGCAGGCATGTGTCCTGGTAGTGTTCAATACTCCAGAGGGCAGGCTCAGGCAGAGGGACACAGAACTACAAAGTGGCCAGTACCATAGACAAAAGACTATAAGAGCACATAGAGCAGAGGGTAGTAGAGGCCAGAATAAGGGAAGGTTTGAAAAAAGCCAATTAGAGCAAACATGTTTCATGAGATATCTCCTTGCTGCCCATGCAGTTGGAAAAGTATCCATTCATAGGCAAAGAAGCAAACAGCTAAGTAACTACCTTTCAAAGAATCTGATTTATCACTTTGATATATTAACAAATGCCACTACAAAAGACATTTAAAACAAGGCTTGCCATTTTTTTGGAAACCCAAACCAGAGCAATGTCTCTGTAAATAACATAAAGAAACATTACTTAATGTGTAGCATTAACTATTACCTGGGGTGCAGGGCTTGTCATTCCAAAAGTAAATATTTGCTTATAAGGAAAATAGTGCGATTGGTTAAACCAGTTTTTCAGGCCCAGTACAGAAAAGTAAAAATCTGATTTATTTCTTCCCCTGTTCTGTTCTGTTCCAATGAAATAATGCAGAAAGCAAATTTTCTGCATGTCTGCATGTTTTATAAAGGTGAGAGAGACTCTAAATGAACAATTACCAAAATATGATGCCCACTGTAAGTATTCAGTGTGTGTGGCATAGAAGCTAAGGTTTCCTTAGCAGGTCTCTTAAGGTCTCTTCAACCAATGGTTTGCTGTCGTCTACTAGCACAAGCTCAAGAGAGCTTATTGTACACACATTTTCATAACAACTCATTGAGTGACATCAGACTGGTACTTGAAATCAGCTATAGTGGGAGTATTTCCACCACAGAAACCAGCAAACTCTATAAACCAGGGCTTTTGATCTCCAGAGATCTAACTGTTAAACATTTACCAGCATACCGCCAGGAAAAGTTTGTAGAGCAGAAATAGACAAACTAAGGCCTTCTGCCTGTTTTAATATGGCTCAAGTTAAGAATGGTTTTTGTGGTTTTAAATGGTTAGTAGAACCATCCTCAACCACTATTTTCAAACACTGAATAGTTTTGGGAATTAGCACTTGCTACAAATTTGATATTTCTTAACAAATTCAACTAAAAATTATAAGACAGAAATAACTTTTGCATGATACTTATAATATGATAAAGCCATTTCATCTGGAGCTAATGTTGTCTGAATCACAAGTAATGTCAAGATGTTTTCTGTGTTGTTAAAATTAAAAAAATAAGATCTACATTCCCATACAAACAGGCAGTGGATATATATTTTTTCTTTTTACTTTTTTATTATGTTAGTCACCATATAGTACTTCATTAGTTTTTGATGTGGTGTTCCATGATTCATTGTTTGTGTATAACACCTAGTGCTCCATGCAATATGTGCCCTCCTTAATACCCATCATTGGGCTCACCCATCCCCCCATCCCCTCCCTCTAAAACCCTCAGTTTGACTCCTGGAGTCCATGGTCTTTCATGGTTCATCTCCCTCTCTGATTTCTTCCCGCCTTCATTTTTCCCTTCCTTCTCCTAATGTCCTCCATGCTATTCCTTATGTTCCACAAATAAGTGCAACCATATGATAGTTGACTTTCTCTTCTTGACTTATTTCATTAGCATAATCTCCTCCAGTTCCTTCCATGTTGATGCAAAAGTTGGGTACATACAACATACAGTTGTAAGTGCAAAGGAAATGTTCATATTGCAAAATCCATTTAAGCCTTCTGGGTCTGAAATAAGATGGTGTTCTTTTCTCTGCTTATCTCCTCTAAGTAAAACTAATAACATTGAACATTATAAACAGACAATGATAAAAAAGATTTCAAAAACCTAGAGAGAAGGAAATGGGCTGACTAAAGACTTCAAGACCTGAGGAAAAGCAATGTAGTTTGCTGGGTTTCTATCTGCCATAGACATCAAACTAAAGGAACTGCAGAGCCTCCAAAGAGACATAAACAAACAAACAAAAAAAAATTTAAGCTTTTCTTTCTACCCAAAAGGCTAGGAAAAAGGAAAATCAGCAGAGTCCTAGGGAAGCCCCAACTTCCTCTCTGTGACCTGGGCAGTAGCCGCCAGGCCAATCCACCTGCAAGACCAAGCATGAACAGAGCCCTTTATTGCTCTGCCCTCCAACAACTAGAGAAATAGACTTAGGTTTTGTGGCTTCTGAGGTTCTGCCCCCCCAGTAACAGAATGTGGGCCAGCAACACAAGACAACCCAGAGAAACACTGTGCATTCCTGTAGGCAACATGAACTGGGATTGAAAGGGAGCCTCCAGGGGCTCATGGGTGGCTCAGTCAGTTGAATGAACAACCCTTGGTTTCCGCTCAAGTCGTGACCACAAGGTTGTGAGACTGAGCCTTGTGTTAGGCTCTGTGCTCAGCACAAAGTCTGCTTAAGATTCTCTCCCTCTGCCCCTCCCCTTGTCATGCTCTCTCTCTCTTTCTTTCACTCTCTCTCTCAAAGAAAGAAAGAAAGAAAGAAAGAAAGAAAGAAAGCCCCAGAAATGTCAGAAGAATTAGTGAAACCAGAGTAGCATTGCAAAGTTTAAAAACTAAATTAATATTAGAATTAGAACCAACAAAAAAGCCAGCATCTATGGGTAAACTTAAGCAAGGTAATGATATGCTAAAACAGAAGTTTAAAATAGATTAAGAGTATCCTAATATTATAAACAAAATGTCCAAGATACAATAAAAAAAATCACTCATCATATCAAAAGCCAATAGAACTGCAATTTTAATGAAAAAGATAATTAGCTGGTACAAACACAGAGATTAACTAGAAGTTGGAATTATTAAACATATATCTTAAGCCAGCTATCATAAAAATGTTTCAACAATATTTCAAAACGAATGCAAGAACAGAAAATCTCAATAAAGAAATGAGACTATTGGGTGCCTGGGTGGTTCAGATGGTTAGCATCTGACTTTGGCTCAGGTCATGATCCAGGATCTTGGGATCAAGTCCCACATCAGGCTCCCTGCTCAGTGGGGAGCTTGCTTCTTCCTTTGCCTCTGCCACTCTGTCTCTCTGTCTCTCATGAATAAATCAATAAAATCTTTTTTTAAAAAAAGAAATGAGACTATTTTAAAAAGTAACAAAATGGAAAGTAACAAAATGAAAAAAGAACAAAACAGGAAAATACAATAACTAAAATTTTAAAAGTATTTGATGAACTCAATAGTGCAGTGGTGATAACAGATGATACATTCAGTGAACTTGAAGACAGATCAATAGGACTGACTCAATCTGAACAACAGAGAAAAGTAGACTTAAAAATGAACAGAATATTAAGAATCTGTGAGATAATAAATTATCTAACATTCACGTTTTCAAAGTCCCAAAAGAGAAGAGAAGGGAGTATGGGACTAAAACCTTCCCAAAACTGATAAAATAAACCTGTGAGAAGCTGAAAGAATCCTAAATGTGATAAACTCAAATAAACCCACACCAAAGTACATCATAACTGAATTTATGAAAGTTAAAGGCAAAGAAAAAAATCTTAAAAAGACTCAGTGTGAAATGACACATTACTTATAAAAGAACAATTCATATGACAGCAAATTTCTCATTTGAAACCATGGAGGCCAGAAAGAAGTAGCATAATTTTCCAGAGGAAAGAACTGTCAATTGTGAAATCCTATATCTGAATAAAGAGGAAATAAAGAAATTCTCAAAAGAAAACTAAGATAATTTTTTACTAGCTAAATGACTGGATAAATGACAGTAAAAGAAAATGATAATAAAAGAAGGTTAAAATTTTCAGGACAGAAAAATAACAACAAAAAGAGTAAAAATACAAGTAAACATAATGAACTATTCTTTCATGAGTTACATTAATTATATGTTATGGTTGAAGAAAATTTATAATACCATATATCATTTGATATGATGATAATATATGTAAAGGAAATACTTAAGACAACTATATTTAAAAACTACAGAGAGTAAAGGGACCTAACTTGAAGCAAGGTCAACACTTTATTTAAGTGATGAAATGTCAAAACCAGTAAACTATGATGCTACATATGTATAGGATAAAACATAGAACTATCAGAAAGAACACTATCCAAAGTAATATTTCATGATCCAGGATCCTGGGATCAAGTCCTCAAAATATTATGAAGAAGACAAAATGAAATTCTAAAAAAATTCAAGTTACACACAGAAATTAAGATATAAAAAGAAAAAATATAAAACAGAATAAACAGGAAAGAAAAAATAAAGCCAGATGTAAGCCCTGCCTAGCAATTATTACTTTAAATCCAAATGACCTAAATATACCAATAAAAGCACACAAGTTGAATCAGTGGTTTAGAGAAAGAGGATGAATGGGGAGGGGCAGAGGGAGAAGCAGACTCCTGCTGAGCAAGGAGCCCGATATGGGACTCGATCCCAGGACCCTGGGATCATGACCTGAGCAGAAGGCAGAGGCTTAACCCACTGAGCCACCCAGGTGTCCCTGAATCAGTGGTTTAATAAAAAAAAAGAAAATACATGACCCAAATATATTTTGTCTACAACAAACTCCCCTGAAACATAACAACATAAATAGGTTTAAAGTAAAGGGATAGGAAAAGATATATTATGCAACATGAATTTTAAAAAAACAGTAGTGAATATATTAATATCCAATAAAGTAGACTTCTTGGCAAAGATGATTATTAAAGTAAAAAGGAGGACATTACATTAATCCTTCAAGAATATATAACAATTCTAAATCTAACATGAAACACCAGAGCTTATAGTTGAAGACCACAACACCCACTCCCAGAAATTAATAAACCTACTAGGATGGAAAATCAACAAGGATATAAAGCAACTAAACACCACCATCAACTGACAAGATCTAACTGACATTTCCAGAACATTCCATCCAATGACAACAAAATATTCTTTATATGTACCCAATGAATAAAAATGAAAACATATCAAAATTTATAAGATGCAGCTAAAACATTGGTAAGATGGAAATTTATAGCATTAAATCTTTCTAGTGAAAAAGGAAAGATCTCAAATCAAAAATCTAAGTTTCAACTTCAAAAAAAGAAAAAGAAAAAGCAGAGCAAAAGAAACCAAAAGCAAGCAAAAGAAAGGAAGTAATAAAGATAAGACAGAAGTCAATGAAATTGGAAAAAAATTAATGGGGGAAAACTTGGTTCTTTGACGCAAAAAGAAGTCAGTGAAATCAACAAACCTATAAGCAAGTAAAAGAAGACACAAGTCACTAATATCAAGAAAAAAACAAGTGAAATCACTAAACATCCTGCAGGATAATAAGGATATGGGTATACTGGTAATGGAATTCTAAAAAATATATTTGTAAATTAAACTTATAAGAAATGATCAAGTCCTAGGGAACACAAATTACCAAACAAAGAACTCAAGTAATTCTATACCTATTAAGTAAACTGAATGTATAATTTAAAATCTCTCAAAAGAGATAACTCCAGGCCTAGACCCTTAAGAAAATTTTACCAAAACTCTTCCAGAAAATTTAGAAGAGGGGGAACACTTCTCAAATAATACTGTAAAGAATTTTATTTTTTATGTGAGTTTTTTGTTGTTGTTGTTTGGCTAAGACAGGTTTATTGGACATTTCTTTTTTATCATATTTTATGTTTTATATATTTTATATATATTTGTATATATTTTATATTTTATGTTCATTGTGATAAGTGTACTCCTTTGTCATCATCCCCTTTTTCCCCATCCCCTGACCCACTTCCCCTCTGGTAACTATCAGTTTGTTCTCAATACTTAGACTCTTAAGTATCTATTGGTCTCAGTTTAGACTCTTGGTTTAGATTCTTAAGTATCTCTAGACTTAGACTCTTGGTTTATCTCTTTTTTTTCCCCGTTTGTCTGTTTGCTAAATTTCACATATGAGTGTAATCATATGGTATTTGTCTTTCATGAACTGACTCATTTTGCTTAGCATTATAC
This sequence comes from Nasua narica, assembly GCA_028533885.1. Lineage (NCBI taxonomy): Eukaryota > Metazoa > Chordata > Mammalia > Carnivora > Procyonidae > Nasua > Nasua narica. The sequence continues at coordinate 95,627,266 of CM052798.1, read as the reverse complement.
TCTCTAGCTCCATCCATGTTATTGCAAATGGCAAAATTTCTTTTTTAAGGCTGAATAATATATTATATATATAATATTAAGCTTGCGTTTGTGCCCAAACTCAAGCTTTTTATGTCAATTAGTGTTATTGATCACAACCCAAAGTGAAAAGTTATCTTTATAAGCTAACCTTATAGGCATGTTTATCAATATACAAATATATATAATATATATATAATATAATAATATGTATAATATATATTATATAATATAAAAATATATATAATATTAATATATATTAATATAATATATATTAATATTATATATATACCTCATCTTCTTTACCATTCCTAACCTAGGAAAGTAAACAGACATCTAAGTCTAGGATGCTTAGAGAGTTCTACACTTGGTCGTAGCCAAAAGGCCGAGAAGTGATAGCTTTGAGAGTTCTAAATAAGAAAAATCCAAAGAGGGTGCCTGGGTGGCTCAGTTGACTAAGCAACTGCCTTCTGCTCAGGTCATAATCCTGGAGTCCTAGGATTGAGTCCCATATTGGGCTCCCCGCTCCGTGGGGAGTCTGCTTCTCCCTCTGACCTCTCCCTTCTCTTGCTCTCTCTCTCTCTGTTTCAAATAAATAAAAAATAAATCTTTAAAAAAAAGATAAATCCAAAGAGATCCACCTCAAGATACATTATAATCAAAATGCCAAAGTTTAAAGAAAGAACCTTAAAAGCAGCAAGAGAAAGGCAAGTTGTTATGTTCAAGAGAAACCCCATAAGCATATCAAATTTATCAGCAGAAAATTAGCAGGCCAGAAATGAGTGGCATGACATATTCAAAATGCTGAAAGGAAAAATTTTCCAAGAATACCCAGCAAGATTATTATTCAAAATTGGAGGAGACATGAAAAGTTTTCCAGACAAGCAAAAGATAAAGGAGTTCATCACTACTAAACTGCTCTTACAAGAAAGGTTAAATGGACTTCTTTTTATTTTTTTTAATTTTTTTAAAGATTTTATTTATTTATTTATTAGGAAAGAGAGAGAGAGTGAGAGAGAGCATGAGAAGGGAGAAGGTCAGAGTGAGAAGCGGACTTCCCATGGAGCTGGGAGCCCGATGTGGGACTTGATCCCGGGACACCGGGATCATGACCTGAGCCGAAGGCAGTCGCTCAACCAACTGCACCACCCAGGGGCCCCTGTTAAACGGACTTCTTTAAGCTAAAAAGAAATGGCACTAATTAGTAACAAAACATACAAAAGTAAAAATCTCATTGGGAAAGGTAAATGTAAGTAAAAGTAGTGGATTGATCACTTATAAAGCTACTATGAAAGTTAAAAGACAAAACTAGTAAAATTAATTAAAACTACAATAATAATATAGGGGATACACAAAATAAAAAGGTGTAAAATTTGACATCAAAAACATAGAACATAGAGGAGGGGACTAAAAATACTTTTGGAATGTGTTCAAACTAAAAATAGACAATTTTACACATAGGATTATATGTGTGAACCTCATAGTAACCACAAAGAAAAAATCATTGTAAATATACCAAAAAATGATAAATAAATCTAAACATAAAACTAAAGGTCATCAAACTTCCAGGGAAGTGAAAGAAGAAGAAATGAATAGAGAAGAACTACAAAAACAACCAGAAAACAGTTAACAAAATGGCAATAAATATATATTTATTAATAATTACCTTAAATTAAATGATTAAATTGTCAAACCAAAACATAGGACAGCTGAATGGATATTTAAAAAACAAGAAAGAGACACATCTGTATACTGCCTACAAGATACAGATGGACTGAAAGTAAAGAGTGAAAAAGATATTCCATATAAATAGAAATGTAAAGAAAGCTGGTGTAGCTATACTCATATAGGACAAAATAGTCTTTAAAATAAAGACTATAATAGAAGACAGAGGGGCATCACATAATGATAAAGCAATCAATCCAGCAAGAAGATATAACATTTATAAATATATATCCACTCTACATAGGAGCACCAAAATATATAAAGCAAATACTAACAGACCTAAAGGAGGGTATGGAAAGCAATACAATAATAGGGGACTTCAACACCTTTCGGTGGATAGATCATCCAAACAGAAAACAAATAAGGAAGCATTGACCTTAAAGATGCATTAAACCAGAGGAACTTAATAAAACATGCCACCCCAAAATAGCAGAATACACATTCTTCTCAAGTGCATATTGAACATTCTCTTGGATAGATATGAAAAACCCACAATACTCACCATTTATCAGTAGTGGAAAGCTGATAGCTTTTCCTATGAGATCAAAAACAAGACATGATTCCCACTCTCCTCACTTTTACTCAACATATTATTGGAAGTCCTAGCCACATAAATTAGGCTATAAAATTTTTTTAAAAAGTTATACAAATTGGAATGGAAGATGCCATAAATAGGAAAGCTGGTAAGTATGCCCCACTCCCTACACTCTCCAGCCACCTAGCCAAAGGCACAATCCACTGAGAGGATTTCCAGATGATACAATGCCATAAAAAGAAAAACCTAAAGATTCCACCAAAAAACTGTTATAACTAGTCAATGAATTCAACAAACTGATACAAGATATGGGATACAAAATTAACATATAAAAATCTGTTGCATTTCTATAACTATAAACTAATAAAGAGAGATCAAGATAATTCCATTTATAATTGTATCAAAAAGAATAAAATATCTAGGAATAAATTTGACCAAGAAGATGAAAGATCTGTAGACTGAAAACTATAAGACATTGATGAAAGAAATTGAAGAAGACACAAATAAATGGAAATATATACCATGGACTGGAAGAATTAACACTGTTAGAATGTCCATACACCTGAAGCAATCTACAGACTCAATGCTACCCCTAGTAAAATTCCACTGGCATTTTTCACAGAACTAGAAAAAATAATTATAAAATGTATATGGAACCACAAAAGGACCCAAGTAGCCAAAAAATCTTGAGAAAGAACAACAAAGTCAGAGGTATCTTGCACCCTCATTTCACACTATACTACAAAGCTACAGTAGTCAAAACAATACAATAGTGGAATAAAAACAGACACATCAGAAAAACAGATTAAAGAGCTCAGAAATAAACCTATACATATATGCTCAATTAATTTACCAGAAAGGGAGCAAGAATATGCAATGGGAGAAAGACAATCTCTTCAATAAACAGTGTTAGAGAACTGTACAGCTACATGCAAATGAATGAAACTAGATGACTATCTTACACCATATATAAAAATTAACTCAAAATAAATTGGACATCTGAATGTAAGATCTGAAACCATAAAACTCTATTTGAAGAAAATGAAAGCATTAATTCAAAAAGATATAAGTAAAAAACAAAAACAAACAAGCAAAAAGATATATACATACTTGTGTTCACTGCAGTATTTTTTACAGTAGCCAAGATATGGAAATACCTTAAGTGTCCATTGATGGATAAATGGATAAGATGTCACACACACACACACATACACACAGTGGAATACTACTCAGCTATTAAAACAGAATGAAATCTTGCCATATGTGACTACATGGATGCAACTGGAAGGTATTTTGCTAAGTGCAATAAGTCAGACAGAGAAAGGCAAATACTGTATGATTTCACTTATATGTGATATCTAAACAACAAATAACAAAACAAAACCCAGACTTAGAGATACAAAGAACAGATTGGTGGTTGCCAGAAGTAAGAGGGGTTGGAGAGGGTGAAATAGATGAAAAAGATTAAGAAATACAAACTTCCAGTTATAAATAAATAAGTCATGGGGATGTAATGTACAAGAGAAGAAATATAGTCAATAATATTGCACTAACTTTATATGGTGACAGATGGGAACTAGACTTATTGTGGTAATTGTTCTGCAATGTATACAAATGTTGAATCACTATGTTGTACACCTGAAACTAATATAATTAGTATTGTATGTCAATTATACAATTAAAAAATAAGTAAAATATTAGAAATAAATTTAACCAAGGAGATGAAAGATCCGTACATTGAAAACTATAAGACTTTGAAGAACAAAATTAAAGAAAACATAAATACTAGAATGATGTCCCATGTTCCTGGATCAAGAGACAATATTGCTAAACTATCCAAACTACACAAAGCCATCATTCAAGAAATACTTATGAAAATTCCAAAAGCAGTTTTCACAGAAATAGAAAAAAATCTTAAGATTTGTATGAAACCACAAAAGACCCCAGATAGCCAAAACAAAATAGAGAAAGAGGAACAAAGCTGAAAGCATCACACTTCCTGATTTAAAACTATGCTAGGAAACTATGGTAATCAAACAGTATGGTACTGGCCTAAAAATGAACACATAGACCAAAGGAACAGGGTAAAGAGCCCAGAAACAAATTGCTGCATACATAGTCAATAAGTATTTGACAAGAGAGTCAAGAATACTCAGTGAAGAAAGATAATACTCTTCAATAAATGTGTTAAGAAAACTGGATAATCATACACACGATAAAACTGGACTCATACCAGTCAAAAAATCAACTCGAAATGAATTAAAGACTGAAATATAAGACATAAAGCTGTAAAACTCCTAGAAAAAGACATAGGGAAAAACCTTAACATTGGTCTTGGCAACAACTTTCTAGATATGACACCTAAAGCATAAACAAAATCAAAAACAAATAAGTGGGACTACAGAACACTGAAAAGCTTCTGCACAACAAAATAAAAAAGCAACAAAATGAAAAGGCAAAGGAAAGAACAGAAGGAAATATATGTAAACATGTATCTCAATATCTAAAATATATAAAGAACTCATACATACACAAATAATTCATTTTAAAAAATGGGCCAAGGACTTGAATAGATTTTTTTTCCAAAGAAGAAATACAAATGATCAATAAGTACCTTAAAAGATGGTCAACAGCACTAATCATTAGAGAAATGTAAATCAAAATCAGAATGCAGTATTGCCTCAAACCTGTTAAAGGCAAAGAGATAAAAGGCAAGAGATTAAAAAAAAAAGCAAGAGATAACAAGTGGTGGTGAGGATGTGGAAAAAGGGAACTCTGGTGCACTGTTAGGGGAGTTCCTTGTGTAAAGTATGAAGATTCCTCAAAATATTAAAAATAGAAATACCAAATGATCCAGCAATCCCACTTCTGATATATATTCCTAAGAAATGAAATTAGGATCTCAAAGAGATTTTAAAACTCTCATGTTCATGGCAGCATTATTAATAATAGCCAAGACACAGAAATAACCTTAGAGTCCTTCTACAAATGAATGGAATATTAACAGCCATGAGAAAGGAGGAAATTCTACCATTTGCTACAACATGGGTGAATTGTGAGGGCATTCTGCTAACTGCAGTAAGGCAGAAAAAGACAAATACTGTATGATATCACTTCTTTATGTGGAATCAAAAAAGCTGAATTCATAAGAATAGGGTAAAATGGTGGTTGCCAGGGGTTGGGAGGTGGAACAATGTAAAGTATACAGAATTCCAATTATAAGATGAGTAAGTTCTGAGGATCTATTATACATATTGGTGATTATATACTTTGACATTGGTAAAGGTAGATTTTAAATGTTCTCATCGCTGAAAATAAAAGATAATTATGTAAGGTGATGAACATGCTACCTAGGCCTATTATGGTAATCATTTTACAATATATAAGTGTATAAATAAACACATTGTATACCTTGAACTTATACAATTTTATGTCAATTATAACTCATAAAGCTGAAAAAATTAAAATTTTTTAAAAGAACATATGTTCTGCTATTGGGTAAAGCACTGGGCAAAGCACTTGTGCAGTTGAGTTGGTTTGTAATGCTGTTCAAGCTTTCTGTCTCCTTGTCGATCTTCTGCCTACCTTTTCTATCCATTATGAAAGGAATTGTTGAAGTCTCCAACTACCATCCATTATTGAATTTTATTTCTCCTTCAAGTTTTTAGTTTTTGCTTCATATATTTTGGGCCTTTGCTGTTAGATGTATGCATGTATAAAACTGTTATATCTTTTTAATGGATCAACCCTCTTATCATTATATAATATCTCTATCTCCGGTAGCATTTTTTTGTTCTTAAAATCTATTTTGTCTAGTATTATTAGAGCCACTTCAGTTCTCTTATAGCTGTGGTTTGCCTGACATATATTTACCATCTTTTTACTTTCAACCTATTTCTATGTTTGAATCTAAATTTTGCTCTCTGTATAGAATATATACTTGGATCTTGTATTTTTATCAAGTGTGACAACTTCTGCCTTTTAAATTGCTTACCTGATTAGATTGTTTGATTCTTTCAAATTTAATGTTATTATTGATAGAGCTGGATTTATATCTGCCATTTTACACGTTGTTTTCTATGGGTCTCAAATCTTTTTCTTTCTCTATTACTCTTTACTGTGTTCTTTTGCATTATTTCTTAGTTTAATATTTTAATTCCTTTAATGATTTTTTCATCTTTTTTAGTTATTTTTTGTTGGTTCCTCTAGGGCTTACCAGATACATATTAACTTATCAGAATCTACTTCAGATTTATCCTAACTTAATGAAGTGAGACATAGAAATGTCTGCTTTGTTTTTGAGCCAAATGCAATCAGGAGAAGGAGTGTGCCAACAGCCCCATTGCAGCAGCAAGAGGAGTAGGTTAGCAGACCAGATAGTTACTGAATATCTCAGTCCTCGGCTGTGAGTTAGAATTATCCTTGTCACTCCTAAAAATCCCAATATATCTTTCCACCCCAGAGTTCCTACATAAGCCAATTAGTAGCTGAGGGCTGGGCACCAGTAGTAAGGTCTTCATTTAATTCTAATGCGTAGTCAGAGTTCAGAACCAGGCACGACACAGTATGTCTTCTGTGAAGACAAACTTCATGGAACCTTGATGGAACTGAAGCCATCAAGATGTACTGTCTCTAATTCCCAAGTCATCCAATCAACCACCTGAGAGTCCCACCAGAATGACTAATTATCCAGTGTTCCCCTAATGCTAGAGCAAAAGCTTAGTGCTTGCTGGGCCCTCCCATTTAGACACTAACTACCATATTCCCAGTTGCTAGCCGAGGTCCTTCTCCAGAGATACCACTCTGCACTAAGGTGTCACCACTGTCATAGGCTTTTGCCATGCCCTATGCCCTGCCCATCAAGTCAGATCTTTTGGGATTTTGATTTTCAATCTTTACCTGGGGACTGCTAATTTACCTACTGGATCTTACCCCCACACTACTGCTTCCTCCAGAAGCACAGATTCCCATTACTGGAAGGGCAAGTCACAAGGCCAAACTAGAACAATCAAACTAAATTTAAAATGTACCACCACCAATCATAATGATAGCACCACAAATGAATACCAAAAATCTACAGCACCCAAAATCCAAGAATCAAAATTAGACTGATACATAGGGTTCTACTCCTCCCCACAATGTCCATGGAAAAAGTCTGTCTTTCTCAATTTGGCATGTCCTTTCTGTCACCCCTCTCATGTTTATGTTTGGGCTCATTACCAGCAACCGCTTTAATTACCACTTCACTATCTTACTAAGAGATGTTTCCACAGAGTACATCTGCCCAGAGCTTGACATTTAGTGTACCCAGTAAAGGCAGTCAGACAGGGTTATCCGCAGGTGTGAATGAGTCTACATGGGGTTTAGGTGTGCCGTCTACCCCTGTATGCTTGATTAGTGAAGGAGGGCTAGAGATGAACAATTAGCCACAGGGAGGTGAGAGAAGGCTGTCTCCATCTCCATACCCACACTCACACCATGTAGATTTTTTTTTTCATTATTCTAAGCAGACTATTTGTTTGCCTGGATCTGATGGCTGGATCCTTAGGAAATAAGGAATGTTTTTTGTTGTATGAAAAAAAATAATAAAGTCATTCTATTTGGATTGACAACAGCACAGTTAACTACTGAAATCTAAATTCTCATATATCACAGCTTTTTTGAGAAAGTGTGCCTTCTTCATTCTTGGGCAGAGAAACACTCTGTTTCCTCATCCCATCTCCAGTAGGCACTAGCACTGGAAAACATGGCTAAGTGGGGTGTTTGGCAAACAGAATCCTTGTACTTTATCCTTTTCCCAGGCACAAACTCTTCCCACGCCTGGACTTCTGGGGCTTGTTCCTTTTCCCTTTGCAAAGGCAGGGCCTGCTATCCAGAGCTGGCACTGTTGAGTTCCTGGCTGCCTGGGTGATGGCTAGGTCCAGCAATGGAGGTGTAGTGTGATGGGTTGCACTTATGGGGACTATTTGGAGAGGAAAAAGGGGAGAGCTCAGACTGTCTGTTATAGGCACAGTGTATGCTCCAGAAACAGGACCTGTGCTCAGAGGTATGAGCTGATCACAAAATGTGTTCTATTAAGTGATGAAGCAGACAGTGCTGGACAACAGTGAAGGGCAGAGGCAAGGGGCTATTTTTACACTTTAAAGAACAGAATTAAGAATTTTGGAAAGGACAGCATGTATTACACCTAGCTGGCTGGGAGACTTAAGGCATCTCATCCCTTTTTTTTCTTCTCTAACTTCTGTGTCTCATCCTCCTGTAGACTTCATTCTCATTTTTCAAGGTATCCATCCCCTGTCACCACAATGGCAATCTCTGTAGGATCACTTATGGTTAAGTTACACCTCCATATTCAAAGTATTCTGCAAGGTAGTAGAATATAGCAACACTAGTTGCAATCCTGCACCCTGTACATTTGTTCTTTTGGGCTAATGATTCAAAAAATATCTGAAGTGATATAAACTTTAGAACCTAACTCTTTCACACCCCACCCCACCCCACTCCCCAACACACTTAAAAATCTGTTGGAATTCTCCTCAACACTATGACTCCCTTTCTTCTTCTCCTTCATAATCTAACTTCTTGAAAGACTTACTCACATTTGCCTTTTCCATTTTCTCATCTTCGGTGTCCTCTTTAGCATGCCAGCCTAGCTGCTACCCTCACCACTGCCCCAGACAGCTCTCGTGAAATTCAAGTACCTCCATGTCAGTGGCCAGATGGGTACACTCCTAATAGTACACAACTTCTCCCATCCCCCTTCTTGAGGCACTCTCCTCCCTGGAGTCCTGGGATACCACACTTCCCAGGCCTCCCTCCAATTCCACATGCTAGGTCTCCTTTGCCGGCTCCTCCTTTCCCTGACACATTGACACTGGAGCACCTCTTTGTTCTTGATTCCAATGCCCATGGCTCTTCTTGCCATGGACTATCTCCTACTTTCAATTACCATTTGCACGCAGAGGGCTCCCAGTTTTAACCTGTTATCCAAGATATCCCCGAATCCAGATGTGTACATCTAAACTCCCACCAGCTATCCCCTCCTGGAGACCTATAGGCACACCCAAGACCAAACTCATCATCCTCCTTCCGCAGCCTCTTTGTTGCTAGCATTCCATGTTGCATTCCAGAACCTGAGTTGCCATTGGCATGTTCCTTTCTCTCATCACCCAGTCCACACCCAATTTACCACAAGTCCATATACTTCTCTCCATTCCCACTGCCACCATCCTACCTGGAATCAAGCCCTTCATTTGTCATCTAACCTGTGGTGTTAGCTTCCTACGCAGTCCACTTCACACACCCTGCTGCTGCTATCTCCACACACAACACACACAGATTGATATTTTCAAAATTCAAACCTAGCATGTGTCTTCCATGCTAAAAATAACAATAAGAAATGAAATAAAAATAAAGTCTGCAATGGCTTTCCATTGCTCTTATAAGAAAGACCAAAACTGGGCGCCTGGGTGGCGCAGTTGGTTGAGCGACTGCCTTCGGCTCAGGTCATGATCCCGGAGTCCCGAGATCGAGTCCCACATCGGGCTCCCAGCTCCATGGGGAGTCTGCTTCTCACTCAGACCTTCTCCCTTCTCATGCTCTCTCTCACTCTCTCTCTTTCCTAATAAATAAATAAATAATCTTTAAAAAAAAGAAAGACCAAAACTGAATTCAGTTATCAGTTGTAGCAGTTTTTGGTGGAGTTTATAGGGTTTTCTATATACAGTATCATGTCATCTGCAAATAGTGAAAATTTTACTTCTTCCTTACCAATTTAGATGGCTTTATTTATTTTTTAAAGATTTTATTTATTTATTGTGCAGAGAGAGAGAGAGAGAGACAGCATGAGCAGGAACACAAGCAAGGGGAGTTGGAGAGGGAGACACAGGCTTCCCACCCAGCAGGACGCCCAATGTGGAGCTCGATCTCAGGACTCTGGGATCATGACCTGAGCTGAAGGCAGATACTAAATGACTGAGTCACCCAAGCACCCCTGGATGGTTTTTTTAAAAATTAAATATAAGAGTTATTAAAAAAAACAAGAAAGAAAAACCAAAACCCTTAGCAAGACCTGCATATGGTCCCTACTTAACTACATCATCACATTAACCCATTCTTCCCTTCTTTTCTGTGTTGGAGTCACACTGGAGCAGGGTCAATCCAGTGGGCAGAACACAGCAGTAAAAGATACTGACAGTCAGACAAGTGAAAGCATCATGATTAACAGGACCGCAGCACCGTGTGTACCTTCTTCGTTAATGATACAATAGAATCTTCTTTTGAGGCCCTCTAGTTATTCTGGACTCATCTTACCTTTTAGGGTAGGTGGCCTCCTCTCATGTGATGGCAAGAAAAAACATGAGAAATAGATATATGGAAAATATAGTCCCTGAAACAGTTGCATCATTTCTATTCAAGACTACTCAGTCAATACCCTTTATATAAGGACACTCACAACATATTCCTTTGAGGGTTGAGAACAAAACTCTTAAGTCAAGATTCAAAGTAGTCTACTTTTATTCATGATATAATGGAAATCATGTAGCTTACAGTGTTTTATTTAATTTCTATCTCTATCTATCATCTATCTACCCAGGTTGTCAGAAATTTCAGTTAAATTAAAGCTAAGAGCAGCAAATATCTTTAGATTGTGGTTATATCTTCGTTTAATCCTTTGTGTTATTGTTGTTATTATTTTATCTTTGTCTTTATTTTCATAGTCCTACTGTATGTGACTAAAAGGCACCCCTCTGTGAACCCCCCAGAGAGTTCCCGGGCCTGGGGAGGAAGGCCTTGCCACAGAGCCCTGGGTGGCAGTCACTGGCCTGCATGGGGAGACAAGGAGCCTCAAGAGTGTTCTGGCCTTTGCTGCTATGAACATTGGGGTACATGTGGCCCACACAATATCCAAACTGTGGAAAGAACCAAAATGCCCTTCAACAGATGAATGGATAAGGAAGATGTGGTCCATCTATCCAATGGAATATTATGCCTCCATCAGAAAGGATGAATATCCAACTTTTGTATCAACATGGACGGGACTAGAAGAGATTATGCGGAGTGAAATATGTCAAGTGGAGAGAGTCAATTATCTTATGGTCTCACTTACGTGTGGAGTATAAAGAAAATCATGGAGGCCATTATGAGAAGGAAGGGAAGGGTGAATGAGGGGAAATAGGAGGGGAGGGGGATGGGGGGTTGGGCGAGCCTGGTGACGGGTGTTGAGAAGGGCATGTATGGCATGGAGCACTGGGTGTGGTGCATGAACAATCAATCTTGTAACACTGAAAAAATAAAATAAACATATTTGGGGAAAAAAAAAGAGTGTTCTGGCCTTTGAGAAGGCTCAAGGCCAGCTGGTGTGGTAGCATGAAGAGAGGGAAAGCACAGTGTCCTCCATGACGCTTGTACTCAGGCAATGGAATCATTAAAAGGACACTGACAGATTTTACAGACTATATTGTATTTTCAAACACCATTCAGACCAGAAATATTTAAAGCTATGAAGCCAACTGAGATCACCCTAAAACAGAAATTTTTTTAAATCTTAAAAAAATTGCATAAATCATTAAAACCCTGAAAATACATAATAAGCTGCTTTTTCTTTAATTTAGCACCTTTTTTCAAAACCCATGTAAATTGAAGAACCAAAAGAAGAAAACTAAGTAGTTTTTCAAAGTGTTGTGCCAGCCATGGGATTTTTTTTATAGAACTCCTTAGATTAGGATCCATAAAATGGAGGTGCCACTTCCCATTGCTTCCTCAACTTTTTAAAGCCAAGGCTGAAACTTCCATTCCTCCTTTTACCTCTTTCTACTCCCAGACTCAGAAGCAATCTTGAATTAAGGAGAAAATCACTGTGTTTGTTTTCTTTTCTCCTCACCTTTCTATGTTCCTGCCATTTATCAAATAAATACTTACCTCAGGAAAGGACCTGGTACTGGCCATTTATATTTCAATGTGATTTTTAATCAGTATTATCACCTGAATGCATAACATATGCATTCTTTTTCTGATTATGAAAATCATTACATTAAAGATTCTAATTAGAGAATTATTACTTTTTGAATTAGTACTTCCTTTTAAAGAAACGTCATTTGAGGTCTAAAAAGATGACTACAACTTGCTCCAAGTCACACAGCTAAATAAGTCTTTAAAATACTCTTCATCCTTAAAAATCATAAATTTCCCTAAACATAATTAAGGATTTTTTAATAATTTTAAGGTGGATAATAAAGTCTTTTCTCAAAACCCTTGAGGCCAGATCCAATGACAGATTTGTTATAAATTGCCAAAAGAAGTATGAGGACTTGAAACCTGACTCTTTTGGAAGAATTCTTCCCCCTAGTAAAGGAATTTCAAGCCACAGTGAGCAAGTGGAAGCAAGAGCTCAAATATGAAGCCCCTTCCCATAGAGCTGCTCACTGCTGACTGGCCCATCACTTGGTTGCCTCCAAACCTACTGGAATCACCTCCTGCCCTTCCCAGGCTGCCTAAGAACCATCTCCAGAGAGCAGAGGGGCCTCTGAGCAAGGAAAGGCCTCAGTGTGCCCTCCTCATAAGGATTTCCAGAACCTCACCAGAACCTCCAGAACCCAGGCCAGGCATAGGGTAGGACCCACCCTGTCACACACGCCACCTCCAAGGAAAGCCACTGAACATTGAACAGCAACCTCTGTCATTGAACAGCAACCTCTGGACACATGCAGGCCCTGGTTTTTCTTCATTTTCCTCTACAGCTGGACTTCTTACACCCACACTGGAGTGATATTATGCTGACACACTGGCTTTGACTTCCAGTGGGAGGGACCACACAGAGAGACAGCATCATAATCAATAGTTATTCAAAAGGAGGTGCTGATAAAGCAAGCTTGAGCCATTTCATTGCGAACCTGTGGCATGCTGCTCCCATGCTGGCAGAGAGCCTAGACCCTAACCTCACATAGCTCACCTGGATCTTAGCGTCCTAGACCTATGTGCAGGGGATATGCTGCCATACCACATCCCACCATTTCCCCACTTGCTGGAAAAGAGTCAAGGTGACCCCAAATAAGCTTTTCTGGAAAAGCAATGCATTTTTCACCCAGTTAATATTAATGGGGTATAAATTTCATTCTGAAAACACCTCTGAGCTGGTCAGAACCACATGTGTCAAAAAAAAAAAAGAACCACATGTGTCTAGAGGGATGCACAGAGACCAACACCCACAAAACAACAATGTCAAACTCTGGCATGAAAATTCAACTTCTATATGTTAAACTAAACACTTGACAAAATTACCATCAGTTGCCTTCATTCCTTCTTGGATAAAAGTCAAATTGTAAAGGTTTTATACGAGAAAAGAAGCATGCTTTGAAACAAAGTCAGGAACCTGAGGGGTTGGAAAGCTCAACCCCAGGGAAAAACCATAGTGGCCTTGCAGACTTCCCCTGGAAGATTCATTATAGTACACCGTTTATCCTCCCAAGAGCCAGGGCCCCAGCACAAGCCCAGAGCAATGACCTGAGCACCTGCTATCCAACCAAATGTCCTCTGAACACCTCTGGGTCAGTGTCTGCTCTGGGCTGACCTCTCTTGCACAGGCTGCAGTCTACATTCCAGATCTCAGCACTGAAGCTGAGCTGTCTCGTTGCTACCACCCAATCCCACATCTCTGTGGCCAGGACTACCAGCATGTCCCTGCCCCTGAGGCTGGCATCAGCACCAATTCTCCCAGCTGTGTGTGCTTGATAGCTTCGCCCAGCACACAGCCAAGGAAGGAACAAATTCCTCAGTCTAAGGGTCTGACCTTAACATTTCAAAGGCATAGTTATCTATCTAGACCCTGGAATGAGGAGCCTGCGCAGTGGGAATGCTGATAACTGCACTACTTCAAAGTAATTAGATTAAAAATACTTATGTAAGCTTGTAAAGATTTAGAAAAATTGGACCAAGTGGTTGGTGATTTATGTAAATATAAGAATTCATGAATTCCATTCTAAACAAATCCTTTCAAGCAAAATGCAGAGCTGCAGAATCAGCCATACGTCGGGCTTGTGTGTGTGTGTGTGTGTGTGTGTGTGTGTATATGCATTTTGCCTGGGAAGAATTTGTTTGGAATAGAATATATATATTATATATTAATTTTTATATACTTATATATATTGTAATATAATAATATCTATTTTATATATTATATATTTTGTTTGGAAAGGATTTTTGGAATGGAATTCATGAATTCTAATATTTATATAAATCACCAATGACTTGGTCTGATTTTTTTCTAAACCTTTCTATATATGTGTGTGTGTACATATATATTTATATGTATATGTGTATAAGTGTGTTTGTGTGTGTTTTTGCATATGTGTAGAGAAAAAGAGAGAGAAATTAAACTGGCCCTTTATGCCAAGGTATAGATATAAATTGACCACAATTAATTAAAGTTCATAAAGGAGAAGCAACAGTTCCTGGGCTATCTTAAACACACAAACTAGCTCCCAGGACCTGCAAGCTCATGCAGCTGCACCTCATACTCAGTCACAGAAAGAATAAAGAGGACTATAGCCCAGCCACGGTAGGCAGAAAAGCAAGTGTCCTTTATGAGAAACAACCCCATCTCCTGTCATAAGAATCACTGTCCAGTTCTGTGGATCAAAGCACCACAGTGACTAGAGGTGAGGTCCCAAACCACTGAGGACCAGGCAAACCATTTCAGATTGCTATGGACTAAATTCATTTACGTTTAAATCTTAATGCCCAAGGTGATGGTATTTGGAGGCGGGGGCCTTTGGAGTATGATTGGGTCATGAGAGTGGAGGCCCCATAAATGGAGTTAATGCCTCTATAAAGGAAACCCATAGAGCTCCCTCAGCCCTTCTGTTCGATTGCAGGATTCAACGAAGTCTGCAACCAGGAACAGGTCTCACCTGACTGCTGGCACACCAAGATCGCACTTCCAGCCTCCAGAATTGTGAGAAATCAATCTTGTTGTTTATAAAACACCCAGTCTATGGTAATTTGTTACAATAGCCCTGACTAACACATGTATAAAGGGCCCTAGCCAAGGGCCTTCTCATGAAATATTTAACAAGCACAAAAATTTTGCCTAATGTAACTGTCTGGCTTTTCTCTCTTCCCTCCTGGAAAAACTGTTCATTCCCCACCCCCACCTGCCACCTCAACGGACCAATTTTACCATGAAGTAAGAGAGACCACGCGTCTATCACCTTGGGCTCACTCATCTCAGGATCAGAGGGAGCCTCTCTTCCAACCATGCCCAGGGCAACTCCTTTTCCAAAGAGCCCACCTGCCGAGGGTTCTGTCCTAGGGTCCAGCCCTTCTGGCAAGTGTTCCCTCCCACCTGCCTCCCCCAAGATCTGTGCCCAGTGCTCACTTCTGCCAGCTTCCGTTGTTTAGGGACACAAGCTGTCCTGGCAGCTCACCTTGCTTTGAGCTCTCTCTTCTGGTCCAGTTTTGCACCAGTTGCTTCTGTCTCCATCATTGCTTTTAACGATTTCCCTGGAGTGTCATTTCCCTCAGCCTCCGAAACTCCATTTCAATGCCTCCTGGTTTCTCTCCTCTCTTTCTAACTCACCATTCCACTTAGGAGAAAATAACTGAACTCCTTAAGATGCTGCCCTCCAAGCTACTCAGCTTCCCTCCATCATCAATGCCCTCCTGATTTTAAGAATTACCAATCACTCTACTTGAGAGCATATCCATGTTAAAGACAGTCATTATCTCTTTCAGGGAGGACCCTTCAAATATTTAAGGCTTGCAGTCATACTTCATACCACTTCACACCTCTTCTTGTCCACCTTGTCCACCTGGAAAAGAGTATGTTTAAGCATAGTTTTAGTGATTAACTTTGCACTTACTCAAAATTTGATTCTGCATCTAGGGGCACCTGGGTGGCTCAGTCAGCTAAGCATCGACCCTTGGCTCAGGGTCCTGACATAGAGCCCTGGGTCAGGCTCCCTGTTTGGCAAGGGAGACTGCTTCTCCCTCTACCTATGCTTACACTCTTGTGCTCTCGCTCTCTCTCACTCTCTCTCTCAAGTAAATAAATAAAATCTTTTTTAAAAAAATTTGATTCTGCACCTATACTAGGAATTGCTGGGCAATTCTAAATTCAAAATCTCTGTTTACCTGGAAAAGCATTGAATATGACCAAGTGTTAAATATGCTCAAGAAATATTTGTTCAAAGGACAAGTGGATGGATAGATGGATGGGTAGGTTGAACGGATCAATGCGTGGGTAGATCCAACACTAAAGATTTCTGGACATGTCAGGATCTCTTCAGTTTGCATTACAGTTCCAAGGCGGGAAGTAAGAAATGAGGGGCATAGGGCTTGCTCCCGATCCAGCAGGAGCTGCCTCCTCCCCATGAGGTCATTTCCAGAGGATCTGTACTATAAAGCTTTGTAAAATACAATTAAATAAAGTAATCATCATAATAAAATAATAATAATGCAGTACACTAGCCACATGTCAAGGGCTCAATGGCCACATGTGGTTAGTGGCCAACATACTGGAGCATTTCATCACCATAGAAATTTTATTAGTCAGTGCTGTGAGAGGAGAAAACATCAGAAAGCCATTTAAGATGCCCTAGAACTCCTTCCATGTAAGTAACATGCTCACATTAGTACTGGTCTCACTCCAGTGCAACCAGTACTGTCAATTTAAATACCTTGTCATTTGTACAGTCTAATGGGAAATATATATTTGGTCTTTGTCCCTGGTTCCTGGCATCAATCTCCTAAAACCTCACCCTTAAAATTCCCTGAAAGATCATACTGTCTTTTATTATTCATAACAAGCCCCTTTAGACCACACCTGAGTTTAGGCTAATGAAGTGATTTGTATGAGCCCCTAGAAGCTTCAGGACAAGGGTTGGTTCAGGGTAAATTAGAGGGTTGGAACTTGGCAGTCCCATCCTCCCTTAACCTCTGGGGAGGCGTTTGAGTCCAATCACCAATAGCCAATGAATTAATCAATTGTGCCTCTGTAATGAAACCATAAAAATCCCTAATGGACAGCTTTTAGAGCCCTCCAGGTTGGTAAACACATGGAGTTGCTGGGACAGTGAACCTCAAGAGAGCATGGAAGCTCCATTGGGACTCTCCACTCCCAGTATAATGCCCCATGTATCTCTTCAATATGGCTGTTCCTAAGTTGTAGCCTTTATAATAAACTGGTAATAGTAAGTAAAGTGCTTTCCTGAGTTCTACAATTTGTTCTAGTGAATTATGGAACTTGAGAGGGGCCTATGGGTATTTCCAAATTTGTACTCGGCCAGGCAGAAATATGGTAGCTTCGGCATCACATTTGAAACTGGTGTCTTATGTAGGGACAGTCATGGAACTGAGCCCTTACACTCTAGAGTACATGCTAACTCTAGGAATTAGTGCCAGAATTGAATTATTAGCTATCCAGTTGATCAGTTGGATATCCAGTTGGTCAGAGAATCCAAGAATTGATTGACATGAAGGAAAAACTCCCTCAGTTTGAACTGGAGAAAATAGTTATTACTTTTCTCTTTCAATAAAAAGACTATGGGGGTGTGTTTTGGTGGCATTGTGCCTGTAAGGAGACTGCCTCTGGTCAGGGGAAGGGTTTCTATTTATACACTGTCTGCAGAGCACTTTGCAATCCTTCAGCATGAAGGGTTCTATATGAGTGCAAGGTGTTATTGTAAGGTGTTAACAGTTCCAAATGAACCTTTTCATTTAACTGTGTCAACCTCTGGATTAGCCAGTCTTAACTCAATAGATGGTGGAGTGGGCAGAACTAATGAGTTTTTGTTTAGAATATTTATATGTCTGACCTGAAAATTATGAGAGGTTTTTTTTCAATTCGAACCAGGGGGAAATTTTTACCTTTTTGCCAAAACATGTAGTTCATTGAATCTTATTCCTCATTTTCTTTAAATGTAGGTAGAATGAAACCCAGAAATAATAATGGCAATAATACCAAATATTTCCCCAACATTTTTCTTTCAAAACCTTGTGAATGTATATATAGATTAGCTTGCTTATCCTCTAACATCTCTGGACTTGTTCATTTGGAATATCAGTGTGGACAGTAGGAAAAAATTGTGAGGTATTGACCTTGTGTTTACTCTCCCCTAATCTCTCTGGAGGAGGGAAGACTTTACATCTATGCAACATCCAAGCTGCATCCAGCAGCATTTCTACCATGAAGTTCCAACTCTTGGGCTCAACTAATGCACTTATTTCTCCATGGGAGCCTGAAAACACATCCTGAGTCTTCTGAACATACTACTTCATGAACACAAGCAATCTGCTTTCCCTTCTCCAGCATGTGAGATAACTGGATACTTATATTAATCAGGGTTATCCAGAGAAATAGAACCAATAGAATATATACCTATATCTATATATTTATATATAGCAATGTCAATATAAACATATATCAATAGAGAGAGTGATTTATTATATGGAACTGGCTCATTTTAGAGAAGATGGCAGGTCCAAAATCTGAAGAGCTAATAGTTGATGTCCCAGTTCAAATCCAAAGGCCAGAAAATGATGTGGAAGTAAGAGGATATGATATCCTAGTTCAAAGGCCACCAGGCAGGAGAATTATCTCTTACTCTAGGAACAACGGCCTTTTGTTCTATTCAAGACTTCCACTGATTGGATGAGGCCCACCCTTATGACTGATTGAAGGGCAATCTGCTTTACTCAAAGGATTCAAATGTTAATCTCATCCAAAAACATAGAAATACCCATAATAATATTTGACCAACTATCTGGACCCAGTAGCACACCAATACATAAAATTAACCATCCCAATATATATGTACATAAAGCAAAGCACAGTTCATGAGCATCTATCTCTCCTTTGCTGGGATCCAGTTTTCTCAGCCCTTCCACAAATCATCAGAAGAATCAACAACCATGGCAGAGCTCAGGCCAGTGACAGCCACCAGTAGATTTTCTTACAGGCCCCCAATCTCCATTCATGCAAGCTGGGAATCATTGCATGCAAATGGTGGGCTGCTGTGAACACCTTCTAAGGGCCAGTCCCCTACTGACCACAGGGCACAGCCATCACTATTCTCATGGCCCATCCCTGCCTGGAATGTGCTGTCACGCACATTCAACTCCTCAGAAAACCACAGAGTCAGCTCCTCAGGAAACCACAGCTGCTCACCTGTCTCACTGAGAGGAACTCTGGACAGTCTTTTAGTCTCCATCTAGAAACTATAAAGGGTAGGGCCTTAAGATCATCTGGATCAGCCTTCTGGTTTTACAGAAGTCATTAAGACCCAGAGAAATAAGGATCTTGACCAATATGCTCAGAGAGCTAATGAGCCCTGACTGGACTATAGTCCCTCACACCCACTCCACTCCACAACAGCACCTCTGTGGACACTGTGTGAGGCTTCCAAGCACTCTTCAGCCATCACCCCTCTGCCTTTGGATTATAGTCGTGTTCAGAACACAGACCAGGGATTCTATCTCTTTTGTACCCTCCTGCTATAGCGCTAACTCTTGCTAAATGCAGTAGCAGGCACTACCTGGCCTCTCCCCATGGGACATACTGGTACTTTGAGCAGGGAAACCACTACCCCGAGTCTAGGAAAATCAAGAACACTCCCCACACATTCCCAAATACTCTTCCTAGGAGTAGGATGAGCAGCCATGGCTCCCTGCAAAGGCAGTGTACAGGTCCTCAGTAGCTGACCCCAATACAATCCTCAGAGATGGAGTCCACCATGGCTTTTCCTGTCCAAAAGAGTGAGTCAAGGCCAGACGGGGATGGTGCCTGGACTTCATGGCTCCAGGGTCTGGACGCCTGCCCCGCCTTACCCCTCACTGAAGATTTGCACCTCTGAGCTCCTTGCTCCCAGCTGGAAAGCCATACTGATGGATGTGGCTTGTCGGTGCCAGACCACATAGTAGGTGAAAGTTCTGGAAACTTCACAGAAAAGTCAGTTCTTGTAAAATTTCCAGAATTTTTTTGTTAGCCCCAAAAGAAAGATCTGTGTGCTCTGGGTTGCTCTGGCTCTGCCCATTCTAAAGGGCAGCAGCACTCTTCCTGGTTGCTAAAGTGTGCCCACCATATATAACCATATAATCTGGGTCAGGGCTAGATTTTCCCTAAAATTTAACCTCCAGTGTTTATAATAACCATGAGAGTAAATTGATAGAGCTAATTGTATCAAAGTCAAAATCATAGATAATACTAAAATAATTCTTATTGAAGTTTAAGGTGTACCATATACTTTTCAAAATGTTGCAGAGCACAGTGTTTAATTCATTGGCATCCTCAGGAGGTATAGCTTAGGATGGAGGGAGATGCAGCCTGAGAATGTACAAGGGGAAGAAGGTTTGCAAGGAAACTTTTTATCCAAAACAGCTTATAGACATACCTCCACTCAGCAAAATGGACTGAGGCTTGTCTGGCCTGACTGTAAAGAATAATGTTCTAGCTCTCACGTCATTTCAAGAAGAAAAGATGGTCCTGAAATGCGTGATAACTGCTAAGTTTAGGGTACTTTTCAGAACTACTTTCTTCTGAAAAGATATCATCAACATGAAAAGAAAGGTTGACTATCCAGCAAAGCACTACCTACAAATAGCCAAGCTGACATTTAGCAGTAGCCTTCAAGCCTGTGAGTTAGCACAACCTATTCCTCCGGTAACTGCAACCGTGCCCCAGAGTCAGGGACTGATCTGGTCCTGGGCAAGTCACCACTACCTCTCCTCTCCTGTCCCATGATACACTGAGAAGCCAGGTGCCCAAATTAATAAGCCTTGGATTGTAGCATTTGCTAGTTTCCCTGGTGTAAATATTACCACAATATTCAATTCCAAGACACTAATGGTTGAACCACTGGATGGCAGAGTTCTTGAATATTTGACAAGGCCTAGATGCCATCCCCCAGCCTCTCCGACACTGCCTCCCATCCTCCACATATTTTCTCAAATGTCACCTTCTCAGGGAGACCTTCCCCAACCATCTCACTCTATACTCCCCATCCCCCTTCTCTGCTTTATTTTCTCCTTGGCATTGCTCATCATATTCACATACATAATTGGTTTTGTATCTCTTCCTACAAAAAGACATACTCCAGAGAGATCTGTGATTGTCTGTTTTGTTCACTGATGTATCCCCAGCCTAAAGCAGCATCTGGCACATGGTCAGTGCTCCACATTTACTAAACAATGAACCCCAGATTTGGTTTGAGTATCTGGTAAACAATGCTTTTGTTTCTCCTGCCTTTGCACCTCTGGGATCCTCACTTAGAACTATCTTAGCCACAGCCCAAACACCAGCTAGCTGTAGATAAAACCTTTGAATTCTGCCATCCAACTAACTTCTTCAAGTAGAAATAAATTGAATCTGTCCAAATGTGTCCAACAGAAATAGAATTCTCCTCAGCCTAGAGGCCTTCTATTTCTAGCTGGGCTGGCAGAAGAAAATGATCTCCTCCCTCCTTAGCAAAAAACGTTATTTACAAGGGAAATATCTCACTGTGCCCTGTACCACGCTGACAGGCTTTTCCTCACCATCCTGAGTTCAGAAACAGGAAGTTGATACCCTCAGCTACCAAACACAGGGAGAGTCTTTGTCAGTAACACGTGCTCCCTAATGTATCTGTGGAAACAAAAATGCAGAATCTAGTATTTTATGGTTATCCTCTTTCTTCTAGACATTCTAGAATGCTCTAAGCCTTCTAACTGGAGTTGGGTTGTAATAGATGGACTAATTTGGGTTGTTGCGCCATTGACACAAATTAGCTGCAGATGAGATGTTTATACACAATAGGAATGAATATTAAAACTGCGTAATACTGCGAATAAAAGATAAATAATTGAATCAAGGAATATAAAAATATTATCAGAAAAATAAATGCAAGCCTTGGCTGATGCCACCCATCCAATAACACTCTTCCTTGGAGGTGCCAGCTTTGCCCCCAAGGGCATGTTTCCGAATATCTGGCCATTCTAGGTATTACTTCTAAGGCTTTCCCTGTAAGCCATGTGCCTCTACAGTTGTGACACGTTAGATCTTCCTGCCTTCGTGAGCACGCAAACCTTGAATGAGCGCTAGTACCCCAGCACTAGCCTGCACAGGGCCTCTAGGCAGTCACCTGCTCCTTGACCTCTGGCCCCGCAGTGTGACCGCCTTTTCCCTGCTCTCTTCGCCTTCGTTTCAACCTGGCAAAGGATCCCTGGAAGTGCGTCCAACCCCAAGCACTCCCTCGATGCCCTCCCTACAATCCTTGAGGTTAGAGCTCTTCTCTTCTCCTGCCTGGCTGCCTCCTAGGCGCCTTAGCTTCCTGAGCCCGAAGCGAAACTGATTGAAGGCAGCGACATCTAGTGGCTCTACGTGGTATCTAACTTAATAAACATTAATTGACGTACCTTTAGGGAGCGGGAAAGAAACTGAAAGCACGTTACATGTAACCTAAGCAAACTGAGAGGTTTAAGAAAAAGGCACTGATAGGCCGTAACTGTGCTTTGCTTTTCTCTTTCATGCTGAAGAACCTGGTTTGGTTTGGCATTTTCCTCCAACTCCTTGTTAAAATAATTCTCTGGAGGCAGCAAACCTTCCTTCCACTGCAGCAGGTGGGTGTCAGCTCAGGAGCAGGTCCCAGAGGTAAGAGTCAGCGCACAGGAATGGGCATGTCGGAGACAACCACACAGGAAGGAATAAAGCACGAAGAGGAGATGATTACAGATCACTCATCAGGTTTGGGGGTGCTTCATTTTTCTCAGATGACAAGGACTGAATTTTGTAATTAAGAGGACTCCTCCCCTTACTGACCAGCATTTCCAAGTATAATTGCAATTGCCAGGAATCTGGCAGAGATAAGGAGGGTGTACCTTCGGCCCAGGACAACGGCACAATAATGAATAAAAATGCAGGAAGAGACTTGGAACCTTAAGTACAAGCTTCATGCACTCTAAATTACCAGAGAGATTTATTACTTGGGTGTGCCAGAAAGTTTGGATGCATATGCCCAGATACAAAGAGAATTCTTGATATTTCTCCCTATGGATAAGAATATTCATCACATAGTTTCAATTCGAACATACAATAATCAAGAAATGTAGAAAACTGATTTTTTTACTACCAACTTGCTAATGTGGGTTATGTATACTTGGCAATAAGAAATTAAATCATACAGTGACCATAAAATTCTTGTATCCATACATAGTTAAGTATTGTCACAGGGAAAGCTTGCATCTATGAACTGACCTATTTATGCTGAAATATAAATGGTGCTCTGAAGCCTGGAGTTTTCTTGATCTTGGTTTTGAGGGTTGTTTATCTTAAGGAAGGAAAGAGAGAGTCACTGTAGAAAGCATGCCACATTCCCATATTTATCCCATGACCTGGAGCATCCTACATCCAGCTACCAAGAATTATTTTTAAAACTATTCTAAAAAGTACTACTGGCCTATGAGTTTTAGTTACAAAACTACCAGTAATAAGCACAACAAACTATTTCATAATATTAAAGGGAAAAAAACAAAAATTATTCGGGAAGAAGTGGCTACTGAAGACAAGATCAATGCAAAATTTTTTATTTAAATCCCTTTTCTGAGATTATCAGTGAGGAAAGATAACAAAGTCTACCTACCCATTGCCTTCTTGACCTTCTTACAGCTCTCAGACCAGCTCTCCTCACTCCCACCCAATCACTCCAGTGCTGAGAGTAAACCAGCATGCAGTCTCATTCCTGAGTGGGCAGCGAGTGCCCATGCCTTGCCATGGAGCAAACAGAAAAGGTGTGCCATGCACACATACCAAATTATCACATCCACCAAAGTAATTAAGAAATACCTTTATTTAAGAAGGTACTGTGCTCCAACAGGGTGCTTGAGCTCAGAACTGGGGTTAACGGAGGCAGAATTAGTACAGGAGACAAAGAGATGCTTTAGGGTGGATAGTCACACCCTACACAGTGAACTTTATCAGGGCACTGCTCAATGCCTGTCATCCAGGTGACTTCTTCCTTGGGGACAGTCCCTCCTCTCCTGGCGAGTTCTGCCCAGATCCCTGGTCCATCACCATCATTCCATGGACAGCTGGACACCTTCACTTTTCCAGAAGAGGTTTTTTAGCATCCCACTGCACTTGACCTAACCCTCTGAAAGGTATTCTAGGGCAGGGAAATATCTGCATGTGCTCTTCTCCTTGATTTAAAATCAACCAAAAACCTCTCAGAACATAGGAGTCCAAGAGATCATTTCTAGGGAAATAGGCAACTGAAATAATCTTGCCAATAGGAGATGGATTAGCAGAAGGAAAGCCCCACTGCCCAGACATCAGGAGGGTATCAACCATCTGACCCCCTCAGGGGATGTAAGGGATTCTCTCTTTCACATACAAAAACACCTGCGCGTGTGCACGCGCGCACACACACACACATACATGCTGTGTCCTGAAACATGGATTCAAGAATGACTCAGAAGAAAGATTTGCCACTGAATGAATCATGAACATCAATCTATGCAGTACCCAGGGCTTTCCTGGGAGGTCCTCCTTACAAATTCTGGCCAGGCCTGGTCCTGCTTAGCTAATGAGATCATATCCCAGGGTGTGGATCCATAACACTACCTAACTGCAGGGCCCATAGCTCCTCCTTGTCCACACCTACATGCTTTTGGATTGCTGAGTCTGTGCTTGCTGTTCTCTCCACCTAGAACACCCCTTCCCATTCTCCCTACTCCTGAAAATCCTGCCCTCCCAAGATCCTCCTTCTGACAGGCCCACTGAACATTTTACAGATGTGGTTTTACAGATGTGTCCTCTGACTATTAGACCTTTTGTCCAAAGATCCTTGGGTTTTTAAAGACAGAGGTAGCCATTGTTCTGTGTGTATTTCTGACTCCTTTTGGAGGAGTGAGTTTCAAACAGGGCAGATCCAATCAGAGACTCCAGTGTAATCAACTCCCCACCTTCTTCCAATGGAAAAAGTCAGAGAGACTCAGCTGTTTTAACCCACCCTAGCCTAGATACACCAAACTGCCCCCCAAGAGAAAAGGAAAGCTTCAATCTTCCTAGTGTCCAACATTAAAAATGTCCTAAATTAAACAGAGGCCTCTCTCCCAGAAAAAAAAAAAATTCCATTTAATTCAACAAAATGTCACCTGTACACAAGGCACTAGACTAGGTTCCCTAAGGCCACATCTGGACACATTCCTGATGCTCTCCACCCAGTCTGTGGATGAATGATGTAAGGACTACAATCATCCCACACATTCCCCTATCCAAGAGATGTTTACCAAGCACTTACTATGTCTCAGGCCCTGTTCCAGGCACTGGGAATACAGCAGGGATGGAACAAAAGCCCCAACTCATGGAGCTTATATTCTAGTTGGGGAGACAGACAATAAATAGTACCAATGAAAATAGAATACACTTTCACATAGGTCCATGCTATGATGGGATGAATGCAGCTAAGGGGATGAGTGATACCTAGGGACAGACACAGTGGTCTAGGGCTCAGGGAAGTCTTTCCTGTCATGCTAACACTTGGCCAGTGACCTGAGTGACATGAGGGAGTAAGCCCTCAGGCAGGAGCCATTCCAGACAGAATAAGAAAAACAGCAAAAGGCCATGTACTTAAAGCAGAGAAACAAGGAAGGGGCACTAACTGGGTCCCCTGCCAGCTCCTCCTCCCCTCCCCACAGCTGTGCAACAGCTCAGAGTGGCCAGCAGGTCCAACCAGAATGACCAGGCTGCCATCATGCTACTAAACATCTGTGGTCTGCTGCTGACGTCAGGCCTTTCCTCATGTCAGATCTTCATCTGCAAAAATGGAGGCAATACAATTTCATCTAAGTCACTGAGCTGGAATGTTGCAAAAGTTTAGCCAATACAAGCAAGTCTGTCAAGAATTTTGTGCTTCTTGACCATCTGATCTGAGTGGTCCTGCTGTGGCTGCCATGGCTAGGACCCAGGTCCCACCCTTTCTGCTCCACCTGCCAACTCTGTGAGGCTTGGAGCAAGCCTCCTGCACTCCAGCACCTCCAGGAGATTTACGTGGTACTTTGGGATCCTTCTGGACTTGACGTGTTATGTAAATTTAAGTGCATTATCATGAATCTCAGCACAGATTTATCCTTCTTTTCAGGCGCCAGTTTAGTTTAATGATGCAGCTGCTGTGAGACCCAGAAAGAAAATATGAATGCAGGGAAACCACAGCCCCAGAGAAAGGCAGAACCCCCCAGGCAGGCTGAGGGCTGATTCAGGGCCAGGGGGAAGCTGTGTTCTTCTGGCTGCCCCCAGACTGGCCTTCAGTGTGTGGTAAAATAGATCAATAAATAAAATTTTCTTAAATATCCAAACCTTTGGATTTTCATGATCTGAAATGCAACCTGGGTAATCAGGTGATCAGTACAATTGCTCTTTTAACCTCTATTTTACTTTATGAATTTTGTTTAAAACCATATGTATATATCACAAACCATATATATTACCTCATATATAATTTTTTTCATTCTTCAAGCTCTAACATACATCATACATCTCAACCATTTTCCCCATTTTTTTATTGAAGTATAAGTAACATATAGTGTTATATTAGTTTCAGGTGTACAACACAGTGATCTGACAGTTCCATACATTACTCAGTACTCATCATGGTAAGTGTAGTCACCATCTGTCACCATCCATCTCAACCATTTTGTAGACTGGTAGGGCTTCCATTTCCCATGCACTCCCACCCCACCTCAACTACGCTAGACACACCCGTGCACACAAGTGCATCAGTTGGAACACTTCTTTAGGTGGAACCCCATTCACTCACTCTTTTCTCTCCCCTCCTTCCCCACTTAATTTTACCAGTCCCATTCTGTCAGACTTAATGTGATAAATGAATCTATGCTAAAATGCTAATAATTTTGTCATGTCTTTCAAATAAATTGATAAAATTCAAGCTTGAAGCTTGAACCCAAAGGCTTAGATAAAATGGGATTTTCTGGCCCAAAAGGAGCAGAGATGTCCTGAAACGTTCCTCACATCACCATCACACCATAGAGGCGGCAGCTGGGAGGGCCTGTGTTTGCCCTATAAAAATTAATCCACTCAACTTTTAGGGAGGGGAATGTGTGAAAATAAAATGAAGTGGGAATTATTTGAGTCTTTATTTCACCCACACTGGCACTCCTGGGGAACGTGTGTGCTTCACGCCTCCCAGTAATCCAGCTTTAGAGGGAAAAAGAAGACTTCCCTCAAGTGGAAAAATCTACCTGTGGCCTTAGTGATTTAGTAGGTGCCAGTCTAACCTGAAATAATAAATATCATTATGATGTCACTGTCTCACTGCTCATTTTTAGAGTCTCTGGACCTTTCTTTTAAAAACACAAGCTCATGAATAGGACTCTGTGGTGCCTGACATGTCGCTTATGGGTCAGCACAGCCATGGTGGCTGAGTCTGTGGCGAGAGGCTTTATGAAACCCTCCCAGCAGGTTTCAGCATAGCCAGAAGCCTCTTCCTTTGAACCAACCCAATTCAGACTCAAAGTGCCAAAGCTGAAGTTCAGACTTGCCCCAGTGAGGTATATTAGTGCCCCCAGAACTGATCTCAGGTCTGAGAGAAAAAGTCCCCTTTGTTTCTAATTGTGTCTGTGACTTAAAAGGATTTCATTTTGCTTTCAGCCTTTTATGTATGCATTCCATGGAGAGGAGCTGTGGGTAAAATACAAAAGCCAGATTTCTGATACAGTTTCCACTTTCGAGGAAAGTGATCCAAAATACAAGGTGTGAAAAATGTCAGAAATTGTTGGGACAAAGGGGGAAAAATCTGATCTCAAATAACCTTAACTCATTCTCAGGCATGCCCAAGAGGAAGTGGTCAGCTCAATATGTGCATAGTGGTTGGACTGAGCTGTGTACACTGAGCTGAAAGTCTGGGAGAGCAGCCACACCTTTCCTCCTTGACCTCAAGTGGAAGAGCGCCTAGTACTGCACTGTCAATGTGGTGGTTACTTCATGTGTTTGTAGAACTCTTCGTTCTGCCTCTCTGTCCCAGTCAAGAGTTTTTGAGAGGATTCTCAACTCCTGAAAGAGGTGATCCCCTGCCCCCCTCACCTTCCACATCTGAGCTGCCCTACTTTCTCTCTCTCTTTGGGTGCTCCTCACAAAACCAGTATCTATCTCCCTGAGCCTTTTAGTGACTCATTCCTAATTCTGCTCTTTGTCAAGCACCCCTGGGATCATGCATGTCACTATTCTCCTTTCCCTCTCTTTCTTCCCCACTGAAATTTGACTAGGCCTTCAGCCTCACCATGGTCCCTAAAGTTCCTTGATTGAAACCAGCAGCTCTCCCAGGGATCCTCCAGCTTTATTTGCACAAATTAAATCATAAACAATATGTAGCCTGATTCTGAATTGCCCTCCCTAACTGATTTGCAGTATGCCTGAGAACACTCTATACCTAGTATCTGCAGCTAATTCAATAGGGTATTTAAAGTATTCCTTTAAATTTTATTATTTAGGAAAATAACCCTTTACTCATAATGTTGTTTGTATGAGAAAATTACTTTTACTTATATCACTTCTTCTTACAAATCTTCAAGAACATAACCTTCCCTAAAGACTGACTATATTTGAAAAACAGCTATTTTCTTATCCTCACTACTTTTAATCTTCTGCCACTCTATCTCTCTAAGGTATTTTCAAGCAAGATGGTGATAATAAGTAAAATAAAACAATTAAAAATTAAAACTAATGAAAAAATGAAAAAACACACAGGTAAAGAGACCACTTTGTTAAATCTTCTAAATTAGATTACTGTGAAATAGAGCGAGAAAGCCAGATTTAGAGGCTGAATAATGTCACTGTACAACCCATATATCTCCCAAGTTCCAGAATAAAATTCAAGTAACAATAAATAATATCTAACAGTTTTCACCATCATTGCCTTTATCATTAATAATATTCTGTTTCCCTCCATATGGCAATAATTAGTGCAATTTTGAATTATTAAGTTTTCTCCCTTAAATGAATGTCTTGTGTGCGTGTGTGTGTACCCTAGAGAAGCTTTATTTTGTAAACAAACAGAAGTTACTGAGATTGTCAAGTATGAGGCTAGAACTTGCTCAGGGAAATCGGCCTAACCCCAAGCAGATGGTCAGTTCTGGACTTGCCCAGCACTCCTGAAACTTTCCTGGGTAAAAGTACAGACGTGAAGATGCCAAAGCAAAGTGCACCAGACCTTCATGTGCACATATTTTTCTGCCTTACTTAAGAACAGTTTTTCAGCAGAGTAATTTCCATGTTAGGACCTCATTTCTTAATAGTACATATGGTATAGAGGAAAGAAATAGTTTTAGAGTTCTAAAGGTAACTATTTAATTATATTTGGGACCTCTCTTTATATAAAATCCAGGACTATCAACTTTAGAAAAATCCTTTATTGAAAAAATACTACCTTCAACTTCTTCTGGGGCAGAAATGCACATTCCCCAACTTCCTCTTTCCTGGCGGTGTCCCTTTGGAAAATGCAGTATTTTTATTTTTGATGTCCTGAAGCCCACGTCAATGATGCTATTGTTCTATGTTCTACATTTTTGTCAGCAGCAGGATATTGTCAGCAGGATAAGTGTAAGTGGATTTTATCTGTAAGATGCTCTAACATGTGTACCACAAGAAAAGTTAGCCTCACCTAATTAATTAGCATGGGCTCCCTCTGCTGGTTAATGAGGATGCCAGAAGCCCACAAAGAACACCTGAGCACCATAAGAGTGAACCCTTAAGTAGGAATTTTTCATGAAAATCAACCAAACACATCACCAGAAGTGTCAAGACCTGTGAAGAATCAAGGATCTGCTTTTACTCTCCTTGTAACCTAGTAAAGTTTGCCTGTTTCTTGTTTCATGGATACTGGCAAAAGACATGAGACTCCTGGGTTAGAGGCACAAGACTTCTTCAGTGCTCAGCAAACACAAGAGTATCAGCAGGTAAATGTCAGTGCCCCTTGTCCCCAAGTCCCCTGGGGTTGACATGGAAGGTCCCTGATGGATGTTTTATTCACAATGGGGTTGTGTCATATCTGAACTTGGAGATCGACCTTTGTTACAGTGAACAGTAAATATGCTCACTTTGTCTTGGAGGGAGACCTTATCCCATTGCTCAAAGTTACTCACTACAAACATGACCTTGAGAAATGATCCAGCCAAAGGGCAGCCAGGGCCTCATGTTCTTAGAATTCCCAGCAAGACTTTTAGACATTCAAAAACCCACAAAGAACAGTCTTCCCCAATAAAGACCAGATCATTGCTATTGCTAATAATTTAACATTTCAATTTTATTAAAGTTCTTCAAGAATTTCTTCCTTCTTGTTTTTATAGATTATTTCCTTTTCGACTTTCTACCATGCTATTAACTAAAAATTCTATTTCTCTCTAAAACTAAAATTAAAAACTTCACTACCTTTTATCAAAAAATGCTTGATCTATTGTGTCAAACTTTAAATAAAGATTAATATTTTACAAAGCTTGAAAATTTTAAAAAATAAAATAAAATTACCAGAGGTGATGTTCTTAGTTTACACATGGATACTTTCAGAGTCTGTTTTGAAATATTCAGAGCTATAGAATTTTAAATGGGATAGAGTATTAGAGAATGGCAGAAATCACAGATAAGCCCTTAAACTTATAGCATCACAGAATTTAAAGCCTTAGGGTTAGGCAGAGACCAATTATAATATTTTGACAGCTGGCTTTTATGTTCTTATTTTAGCATTAGCCAAAAATCTTGTACCACCACAGTGTAACAACTTTAAATCAAGAAGGGTCAAGTTCCCACTGTTGCTATAAATATTTCTGTGTCGCATTTATAGAACACTTGACTGTCTCCAGAGTGTTTTCGAACACCTTCTATCCTTTGTACCTCACTTCAATCATGAAGCTTGAACAGAAAAGATACTGATTTTTCCCTTTCATACTTGAAGAAACTAAGAGGTAGAATGGGCAAGTGATAGGTGGAAAGTGTGAAGCCCATCGCTAGAAAGCTGGGCCTCCGAGTGTACTCTGGACATCTTTCCAGTGCACTACACTGCTTCTTTATCCACTTGAACTCATCCTCTATCAGCTGAGAGGCTTAACCAGACAGTAACAGAAAGGCTTACTCAGACTTACTTAAGCTTCAAGGAATTTACAGGCTCTCCTGACTGAAAAGTCCAGGGAAGGGTCAGTTTGAGTAACGTTTGTTAAAAGCATTATCTGTGTCTTGCTGGCCCCTGAGTGTCTGCTTCCTCCTCAGACTCACTCACCTCATTATAATAAAACACCTCTCACAGTCCACGTCCCTACACTTACCTCTCAGATCCAAAGGGCGATCTTTCCTCACAACGATCAAGGAATGTTCTTGAGCATCCTTCTCATTAGACCAGTTAAATGAATTATTTTAGCCAGGAAAAGGTCATCAATGCTAAGCAGCAGTTCCATGTCCACTACACTAATATTTTGAAAAGTGTACACCATGCAACACTCATTCTGCAGGATGTTGTATATTGATAACTTATTAAGCTATAACTATCTCTGAGGCCATGGAGTAAGTACAATGTTTTATATGAATTACCTACTTTATTTCCCACAACTTTACATTTATAAGGTAGGTGCTTTTATAGATGAGGAAGCAGGGACTTGAAGAACCTACATAACTTTTTAGATTTCACATAGCTCATAGGTGGGAGAGCCTGGATTGAAGCAAACAGGCTGATCCCAGAGCCCATATGCTTATCCATTACACTGAGCCATTTCCCATGAGAAAGAGAAGAATAAGAGTACCATTACTTGTTTGGGAAGAACTACATTCAACATACCCTTCCTGGAGACTCACAATGCACATTAGGATAAGAATATTCTGAAAAATTTTACAGTAAAGAAATCCATTTAACTTACTTAACCCAACATTACCCAAACTCACATTGTAGGGAGCTTTTCTTTCTAACATCTCCAGAGAACAGTTTTGAGGTCCACGTACACAGCACTCCATACATTTATCTGTCTTCAGTGATACACTTTATCCTATGATTCTACAGTAAAAATTAGAGAATGGATTCCATTTACTGTAGCACCAAGAACCATAAGATACCTGGGACTAAACCTAACCAAAGAGGTAAAGGACCTGTACTCAAGGAACTACAGAACGCTCATGAAATTGAAGAAGACACCAAAAGGCGGAAAAGCATCCCATGCTCATGGATCAGAAGAATAAACATTGTTAAAGTGTCTATACTGCCCAGAGCAATCTATACTTTCAATGCCATCCCAATAAAAATTCCACCAGTTTTTTTTCAAAGAGCTGAAACAAACAATCCTAAAATTTGTATGGAACCAGAAAAGATCCCGAATTGCTAAGGAAATGTTGAAAAAGAAAAACAAAACTGGGGGCATCACATTGCCTGATTTCAAGCTTTACTACAAAGATGTGATCACCAAGACAGCATGGTACTGGCACAAAAACAGACACATAGACCAGTGGAACATATAGAGAGCCCAGAGATGGACCCACAGCTCTATGGTCAAATCACCTTTGACAAAACAGGAAAACATATCCAGTGGAAAAAAAGACA
>CM052798.1:95578541-95593934 GCA_028533885.1 Nasua narica | reverse complement strand
AAAAAAAAAAAAAAAGAAAGTATTGCTGTGGAAATTCAATGAAATCATAACATGTGTAACACTTAGAACTGTGCCTGGCATAAAGTAGGCACATGATATATTTTAGTGAATATAATAATAAAATATATCCAACTTGCTCATGTATGTCTAAATATGTATGGAGACCCTTTGTATTAGGACTGCCAGCAGTCTACTTTTTTCATGAAGGATCTAAAAACCATTCATCCATCCATCCATCCATCCATCCATCCACTGAACAAATGTCTATTGAGTGCTTCACATGTACCAGAGATTGTTCTAGAATCTGGGAAATGGTAGTGAGAAAAACACGAAGTTTCTGCCCCCATGGGGCTTCCATTCTAGCCAGGGTGTGTGGGTTACTGATTCAAAGTAAACAAACAGAAATATGTTATAGGGGACGCCTGGGTGGCTCAATGCGTTAAGCCTCTGCCTTCGGCTCAGGTCATGATCTCAGAGTCCTGGGATCGAGCCCTGCATTGGGCACTCTGCTCAGCAGGGATCCTGCTTCCCCCTCTCTCTCTGCCTGCCTCTCTGCCTACTTGTGATCTCTCTCTCTGTCAAATAAAAAAATAAAATCTTTAAAAAAAAAGAAATATGTTATAGTATATATATGTATGTATAGTGTGTTAAGTGATGGTATGGAGAAAAAGCAAAATAAATGTAACTTCTCTGGGGTTTCACTTTAGGGTAAGCCACCAGAAGCCCTCAACACAGATTAGAGTTTGAAGAGAACAAGGCTTCCAGTCCTGGTTTCACTGTACCTGAAGTTTTTAGAAATTGAAAAATGTGACCTGTACCAATTTTGGTGGTGTCATTCTAGTGTCTGATGAAGCTCTTAGCACTCTCAGATAAGACTTTAGTTCTCAGGAACCCCCAAACCAGCAGTTTCTTCTCTTGGCATTAAGACCAGTCAATGGAGAGGAATGGTTACAGGGCCTGTGCCGAGGCCTGTGCTTAGGCTTACATGCTAAATAACAGTCCTGGACATAAACATTCTTTTTGGTTATGAGGAAACAACCATTTTTCTTTTTCAAAGCACACTCAACAGTTGCTGTGGGAAGAATTCAATGTTAACACCAAGTTGTATATTTTTCTTGAGAATGCTGTAGATGTTTGATTTTTATCACATGACGCCAGACTTCCGATCAGCAGGTATGCAGTTGCCTGTAGGTGATGCACACAGGAGTTTTGCCTCATATTTGGTCTTACTCATTACTTTTTTTTCTGGTTCCATAATAAGAATTTTTAGTGAAATGGAAAATAGATACGAACTGGGTAGTCTACTTCTAGTTGACAGGTCTGAAGGAGAAAGAGCCCATCTTGTGGCCAAAGGATGTTCATTTTCCTTTAAATATGTGTCAGGGAAGTGATAGCATTATCAGGTAGCATCAGAATAAGATTGGTGTTCAAGTTTTCCATTGCTTTTGGCAGAGGAAAAAAACACATGGAATTGGGAATGAGCATTAGCTGTGTGATTTGGGGGCATCACAACCTTTCCATGTTTCAATTTCCCCATCTGTAAAATGTAGCTTTCACACTGTGAATCAAAGTCTTCAGTTTGGGTGACCGGTTCATTCTTGTGTTAGAAGCCCGATTTTTATGCTTCAAGCTACATTTAAGTAGCCCAGGTGAAAACTGTGCATGCGGAGAAGGGCTGGCGAAGGTAGTAGAGCCTGATCCAGCCAAGGTCAGAAGTCGGTAGTGAGGAAGTGGAATCACATTTGAGGAAGTGGAATTCTCAAATTTGTTGAAACTAAGACGGCATTTTTGGGGAAAGCATCAAATAATATGCTGTCTGTATAAATAGGGATGGTGAGCTCTGACCAGGGGTTCCAGTGGGGTCTCCTAGTGGAAGTTGTGTTTCTCCTGTGGAAGAGGTGCCTTTCTTCCCGGGCATGACCAGGTCACATTTATGTGCCTACAAAAACCTTCGTCCGGTGGACTTTCCTTCATTCTATCCTAACTTGCACCACTTAGAAAGTGCTGTGTTCCAGTAGTTTTACCTAATTTATTTCAAATGATCACAGGTTATTTGTCTGGAGCCAATAAGAAATTTAAATAAATTTCCTAACATAATGCAGCAAAACCAAAACAATCATTTCCACTTTGAAGTGTAAGGGGGTTGAAAGCAGTAAAAAGAGAGATTTTTTTAAAAATACTTTTATTTACTCATTTGAGAGAAACCAAGAGAGAGAGAGAGAACATGAGAAGGGGGAGGGGCAGAGGGAGAGGGAGAAGCAGACTCCCTACTGAGCAGGGAGCCCAATGCAAGGCTCAGTACCAGGACCCCAGGATCATGACCTGAGCAGAAGGCAGATGCTTAACTGACTGAGCCACCCAGGCACCCTGAAAAAGATCTTTTTTGTGTGTGTGTGATTTAATATAATCACCCTTTATTTTCACTCTAACACACAAAAAAGACATTTTACTAAGACAGTTAGGCAAATTAACATAACAACACTCTAGTTCTAATGTTTATATTTCAAGATTTTAAAGAATAAATACATCATTTTTAGTCTAATGCTGAGCTTGTCTCTAAATCTGACTTTTAAATCTTTTTACTTTAAGTTTTGAAAGACTTTTTATTTTTATTAAAAAAGTAGTACATATTTGTAACAGGAAACCTCAAAGTATAGAAAACTTTAAAGAAAAAGCTAAAAATACCTTTAATCTTACTAACTTTCAGTATTTTGGAATATTTCTTTTCAGTCTTTTTGTGTGTCTATTTAGATGCATTAACAGGATTCATATGGTACATATAAGTTTAAATCCTATTTTTCCCCCCAAATGTGTTTATTTTTTCAGTGTTACAAGATTAATTGTTCATGCACCACACCCAGTGCTCCATGCAATAACTGCCTTCCTCAATATCCACCACCAGGCTCACCCAACCCCCCACCTACCTCCCCTCCAAAACCCTCAGTTTGTTGCTTAGGGTCCACCGCCTCTCATGGTTCATCGCCCCCTCTGATTTCCCCCCATTCACCCTTCCCTTCCTTCTCACAATGCCTTCCATGTTTTTCCTTATGCTCCACACGTAGGTGAGACCATAAGATAATTGAATCTCTCTGGTTAACTTATTTCACTCCGCATAATCTCTTCTAGCCCCATTCATGTTGATACAAAAGTTGGGTATTCATCTTTTCTGATGGAGGCATAATATTCCATTGTATATATGGACCATTTCTTCTTTATACATTCATCTGTTGAAGGACATTTTGGTTCTTTCCACAGTTTGGTGAGTGTGGCCATTGCTGCTATGAACATTGGGGTACATGTGGCCCTTCTTTGTACTGCATCTGCTTCTTTGGGGTAAATACCCAGTAGTGCAATTGCAGGGTCATAGGGGTAGCCATCAGGGACATTCAAATCAAAACCACACTAAGATACCACCTTACACCAGCTAGAATGGCCAAAGTCAACAAGACAGTAAACAACAAATGTTGGAGAGGATGTGGAGAAAGTGGAACCCTCTCACACTGTTGGTGGGAATGCAAGTTGGTGCAGCCACTTTGGAAAACAGTGTGAAGATTCCCCAAATACTTTTATTTTATTTTTTCAGTATTACAAGATTAATTGTTCATGAAAAAGGATCTTTATGTGCTAGAGTCAGTTGGCTCTTTTTTCCATGAGAAGCATCCTTGGAAGTGTATCCCAGGCCAGTCCACAGGAAGGCAGCAGCAAAGATGGGAAGCTCTGGGGGCTCTCTAGTGGCTCTTAATGACACCCATTCAGGGAGATGGAACCATATATCTCACTGAATTTATTTCGTATCTTGTTAGCATTAGTTTGTGAGAGAACATAGATACCACATACCTACACACAGAGGTTGAGAATCAATTTGGTAGCCATTTAAAAACATTTTGTGCAGAAAATGGATTGATTTTCAGCTTGAAGTAGTTTACTGACACTTTATAAACTCATTAAGTGTCAACATGGGAGAATTTGTACCCTTTTCTGTTTGTTGAATGGCCTTTGGCTTTCTGCTCCGTACCTTAGGGTTAACCCTGGATGGTCATTGCCAGAGATGTCATGGGCCCTTGTCTGTGGGAGCCTGAAAGAGAGCCCTTTGCCTACTTAGCTCAGACTCTGCTCAGCAGTTTTTGCTGGAGTTTAGTCCAGGAGCCCTTGGTGGACAGCCTTTAAGCTGTGGGTGACCAGGCAAGCACCTACACTGAAAAGATGCCATTCCAAGCTAATGGGTGGGGCTGCAAAGACATGGTGCAAAAGTGATGCAAACACATTTGGTTGTTGCACAAGCCTGGACACATATTACACGCCTTAGATGTATAATCACTGAAATTGATAAAAATATCTTAAATCCTTGAAGATCAACCCATAGAGAAACTATTTCTCATTTTGGGTATTAATCGGGCTTGTGTATTGACAAAGCTAGAGGCCTCAGATGTTCTACCAGTTTGTCTACTAATGAGGCTACCTTTTTGAAAGTTACTTTGTGTAAAATCTTTCTTTCCTAAATGATAGACACTGGGTGCTAATCCTTAGGTCAATCTTGTTTTCACTGGCAAAGAACATGGCTTCTGTTTCACCCACCCAAGAAATTGTTCACACTGAGCACATCCAAAAGGGATTTGAGGAAACAGGGCAAGTGAGCCATTTCTTCTCATTTAGTTACATAGGGTTTTACGTGTCAATAAAGCCAGCTGCCTAAATGGTTCACCTGGATTTCCAGATGATTTTTCCTCCTTTGGCTCCTGCTCATGCACCATGGTCATTCTTAAAGTATTGTTGGGTGGGGGTGGGTGGTCAGGACAGCATCCTCCTCTCTTCTCAGTTGCAAGCTGGACTAAAACATTTGCAATTTTAATGATCAATAACTTGGAAAAATTTTTCCCAGATGGTTATATTTCTGGTCTTTGTGATTTGTAGATACACCTTCTTAAGATTTTGATACCAATCTTCCCCCCTTTTTTAAACTGGGAGTACCTTCCAATCCAATGAGCTAGTTGTTGGAATCATTGTCAAAGTCCAAGAGACTGACTGACCTAGCCTCCTCAACACTGTGTCCAAGCACAGGTAGCAGCAGAGATCATTTTACCATGACTTGTGGTAAACTGTCTTTATTTCTTTGCTGGTTCCACGAAATGTACTTATTTAACTTTTGAAAAGTCACCTTTAGGAAACAGAGAGACTCATTCTGTGAATGGGAGACCTGTACTAGGCTATGTGCCATCAAAGGACTGTAGCAATTGGCTTAAGGCCCTGCCTCCCTGGGAACATCTTTGGATGGTGAGTCCTTTGAGCACTCAGCATCTGTCGATAGGGTCACCATTGCACCAGGAGACATCTCAGCTGGCAGCAACCAGCCCAAGAACAGAAAGATGCTGTGGTGAGGGGCCAAGGCCAGAGGAGGTGGGTCAGGTACAGTCTGGAGCTAAAGGAAACCATGCACCACAGCACTTGGGTGGTGAGTCATGAAGACAGAGAGGCAGAGAAGACAGTGGTGACCATAAGTTGGCAGTGTCGACACCCTGACCTTGCTGAGGTAGAGGCTGTTTGTCTATACTGGCCTTCTTAGTCACCCAGTAAACACAGACAACACTGTCCCCTCACATGCCCTGGGGGCTGCATGTATAGAGGTCAGGGGTGTGGATTTGAACCCTG
Source organism: Nasua narica (assembly GCA_028533885.1). NCBI lineage: Eukaryota > Metazoa > Chordata > Mammalia > Carnivora > Procyonidae > Nasua > Nasua narica. Next base: position 95,588,288 of record CM052798.1, on the reverse strand, counting down.
GCTCTAATACAGGGGAACACATAACTTTGGGAAAGTGACTTTAGGGCCAAAGTTTCTGTTTCAACTCCCGTAAAACAGAGATAACAAGGATGCTGTGAGGAGGAAAGAAGAAAACAAGTGAAGCCCTGAGCCATTGGTGGCAATGTCTAACAAACGGTGTAAGCAACCACTGTTACTTTGCTTGATGTGAGAGTAAGCACTCTGCAGCTGACTTAGGGGTCAGCCAATAGCAAGGAAAGGAATCATGGAACCGTTTGTTTTACAGAGCATTAAAAACGGCTGAGCAAGCAAAGCAATCTGTAATTTCTATTATGTAGATAATTGCTCATATATGCAAAAGCACCATATTAATAGAGCTCATCTTCAAGGGTTGTGGCAAGATTAGCCGCAAGCATCAGATGAGTAGAGACGAGGTATTGAGAGGACACCTGGGGGGACTTGGGCTTCTAGAAGTTGGGCTTCTATGTATGGTCTCTTGTCTCACCACAGCTGTCTTCCTGTCTTCTGTCCTTGGATGTTTTTGTCTCTCCATGAAGAGGGGGTGGCCATTCTCTTACTCTTTTGAACCAGTGCTGTGCTGACCTAGTTGTCAACTTTTGGCAAAATGGCTAACCTGCCATTTTGACAACTTTTAAAGGAAAGTTATACCTAGACCCTGGCCTGTAAGGCTGACAGTTTTTCCTTTCTTTCTCTTAAAACACCCTGTTGGGGATGGGTGGAAGCCAAGGAAGCTAAGATAACACATTCTGAGAAAGCTAGCCATGTGGAGAGACCACATGGAAGGTATCATGCTGCCAAGTCCCAGCTATTCCAGGGACTCCAACTCAAGCACTGGGCACATTGTGAGGGAACTGTCTGGAACATGCCTGCTCCCACAGACAACAGATGGAGAAGAACCAAAGCCCATCCACAGGGCTCAGGCCAAGCTGTCCCACCAGCTCTAGCCGACTGGGTCATGCCTCTAAGACTCCCCAAAGAGGCCAACCAACCCAGATGTCCTACCTGACTTCCCCAATTACACAACCTCAAGCATGGTGAATGGCTGCTATTTAATGCCACCAAGGTGTCAGCAACAGACAGCTAGACAACCATGTGAGTGCTTCCTGCCCTGCTAGTCTTGCCATTGCTTGTGTGAGAAGGATTTCCAGTGTTGTGGCCTTGCAAGATAGCATGATGGTGGGTAAGCCAGCAGTGCCAGCATTTTACTGTGGAAGCTCCGGGTTTGGACCCGACACTCCACTTTATGAGCAGGTGGTGGGATGGGTCAGTGCTTCTTCTAGGACAGGACAGTATCTGTCAGTTGTACAGTTCTCCCCAACCCCTTCTGATATTCCAGCACACACAGAGCAGTCTTGAAAAGGTCCAACTTTCATCTTTGGTCTTTCTGATCTTCCTTTTCCTGGTCACACATGTTGATTTCAGGTGGCAGACTCCTTACCTGACTTACCCCAGTGTGTTAATGGCCACAGGAAATTACCAATCCCAAGACCAAGACCTGGAGCAGTCAAGGCAACCAGGAGTCATGCATTTGAACTTGCACCTTCTGAATAACTCTTAATTCACGATTTTTCTTTTATACATTGCATATTTAACCTGCTTTTGTGAGGGGGAAATATGGATAACATATACTTAAGATAAGTAATTTCAGCATCACTTGTAACAAATGCATGTACATATACACAATGCACACTTACATATCCACATGTGTGCAAGGTTTCCCTGTGTGCATGTGCATGTGCACACACACACACATGCACATGGCCATGAGGGCATCATGTGAATAGACTTCAGTTTGCAATGAAAAGACTAGCTGCATCCCCTTGCTGCAGGACCTGTTAGCAGATGTGGTGGTCCCACAGCCTTCTGAGCCCTCCTTAGTGTAGTCTGCCTCAAACACCTCACCATCACTATTTAGAGCATCTGCACTGCAAATTCTGTTTGATTATATGTGCCAAAGCACTCAGTCTTTCTGGCAAGTGGATAGGTGTGCATTAAGGACTTGAGGAGTTAAGTCAGTTGGTTTTCATATTTGACTCCACCTGGGTATTTTTAGGAGTAGCCTTTCAGAGCAAGATTTACTTGGTAAATCTTGGTAACTTGGTAACTAGCTTATTGGAGGTCTCTGGGAATGAATGAGAAGGATATTCAAAAGGAGAAAGACCACATGAGAGAGATTGCTATAGAAGGAAAATCCTAGAGACCAAAGCTGAATACAGATTATGAAATTTTAACTTGAACACTTGACACATATAAATGATTTCTAGAGCTTACATAGATTTCAGGGTTTAACTAATGAAGTTTTAAAACAGTTCAAATTTTCTCAATCAGGTTGAATTGTATTTGATTGAATGAACAGTCATGCTGGAATACCATCACCTATTTTTCCTTTTGTTTTCTCAAGATGTCCAGAGAGAGGCAGGCTGGGGCTTGTGTCAAAGAGATGAGTCTTTTGATCCTTTGAGCTTCCTGTTTCATCCTCATCCGTTTGTGGTTTTTGTCCTTCCAAAGATGGTGGGACCATGTTCAGACATCACTTCTGCATTTTGGTCAGGAAGAAAAAGGTTGATCAAAAGGCAAAAGTTATCTATCAATTGAATCTTCCCTTTTATTAAGAAAACAATGATTTTCTTAGAGGTGCCATTGAGTAGAATTCAATTTCATCACATTGACCAGGTCATGGCGGTCCCAGTTAAGTGGACTCTGAGAAACAAAATGAGGGTTTTGGAGGGGAGGGGGGTTGGGGGTTGAGTGAGCCTGGTGGTGGGTATTGAGGAGGGCACATATCATGGAACACTGGGTGTGGTGCATGAACAATGAATCTTCGAACACTGAAAAAATGAAATGAAATTAAAAAAAAAAAAAAGACCTTTGCTGAAAAAGAAAAAAGAAAAGAAAAGAAAAGAAAAGAAATTTGTTTCTGTTAATAGGGAGAAAGAAAATTGTGACAGATTCCAGAGGGATGTATGCCACATTCCTGTTTACATAAGGAAGCTAATTTAGGAAGTGTCTATCTATATCATTTTATATATCATTTATATAAACTTAAATTATATTTATATAATTATACAAGTGTATCGAGGATGTTTTATTAAGTGTTAATGACTGGAAATCTTTCCCAGACCTCAGTGGGCCAGACTGGGAGCTTACACCTAGGGGAGGAATGGCGGGACATGCACAGTGGGAGGCTGGGTTTTCACAATGAGCAAGCAGTGTTTGCAGAACTGTACATGAAGTATACTCCTGATCTACAGAGAAGAGGAAATGGGTAATGACTATTTGAAGCTGGTGAATTATTCATGAGGCCCTAAAGGAAAACAAAATATAACTATAAAGTAATTAATTTTCTTCCTTCACATATAGATGAATATGATTTCATTTAAAATGATCACCTGATATGGCCTTATAATTTGTCAGGTGATAGTGGGTTGATTTCTCTTTTTCATGACTATGAAGACTGAGGTTTGAGAAGTAGGCCATTTTTGGTTACAAAGCAACCAGATCAGATTTTGAACTTAGGTCTTTGGATTCTTAAATTCATACCCCTCCTCCACCACAGCTGTCTCTTATTTTAACTTAGTCTCTCTCTCTCTCTCTTTTTATTGTGTTATGTTAGTCACCATACAATACATCAGTGGTTTTTGATGTAGTGTTCGAAGATTCATTGTTTACAGAGAGATCAGCAAGATGGTGGAGGAGTAGGAGTTTGAGATAGCATCGGATCCCAGAAGTTCAGCTAGATAGTTATCAAACCATTCTAAAAGCCTGCAAACTCAACAGGAGAGAGAAGAGAGGAAGAACAGCAATTCTAGGACGAGAAAATCGACCACTTTCCGAAAGGTAGGATGTGTGGAAAAAGTAAATCCAAAGTGATGGGAAGATAACCCACAGGCGGCAGGGCTGACTGCCCATAGCCACGGAACTGCAGAGCACAAAATTGGAAGTTTTAGAGTCTGCCCCGCTGAGGGACATTGCTCCAGAGGCTAAACGGGAGGTTTAGCCCTCACGGGAACAGTGTGGTTTCAGGACCTGCAGGGTCACAGAGGGACCAGGGGTATCTGAGTGTGGCAGAGCTCCCAGGTATCGGGGCAGAGAAGCAAGCAGCAGAGAAAGAGCTGCACAGTGTGCTATCAACTCAGGCTTACCTTACACCATGATCCAAGGCACAGTCGGGCCACCGCTCTTCAAACAGGGACCCCACAAGAGGCTGCTCCAGAGAGATCCCCTCCCTCCTCCTCTGGGAGGAGTGGCACGGGAGCGTGCAGCAGGAATCTGCTGGGTTTGGAGACTCCAAATGGGGCCACAGGCCAGAGATAGAAATGCTCTGTCACGGGCCAGCTGAGGTTGGAGTGGGGGCCGGAGACCAGGGAGACAAGAGTTATTGACTGCTTTCCTCTGAGGGGGCCCTGAAGAGCAGGGCCCTGAGCTCTGGGCTCCTCTGGCCAGAGACTGGGAGGCCGCCATTTGCTTTCCCAGCCACCAGGGTGGTACTGAAAGCACTCAGGGAACAAAGACTCCTGAGAGTGAACCTGAGCAATTTGCTTGGTCCTGGCAAGGGCGGTGCAATTCCGCCTTGGGCAAAGACATTTGAGAATCATGGCAACGGGCCCCTCCCCCAGAAGATCAGTAAGAATATCCAGCCAAGACCAAGTTCATCAATCGGTGAAAACTGTGGAACTCCAGAGTATTTTTCTCTCTCAATCATCTATTCTTGTTTTGATAAAATGACAAAACTGAAAAACACAACACACACACACACACAAAAAAGAACAAGAAGCAGTACCAAAGGCTAGAGACCTAGTCAATAGAGACATTAGTAATATGTCAGAACTAGAGTTCAAAAGGACAGTTATCAAGGTGCTAGCTGGGTTCGAAAAAAGCATGGAAGATATTAGAGAATCCCTTTCTGGAGAAATAAAAGAACTAAAATCTAACCAAGTTGAAATCAAAAAAGCTATTAATGAGGTGCAATCAAAAATGGAGGCTTATTGCTAGGATAAATGAGGTAGAAGAGACAGTGATATAGAAGTGATATAGAAGAAGAATTAGTGATATAGAAGACCAAATGATGAAGAATAAAGAAGCTGAGAAAAAGAGAGACAAATAACTACTGGACCACGAGGGGAGAATTTGAGAGATAAGCGATACAAGATGCAACAATATTAGAATAATTGGGATACCGGAAGAAGAAGAAAGAGAGAAAGGGGAAGAAGGCATATTGGAGCAAATTATTGTAGAGAATTTCCCAAACTTGGTGAAGGGAAAAAGCATCAAAATCCAGGAGGCACAGAGAACCCCCCTCAAAATCAATTAAAATAGGTCTACACCCAGTCATCTAGTAGTAAAACTTACAAGTCTTATTGACAAAGAGAAAATCCTGAAAGCAGCTCGGGACAAGAAGTCTGCAACATACAAAGGCAGTCTGCAGACCTGGCAGGCCAGAAAGGACTGGAATGATATTTTCAGAGTACTAAATGAGAAAAATATGCAACCAAGAATACTATATCCAGCTAGGCTGCCACTGAAAATAGATGGAGAGATAAAAAGCTTCCAGGACAAACAAAAACTAAAAGAATTTGTAAACACCAAACCAAACCTACAGGAAATATTGAAAGGGGTCCTCTAAGCAAAGAGAGAGCCTAAAAGGAACATAGACCAGAAAGGAACAGAGACAATATACAGTAACAGTCGTTTTACAGGCAATAAATTGGCACTAAATTAATATCTGTCAATAGTTACCCTGAATGTAAATGGGCTAAAACCCCAATCAAAACAAACAGAGTATCAGAATGGATAAAAAAACAAGATCCATCAATATCCTGTCTATAAGAAACTAATTTTAACCCAAAAACACATCTAGATTTAAAGTGAAGGGGTAGAAAACAATTTACCATGCTACTGGACATCAAAAGAAAGCTGCGGTGGCAATCCTTACATCAGATAAATTAGATTTTAAGCCAAAGACTATCATAAGAGATGAGGAAGGACACTATATAATACTTAAAGGGACCGTCCAACAAGAAGATCTAACAATTATAAATATCTATGCCCTAACATGGGAACAGCCCATTATATAAACCAAGTAATAACAAAATCAAAGAAACACATCAACAATAATACAAGAATAGTAGGGGAATTTAATACCCACCCTTACTGAAATGGAAAGATCATCTGAGCCAAAGATCAATAAGGAAATAAAGGTTCTAAGTGACACACTGGACCAGATGGACATCACAGATATATTCAGAACATTCCATCCCAAAGCAATAGAATACACATTCTTCTCTAGTGCACATGGAACATTCTCTAGAATAGATGACATCCTGGGACACAAATCAGGTCTCAATCGGTACCAAAAGACTGGGATCATTCCCTGCATAATTTCAGACCACGAGGCCATGTGGTCTGAACCTAGAACTCCATCACAAGAGGAAAGTTGGAAAGAACTCAAATACATGGAGGCTAAAGAGCATCCCACTAAAGAATGAATGGGTTAACCAGGAAATTAAAGAAAAATTAAAAAAAATTCATGGAAAGAAATGAAAATGAAAACACAACTATTCAAAATCTTTGGGACACAGCAAAGGCGGGCCTGAGAGGAAAGTATATAGCAATACAAGCCTTTCTCAAGAGACAAGAAAGCTCTCAAATACATAACCTAACCCCGCACCTAAAGGAACTGGAGAAAGAACAGCGAAGAAAGCCTAAACCCAGCAGAAGAAGAGAAACAATAAAGATCAGAGCAGAAATCAATGAAATAGAAACCAAAAGAACAAATCAGTGAACAAATCAATGAAACTAGGAGCTGGTTCTTTGAAAGAATTAATAAGATTGATAAACCCTTGGCCAGACTTAATCAAAAATAAAAGAGAAAAGACCCAAATAAATAAAATCATAAATGAAAGAGGATAGATCACAACCAACACCAAAGAAATACAAACAATTGTAAGAACATATTATGAGCAACTATACGCCATCAAATTAGACAATCGGGAAGAAATGGATGCATTCCTAGAGACAAGCAAACTACCCAACAAACTACCAAAACTGAACCAGGAAGAAATAGAAAACCTGAAGAGACCCATAACCAATAAGGAGATTGAAGCAGTCATCAAAAATCTCCCAAAAAGCAGAAGCCAAGGCCAGACGGCTCCCCAGGGGAACTCTGCCAAAAACTTAAAGAAGAATTAATACCTATTTTCCTGAAACCGTTCCAAATAATAGAGATGGAAGGGAAACTTCCAAACTCTTTTTATGAGGCCAGCATTATCTTGATCCTAAAACCAGACAAAGACCCCATCAAAAAGGATAATTACAGACCAATTTCCTTGATGAACACGGGTATAAAAATTCTCACAAAAATACTAGCCAAGAAGATCCAACAGTACATTAAAAGAATTGTTCACCACGACCAACTGGGATTTATTCCTGGGCCGCAAGCTTGGTTCAACATCTGCAAATCAATCAATGTGATACAATACATTAATAAAAGAAAGAACAATAACCATATGATACTCTCAATTGATGCTGAAAAAGCATTTGACAAAGTACAGCATCCTTTCTTGATCAAAACTCTTCACAGTGTAGGCAAAGAGGGTACATTCCTCAACATCATCAAAGGCATCTATGAAAAACCCACAGCAAATATCATTCTCAATGGGGAAAAGCTCAGAGCTTTTCCCCTGGAATCAGGAACATGGCAGGGATGTCCACTCTCTCCATTGCTATTCAACATAGTCCTAGAAGTCCTAGCCTCAGCAATCAGACAACAAAAAGAAATAAAAGGCATCCCAATTGGCAAAGGAGAAGTCAAACTCTCACTCTTTGCAGATGATATGATACCTTATGTGGAAAACCCAAAAGACTCCACTCCAAGACTGCTAGAACTCATACAGGAATTCAGTAAAGTGTCAGGATATAAAATCAGTGCACAGAAATCAGTCGCATTTCTATACACCAACAGCAAGCAGAAGAGAAATTAAGGAGTTGATTCCATTTACAGTTGCACCCAAAACCATAAGATACCTAGGAATAAACCTAACCAAAGAGGCGAAGAATCTACAGAAAACTACAAAGGGCTCATGAAAGAAATTAAGGAAGACACAAAGCAATGGAAAAACGTTCCATGCTCATGGATTGGAAGAGCAAATATTGTGAAAATGTCTATGCTACCTAAAGCAATCTACACATTTAATGCAATCCCTATCAAAATACCATCAATTTATTTCAAGGAAATGGAGCAAATAATTCTAAAATTTATATGGAACCAGAAAAGACCACGAATAGCCAGAGGGATGTTGAAAAGGAAAACCAAAGTTGGCGGCATCACAATTCCAGACTTCAAGCTCTATTCAAGCTGTAATCATCAAGGTAGTGTGGTACTGGCAGAAAAACAGGCACATAGATCAATGGAACTGAATAGAGAGCCCAGAAATGGACCCCCAACTCTATGGTCACCTAATCTTTGACAAGGCAGGAAAGAATATCCAATGGAAAAAAGACAGTCTCTTCAACAAATGGTGTTGGGAATATTGGACAGCCACACGCAGAAGAATGAAACTGGACCATTTCCTTACACCACACACAAAAATAGACTCAAAATGGATCAAAGACCTCAATGTGAGACAGGAATCCACCAAAATCCTAGAGGGGAACACAAGCAGCAGCCTCTTCGACCTCAGCCACAGCAACTTCTTCCTAGAAATATCTCCAAAGGCCAGGGAAGCAAGGGCAAAAATGAACTATTGGGACTTCATCAAGATCAAAAGCTTTTGCACAGCAAAGGAAACAGTCAACAAAACCAAAAGACAACTGACAGAATGGGAGAAGATATTCGCAAATGACATATCCGATAAAGGGCTGGTATCCAAAATCTATAAAGAACTCCTCAAACTCAACACCCAAAGACCAAAGAATCCAATCAAGAAATGGGCAGAAGATATGAACAGACATTTCCGCAAAGAGGACATCCAAATAGCCAGCAGACACATGAAAAAGTGCTCAACATCACTGGGCATCAGAGAAATACAAGTCAAAACCACAGTGAGATACCACCTCACACCAGTCAGAATGGCTAACATTAGCAAGTCAGGAAAGGACAGATGTTGGCGAGGATGCAGAGAAAGGGGAACTCTCCTACACTGTTGGTGGGAATGCAAGCTGGTACAGCCACTCTGGAAAACAGTATGGAGGTTCCTCAAAATGTTGAAAAATAGAGCTACCCTATAACCCAGCAATCGCACTACTGGGTATTTACCCTGAAGATACAAATGTAGTGATCCAAAGGGGCACATGCACCCTAATGTTTATAGCAGCAATGTTCACAATAGCCAAACTATGGAAAGAACCTAGATGTCCATTAACAGATGAATGGATAAAGAAGATGTGGTATCTGTATATATACAATGGAATACTATGCAGCCATCAAAAGACACACAAAGTCTTGCCATTTGGAACACCGTGGATGGAACTAGAGGGCATAATGCTAAGCGAAATAAGTCAATCGGAGAAAGACAATTATCATATGATCTCTCTGATGTAAAGAATTTGAGAGGCAGGGCGGAGCTCATGGGGGTGGCGGAGCGTAATGCAACTTTTGATGGGATGGAGAAGGAGACAAACCATAAGAGACTCCTAAACTCATGAAACAAACTGAGGGTAACTGGAGAGTAGGAGCGGTAGGGATAGGGTGGTTGGGTTATGGACATTGGGGATGGTATATGCTACTGATAAGGGCTGTGAAATGTGTAA
>CM052798.1:95553220-95578041 GCA_028533885.1 Nasua narica | reverse complement strand
GGATGGGGAAGGAGACAAACCATAAGAGACTCCTAAACTCACGAAACAAACTAAGGGTTGCTGGGAGGTGGGGGGGGGGATAGGGATATGGACATTGGGGAGGGTATGTGCTATGGCAAATGCTGTGAAATGTGTAAGCCTGATGATTCACAGACCTGTACCCTGGGGTAAATAATACATTATATGTTAATAAAAAAATTAAAAAAAAAAAAAAGAAAATGCTTTCAGTGAGATCCAACCTAATCTAAATAGTCTAACGGCTATGGTAATGGAGACAGATGATAGAATTAGTGATCTAGAGGACAAGATGGTAGAGAATAAAGGTCAGGAGGAGGACTGAAACAAACAGCTTAGGAACCATGAGAACAGACTTAGGGAAATAAATTATGCCATGAAACGTTCCAACGTCCAAATTATTGGAATCCCTAAGGGAGTGGAGAAAGCCAAAAGACTGGAAGATATAGCTGAACAACTTCTGGATGAAAATTTCCCCAATCTGGGAATGGAACAAGTGTTCATATCTTAGAAGCAGAAAAGACACTCCCCAAGATCAACAAATCTAGAAAGACCCAGACACATACTTGTGAAATTTGTGAATTATAATTTTAGACAAGAGGTCCTGAGGGCAGCTGGGGAAAGAGATCCCATACATACAGAGGAAGACCCATCAGAATAGCATCAGATCTGTCCACAGAAACCTAGCAAGCCAGAAAGGGATGGCATGATATATTTAAGGCACTAAATGAGAAGAACATGGAGCCAAGAATAATTTATCCAGCAGGGCTGACATTCAAAATGGATGGAGAGATAAAGAGCTTCTAAGATTGACAAGGTTGAAAAGAGAATGTGATCACAAACCTGGCACTACAAGAAATATTAAGGGGTTCTATAAAAGAAGAAAGAACCCATGACTGACACAAAACAGAAACTTAGAAACTATAGAAACAAGGACTTCACAGGCAACATGATGTCAATAAAAACTTATCTTTCAACAATCAGTCTCAATGTGAACAGCCTAAATGTTTCTGTAAAACAGCACAGACTAGATAATATGACAGGACCCGTCCATATGTTGTCTACAAGAGACATATTTCAAACCTAAAGATACATCCAGACTGAAAGTGAAGGGATGGAAAAACATCTTTCATGCCAAAGGGCCTGAAAGAAAGCTAGAGTAGCAATTCTCATATCAGATAAATTAGATTTTAAGCTAATGACTGTAGTCAGATATAGATAGAAGTACACTACATCATTCTTAAAGGGCCTGTTATCCAAGAAACTCTAACAATTGTAAATATTTATGCCCCCAATATAGGAGCAGCCAACTACATAAACCAACTGTTAATAAAAAAAGAGTCATATAGATATGAATACATTAATTATAGGAGATCTAACATGCCACTCTTAGTAACACACATATCATCCAAACAGAAAATCAATAAAGAAACAAGAGTTTTGAAGACACTTCGGAAACAAGAGTTTCCAACCACAGATGGACCCAATATATATATATAGAGAGAGCATTCCACCTTAAACAACAGAATACTCATTCTTCTCAAGCACACATGGAACTTTCTCCAGAATAGACCACATACTGGGTTACAAATCAGTACTCAACTGATACCAAAAGATTGAGATGATTCCCTGATATTCTCACACCACAATGCTTTGAAACTGGAACTTGGAAACTGGGAAAAAGCTTGGAAGGAATTGAAACACTTGGAGGCTAACGACCTACCTGATCAAGAATTTTGGTTTGGATCCACCAGTAAATCAAAGAAGAACTTAAACAATTCATGGAAACGAATGAGAATAAAGACACATCAGTCCACAACCTATAGGATACAGCAAAGGCAGTCCTAAGGGGTGAAAACATAACCATCTAGGCCTCACTCAAAAAAACTGAAAAATTTACACCTTAAAGAACTGGAAAATCAACAAATTAAGCCAACCCCATGCACAAGAAGGGAAATAATCAAGTTTAGAGCAGAAATCAATGAGTTAGAAACTAGAGAAATAGTAGAATGCATCAACAAAACCAGAAGTTGGTTTTTTGAAAGAATCAATATGATTGATAAGAGGACCCAAATTAACAAACTTATGAATGAAATGGGAGAGATCAAGACTAATCCAAAGGAAATAGAAACAATCATCAGAAATTATTATCAACAGCTATATGCCAATAAGTCAAGTAACATAGAAGAAATGAACGCATTCCTGGAAACCTATAAACTTCCAAGACTGAAACAGGAAGAAATGGATAACCTGAATAGACCAATAGCTTGTAACAAGATTGAAGCAGTGGTCAGAAACCTCCCCCCCAAAAAAGAGTCCAGTACTTGACAAATTCCCTGGGAAGTTCAACCAAACATTCAAGGAAGAAATAATACCTATTCTCCTGAAGCTGTTTCAAAAAATAGAGACAGAAGAAAAACTTTCAGACTCTTTCTGCGAAGCCAGCATCACCCTGATCCTCAGACCAGGTAACAACCCTATCAAAAAGGAGAATTTCACCAATGTCCCTGATGAATATGGATGCCAAGATTCTCAACAAGATCCTAGATGACAAGATCCAACAATACATTAAAAAAATTATCCATGATGACCAGGTGGATTTATCCCTGGGAGGAAAAGATGGTTCAACATTCACAAATCAAACAATGTGATAGAACAAATCAACAAGAGAAGAGAGAAGAACCGCATGGTCCTCTCAAATGATGCAGAAAAAGAAATTGACAAAATACATCATCCATTCCTGATTAAAACTCTTCAAAATATAGGGATAGAGGGACCATTCCTCAACTTCATACAATCTATCTATAAAAAGCCTACATTTCCCCATTCTCAATGGGGAAAAAACTGACAGCCTTCCCACTGAGTCAGGAATGACAAGAATGCCCACTCTTGCCACTCTTGTTCAACATAGTACTAGAAATCCCAGCAACAGCAATCAGAAAATAAAAAGAAATAAAAGGTATTCAAATTGGCAAAGAAGAAGTCAAACTCTCTCTCTTTGCAGATGACATGATATTTTATATGGAAAACCCAAAAGACTCCAGCCCCAAACTACTAGAACTCATTCAGCAAGTCAGTAATATGGCAGGATACAAAATCAATGCACATAAATCAGTTGCTTTCTTATACACTAACAGTGAAATCATGGAAAGGAAAATTAGAGAATTGATTCCATTTACTATAGCACCAAGAACCATAATATACCTGGGAATAAGCCTAACCGAAGAGGTAAAGGATCTGTCCTGGAAGAACTACAGAATCCTCATGAAAGAAATTGAAGAAGACACAAAAAGATGGAAGAACATTCCATGCTCCTAGATTGGAAGAATAAACATTGTTAAAATGTCTATACTGCCCAGAACGATCTAGGCTTTCAATGCCCTCTCAATCAAAATTCCACCAGCATTTTTCAAAGGGTTGGACCAAGCAATCCTTAAATTTGTATGGAACCATAAAAGACCCCAAATATCAAAGGAAATGTTGAAAAAGAAAAACAAGATTGGGGACAGCAAATTGCCTGATTTCAAGCTTCACTACAAAGCTGTGATCACCAAGATAGCATGTGCTGCACAAAAACAGACATATAGACCAGTGGAACAGAGTAGGGAGCCCAGAGATGGACCCACAACTCTATGGTCAAATAATCTTTGACAAAGCAGGAAAAAGTATCCAGTGGAAAAAAGACAGTCTTTTTAATAAATGGTGCTGGGAAAATTGGACAGCTATATGTAGAAGAATGAAACTTGATCATTCTCTTACACCATATGTGAAGATAAACTCAGAATGGGTAAAAGACCTCAATGTGAGGCACGAATCTACTAAAATCCTAGAGGAGAATAGAGGCAGTGACATCTTTTACATCAGCCACAGCCACTTCTTTCAGGACATGTCTCCAAAGGCAAAGGAAAAAAAAGCAAAAATGAACTTTTGGGACTTCATCAAGATTAAAAGCTTCTGCACAGCAAAGGAAACAGTCAACAAAATAAACAGGCAACCTATGGATTGGGAAAAGGTATTTGGAAAAGACACTACAGATGAAGGCATGATATCTATGATCTATAAAGACCTCCTCAAACTCAACACTCACAAAACCAATAATCACGTCAAAAAATAGGCAGAAGACATGAACAGACACATCTCCAAAGAAGAAATACAAATGCGTAACAGAAACATGAAAAAAATGCTCATCATCATTAACCATCAGGGAGATTCAAGTCAAAACCACACTGAGATACCACCTTACACCAGTCAGAATGACCAAAATCAACAAAAGAGTAAACAATAAATGTTGGAGAGGATGTGGAGAAAGGGGAACCCTCCTCCACTGTTGGTGGGAATGCAAGTTGGTGCAACCACTTTGGAAAACAGTGTGGAGATTCCTCAAGAAATTAAAAATAGAGCTACTCTATGACCTTGCCATTGCACTACTGGGTATTTACCCCAAAGAAACAGATGCAGTACAAAGAAGGGCCACCTGTACCCCAATGTTCAGAGCAGCAATGGCCACAATAGCCAAACCGTGGAAAGAGACAAGATGCCCTTTAACAACTGAGTGGATAAAAAAGATATAGTCCGTATATACAGTGGAATATTATGCCTCCATTGGGAAGGATGAATATCCAACTTTTGTATCAACATGGACGGGACTGGAAGATATGCTGAGTGAAATAAGTCTAACAGGGAGTCAGTTATCATATGGTTTCACTTATGCGTGAAGCATCAGGAAATTATGAAGGAGATTGGGAAAAAAAAGGAACAGTGAATTGGGGGAAATCTTAGGTGGAGGTGAACCATGAGAGACTGTCTACTCTGAGCAACAAACTTCAGGTTTTTTTGGGGGAGGCAGTTCAGTGAGCCTGGTGGTGGGTGTCAAAGGAAGTATGTATTGCATGGAGCACTGGGTGTGGTACATGAGCAATGAATCTTGGAACACTGAAAAAATAAAATAAATGTAATTGAAAAATAAATAAAAATAAACTTCAACAAAGAAAAAAAGAAATGGTAAAAGAAGTCCCTCAGATTGAAATGCAAGTATTTTTTTAAAAGATTTTATTTATTTATTTGACACAGAGAGAGAGAGAGAGAGATCACAAGCAGTCAGAGAAGCAGGCTGAGGGACAGGGGGAAGCAGGCTCCTGGCTGAGCAGAGAGCCTGATGCAGGGCTTGATCCCAGGACCCTGAGATCATGACTTGAGCCGAAGACAGAGGCTTTAATCCACTGAGCCACCCAGGTGCCCCCAAATGCATGTATTTTGACAGTAAATAGTAGTTACATGAGGATATGTCTTGTCCAGGTAAATACATGGCTGATCTGAATATAAAGATTATTGTAATTCTAACTTACAACTCTGCTTTTATTTTCTTCAAGATTTAAAAGACAAATACGTAAAATAATTAATAATCCACATAAATTGGGCACACAAAGTGTTAAGATGTATTTTGTGACATCAAAAATGTGGAACTGTGTAAGAGTAGAGTTTTTGTAGGTGACTAACATTAAATTTATATGAATTCTAATTTGATTGTCATAACTTTACGATATTATATGTAGTCCCCATGGAAACCATAAACAAAATATGTATAAAATATACAGAAAAGGAAGTGAGAAAATATTAAAACCTTCACTACAAAAAATTAATCTAAACAGAAGACAATAATGGAGGAAATGGGGGACAGAAGGTGATATGAGAAATATAGAAATAAAGTAAAATGGCAGAAGCAAATTTCTTCTTATAAATAATTTCTTTAAATTTAAGTGGTCTAAACTCTCCAACCTAAAGGTGGAGATTGGCAGAATGGATTAAAAATGGATTAAAAATCATGATCCAACTACGTGTTCCCTACAAGAGCCTCATTTCAGATTTAAGGACACACATAGGTTGAACGTGAAAGAAGGGAGGAGTGACATCAGCATCATGGTAATTCCTTTTGTCTCTTGCCTTTGATTTATAACTAATTGGGCATCCGTAAGGAACCTAAATGTCTCTGCACATTATACCAGGGCACCTGGGAATTTTTCTCACTATGCATCTGAAAACAAGCAGACAGGCCTCAGTGGGGGCTGTGGGTCGAAAGAAGTCGGTAAGCTTGTCTTACTCCCACTTGCTGCTATGGAGGAAAGGGGAACTTGGACAGTGAAAACCTGGGCAAATATCCATGGCCTATAGAGAATTTATGGAGAACCAGCGGGCCTGACAAGGGAATCTGGCATGCCATCAGAGCATTTCTATAGATAAGTTTTGAAGCAGAGTAGATGGAGGGACTCAATAGGTCAGCTCCACTCCTTAGGGCCAGCACTGCAAGGTGCTGGACTTTTGGTGGCATCAAAGAAGAAGCAACCTCTCCAGGAGAGGATGTAGAAAGTAAAAGTAGTGAGTGACTGCCCGGCTAACCAGTTGTGCAGATTACACCTGGAGAAAACTGTTTATCTCCATCAGCACCTGAATTTCTGAGGAAGGACGTCTGACTGATGGTAGGGAAAGGAAGAAGAAAGCAGACAGAATATCAAGGGACAGCAAAGGAAATAATTTCCAGCTGCTCTGTATGGTATTTCAGCAGGAGGTCCACCCATGGGTCTCTGGGAATACCCTACTGGAGGATCCATCTATTGGGTCAATGGACCTCTCCCAAAGCCCCAGGTTCTAGGTCCACATCTCCCCATATTCTGCTGCCAGCTCTTAGTGAAGACTTCTAAATTTATCTAGATGTGCCAGCTCCCTTGGGACAAACACAAACTTGAGTGATAGTGCTACCTTCTGGGATACAAAAGAAAGATTTCTAATTGCTATGCCGTTGAACAAAGTAAACATCAATTCTTAATTAAGGAAAAATGTCTGTTACTTCAAATTCAAAAATAGAAGCACACATCGAACACTATGAAAAATCAAGGGAGTACCATATTGCAAAAATAAAATGATAGTTCTTCAGTAACCAAACTAAAGGGTGTGGAATATTGTGAGCAAACTGACAAAAAATTCAAAATAGCCATTATGAAGAAATTCAATAAGCTACAAGAAGACTCAGGCAATTCAATGAACTCAGGAATAAAATTAATGAACAGAAAAGTTCTTAACCAAAGAGGCTGAAATAATGAAATGAAATTCTGGAGCTGAAGAATTCAATAAAGGAGAAGAATGCAATATAGAGCATCAGTAACAGGGTAGACTAGATGGAAGAAAGAATGATTTGGAAGATAGGAAGAGAGAAATAATTCAGAAGAGGACAGAAATTTAAGACTTAAGTGAAGAAACACTTATGAGAACTATCAGATATGACCAGAAAGGGAAATATAATGAGGGCATACCAGAAGGAGAAGAAAGGAGGAGGTGCAGAAAGTTTATTTAAAGAAATAATACATGAGAATTACCAAAACCTGGGAAGGGACTTGGACAGACAAGGCTGTTTCAAGACAGACAAGTCCATGAAGCTAATAGATCACTCCATTATCTCAAAGTAAAAAGACCTTACCCAAGACACATTATAATGAAACTAAAAATCAATGACCAGAAAAAAAATCTTAAAGGCATCTGGGGGCAAAATAAACAAACTTACAAAGGAATCCCCATCAGGCTATCAGCAGATTTCTCAGCAGAAACTGTACAGGCCAGTACAGAATGGAATAATTTATTTGAAGTGTTGAAAGATAAAAATTATCAGCCAAGAATATTTTTCTGCCAAAATTATGTTTCAGGTATGATGGAGAACCAAAAGCTTATCCATACAAACAAAGGCTGAGGGATTTCAGCACCACTAGACCTTATAAGAAATGCTGAAAGGGGCTCTTCAAGTTGAAATGAAAGGGTGCTAATCAGTGGCATATAAATATATGAAAGTACACAGCCCTCTGTTTAAAGTGATAGACAGAATAGAAAAACTAATTCTAAATTAGAATGGCATATTAACCACTTAACTATTGTATAAAGGTAAGAAAAGCATAAAAAATAACTATGGCTACCATAATTTGTTAATGAATTCACAGCACAAAAAAGGCAAATTGTGACACTAAAAATTTAAAAGGGGTGGAGCAAAAGGGTGGAGACTTTATAGACAATTGAGATGAGTTGTTAGCATAAAATGGAGTGCTTTATCTCTGAGATGTCTTATGTAACCACAAGGCAAAAATGTAGAGTAAATATACAAAACAAAAAGAAATGGACACTGAGCATACCATCATAAAAAAATACCACTTTACAAAGATAAGCAGAAATGGAAAACGAAGCAAAACAAAACAAAACACACACACAAAGAAGACAGGATCAAAGAAACTAAATTTCATTTTTTTGGAAGAAAGATTTGAAGTTAGACTAAGAAAAAGAGAGAAAAGATGCAAATAAAATTAGAGATGAAAGAGGAAACATTACGAATGACACTATAAAATATATAGGATTTTTTTAATCCCAAATATGTTTATTTTTTTCAGTGTTACAAGAATGATTGTTCATGGACCACACCCAGTGCTCCATTTAATATGTGCCCTTCTCAATACCCACCACCAGCCTTGCCCAAACCACCACCCCTACCCCTCCAAACCCCTCAGTTTGTTGCTCAGAGTCCACAGTCTCTCATGGTTCATCACCCGCTCTGATTTCCCCCCATTCACCCTTCCCTTCCTTCTCACAATGCCCTCCATGATTTTCCTTATACTCCACACGTAAGTGAGACCGGAAGGTAATTAACTTTCAACATGTGACTTATTTCACTTTGCATAAATTCTTCTAGTCCCATACATATTGATACAAAAGTTGGGTATTCATCCTTTCTGATGGAGGCATAATATTCCATTGTATAGATGCACCACATCTTCCTTAGGCACTCATCTGTTAAAGGGCATTTTGGTTCCTTCCACAGTTTGGGGATTGTGGCCATTGCTGCTCTGAACATTGGGGTACAGGTTCCCCTTCTTTAAACTGGATCTACTTCTTTGGGGTAAATACCCAGTAGTGCAACGGCAGGGTCATAGGGTAGCTCTATTTTTAACTTCTTGAGGAATCTCCACACTGTTTTCCAAAGTGGCTGCACCAATGTGGATTCCCACCAACAGTGGAGGAGGGTTCCCCTTTCTCCACATCCTCTCCAGCATTTGTTGTTTACTGTCTTGTTGATTTTGGCCATTCTAAGTGGTATAAGGTGGTATCTCAGTGTGGTTTTGATTTGAATCTCTCTGATGGCTAAAGATGATGAACATTTTTTCATGTGTCTGTTAGCCATTTGCATGTCTTCTTTGGAGAAGTGTCTGTTCATGTCTTCTGCCCATTTTTTTTTTTTTACGAAATTCTGCCCATTTTTTGACGTGATTATCTGTTTTGTGAGTGTTGAGTTTGAGGAGTTCTTGATAGATCGTAGATATCAGACCTTTGTCTGTAGTGTCATTTGCGAATATCTTCTCCCATTCTGTGGGTTGTCTGTTTGTTTTGTGGACTGTTTCCTTTGCTTTGCAGAAGCTTTCTATCCTGATAAAGTCCCAAAAGTTTATTTTCGCTTTTGTTTCCTTTGCCTTTGGAGACATGTCCTGAAAGAAGTTGCTGTGGCTAATGTCATAGAGGTTATTCCATTGTTCTTCTTTAGAGTTTTGATAGATTCCTGCCTCACGTTGAGGTCTTTTATCCATTTCAAGTTTATCTTCGTGTATGGTGTAGAGAATGGTCAAGTTTCATGCTTCTATATATAGCTGTGCAGTTTTTCTAGCACCATTTATTGAAGAGACTGTATTTTTTCCACTGGATATTTTTGCCTGTTTTGTCAAAGATGATTTGACCATAGAATTGTGGGTCCATCTCTGGGCTCTCTATTCTGTTCCGCTGGTCTATGTGTCTGTTTTGTGCCAGTACCTTGCTATCTTGGTGGTCACAGCTTTGTAGTAAAGCTTGAAATCAGGCAATGTGATGTCCCCAGCTTTGTTTTTCTTTTTCAGCATTTCCTTAGCCATTTGGTGTCCTTTCTAGCTCCATACAAGTTTTAGGGTTGTTTGTTCCAGCTCTTTGAAAAAAACTGGTGGAATTTTGATTTGGATGGCATTGAATGTATAAATTGCTCTGGGCAGTATAGACATTTTAACAATGTTTATTCTTCTGATCCATGAGCATGGAATGCTTTTCCACCTTTATGTGTCTTCTTCAATTTCTTTCATGAGCATTCTGTAGGTCCTCGAGTACAG
This sequence comes from Nasua narica, assembly GCA_028533885.1. Classification (NCBI taxonomy): domain Eukaryota; kingdom Metazoa; phylum Chordata; class Mammalia; order Carnivora; family Procyonidae; genus Nasua; species Nasua narica. The sequence continues at coordinate 95,567,872 of CM052798.1, read as the reverse complement.
ATCCTTTACCTCTTTGGCTAGGTTTATTCCCAGGTATCCTATGGTTCTTGGTGCTACAGTAAATGGAATCGCTTCTCTAATTTCCCTTTCCATATTTTCATTGTTAGTGTATAGGAAAGCAACTGATTTTTGTGCATTGATTTTGTATCCTGCGACATTGCTGAATTGCTGAATGAGTTCTAGTAGTTTGGGGGTGGAGTCCTTTGGGTTTTCCATGTAAAGTATCATGTCATCTGCGAAGAGAGAGAGTTTGACTTCTTCATTTTCAATTTGAATGCCTTTTATTTCTTTTTGTTGTCTGATGTCGCTACGACTTCTAGTACTATGTTGAACAAGAGTGGTGCGAGTGGGCATCCTTGACGTGTTCCTGATCTCAAAGGGAAGGCTGTCAGCTTTTCCCCATTGAGAATGATATTTGCTGTGGGCTTTTCATAGATAGACTCTGTGATGTTGAGGGATGTTCCTTCTATCCCTATACTTTGAAGAGTTTTAATCAGGAGTGGATGCTGAATTTTGTCAGATGCTTTTTGTGCACCCATTGAGAGGACCATGTGGTTCTTCTCCCTTCTCTTATTGATTTGTTCTATCACATGGATTGATTTACGAATGTTGAACCACCCTTGCATCCCAGGGATAAATCCCACCTGTCATGGTGAATCATCTTTTCAATGTGCTGTGGGATCCTATTAGCTAGGATATTGTTGAGAATCTTGGCATCCATATTCATCAGGGATATTGGCCTGAAATTCTCCTATTTGATGGGGTGTTTGCCTGGTTTGTGGATCAGGGTCATGCTGGCTTCATAGAAAGCGTCTGGAAGTTTTCTTTCTATTTTTATTTTTTGAAACAGTTTCAGGAGAATAGGTATTCTTTCTTCCTTGAATGTTTGGTAGAATTCCCCAGGGAATCCGTCAGGCCCTGGACTCTTGTTTTTTGGGAGGTTTTTGATCACTGCTTCAATCTCATTACTAGATATTGATCTATTCACGTTGTCAATTTCTTCCTTTTTCAGTCTTTGAGGATTATGGGTTTCCAGGAATGTATCCGTTTCTTCTAGGTTGTTTAGCTTATTGGTATATAGCTGTTGATAATAATTTTTGATGATTGTTTCTATTTCCTTTGGATTAGTCGTGATCTCTCCTCTTTCATTCATAATTTTGTTAATTAGGATCCTCTCTCCTTTCTTCTGAATTAGTTTGGCCAGTGGGTTGTTAATCTTATTGATTCTTTCAAAAAACCAACTTCTGTATTCATTGATACGTTCTACTATTTCTTAGTTTCTAACTCATTGATCTCTGCTCTAATCTTGATTATTTCCCTTCTTGTGCGTGGGGTTGGCTTGATTTGTTGTTGATTTTCCAGTTCTTTAAGGTGTAAAGAGAGCTGGTGTATTTTAGACTTTTCAATTTTTTTGAATGTGGCTTGGATGGCTATATATTTTCCCTGTAGGACCACCTTTGCCGTTTCCTATAGGTTTTGGATTGATGTGTCTTCATTCTCCTTGGTTTCCATGAATTGTTTTAGTTCATCTTTGATTTCCTGGTTGATCCCAGCATTCTTGAGCAGGTTGGTCTTTTGCCTCCAAGTATTTGAATTCCTTCCAAACTTTTTCTTATGGTTGAGTTCCAGTTTTAAAACATTGTGGTCTGAGAAAATACAGGGAATCATCTCAATCTTTTGGTATCAGTTGAGACCTGATTTGTGGCCCAGAATGTGGTCTATTCTGAAGAATAGACCTTCTTGTTAGATCTTCTTGGAGGATAGACCCTTTAAGAATGATGTAGTTTCTTTCTGTATCTCTGACTACAGTCTTTAGCTTAAAACCCAAAGGCAGCCGGTTAACCAACTGAGCCACTCAGACTTCCCTGGAAAGAATATTCTTTTTTTTTCCCAAAAGGAAATATATTTTATTTTATTTTTTCCCAAATACTTTTATTTTATTTTTTTTAGTATTACAAGATTAATTGTTCGTGCACCACACCCAGTGCTCCATGCAATATGTGTCCTCCACAATATCCACCAGCAGTCTCGCCCAAACCCCCACCCCTGCTCCTCCAAAAACCTCAATCTGTTGCTTAGAGTCCACAGTCTCTCATGATTCATCTCCCCTTCCGATTTCCCCCCATTCACCCTTTCTTTCCTTCTCACAATGCCCTTCATGTTTTTCCTTATGCTCCACATGTGAGACCATAAGATAATTGACTTTCTCTGCTTGATTTATTTCATTCCACATAATCTCTTTTAGTCCCATCCATGTTGATAAAAAAGTTGGGTATTCATCCTTTCTGATGGAGGCATACTATTCCATTGTATAGATGCACCACATCTTCTTTATCCATTCATCTGTTGAAGAATATCTTGTTTCTTTCCACAGTTTGCAATTGTGGGTATTGCTGCTATGAACATTGGGGTTCATGTGGCCCTTCTTTGCACTGCATCTGCTTCTTTGGGGTGAATACCCAGTAGTGCAATTGCAGGGTCATAGGGTAGCTCTATTTTTAATTTCTTGAGGAATCTCCACCCTGTTTTCCAAAGTGGTTGCACCAACTTGCATTCCCATCAACAGTGGAGGAGGGTTCCCTTTTCTTCACATCCTGTCCAGCATTTGTTGTTTCCTGTCTTATTGATTTTGGGCATTCTAACTGGTGTAAGGTGGTATCTCAATGTGGTTTTGATTTGAGTGTTCCCTGATGACTAATGATGATGAACATTTTTTCATGTGTCTGTTAGCCATCTGTAAGTCTTCTTTGGAGAAGTGTCTGTTGATGTCTTCTGCCCATTTTTTGATGTGATTATCTGTTTTGTGAGTGTTGAGAGAAAGGATATTCTATGCAAACTGTAAGTCATAGTGATCTGAGGCAGCTATATCAATACCAGATAAAGTTTCAAGTTAGAAAGTGTTCTGAAAGACAAAGAAGGACATTGGTATTGATAAAAGAGTCAATTCATCAATAAAATACAAAAATTATAAACATATATGCTTTAACATCAGAGCACCAAAATATTTGAAGCAAACTGACAAAATTGAAAGGAATAATAAACAGTTCTACAGTAATCATTGTAGACTTGAGTACCCTACTTCCAATAGTGAGAGAACAGTTAAGACATAAGATCAATAAAGTAATAGAGAACTTGAACAACACTATGGACAAATTAGATCCACTAGACAGATATAGTTCATTTCCCCCAATAACAGCAGAATATACATTTTTCTCAAGTACATTTGGAACACTCTCCAATATAGATAATATTTTATGCCACAAAAAAAACTTAGAAAATTTAAAAAGATTGAAATCATACAATGTATCTTTTCTGTTTGTAATGAAATAAAACTAGAAATTAATAGATGGAAAAGTGGAAAATTCACAAATATGTGTAAATTAAAGAACACAGTCTTACATAAATAATAAATCAAACAAGAATCACAAGGGAAATTAGAAAATGTTTTGAAACAAACAAAAGTGAAAACACAACATATCAAAACTTAAGTGATGAGCAAAAGCATTTCATAAGTTATAGTTATATGGGATGCTATTCTATAAGCATCTCAAACTTATAGCTGTAAAAGTTTACAGTCAAACAGAAGAAATATCCCAAATCAACAAATTAAATAAGCCAGATGAAAGGGACAAATTCTTAGATACACAAAACTTACCAAAAGTGATTTTTGAAAAAAAAAAAGAAAGAAAGAAACAGAATAGATCAACTAGTAAGCAGATTGAATAGACACTCTAGAACCTTCCAACAAAGAAAAGTCCTAGAGCAAATGATTTCACTGGTGAATTCAACTAAACATTTAAAGAAGAACAAATATCAGTTTTTCCCAAACTCTTCCAAAAAATGAACAAGTAACACTTAACATATTCCATGATATCAGAATTTCCCTGATTCCAAAGCCTGACAGATACTATAAGGAAGAGCTACCTTATGACCCAGAAATTGCACTACTGGGTATTTACCTCAAAGATAAAGATGTAGTGAAAAGAGGGGGCACCTGCACTCCCAATGTTCATAGCAGCAATGTCTATAATAGCCAAACTGTGGAAGAAGCTGAGATGTCCTTCAACAGATGAATGGATAAAGATGTGGTTCATATATACGATGGAATATTACTCAACCATCAGAAAGGGTGAATATCTACCATTTACATAGACATGCATGCAACTGGAGAGCATTGCACTAAGTGAAATAAGTCAATCATCAGAGAAACACAATTATCACATGGTTTCACTCACATGTGGAACATATGGACTAGTGCAGAGGAGGATAGGGGAAGGGAGGGAAAACTGAATGGGAAGAAATAATTGAGGGAGACAAACCATGAGAGACTCAATTCCAGGAAACAAGCTGAGGGTTGCAGAAAGGGAGGTCAGTTGGAGGATGGGGTAACAGGGTAACTGGCATTAAAGAGGGCATGTGATATCATGAGCACTGGGTGTTATATTCAACTAATGAACCATTGAACATTACATCAAAAACTAACGGGAAAAAAAGTCTCTTCAATAAATGGTGCTGGGAAAATAGGACAGCTATATATAGGAGAATGAAACTTGACCATTCTCTTACACCATACACAAAGATAAACTCAAAATGAATAAAAGACCTCAACTTGAGGCAGGGATCTATTAAAATCTTAGAGAAGAACATAAGCAGTAACCTCTTCAACATCGGCCACAGCCACTTCTTTCAAGATATGTCTCCAAAGACAAAGGAAACAACAAAAATGAATTTTTGGGACGTCATCAAGATGAAAAGCTTCTGCACAGCAAAAGAAACAGTCAATAAAACAAACAGGCAACCCTGGGAATTGGGAAAAGATATTTGCAAATGACACTACAGACAAAGGTTTGATATCTAAGATCTATCAAACTCAACATTTCTCAAACTCAACATTCAAAAACCAGACAATCATGTCAAAAAATGGGCAGAAGACATAAACAGACACTTCTCCAAAGAAGACGTACAAATGACTAACAGACACATGAAAAAATGTTCATCATCATTAGCCATCAGGGAGATTCAAGTGAAATGAGTCCAGCAGAGAGAGTCAATTATCTTATGGTCTCACTTACATGTGGAGCATAAGGAAAAACATGGAGGACATTAGGGGAAGGAAAGGAAAAATGAATTGGGGGAAACCAGAAGGGGAGACGAAGCATGACCGTGGGCTCTGAGAAACAAAGTGAGGGTTTTGGAGGGGATGAAGGAGGGGGGTTGGGTGAGCCTGGTGGTGAGTATTAGAAAGGCACGTATTGTGTGGAAAACTGGGTATGGTGCATAAACAATGAATCTTGGAACACTGAAAAAAATAAAATTAAATAAAAAAACTAATAATGTACTATACCTTGACCAATTGAATTTACATAAAAAAGGTACAGAACAATATCCCTTATGAATACTGATACAAAAATCCTTATTAAAGTACTATTATACCAAATTGGGGTATTCCTGAGTTTATTCCTGGGTTGTAAAAATGGTTCAATATACAAAAATCAATCCGTGTAATGTACTACACTGACAAAATGAAGGAGAGAAATACATAATTACTGCAATTGATTGAAAAAAAAAAACACTTGACAATATTTAATAACCTTTCAGGGTGCCTGTGTGGCTCAGTGGGTCAAGCCTCTGCCTTGGGCTCTGGTCATGATCTCAGGGTCCTGGGATGGAGCCCCACATTGGGTTGTCTACTGAGTAGTGAGCCTGCTTCCTTTTCTCTCTCTGCCTGCCTCTCTGCCTACTTGTGATCTCTCTCTCTGTCAAATAAATAAATAAAATCTTTAAAAAATCAATACCCTTTCACAATATAAACATTAAACAACTGTAAATAGAAGGAAAATGCCTCAGCATAATGAAGGCCTTATGTGAAAAACCCACAGTTAACATCATCTTTGATTGTGAAAGACTGAAAGCTTTTCCTCAAATCAGAAAGAAGACAGGGATGCCTGATTTTGTCACTTAAAAAAATTTTTTTTACTGACTTTGTTTATTTGACATTGAAAGAAAGCACAAGCTGGGGGTAGTGGGAGAGGGAGAAGCAGGTTCCCCACTGAGCAGGGAACCTGATGTGGGAGTCAATCCCAGGACCCTGGGACCATGACCTGAGCTTAAGGCAGATATAATCAACTGAACCACCCAGACATCACCCTTTTTTTCAAAATTTAAATTCAATTAGCTAACATATAGTGCATTATTAGTTTCAGATGTAGAGTTCAATAATTCATCAGTTGCACATAACACCCAGAGCTCATCACATCACATGCCCTCCTTAATGCCCATTACCCAGTTACTCCATCCCCCACCCCTTCCTTTCCAGCCACCCTAGTTTGTTTTCTATAATTAAGAGTCTCTTATGGTTTTTCTCCTTCTCTGATTACTACCCATTCAGGTTTTGTCACCTCTATTTAATATAATATTGGAAGTTCTGACCAGAACAAGAAAAGGCAAGAAAAAGAAACAAATGGCATCCAAACTGGAAAGGAAGAAGTAAAATTTTCTGTTTGCAGATGGCATGATATTATATGTAGAAAATCAAAATGAGGGGAGCCTGGGTGGCTCAGTGGGTTAAAGTCTCTGCCTTCGGCTCAGGTCATGATCTCAGGGTCCTGGCATCGAGCCCCGTGTCAGGTTCTCTGCTCGGCAGGGAACCTGCTTCCCCCCCTCTCTCTCTGCCTGCCTTTCTGTCTACTTGTGACCTCTCTCTCTCTCTCTGTCAAATAAATAAATAAAATCTTTAAAAAAAAAAGAAAATCAAAATGATTCCACAAAATACTAATAGAACTAATAAATGAATTCAACAGTTGCAGGATAAAAAAATCAACATGCAAAAATCAGTTGTCTTTCCATAACAATCTGAAGAGGAAATTGAAGAAACTATTTCAATAGCATCAAAAATTAAAGTTATTTAGAAATTAACTTTTTCCCCCCAAGTATGTTTATTTTATTTTTTCAGTGTTACAAGATTGTTCATGCACCACACCCAGTGCTCCATGCAATACATGCCCTTCTCCATACCCACCACCAGGCTCGCCCAACCCCTCACCCACCCCCCAAACCCCTCAGTTTGTTGCTCAGAGTCCACAGTCTCTCATGGTTCATCGCCCCCTGTGATTAATCAAGTATGCTAAAAATCATACATGGAAAATTACAGAATATTATGAAAGAAATTAAAAAAATGCAAACAAATGGAAAAACATATCTGTTCATTGATTGGAATATTTAATATTGTTTAGATGCCAATACTGTTTGAAGTCTACAGAGTCAATGCAACTTCTATAAAATCCCAACAATGATTTTGCAGAAATATAGAAATCTTCCTTAGAAATCATATGGAATCTTAAGGAGCTACAAATAGCCAAAACAAAATTGAAAAAGAAAAACAAAGTTGGGAGATTGACTTACTGATTTCAAAACTTACTGCAGAGTTGGAATAATCAAAACAGTATGATCCTGGCATAATGATAGACATACATACCGATGAAATAGAGTTTCCAGAAATAAGTCTGCATACGCAGTGAAACGATCTTTGATAAGAATACCAAAACCAAAGGAAAATGAGTCTTTTCAATAAATATTTCTTGGAAACTTGATATGCAAAAGAATGCATTTGGCATCCTTATCCTACACCTTACATAAACACTAACTCAAAATAGATTAAAAAAAAAAACCTTTGTGGTTAAAACTAGATAAACTTAGAAGAAAATATATATAAGGCAAAAGCGTCATGATAATTGGATTTGGTAATGGTTTCTTGGTATGACACTAAAACCAGAAGCAATAAAAAATATAGGTAAATTGGACTTCATCAAAATTAAAAACTTCTGTGCATCAAAAGATAGTATCAGTAGAGTGATAAGACCTACATAATGGAAGAAACATTTGTAAATCATATCCGATAAGGGACTAGTATCCATAATACATAAAGAACTTCAAAGATACAGATGTAGTGAAAAGAAGGAGCCCATGCACTCAATGTTCATAGCTGCAATGTCCACAACAGCCAAACTGTGGAAGGAGCTGAGATGATGTCCTTCAGTAGATGAATGAATAAAGAAGACATGATTCATAGATACAATGGAATATTACTTAGCTATCAGAAAGGATGAATATCTACAATTTGCATCAACATGGATGCAACTGGAGGATATTCTGCTAAGTGAAATAAGTCAGTCAGAGAAACGTAATTACCATATGGTTTCACTCATGTATGGAACATGGGGAATAGTGCAAAGGACAGTGAGAGTGGGGTAGGAGAAATGGGGGAGGGAGACAGAACATATGAGACTCTTGAATCTGGGAAGTATGACTGAGGGTTGTGCAAAGAAGGTGGGTGGATTAGGGCGCCTGGGTGGCTCAGTGGGTTAAGGTCTCTGTCTTCGGCTAAGGTCATGATCTCAGGGTCCTGGGATTGAGCACTGCATTGGGCTCTCTGCTGAGTGGTGAGCCTGCTTCCCCCCTCTCTCTACCTGCCTCTCTGCCTATTTGTGATCTCTCTCTTGGTCAAATAAATGAATAAAAAATAAAAAAAAATTATTTTAAAAAATAAAAAAAGAAGGTAGCTGGAAGAGTGGGGTAACGAGGTGATGGACATTAAAGAGGGCATGTGATAAGATGAGCACTGGGTGATATGCTCAACTGATGAATCATTGAACATTGTATCAGGACTGATGATGTACTATACCTTGGCTAATTGAATTTAAATTAAAAGAAAAAGAACTAAAACTCAATAACATACAAACAAAAAACCCAATAGCCCAGTTAAAAAATGGGCAAAGGACTTGAATCACTCAATGTGTATCTTCCAAGAAGATATACAAATAGCCAATAAGTACAAAAAAAATGCTCCATATATCTAATCATTACAAATTAGGATAATGCAAATTGAAAACATGAGATACCACTTCATACTTATTAGGATTGCTATGTAAATAAACAAACAAACAAAAGCAGAAAATAACAAATGTTGGTGCAGATGTGGGGAAATTGGAACCCTTGTACATTACTGGTGGGAATGTAAAATGCAGTCTCTGTGGAAAACAGTATAGTGATTCATCAGAAACTAAAAACAGAATTACTACGTGGTCTGGCAATTCCACTTCTAGGTTTATGTCCAAAAGAATTGAAAGCACGGACTTGAAGAGATAGTTGTACACTCATGTTCACAGCAGCATTGTCCATAATACCCAAAAGGCTGAACAGCCCAAATGTCCCTAAACAGATGAATGGATAAACAAAATGTTTTGAGCTGAAGGCAAATGTTTAACTGACTGAGCCACCCAGCTGTCCCAGCCCCATTCTCTTTTAGAGTCAACGTCCTTTACTAGTTTTGGGGAAGAGGTCTTTGGCATACTTCCTTTCTTGGATGGTACCTCTGGCAGGTGCTTTACTATGCCACATATTCCTCACTTGAGTTCTAACTGCACTGTGGGTCACTGCTTAGTTGGCCTATACTCCTGGATCACCCTTCATTTCATAGAACATTCTCACCTTAGCATCAGGGGAGCGGTAGTTGCAGGATGAGGAGTACTTGCATTTACCAATCCATCCCTTCAAGGAAAAAAGTTTGAAGGTTCTCTTCATACTGATATCTTTCGTGGACTAATGGAAAAACATGAACAAATTTAAACTATTGAAAGTAAGGTCACTTTGGAGACTGAGTTGCTACCTTTCCTCTTCATAGCTTCAGATCCACCTCCATCTTAAGGCTTCAGATCATGATTTTACCAGTTTCTCCCATTAACATTGCCCTAAGTATTTACTTTAATAAAAATACCTGAGGGTGAGATGGTGTGTTGATAGGAAGTTCTTCTTACATAATAAGTCTAGTAGTAGGCTGTTCCAGAGGAGTCAGTGAACCACTGTGCACAAAGTTCCCTTTCAGCTCCACCCTCCTTGGGATATTGGCTTGGTTCTTAAGTTCACTCTTCAATGAGCCAGGACAGCTGCTGCAGTTCAGATGTCATGTGTAGTTATAGTAAGATTTGGACAAAGAGGAGGGCATCTCTTCCCATGCTTCTCTCATTATTTATTAGAAGGAAAATCCTTCTCAGATTCTTACAGCAGATCTTTCCCCAGGACCTATTGACCAGGCCCAGTTGCAAGGAGGTTGGGAAAGTAGATATTTTGCATATCCTGCCCCTATCTTAGGAGGTAGATACACAGCTGGCAAGGAATAAAAGAATAGAAATTAGATTTTGGGTAGAATAGTAACACTAGCAACAACAAAGTTAGATTTGGGGTAAAATAGCAAACAATAGCAACAACTCAAAGGGGAGAAAATTTTTTCACTGTTCTTTATGAATGAATTTAGAGTTAATTAAATTTAGAGTTTCAGAAAATTGAAGAGGAGAAATAGCTACCAACTCATTGTATGTACCACTCTGTACTATTCAGAACTAGTCTGATACTAAAAATAGACAAAAATATGGAAGAGAACATGAACATTAGAATATTAAATAGTAATACCACAGTAACTTTAATGATACTCATTTTATTGATATGATAATACTATTTGCTTCAGTATGAAAAATATTTGTGATTAAATATGGAAATTATAGTCAGTTCTGAGACTAAGATAGAAAACATTGCATTTGGACTAATTGGGAATTTAGGTTTAACCATTATGACAGTAATGTTGAACAAGAATGTAATGAAGTTAGAAATCAACACGAAAATATAGCCAACACTGTAAGTTTAGAAAATTGAAATATATCTAAATAATACATGAGTTAAAGGAGAAATAACAATGAAAAATATAAAATATTTAGAAATTAACAACAAAAGCATTACACTTCAAAACTAAAGTAGTATTTATTTTTAATTTATTTTATTTTTTTAACATCTTAATTTAATTTTATTTTTTCAGTGTCCCAAGATTCATTGTTTATGCACCATACCCAGTGTTCCATGCAATACATGGCCTCCTTAATACTCACCACCAGGCTCACCCGACCTCCCCTACCCACTCCATTCCAAAACCCTCAGTTTGTTTCTCGGAGTCCACAGGCTCTCATGGTATGCCTCCCCCTCCGATTCCCCCAATTCACTTTTCCTTTCCTTCCCCTAATGTCCTCCATGTTATTCCTTATGCTCCACAAGTAAGTGAAACCATATGATAATTGACTTTCTCTGCTAGACTTATTTCACTGAGCATAATCTCCTCTAGTCTTGTCCATATTGATACAAAAGTTGGGTATTCATCCTTTCTGATAGAGGTGTAATATTCCATTGTATATATGGCCCATATCTTCTTTATCTATTCATCTGTTGAAGGGCATTTTGGTTCTTTTGACAGTTCTGTGATTGCTGCTATGAACTTTGGGGTACATATGGCCCTTCTTTTCACTACATCTGTATTTTGGAAGTAAAGACTCAATAGTGCAATTGCTGGGTCATAGGATAACTCTACTTTTATTTTCTTCAGGAATCTCCACATTGTTTGTCAAAGTGGCAGCACCAAATTGCATTCCCATTGACAGTGTGAGAGGGTTCCCCTTTCTCCATATCCTGTTCAACACTTGTTGTTTCCTGTCTTGCTGATTTTGGTCATTCTATCTGTGTAAGGTGGTATCTCAATGTGGTTTTGATTTAAATTTCCCTGATGGCTAGTGATGATAAACTAAAGTAGTATTTAAAGGGAAATTTATGTTCCTAAGTAAATTTTTTGGACAAAGACAAAAACTAAGAATCTATAAAAGAAAAGCAGAACAGATATGAGGAATTTGAGAGGTAAGGTGGGGGGTCATTGGGGCAGGGAGGGAAAAAATGAAACAAGATGGACCTAGGAAGGAGACAAACCATAAGAGACTCTTAATCTCAAGAAACAAACTGAGGGTTGCTGGCAGGGGGTGGGGGGGGGAAGGGGGAGGGATAGGGTGGCTGGGTTATGGATATTTGGGAGGGTATAGCTATGGTGAGGGCTGTGAATTGAGTAAGACTGATGATTCATAGATCTGTACCCCTGAAGCAAATAATAAATTATATGTTAATAAAAAAAGCAGAACAAACCCTAATCAATTCAAGATAAAGAAATAATAATGACAACATTATAAATTACTGAAAGATGAAGTAATAAAAAGACATGTTAATGAAGTCATACTATGCTTATTTGAAAGACTGAGATATCTGCAAACTTTGATATGAATGAGAAAATGAAGAACTTAAATAATATTAGGAATGAAATCTGACATCATTCCTGATAAAAACTCTTAGCAATCTAGGAATAGAGGGAAATTTTCTGAACCTAGTAGAATATACCTAAAAAAATCCCCACAGCTAGCACAATACATAATTCTGAAGGATTAAATGGTTCTTTCTCAGATAAAGATTTTTATTTTACCATTTCTATTCAACATTAACTAGAGCTAGTGTGGTCAGGTAAGGAAAAGATATAAAAGCCATCTAGAGAGGAAAGGAGGAAGAAAGACTGCTTTATTCACAGACTATGTGATCATCTTCACAAAAAATCTTGTTAAATCTATAAAAATAGCTACTAGAACTAATAACTGAGTGTAGCGAGTTTGTATGGTACAACATTAATATAGAGAAATCAATTGTATTTCTATGTACTTTAAATAATTGTTGCTATAATTGTTTAAAAGCACATACAATAGCATAAAATATGAAATATTTAGATATAAAACTGAGAAAAATTGTATAAGACTGTACATTGAAAACTAAAATATTGCTGAGAAAAATTTAAAAGGACTTAATAAGGGGCGCCTGAGTGATTCAGTCATTGAGCGTCTGCCATTGAGCGTCATGCCATGACAGGTCATGATCTCAGGGTCCTGGGATTGAGCCCCACATCTGGCTCCCTGCTCCACAGAAACCTGCTTCTCCCTCTCCCACTTCTCCTGCTTGTGTTGCCTCTCCCGCTGTGTCTCTTCCTCTCAAATAAATATACAAAATCTTTTAAAAAAAGGACATAGTAGATATATATAAATTTATGCATTGAGAGACTCAAAATTGTATCAACTCCCCCAAAATTGATCTAAAAATTCAATGTAACTCTAAACAAAAACCCAGCAAGCTTTTTTTGTTATTGTTGAAATTGACAAACATTTTAAAATTCATAAGGGAATGCAAGGTATGTAGAAGAACCAGAAAACCTTAAAAAGGAACAATGTTGGAGGACTTCTACTACCTGAGTTCAAAATCTATTATAAATTAACCTAGACAGTATAGTTCTGGAAAACAGATACACATATGGTCACTAGGACAGATCAGGGAATCCAGAAAAAGAACTACATATAGATAGTCAACTCTTTTCACAAAGGTGCAAAAGTGATTTAGTGGAGACAGAATCATTTTTTTTTTTCAGCAAGCGGTCCTAGAACATTTGGCTATCCATTTATTAAAGAAATGGATTTTTATCATTATCTCACATCATATTAAAAATTAACTGAAAAAGGATCATAGACCTAACTATAAAACTCAGAACTCTAAAACTTACACAGCAATGTATAGGAGAAATTATTCGTGGTCTTGAATTAGGCAAAAATTTCTGTATACAACAGCAAAAGAAATTATTCATAAAAGAAAAAAATGATAAATTTGACTTCATTGAACTTAAGAATTTTCTCTCTGAAGGACACTGTAAGAGAATGAAAAGAAAAGGCACAGAATGGGAGAAATACTTGTAAATCACATATCTGATAAAGAGCTTATATCTAGAATATATAAAGAACTCTCAATACTTATATAGATATATATATATATCTAGAATATATAAAGAACTCTCAATACTTAATAAGTAAGCAAGTAACCCAAAAAAGGGGCAAAATTTGAGTAGACTCTTCTCTGGAGAAGGCATATGGATAACAGACCCATAAAAAGATGTTTAATATCACTAGTCATTAGGAAAATAGCAATGAAAACCGCAATGTAATACATACTACAATATCCACTAGAATGGCTAAAATGAAAAAGACTGACCATATCAAAGGGTAGCAATGATGTAGAACAACTGGAACCCTCATACTTTGCTGGTAAGATGTACAATCATTTCAGGAAACAGTTTGTCAGTTTTCTGAAAAGTTAAAGATACATCTACTCTCACCCCCCTCCTAGATATTTACCATCTTCTGGGTGGGCTAGGAAAGTAGGAAAATATTGATATTTTGATTTTGCTGAAGCTGAGAGAAAAGTAGTATAAAAGACAATTAGAGATGTGGTACACAAGGCATCCAAATTGGCAAAGAAGAAGTCAAACTCTCACTCTTTGCAGGTGATATGATACTTTATGTGGAAAGCCCAAAAGACTCCACTCCAAGACTACTAGAACTCATACAGGAATTCAATCAAGTGTCAGGATATAAAATTAATGCACAGAAATCAGTTGCATTTCTGTACACTAACAGCAAAACAGAAGAAAGAGAAATTAAAGAGTCGATTCCATTTACAATTGCACCCAAAACCATAAGATACTGAGGAATAAACCTAACCAAAGAGGCAAAGAATCTGTACTCAGAAAACTACAAAGTGCTCATGAAAGAAATTGAGGAAGACACAAAGAAATGGAAAAACGTTCCATGCTCATGGATGGGAAGACCAAATATTGTGAAAATGTCTATGCTACCTAAAGCAATCTATACATTTAATGCAATCCCTATCAAAATGCCATCAATTTGTTTCAAAGAAATGGAACAAATA
>CM052798.1:95539074-95552720 GCA_028533885.1 Nasua narica | reverse complement strand
AGAAAAGAAAAAAGAAACGTGAAAGCAAGTGAATACTAAAATAAAATAAAAAAGAGAGGGAGAGAGAGAATAAGAGAGAACAAAAATAAAAACAAACTTGTGTCTATGAAATATACAGGTTTGAGGGTATTACCAGGAGCTTAATATATTGATTTCCCCTGGCATTGGGGGTTTAAAATTTTATGGGGACCCTGTGGTTATAGTCCTTTTGTTTTTTGGCTGGTCTTCTGGGGGAGGGGCCTGCCGCATTGTTTTCCAGTCAGTCTTGCTTGGGTTGAGTCAACCTGCCCCCCAGTCAAGGGGCTGAGCTCTGTGGAAACGGGTTTCCCTGTGTCTTGCTCTCTGAAGGTTTTTGGCCTTTTGTAGCTTTTTCACCTTTTCAGAAAGTCCAGGCAATGAATCTGCCCAGAAGCACTCAGACCTCCGAGTTGCAGGAAGCCTCTGCTCCTCTCTGTGTGGTTCAGAACACACACTCCCCTCCATGAAATTTCTGCTCACAGCGCAGCCTGTCCAAGGTGGTGTGCGACCACGGCCGCCTTTCTGCGGCTCCCAAGTGTGGACCCGGGAGGCCTGCGGTGGGCCGGGAAAGTTGCGACCCCAGCCGCCTTTCTGCGGCTCTGCAAGGGGCGCCCCAGAGGTTAGGCCACTTGCCTGCCTTCTCTCTGCGGCAGGCGGGGATTGCTCAGGCTCTGGGGCCGGCAGCAAATGTCATGGTGGCTGGTGCACACAGAGAAAAGCTGCGGCTCATGGACCACCACAGACTCTCTAAAGGTGCTTGCAGGTGTGCGCCTGGCCCACAGGTTGTTGCAGAGAGCGGAAAGCTGCAGGTTCAGGAATCGCGGACTGGATCCCCCCACCAGTTCCACTTTGGGGCGCTCCTTCCTGGGAGGATGGGTCCAAGACAGTGCCCGTGACCACCCCCTTCCACTAGTTACTCCTCAGAACCTTTTTGCCCTTTTTAAGTGTTTTTAACAGACTCTTGTTATTTCTGGTCCCCCGCCACCGGGCACTTTCCTTTGGGGTATTACTGTCCTTGGTTAGCTTCTGGTGGCTCCCCCCACTTTTGTTTATCCTCCGATATCAGTTCACGTGTTCCCACTTTGCTTTTACCTCTCCACTGCTGTCTTCTGCTCTCGGAGAGATCCCGGAGTGAGAAATCTTTCTCCTCAGGGTGATTTCATGGGTGTTCAGCATGTTCTGGTAGATTTCCTGCTCACTTTTGGGGACTGGTTGCTTCAGGATCTCTTACTTCTACACCATCTTGCCCCCCTCCTCCGGTATCTTATGGTTCTTGGTGCTACAGTAAATGGAATCGATTCTCTAATTTCCCTTTCCATATTTTCATTGTTAGTGTATAGGAAAGCAATTGATTTTTGTGCATTGATTTTGTATCCTGACACATTACTGAATTTCTGTATGAGTGCTAGTAGTTTAGGGTGCAGCCACTTTGGAAAACAGTATGGAGATTCCTCAGGAAATTAAATATACAGCTACCCTATGACCCTGGAATTGCACTACTCAGTGTTTACCCCAAAGAAGAAGATGCAGTACAAAGAAGGGCCACATGTACTCCAATGTTCATAGCCGCAATGGCCACAATAGCCAAGCTGTGGAAAGAACCAAAATGCCCTTCAAAAGATGAGTGGATAAGGAAGATGTGGTACATCTATATGATGGAATATATGCCTCCATCAGAAAGGATGAATATCCAACTTTTGTATCAACATGGACAGGACTAGAAGAGATTATGTAGAGTGAAATAAGTCAAGTGGAGAGAGTCAATGATCTTATGGTATCACTTAAGTGTAGAGTATAAAGAAAATCATGGAGGACATCGTGAGAAGGAAGGGAAGGGTGAATGGGGGGAAATTGGAGGGGATGATGAACCAGGAGAGACTGTGGACTCTGAGCAACAAACTGAGGGTTTTGGAGGGGAGGGGGTGGGGGGGTGGGCAAGCCTGGTGGTGGGTATTGAGAAGGGCACGTATTGCATGGAGCACTGGGTGTGGTGCATGAACAATCAATCTTGTAACACTGAAAAATTAAAATAAATATATTTGGGGAGAAAAAAAGATTCACATTATAGTTATATATGTTATTAATGTATAGCTACAAATTAATTTTAATTGCTTTTAATTTTGTAATAAAAGGACTTACTAATTATAAAAAAAAGAATATATTGAGTGACAGATGGCAATTACATTAGTTGATCTGAACAGACGTGCTTGGTAACAAAACACTTCACAAAGTAGAAAATGCCATTATCAACCCATTTCATTCCCTGTTTCATTAAGGAACCCTGTTTCATTAAGATTCCCTGTTTCATTTCATTCTTCATTAAGGATTCTTTCATTAAGGAACCCTGTTTCATTAAGGTTCCCTGTTTCATTTCATTCTTCCTTAAAGCTACTAATTCCAACTAATTTATTAAAAAGGTATTACATGGAGGCCAAACTCTTGTTTTATATTGCTTTCTTATTTCCATATGCTATATCATGATTTAAATGTGATATGACAAGGTGTTTTTGGAAGATGGAAAGAGAAATTCACTAGAAGGATATTTGCATGAGGGTTCAAGAAGCTTCTTAGAAAGATTTCTTCGTAAGGGAAGTGGGAGCCAAGATCTAAATATGTGGCCAAAATTTAATGAGTACAAGTCAGAGAGTAAGTTTTTCTTTGAGTATAACATAATGATATATGCTACTCAGGTTGTACTCCACTCGGGGAAAGATAAGTAAAATAAAGGGGAAGTAGAAATAAGAGCTATTTCACTCATTTTCCTTGTTACAACAAAGACATAAGCCCGTTCTGTTTTATACTTGAGCTAACATAATAAAATAAAAGTTAAGGAGAGAAATTATACCCCACTTTGTCACAAAGTAAGACAGGCAGTTTAAGAGCTAGACATAGGCAATAGGGGCACTTGCACTGGACCCTGCTCATCACAAACAACAAACAACAAACTGAAAAATAATGCAATGTCCAAAGGCACATCTTTCACCTGAGATCTGGTGCCTTTCTGGCAGAACATGACCCCTTCATGATGTGAAACAACCAAGGTGAAGGCACAGTGTTCTCCATCTCCTGCCCAATAAGTGACTGTGTCCAAATGCTGTGAAGACCTGTGGATTGTATTATTGCCCACAGCTGGATCCAACACTGCCTTTGCATGCAGGGGAAAATTAATAAGGAGAATGCTTAGGTATGATAAAGAATGTATTTTGAAAAGTTAGTTTACCTTTTCAGCCCTTCTTTAGCATAAAAACAACTGATTCTTGCATAGTGAGATCAATTCCCAGTGTCACTCCATATTGCTAAGAGTCCATATTCTTACTTTTTTCTGTGTGCCTCTTCATGGTTCCTAAGGGATCCACATATCAGTACAGTGTTCACCATAATTACTAAGAAACCACAGGGTGGCTAAAAAATTTTTTGCAACATTAAACAATTCATATTACTCTTAAATCTATGTATGTTGATCTAGATATAACATGCATGAAGCACAATACAAATTCTTTACATCAACAACCACATGGGCACTGTGAATTGTCTTATGTTTGCAAAAATATAAGTATAATGAAAATTATATGATATAAGATTTTTTAAATTTTTATTTAAATTCAATTAGCCAACATATAATACATCATTAGTTTCAGATGTAAAGTTCAATAATTCATCAGTTGCATATAACCCCCAGTGCTCATCACATCACATGTCCTCATTAATGCCCATCACCCAATTACCCCATCTCCCTAACCACCTTCCCTCCAGCAACCCCTGTTTCCTGTAATTAAGAGTTTCTTGTGGTTTTTTTTCTCCCTCTCTGATGACTTCCAATTTGGTTTTCCCTCCATTCCCCTATGATCCTCTGTGCTGTTTATTATGTTCCACATGTGAGTGAAACATAATTATCTTTCTCTGATTCACTTATTTCATTCAGCATAGTGCCCTCCAGTTCCATCCACACCAATGTAAATGGTAAGTATTCATCCTTTCTGATGGCTGAGTAATATATATGTATATATACATATATATTATTTATTTATAATATAAGCATTTGTTAACTCTTTATTAGTTTGATTTATAACTTTCAATATTACACATGTCATATGTGAGCCTCAACTGTTATAGGAGCTTGGATACAGAGACTCAGAGACTCCTAAACCCTAAGACTCCCACAGGACTGTGTGACTGTGTGACTTAGGACTCACACAGCTCTGGCAATCACAGGAGACATTTCCCTGAAAGCTAGGGAAGAAAATTGGGAAATAGTAGTCATCAGGTAGCTCAGGGAATTGTATCCCAGTGCATGGAAGACAACCTGTAAGGATCCCCAGAAACAGCCAGGAAACATAAGGATAAACTAGAATGAAAGTCTTAATTGTGTGGAAACACATACAAGAAAATATTCTTGGGCTTCTCTGTGATTTATTTCAACCCAAAGACCATGTAGCCTAAAAAAATCTTGAATTACATAAAGAAACAGAAAAATTCATCTCTTACCCCAAACTTCCAGAATAATGTGCTTTGTAAACATTTAGACATATCTTAATTCTGCTGTTATAAGCAGCTTGGTATTTCAATAACCACAGAGAGAAATCCACTAAAAAAAACAACTCCACTGAGCCACACAAACTACAAAAAAGGAACTTGTAAGCATAAGCCATGAAAGTAAAAAAAAAAAAATTACTAAAGCTCTTGGGGTCTTGGCAGCATGTGCAACCAAATTACCTGTATCAATACATCATCTCCACATATACGGTGATCCCCTTGGAGGAAATCACTCATTACAAATACAAATAAACCCGGAGTAAACTCCTGAGAATTATTCATGTAAGACCCAATAGCTGCTAGGGATAACAAAACAGTCATTTACAGGAAGCCCAAGTAAAATCCAATAACATCCAAAGCAAGATATCCTGTGGGTAGTGGACTGGCAAACACTCTCACCACAGTAAGGGATCTGTTGGTTTGATGGCAGTTCACAAGACAAAGGCAAAGCTACAGCATTTAAAGGCCATGCCATCAAACGATTTAGAATCATCAAATTGTAGGATCAGTTAGGAATTGATATAGTCTGCAGGCCATACAAAACAGGAGATAGTGGCCAGATTTGGCCCATGGGAGGTAAAAGCAAGGTCATCTACAATGCAAGACAGAACCTAGACATCCATTGTGTGGGAAAGAGGAAGACGTGGGAATTTGGATAAAGCATTAACCAGCTATGTCTCCTATAGCAAGAGGTTTGGTGTGGTTAGAGAGCTGGACATGGGAATGAGGACCCAGTCAGGCCAGTGTTGGCAGCAAAGGACCATCTTTGTTGAATGGATGTTAGCAGGTCTCCATGTAGTGGCAATACTTCTAGTGGGGCATGTTTTAACAAAAAAGGTCATCAGTCTTAAGTGGAAGCTCTGAGATGCAACAGCTATCAACCTAGCGATACAGTGAGAAAAGGTTGGCGAGCCGACAAGGTGATCAGGCTATATGCAGTCTGAGATGAGCATCACAGAAGATTCCAGTCCCAGTGGAAAAAAAGAGGTATCACTCAGTAATCAGGGAAGCAACTCTGTCATCAGGCATGCTCAGAGGCATGCCTCACTGAGTACCCCATCCTAGTGATCTCTGAACAGGGCTTAGGGCAGCAAAACAAATACTGTTCCCACATTGTGGCAGGTATAATGTTCCTTATGTTATGGCAGGTTTTCCAGATAAAATAAATAACTGGATAGACCAAGTGTAAAATTGAGTCAGTCAATGAAAGGTGTAGACTGACAAGTGTCAATTGAGTATGGATTCCAATATAAAACAACAATTAGCAGAAATCTTTCTAAGAAAGATATTTACCTTCAAGGATACTTGCCCCATACAAGCTTTCTGGATCCATTGGCAACTAGAAGCTTTAAGACTTTAAGGTGTTTTTCCTTATGCTTTACACGTAAGTGAAACAATATGATAATTGACTCTGCTTGAGTTATTTCACTCAGCATAATCTACTCCAGCCCCTTCCATGTTGGTATAAAAGTTGGATATTCATCCTTTCTGATGGAGGGGTATAATTCCATTGTATATATGGACCATACCTTCTTTATCCATTCATCTGTTGAAGGGCATTGTGGCTCTTTCCACACTTTGGTGATCATGGCCATTGCTGCTATGCTTACATGAGGAACATAAGGAAAAACACAGAAGACATTAGGAGAAGGAAAGGAAAAGTGAATTGGGGAAAATCAGAGCGGAGATGAAGCATGAGAGACTGTGGACTCTAAGGAACAAACTGAGGATTTTGGAGGAGACCGGGTGGGGGTCAGCTTGGTGGTGGGTATTGAGGAGCACTGGCTCTGGTGCATAAACAATGAATCTTGGAACACTGAAAAAATAAAGTTAAATAAATAAATAAATAAAATTTTTAAAAATGCTCTAAGTTGTTGAGGAATGGGAGAAGATAATTCACAAATGACACTACAAAGGGCTGATATCCAACATTTATAAAGAACTTCTTAAACGCAGCACCCTAAAAACAGATAATCGTTCAAAAAATGGGTAGGAGACATACACAGACACTTTTGCAAAGAAGATATACAAATGGCTAACAGAAACATGAAAAAATGTTCACCATCATTGGCCATCAGGGAAATTCAAATCAAAACCACATTGAGATACCACCTTACACCAGTAAGAATGGTAAAGATTAACAAGGTAGGAAACAACCAATGTTGGAGAGGATGTGGAGAAAGGGGAACGCACTTACACTGTTGAAGGGAGCGCAGGTTGGTGCAGCCAGTCTGGAAAGCAGTGTGGAGGTTCCTGATACATAAGATCTATAAAGAACTCCTCAAACTCAACACTAAAAAAAATATAATCATATCAAAAACTGGGCAGAGGACATGAACAGACACTGCTCCAAAGAAGACATACAGATGGGCAACAGACACATGAAAAAATGTTTCTCATCTTTAGCCATCAGGGAGATTCAAATCAAAATTGCAAATCAATCCATGTGATAGAACAAATCAATAAGAGAATAGAAAACCACATGGTCCTCTCAATGGATGCAGAAAAAGCATTTGACAAAATTCAGTATCCGTACCTGATTAAAACTCTTCAAAGTATAAGAATAGAAGGAACATTCCTCAACATCATAAAGTCTATCTATGAAAAACCCAGAGTAAATATCATTCTCAATGGGGAAAAGCTGACAGCCTTCCCTCTGAGATCTGGAACACGTCAAGGATGCCCACTCTCCCCACTCCTGTTCAACATAGTAATAGAAGTCCTAGCAACAGCAATCAGACAACAAAAAGAAATAAAAGGTATTCAAATTGAAAATGAAGAAGTCAAACTCTCTCTCTTTGCAGATGACATGATACTTTATATGGAAAACCCAAAAGACTCCACCCCCAAACTACTAGAACTCATACAGCAATTCAGTAATGTGGCAGGATACAAAATCAATGCACAGAAATCATTTGCTTTCCTATACACTAACAATGAAAATATGGAAAGGGAAATTAGAGAATCACCATTTACTGTAGCACCAAGAGCCATAAGATACCTGGGAATAAACCTAACCAAAGAGGTAAAGGATCTGTACTCGAGGAACTACAGAATGCTAGTGAAAAAAATTGAAGGAGACACAAATAGGTGGAAAATCATCCCATGCTCACGGATCAGAAGAATATTGTTCAAATGTCTATACTACCCAGAGCATTCTATACTTTCAATGCCATCCCAATCAAAGTTCCACTAGTTTTTTTCAAAGAACTGGAACAAACAATCCTAAAATTTGTATGGAACCAGAAAAGACCCCAAATTGCTAAGGAAATGTTGAAAAAGAAAAACAAAGCTGGAGGCATCACATTGCTTGATTTCAAGCTTTACTACAAAGCGGTGACCACCAAGACAGCATGGTACTGGCACAAAAATAGACACACAGACCAATGGAACAGAAGAGAGCCCAGAGATGGACCCACAACTCTATGGTCAAATGATTTTTGACAAAACAGGCAAAAATATCCAGTGGAAAAATGACCTTCTCTTCAATAAATGCTGCTGAGAAAACTGCACGGCTATATGTAGAAGAATGAAACTTGCAAATTGGTGCAGCCACTTTGGAAAAGAGTGTGGAGGTTCCTCAAGAAATTAAAAATAGAGCTACCCTATGACCCTGCCATTGCACTACTGGGTATTTACCCCAAAGAATCAAATGCAGTACAAAGAAGGGCCACATGTACCCCAATGTTCATAGCAGCCATGGCTACACTCGCCAAATGGTGGAAAGAACCAAAATGCCCTTCAATAGATGAATGGATAAAGAAGATATAGTCCATATATACAATGGAATATTATGCCTCCATCAGAAAGGATGAATATCCAGCATTTGTATCAACATTGACAGGACTGGAAGAGGTTATGCGGAGTGAAATAAATCAAGTGGAGAGAGTCAATTATCTTAATGTCTCACTTATGTGTGGAGAACAGGGAAAAACATGGGGAGCATTGTGAGAAGGAAGGGAAGGGTGAATGAGGGGAAATCGGAGGGGCGATGAACCAGGAGAGACTCTGAGCAACAAACTGACGGTTTGCGAGAGGAGGGGGTGGGGGATTGGGCGAACCTGGTGGTGGGCATTGAGAAGGGCACGTATTGCATGGAGCACTGAGTATGGTGCATGAACAATTAATCTTGTAACACTGAAAAAATAAACATATTTGGGGAAAAAAAGCACACTGAGATACCACCTTACACCAGTTACAATGGCCAAAATCAATAAGACAATAAACAACAAATGCTGGAGAGGATGTGGAGAAAAGAGAACCCTCTTCTACTGTTGGTGGGAATGCAAGTTGGTGCAGCCACTTTGGAAAAGAGTGTGTAGGTTCCTCAAGAAATTAAAAATAGAGCTACCCTATGACCCTGCCATTGCACTACTGGGTATTTACCCCAAAGAAGCAAATGCAGTACAAAGAAGGGCCACCTGTACCTCAATGTTCATAGCAGCAATGGCCACAATCACCAAACTGTGGAAGGAACCAAAATGCCCTTCAACAGATGAGTGGATAAGGAAGATGTGATACATCTATACAATGGAATATTATGCCTCCATTAGAAAGGATGAATATCCAACTTTTTATCAACATGGATGGGACTAGAAGAGATTACGTGGAGTGAAATAAGTCAAGCGGAGAGAGTCAATCATCTTATGGTTCCACTTACGGGTGGAACATAAGGAAAATCATGGAGTGCATTGTGAAAGGGAACGGGAGGGTGAATGGGGGGGGAATGCGAGGGGGCGATGAACCATGAGAGACTGTGGACTCTGAGCAACAAACAGGATTTTGGAGGGGAGAGGGTGGGGGGTTGGGTGAGCCTGGTGGTGGCTATGGAGAAAGGCACATACTGCATGGAGCACTGGGTGTGGTGCATGAACAATTAATCTTTGTACACTGAAAAAATAAACATATTTGAGGAAAAATTTTATATATAAATTATATATATAAATATATATTATATGTAAATATAAATATAAAATAAATATATAAATGTAAAAATTAATTTTTTTAGATTTTATTTTATTTTTTCAGTGTTCCAAGATTCATTGTTCATGTACCACACACAGTGCTCCATGCAATACATGTCGTTATTAATACCCACAACCAGGCTCACCCATCCCCCACCCAGCTCCTCTTCAAAACTCTCAAGTTTGTTTCTCAGAGCTCCTAATTAATGTCCTCCATGTTATTCGTTATGCTCCACAAGTAAGTGAAACCATATGATAATTGACTTTCTCTGCTTGACTTATTTCATTCTGCATAATCACCCATCCATGTTGATGCAAAAGTTGAGTATTCATCCTTTCTGACAGCTGTGTAATATTGCATTGTATATATGGCCCATATCTTCTTTATCCATTCGTCTGTTGAATGGCATCTTGACTCTTTCCACAGTTTGGCGATTGTGATCATTGCTACTATGAACATTTAGGTACAGATGGCCCTTCTTTTCACTACATTTGTATCTTTGAAGTAAATACCCAGTAGTGCAATTGCCAGGTCATGGGTTAGCTCTATTTTAATTTTTTGAGGAATCTCCACACTGTATTCTAAAGTGGCTGCACCAACTTGCATTCCCACCAACAGTAAAAGAGGGTTCCCCTTTCTCCACATCCTGTCCAACATTTGTTGTTTCTTGCCTTGTTAATCTAACAAATCTAATCTTGCCGTTCTAACTGGTTGGTGTAAGGTGGTATCTCAATATGGTTTTGATTTGAATTTCCCTAATGGCCAATGGTGATGAACATTTTTTCATGTGTCTGTTAGCCATTTGTATGTCTTCTTTGGAGAAGTGTGTGTTCCTGTCTTCTGCTCATTTTTTCTTTTCTTTTTTTTTTTTTTTTGGTGCCATTATCATCCCTATTTACTTTTTTTTCAATTAATTTAATTTTATTTTTTGAGTGTTCCAAGATTCACTGTTTATGTACCACATCCAGTGCTCCATGCAATACATGCCCTCCTCAATACCCAGGCTTATCCAAGCCCCCATGCCCCTCCCCTCCAAAACCCTCAGTTCCTTGCTCAGAGTCCACAGTCTCAAAAAGCATGGAGGACATTGGGAGAAGGAAAGGAAGCATGAATTGGGGAAATCAGAGGGGGAGATGAACCATGAGACTGTGGACTATTCTGCCCATTTATGACATGATTATTTTTGGGTGTTGAATTTGAAGAGTTCTTTATATATATTGGATATCAGCCCTTTGTCTTTAATGTTGTTTGGGAATATCTACTCTCATTCTGTGGGTTGCCTCTTTGTTTTGTTGACTGTTTCCTTTGATGTGCAGAAGCTTTTTATCTGATGAAGTCCCAAAAGTTCACTTTTGCTTTTGTCTTCCTTACCTTTGGAGATGAGTCCTGAAAGAAGTTGTTGTGGTCAATGTTGAAGAGGTTACTACATATGTTCTTCTCTAGCATTTTGATAGATTCTTGCTTCTTGCTGAGGTCTTTCATCCATTTCGAGTTTATCTTTGTGTGTGGTGTAAGAAAATGGTCCAGTTTCATTCTTCTATACATAGCTGTCCAATTTTCCCAGCACCATTTATTGAAGAGACTGTCTTTTTTCCACTGGATATTTTTTCCTGCTTTGTCTAAGATTAGTTGACCATAGAGGTGAAGAACCATATCTGGGTTCTCTATTCTGTTCCATTGATCTATTTGTCTGTTTTTGTGCCAGTACCATGCTGTCTTAGTGATCATAGCTTTGTAATAAAGCTTGAAATCAGGCAACGTGATGCACCCAGCTTTTTCTTTTTCAACATTTCCTTGGCAATCTAGGTTTTTTTTTTTTTTTTTGGTTCCATACAAATTTGTTCCAGCCCTTTGAAAAATGCCAGTGGAATTTTTATCAAGATGTCATTGAAAGCATAGATTACTCTGGGCAGTATAGACATTTTAACAATGTTTATTCTTCCAATCTATGAGCATGAAATGTTTTTATATCTTTTTTTGTCTTCTTCAGTTTCTTTCATGAGTGTTCTGTAGGTCCCCCAGTACAGATTCTTTACTTCTTTAGTTAGGTTTATTCCAAGGTATCTTATGGCTCTTGGTGCTAAAGTAAATGGAAACAATTCTCTACTTTCCCTTTTTATATTTTCATTGTTAGTGTATAAGAAAGCAACTGATTTCTGTGTCTTGATTTTGTATCCTGCCACTTTCCTGAATTGCTGTATGAGTTCTAGTAGTTTGGGGGTGGAGTCTTTTGGGTTTTCCATATAAAGTATCATGTCATCTGCAAAGAGAGAGAGTTTGACTTCTTCATTTTCAATTTGAATACCTTTTATTTCTTTTTGTTGTCTGATTGCTGTTGCTAGGACTTCTAGTACTATGTTGAGCAAGAGTGGTGACAGTGGGAATCCTTGTCATGTTCCTGATCTCAAAGGAAAGGCTGTCAGCTTTTCCCCATTGAGAATGATATTTGCTGTGGGCTTTTCATAGATAAACTTTATGATGTTAAGAATTTTCCTTCTATCCCTATACTTTGAAGAGTTTTAATCAGGAACGGATGCTGAATTTTGTCAAATGCTTTTTCTGCATCTATTCACAGGACCATGTGGTTCTTCTCTCTTCTCTTATTGATTTGTTCTATCACATGGATTGATTTGCAAATGTTGAATCACCCTTGCATCCCAGGGATAAATCCCACCTGGTCATGATGAATCATTTTTTTAATGTGTTGTTGGATCCTATTAGCTAAGATCTTGTTGAGAATCGTGGCATCCATATTCATGAGGGATATTGGTCTGAAATTCTCCTTTCTGATGGGGTCTTTGCCTGGTTTGTGGATCAGGGTCATGCTGGCTTCATAGAAAGAGTCTGGAAGTTTTCCCTCCATTTCTAGTTTTTGAAATGGTTTCAGGAGAATAGGTATTATTTCTTCCTTGAATGTTTGGTAGAATTCCCCAGGGATTCCATCAGGTCCTGGGGTCTGGTTTTTTGGGAGGTTTTTGATCACTGTGTCAATCCTGTTACTAGATATTGTTCTATTCAGGTTGTCCATTTCTTCCTGTTTCAGTCTTGGAAGTTTATAGGTTTTGAGGCATGCATCCATTTCTTCTAGGTTGCTTAACTTATTGGTATGTAACTGATAATAATTTTTGATGGTTGTTTCTATTTCCTTGGTGTTTGTTGTGATCTCTCTCTTTTCATTCATAATTTTGTGAATTTGGGTCCTTTCTCTTTTCTTTTGGCTTAGTTTGGCCAGTGGTTTACTGATATTATTAATTCTTTCCAAAAAAAAACAGCTTCTAGTTCCATTGATGTGTTTTATTATATCTCTAGTTTCTAACTTATTGATCTCTCCTCTAATCTTGATTATGTCCCTTCTTGTGTGGGGGGTTGGGTTATTTTGTTGTTGATTTTCCTGTTCTTTAAGGTGAAAGACATTTGGTGTATTCAGGATTTTTCAATCTTTTGAGTGAGTCTTGGATGGTTAAGTATTTCCTCCCTTAGGACTGCCTCTGCTATATTCTTTAGGTTTTGGGCCAATGTGTCTTCATTCTCATTGCTTTCCATGAATTGTTTAAGTTCTTCTTTGATTTCCTCGTTGATCCAAACATTCTTGAGCAGGATGGTTTTAACTTCCAAGTGTTTGAATTCCTTCCAAACTTTTTCTTGTGGTTGAGTTTCAGTTTCAAAGCATTGTGGTCTGAGAATATGAAGTAATCTCAATCTTTTGGTATCAATTGAGCGCTGATTTGTGACCCAGTATGTGGTCTATTCTGGAGAAAGTTCCATGTGCACTCGAGAAGAATGAGTATTCTGTAGTTTTAGGGTGGAATGTTCTGTATATAACTATGAGGTCTATCTGGTCCAATGTGTCATTCAAAGCTCTTCTTTCTTTATTCATTTTCTGTTTGGATGATCTGTCTGTTACTGAGAGTGGCATGTTAATATTCCCTATAATTAATGTATTCATATCAATATAACTCTTTATTTTGCAGTCAGATGCTCTACCCCTGAGCTATACCCCCAATATGACTCTTTATTTTGATTAATAGTTGGCTTATGTAGTTAGCTGCTCCTATATTGGGGGCAGTAATATTTACAATTGTTAGATCTTCTTGGTGGATAGACCCTTTAAGAATGATGTAGTTTCCTTC
>CM052798.1:95466902-95538974 GCA_028533885.1 Nasua narica | reverse complement strand
GTTGGATATTCATCCTTTCTGATGGAGGCATAATATTCCATTGTATAGATGTACCACATCTTCCTTATCCATTCGTCACTTTCATTCTTGATATATCTTTAGGTTCCAAATGTGTTTCTTGTGGATAGCATATGGACAGGTCCTAACATTTTATCCAGTCTGAAACCCTACACCATATTATGGGCTCATTTAGGTCATTCACATTGAGAGTGATTACTGAAAGATAAGTTTTTATTGACATCATGTTGCCTGTGAAGTCCTTGTTACTATAGATTGTCTCTGTATGTTTCCATCCTTATAGATTCTATGTTGCCACTAATGGTCTTCTGCAGCCTAACCATTTTCTGGATGTTACCCTGAATTCCATTTCTGACGTATTGTTTATGTCCATATCCAATAGTTCTGTGGCAGTGGTCACAGTCTCTTAATTTTTCCTTTGTTGGGTGTTGCTCCTTCTAGTCAATTTGGTGAGAAGTGGTTGAAGGGTTATATACCTGGATATATCAACCACAATCCAGTCAAGGTGCACCTATGACAGTTTTGGAGCAATCAGAAGTCACCACCAAAAAGAAGTCACTATGAAAAAGAAAGAAAATAAAAGAAAAGAGAGAGAAAGAAAAAAAAAGAAAAAACCCAACCAAGATGAGCCCCAAAAGTAAGATTTATAAGGTACATAAACAAAAATGGACAAAAAAACTGACAAAGTAAAAGAAAAAAAGAAAAAGAAAAGTCCAGCCAGAATGAACCCCAAGAATAAGATTTATATAGTACAAAAGCAAAAACCAATACACAGAAACACTGACAGAAGAATAAGATGGGAAGGTGGTTATTAACCCTCGATGTGGACAAGGAAGGTTATCTCAGTTCTTCCTGGGTGTATCTTATTATCTTTGTTAAAAGACTCAACTTTCTTAAGATTTATATAGTACAAAAACAAATAGACAAAAGCACTGACAGAAGAATAACATAGGAAGGTGGTTATAAACTCTCAATGTGGACGAGGAAGGATATTTTAGTTCTTCCTGGTTGTATCTTGTTATCCTCATTAAAGACTCAACTTTTCAGAGATAGAGGGACATTAAAACTAGTTTATATATAGGGGTAGTATTGAATAGGAAAAAAGCATTATCTTGAAGCTTATATCTATATATATTTTTAAAAAAAGAAACACAAGTATATGTAGGAAAAAAGTTCAAGTTAAAAAGTTATTATGTAATATGTTGTATTAAATATTCAGTTGTAATGCTAAGTAGGTTAAAAAAATAAAAGAAGAATCATGAGAACGGATTAAAAAAAAGTTGTATCCTGAAATACACAGGTTTGAGGGCAATATTGGGACTTAATATATTGTTTTTCCCTGATGTTGGGGTTTTACAGTTTTGTGGGGACCCTGTGGTTATTGTCCTCTTGTTCTTTTGGCTGTCTTGTGGGATAGGGGACTGATGTGTTGTTTTTCAGTCAGTCTTGCCTGGGCTGAGTCACCCTGCCCCCTATCAAGGGGCTGGGTTCTGTGGAAACTGGTTTTTCAGGCTCTTGTTCTCTGGAGATTTTTGTTCTTTGGTGGCTTTTTGTGGCTTTTTAGAGGGTTAGCGCAAAGTAAACTGTCCACACCCAGTCCTCCACTTCAGAGAGAAGCCTCAGTCTGCTCTCCTCTGGATGGTCCAGAATACACAGACTCCCCCTCTGCAAACTCTGCTGAACACTGTACCCTCCCACAGGCAGTGTGTATTCCCAGCCACCATCTCATTGGTTGCCTAAGGCCCCCGCTTGTGTCTGCACCCCCGTGCCACCAAAACTGGGAGTGATATTGGTCCAGGAGAGCCCAATCCCAGTGGCTGCCATTGCTGGGACTGCTATCTGGATTCCACTCCCACATTACGTGGGTTCAGACCTGGCTGAGGCCCAGGTTGCAGAATGCTGTGGGTCTGGGGATCTCCAGCAGGAGCCTGCACCGAGTTCTTTCAGGTGCAGGATGCATGCAGTCCCAGTGGTGGTGCAAGCAGCCACGGCTCAGAGACCACAAACTGGAGCCCCTGCTGGACTCTCTCAGACACTGGTGGGTGCTGGTTGTGACTGCCCTGTGGCCGTGGGTTTAGGTCGGTGACTGTGGCTACCGGGTTCCACCAATTGTCCCTTAAGACCCCTTGTTCTTTTGTGTGCTTTTAACCAGACTCCAAGTTAATACTGGTCCCCAAGCGCAGGGCACTTTCATATTGGGGTATTACTTTCCAATGGGACACTTCTAGTGGCTTCCTCCCCTTCTGTTTATCCTCCAATATCAGTCTGCGAGCTCCCACTCTGCTTTACCTCTCTACTGATGATCTTCTGCCCCCATAGATGTCCAAAAGTGTATAATCTTACATCTCATGCCAATTTCATGGGTGTTCAGACTGTTCTGGTAGATATTTAGCTCAATTCAAGGGACCAGTTGAAACAGGGTCTCCTACTTCTCTGCCATCTTGCCCAGAGACCTTTTTAATATTTTTTTTATTAAGTAAATGCTATCCCAACATGGGGCTTGAACTCACAACCTAAAGATCAATCGTTACATACTATACCAACTGAGCCAGCCAAGTGCCTCAAAATTCACTCACTTTTATATGCCAGAATTTGACACATGAAGAGCAAACAGTAAATAGTTATTGAATTGATAAACAAGTGAATGAAGCATCTTACCTTCTCAAAGACTTGATAAATAAGCTAAAGCTGATATCGAAGTGATTTTTCTAAGACTCACTAAATTTAGTCTAAACATGCTGAGATTCAGTGCTCCCAGTGGGTAGTTTCCAAGGCTCCCTTTGGTAAGTAAGATCATTTATATATGTAGGGATAAAGGCACCCAGAATGAATTAGACCTCCACCCACAAAGTGAATTGCAGACAGGACATTGTCCATTGGACATGCACGTCTTGAACACGAATGGGAATTCATTCTGAGTTCAGTGGGGTATGGTGGGCTGGGGGTGGTAGTGTGTAGTAGGGAGGACATGTTGCCATAGCAGGCTGTGGATGGCTCTCCCATGTGCTGTTTATTTTTAAGTAAAAATGTCTTTAGAAATAATTTTACTGGGGCGCCTGGGTGGCTCAGTGGGTTAAAGCCTCTGCCTTCAGCTCAGGTCATGATCTCAGGTTCCTGGGGTCGAACCCCACATCAGGCTCGCTGCTCAGCAGGGAGCCTTCTTCCTTCTCTCTCTGCCTGCTTCTCTGCCTACTTGTGTTCTCTCTCCTCTCTATCAAATAAATAAATAAATCTTTAAAAAAATTAAAATTAAAAAAATAGATAAAAATAATTTTACTATGTGCCCAACTGAGGGCAACAGCTACAAGACCAGGCCTGCCAAAATCATTTTACTTCTAATCTCACCTCGATCCTCTTTTGGGGATGTTTCATATAACCTTCGGATAAATTATTTTGTTTTCTTCACTTATAAAAAATAATTTTAATAATAGTACCTAACTGAGAGGTCCATTATGGGAATAAATGAAATAATGTATATAAAGCACTTAGTGAAATATCTGGCATAGAATAAACATTCATTAAATACCAGATAATTATTTTTTACTATTATCCAGAGTGTGGCATAGCCCTCACTGTGTGTTACTCCAGAGATCATATAAATCATACATTTCTTAATGGATGGCAGAGGATTTGATAAGCTAATTTCCTGGTTCAAACAAAAACTAGGAGCCCTCTGGTATGTTAAAAGACTGGACCCTAGAGAATTTAATTATCCTGATTCCCCCAAACTGGTTTCTTTAAACACATAGTTCCATGATGCATGAGGAGCCAAATCTAAATCTTACAGAAATACCCTGGGACCTCACAGAACTGCTTCAGTCCTACCCAGAACCTTCCTGTACCCTTCCTCCAATGTCCAGAGTACACAGCATATGATGAAGTCATGCCACAAGAGGCTTGCACAGTCCACCAACACGTATTCTGAACACATGGGGCAGAGATATACAGCTGCAGCTGACTCAGAGATGAACAGACTTCCAAAATGGAAAACAATACCATATGATTTCCCTCTACCTCTCCCTTTGAAATGAAAGTTCTCCATCACCCACCCCCTCTAACCCATCAGGTTCCAGCTGCACCAAAACGCATTTCTGGGATGAGTAATGGGTATTAGAACATCTGTAGACTTTTAGACATGGTTTTATATTTGGGGACTTGCTGATTATTCCCACTCCATCCTGTATGTTCACACCCATATTAACGCTGCATAAATGGAAGTTGAGAGGATTTTGTAGTTCAGAGGGGTTGCTTGTGATTGTCCCTTAAAGAATTTGAAGAGTTGGGGTGCCTGGGTGGCTCAGTGGGTTAAGCCTCTGCCTTCAACTCGGGTCATGATCTCAGGGTCCTGGGATCGAGCCCCACATTGGGCTCTCTGCTCAGCGTGGAGCCTGCTTCCCCCTCCCTCTCTGTCTGCCTCTCTGCCTACTTGTGATCTCTCTCTGTCAAATAAATAAATCTTAAAAAAAAAAAAGAATTTGAAAAGTTAAGAGACCATGGCTAGAAAAACTACAGTGTGATGCAATGTAAACCCTGAAGGAGGTGGAAGGTGGGAAGATAAGACTGGCAGCTGGCATGGAGCACCAAAGAGCCTCCTTCCAGGGCCAAGTTATCTATGGCTGAGTTGGGTTCCCTGTGCCTCAATCTCCTCAAGGGTCAATGGAAATAATAACTGTACCCACTATGTAAAATTTTGCTAAGGATTAAATGAGTCTATATACAGTTAATGCTTAAAATGAGGCATCTATAGAGGCTTCCATCATATGGGAAAGAGGCATATATATCATACAGACATGAAGCTACAATAAAGCTGTCCATTAGGAAGGATAAAGAAGTCTGGGAAGCTGGGGGCCCTTGAGCGCCCTTATGTAGAATATGTGAGCAGTCATTCATGTTGCTCAAGATTATCCAGAGGCAGTCCTGGATAATCTTTAAATCCTTCCAGGACATTACATTGGAATGAGTTCTCTAACAACCTTATCTAAAAGAGATCCCTTTTACTCTCTCTACATCCCATTTTCATCAGACACTGATCACTCTCTGTAACTATGTAATTTATTTGTTTACAGGTTTATTTTCTTTTTCACCTGCTAGAAGTTAAGCTCCAAGAAGGCAGAATCTTTCCTGTCTTTCTCTGGTACATAGTAAGTACTCAATAAACATGTGAAAGAAAGACAGAAAGGGAGGAAGGGAGGGAGGAAGAGAGTAAAGGTGAAAAGAGAAGGAAAAGAGAGAAGAGGAGGGAGGGAAGAAATGAGAGAGGGCAGGCAGGAGGAGGAAGGAAAGGAGAGGAACTAAGGGTGAGAGAAGAGAAGAGGAAGGAAAGCTGGGAGGGAGGAGAGAGGAAGGAAAGTAAAAGTTAAAACAGAGATGATTCTGTAACATCTCTCAAACTGCTGACAAAGCTAAAGTAAGGACATCATCTTAATCACACTGAGGCATTGCCCCTTCAGGTGGTGCCCCCCATAAATATTTATTGGCAGGCATTTATTTAGAACACTGGTGCCATTTTTTAATGACTAATTTTTGTCTAGTAAAAATGGGTTTGGCACCAAATCAATAATTTCAACATTACAAAGACAGTCAAACATTTTATTTAAATTTTTTCAAGTGCATTTTCTTAAAGAAACATGCATTTTTTTTAGCCAATGACTTTGGTCTACCTTTTATGGCTTATTTATATATCATATTTTTAATCACTGCACTGCTAAGTGGAAATTATTGTCTTTGGAGGGAAAATGCAGGGTTGAGATAACCCTTTGAAGATTGCTATGAAAATTCATATGATATTCCACCAAAAAGAAATTATTACTTTACCTAGAATTCCCTGGTGCCCTCAGTCCTCAGTTTTAACTCCATTAATTACATATGTATATGCCATTTACAGTAAGTCCTATAAATTTGATCACCCAATATTCTACATTTTGAATACTTACTGTATTCCCAGCCCAACAGAATTTCAAATGTCTTCTGTCTGTGCTACCTCAATCCTCTCCTTAATTAAAAAGTACAAAAAAAGTAACCTCATTCTGAGGTAACTATAATATAGAAGGTGTTTTTAACTCAATTGAAGAAAGATTATTTGGCTTAGAAAAGCGTTCTCCTTAACTATCTTTTAGAGGTGAAATTACCAGAAAATGGAGGGAGTGCTTGGGAGAAAAGTCAGGGAACCTGCAGAAGGCTTTTTAAACTAAGAGCCACCCACACACACACAAAAACAGATACATAGACCAGTGGAACAGAGTAGAGAGCTCATACACAGACCCTCAACTCTATTGTCAAATTATCTTCAACAAAGCAGGGGAAAATATCCTGTGGGAAAAGACAGTCTCTTCAATAAATGGTATTGGGAAAATTGGACAGCTATGTACAGAAGAATAAAACTCAACTATACTCTTACACCATACACAAAGATAAACTCAAAATGAATGGAAGACCTCAACATGAGACAGGAATCCATCAAAATCCTAGAGGAGAACATAGGCAATAACTTCTTCGACATCAGCCACAGCAACTTCTTTCAAGATACATCTCCAAAGACAAAGAAAACAAAAGTAAAAGTGAACTTTTAGAACTTCATCAGGATAAAAAGCTTTTGTACAGCAAAGGGAACAGTTAACAAAACAAACAGGCAACCCACAGAATGGGAAAAGATATTCACAAACAACACTACAGATATATGAACACTGCAGACATATGAAAAAAAGGTTCATCATCATTAGCCATCAAAGCAATTAAAATCAAAACCACATTAGAGGGGAGGGGGTGGGGGTTGGGTGAGCCTGGTGGTGGGTATTGAGGAGGGCATGTATTGCCTGGAGCACTAGGTGTAGTGCATGAACAATAAATCTTGGAACACTGAAAAAATAAAATTAAAAATAAATAAATGAATAAATATTGAAAAAGAAAAAAAAAAACACATTGAGATACCACCTTACACCAGTTATAATGGCAAAGATTAACAAGGCAGGAAACGATAAATGTTGGAGAGGTTGTGGAGAAAAGGGAACCCTCATACACTGTTGGTGGGAATGCAAGTTGGTGCAGCGACTTTAGAAAACAGTGTGGAGATTCCTCAAAAAATTAAAAATAGAGCTACCCTATGACCCAGGGATTGCACTACTGGGTATTTATCCCGAAGATACAGATGCAGTGAAAAGAAGGGACATCTGTACCCCAATGTTTATAGCAGCAATGTCCACAATAGCCAAACTATAGAAAGAGGCAAGATTCCCTTCAGCAGACTAATGGATAAAGAAGATATAGTCCATATATACAATGTATTATTACTCAGCCATCAGAAAGAATGAGTATCTAACTTTTGCATCAACATGGATGGGACTGGAGAAGATTTTGCTAAGTGAGATAAGTCAAGCAGAGAAAGTCAATTATCATATGGTTTAACTTACTTATGGAACATAAGGAATAAAATGGAGGACATTAGGAGAAAGAAAGGAAAAGTAAAGGGGTGAATCGGAGAGGGAGACAAAGCATGAGAGACTGTGGACTCTGAGAAACAAATTGAAGGTTTTAGAGGGAGGGGGCTGAGAGGATGGGGGAACCTGGTGATGGGTATTAAAGAAGGCATGTATTGCATGGAGCACTGGGTGTTATATTTGAACAGTGAATCTTGGAACACGATATCAAAACTAATGATGTATTTTATGGTGACTAACATAACACAATAAAAAAAAGAGCAACCCCCATGCAGAGAAGCACTCATTATCTGTCCAGCATTGGGGATACCACCACAACACAGCCAAACCTGTATGGTACTTTTGTGTCTGCCCTGCTACTGAGCACAGAGATGTGTTCTGCTTGGCTTGAATCTCAACACAATGTGTAATTACTGAATTTCAGAATGTTGGGGGTGAAAAGTCATGCAACCCAATTAATTCATCTTGGAGGCAGGGAAATTGAGGGTGGTGTTGTTGGAGGAGGGCTCCATTCATCTCCCTGGGTCTCTCTGGATGCTGTCCACAACCTTACCCCAGGACGACAGTCCTCTATCTCCTTTCACTAGGCATTCTCCTTCCAGGTCCTCACTTAAGCCTGGGGCCCTCTGCTCTCCTGCCACTGGTTCTCCCTTTCTATCCAGTCATCTCTCTGAGTTGAACTTTCTACCACCATTGCTGTCAGAAATCTTCCTTTTATTCCTTTCTGCACAACATGCACTGGTGGTCAGGTCCTGTCCAGAGGGATCCAAAAAGCTCTGTGGACAGGAAGATTGGGGGCAACAGACATCTCTGGAAATGTGGTGTCTTGAACCAAATGTTGGTTTCATCATCCACAAAACCCTGGCCAAGGTTCCTTGTTATGAAACATCTTAAAGGTCCCTCACAACATATTCCTTCCAACAGTTTTCTGACAAGATCCAAAGTCACTGCTCTAAGAAATGTCAACTTCCTAGAAAACTCTTAACCTTCTGCTAAGTATTTAAAGTTATTATTAGCAGGTGGTCGCAGTGCCTAACTATCTTCAAGCAACCCCACACACACACACACGTACACACCCATACACACATCTCAGACATACACAGATACACAACTACTTCCAACATTTCTGTACGATATGAGAACCCCAAGTTAAAGCTACAAAATTGAATTTTTCTGGCTGAAGCTTCAGCTGTTTTGTAGAAATTCCAGCATACAACCATATCACAAACAATTTAAGAGTCTCCAGGGGTACTGTATGCAGATTCCAATAAGCCAGTCAATACAACTAATGAATAGAGATGGAATTACCTAAGTTTTCAGCTTTTCTCACTGTTGGAATCACCTTGTTGCTGCTATTAGATGTACCTAGGCCAAAGTTTCAATATATATTCACTTGACATGTTTATTCACCCCCATAACCACTTTTCTTGCTGTCATCCTTCACCACTCTCCTGCACAGCTCACACTCCTTAGGGATGGCCTTGCTTTTTCCTGCTTTGCACACTGGCTCATATGACATCTTCGCTCACCACTTTTTTCAGGTGACTCTATCCATTCTCCAAAGTCCATCTCAAGTAAAAAGTTTCCATAAAGCTTTCTCCAGTTTCTCCCCAAGCTATATTTCTTTTTCTTATAAACCCCAAATAGACTTTATATCTCCTCTGTGGCATAACCAAACTCTGCCCTGCACTGCACTACATAGTTGTCTTTAGAGACTGTGAGCTCCTTGAGGTCAGAGAACATATATCGCTCACCTCACCTCTGAATCCCAAGAAGCCTCCAGCTCGACATAAGAAATAATCACTAAATGTCACTGATTGATTAACTTTTTTCTTTTTTTATATAAATTTTGTTTTATTTTCCCCCAAATACTTTCATTTTATTCTTTCCGTGTTATAAGATTAATTGTTCATGCACCAAACCCAGTGCTCCATGCAATATGTGCCCTCCTCAATACCCACCACGAGGCTTGTCCAACCCCCCACCCCCCCCCTCCAAAACCCTCAGTTTGTTGCTCAGAACCCACAGTCTCTCATGGTTCATCTCCATTAATTGTTAATTACCCTTCATCTCTGGACATTGAAAATTTGCAAATTATGCTTTTGGAAAATCTCCAAATTAGCCTTTTGGAAAATGCCTTTTTCAAGGTTCTAGGGTTGTCAATTATATTTAAAGTTGTCTCCAATCACCAGAACTTCCACCAAACTATAAGATATATACCCTTACTCTCTCCACCCATATTTATTTATTAATGAAGCCATAAAAATTCCAAAAATAACAAAAACTTAAATACAGTACAAGGAATCCACAAACCAAAACCCTGCACCCAACCTTATTCTCCAGAAATCTGGGCTTCTGCTGAGGCTTTGTTTGTACTGATTTGTAGGATGAGATAAATCCTTTTAAAGTACAACAAATGGTGTTAATATGAACTTTTTACTACAGCCAGGTTATCCTTTCTGGCACAATTGTTAGCCCTTCTTCTAAAATACCATGTTGTTAAATACCATGAGATCTTCACTAGTCTATTTTTTTAAAGATTTTATTTATTTATTTGCTAGAGGGACAGACAATGAGAGAGGGAACACAAGCAGGGGGAGTTGGAGAGGGAGAAGCAAGCTTCCCACTGAGCAGGGAGCCTGATGAGGGCTCCATCCCAGGACCCTGGGATCATGACCTGAGCCAAAGACAGATGTTTACTGACTGAGCCATCCAGGAGCCTCTTCACTCATCTTTAAATATATATTCATTGAGCACACACTTGAAGCAATATTCTGGCCATATAACAGTAAGAAAGGGGGAAAAGCAGTTACCTTTGTAAAGCATATATCCAAACAGATAAATACACAACAAATATGACAGACAAATAAATTATGTAGTATGTTAGAAGGTGAAAATTATAAGTATAAAGTAGTAACAGGACATATCTCATACCATATGCAAAAGATTCACTCACGAGAGCCATAGGCCTAAATATAACAACTTATACCATAAAACTGTTAAAAGAAAACACAGAAGAAAATCTTCATAATCATGGATCAGGCAGTAATTTCTTAAGTATGACATCAAATGCACAACTGGTAAAAGAGAAAATAAATAAACTAGACGTCGTCAAAATCAACAAATTCCATGTTTCAAAAGGCACCACCAGGAAAGTGAACAGACAATACACAGACTGAGAGAAAAGATTTGCAAAAATATATCTGATAAGGGAAATGTATTCAGTATACGCATATGTATACGTGTGTGTCTGCATGTGTATAAGTATGTATGGGATATATATAAATAGATAGATAGATAGATAGATAGATGATAGATAGATAGATATTTCACTGTGTTGTGAGATAGATTTATCTATTTCACAATGCAGTGAAAAAATGTTAGATGACCAGTTTAAAAATGGCAAAAGATTCAAATAGACCACTCTCTGAAGTGGTTATGGAAATGGACAATAGCACATGAAAAGATGTCCAGCATCATTTATCATTAAGAAAATACAAAACAAAGGGCACCTGGCTGGCTCAGTTGGTTAAGCATCTGCCTTTGGCTCATGTCATGATTCCGTGGAACCCTTCATGGCATCTCACCAGGCTCCCAGCTAAACAGGAAGTTTGCTTCTTCCTTGGTCCCTCCCCCCATGCTCTTTCTCTCTTTCTCTCTCTCAAATAAATAAACAAAATCTTAAAAAAAATGCAAAACAAAATGACAGTAAGATACCACTTCACACTTGCTATGATGGCTATAAGATAGACAAAAGATAGACATTAGCAAGTGTTGATAAGGATGTGGAGAAATTGGAAGCCCCACGTGTTGCCAATAGGAATGTAAAATGGTGCAGTCACTTTGGAAAACAGTCTAGCAATTCCTCAAAATGTTAAACATAGAGCTACCATATGAGCCAGTAATTTCACTGCTTGTTGTATACCAACAAGAATTGAAAACATCCATCCACGTAAAAAGTTGTGCAGGAAAGTTTATAGCAGCAGTGGTCATAATAACCAAAATGTAGAACCAACTCAAATGTTCATTAACTGATAAATGAACAACTAAAATTGCAATGAATTTATATAATATTATTCAGCTATAAAAGGGAATGAAGTATTGATATATGCCACAACATCAAAAACATTATGTTCCATGTAAGAAGCCAGTCACAGAAGACCACATATTATATAATTCTATTTATAAAAAATGTCCAGAGTGGGCAAATATAGAGAGATAGAAAGTAGATCTACCAATCATTTAAGTAGCAATTGAGATCTCTCTTCCCCTGTTAAGTCTTTCCTGACAGAAGCATAAAACCTGGTGGTGACTTGTGGCATCATATTGCAATTACTGCAAAAATAAATGAGTGAGACTACATCAAACTAAAAAAATTCTGCATTACAAAGGAAACCACCAACAAAATAAAAAGACAACACATGAAATATGTGCAAACCACATATTTTATAAGGGACTAATACTCAAAATATGTAAAGAATGCTTACTTAA
Source organism: Nasua narica (assembly GCA_028533885.1). NCBI lineage: Eukaryota > Metazoa > Chordata > Mammalia > Carnivora > Procyonidae > Nasua > Nasua narica. Next base: position 95,527,032 of record CM052798.1, on the reverse strand, counting down.
TCAATAGCAAAAAACAACCCTGCTATAGATGTGCAAAAGACCTGAATAGGCATTCTTCTGAAAAACACATGCAGTTGCCAACAGGCACATGAGAAGGTGCTCAACATCACTAATAATCAAGGACATAAAAATCAAAGTCAAAATGATATGTTACCTGTTATGATGTTTATTATAAAAAAGATTCAAAATAACAAATGCAAATAAGGATAGAAAAAAAAAAGAATCTTTGTACACTGTGGCTGGAAATGTAAACTGGTATGACCACAAAGGAAAGTATGAAAGTTCCTCAAGAAATTAAAAATAGAACTACTATGTGATCCAGCAGTACCATTTCTAAGTATGTATCCAAAGGAAATGAAACCATTATATTAAAGAGATGGCTGTACTCCAATGTTCATTGCAGCATTATTCACAATGGCCAAGCAATGGAAATGACATAAATGTCCATCAGTGGATGAAGAAATTATATATTAATATTATATATATACATATATACATATATGTATATATATATATATATATATGTATATATATATATATATATAATTTAGCTCTAGAAAAGAAAGAAATCCTGATACTTGAGTACTTGAGACAAGGAGTGCATCATGCTAAATGAAATAAGCCAGACAGAGAAAGACAAATACTACATGGTAGCACTTATATATGGAATCTAAAAATAATAAAAATAATTTTTTCAGTTAAATTCATTGAAACAGAGTAGATTGGTGATATCAAGGGATGGGGAGGGGACAGGTTGGTAAAAGATGCAAATTTTCAAAAATAAAACAAAGTTCTGAGGATCTAAGGTATAACATGGTGACTATAGTGGGTAACAGTGTATTGTATAACTGAAATTTGTGAAGAAATTAGAACTGAAATGTTCTCACACAAAGAAAAGTAAATGTGTGAGGTATGGTGAGGTGATGGATATGTTAACTTGACGGAGGAGAGATCATTTCATAATGTATATGTATACATGCCATCAAGTTGTACACTTTAAATAACTTACAGTTTGTCAATTATACCTCAAAAAAGATGAGAGGGAAGAGCAAGATGGTAGAGGAGTAGGAGACCTAAATTTTGTCTAGTCCCAGGAATTCAGCTAGATAATTATCAAACTATTCTAACACCAACAAACTCAACAGGAGATCCAAGAAAAGAATAGCAGAAATTCTATGAACAGAAAAGCAACCAATTTCGGTAAGGTCTCTTCTGATTTGTTTACTGTCTATTTTTCTGGGGTCATTGTTACCCTTTTAGCATTTGTTCTTTCATTCATTTATTACTTTCTGGACAAAATGACAAAATGGGAAAACTCATCTCAAAAAAAAGAACAAGAGGCAGTACCAACTGCCAGGGACCTAATCAATACAGACATTAGTAAGATGTCAGAACTAGAGTTCAGAATGATGATTATAAAGATACTAGCTGGCCTTGAAAAAAGCATAGAAGATACTAGAGAATCCCTTTCTGGAGAAATAAAAACTAAAATCTAACCATGTCAAAATCAAAAAGGCTATTAATGAGGTGCAATAAAAAATAGAGGCTCTAAATGCTAGCATAAATGAGGCAGAAGAGAGTGCATTGTATAAAAGAACAAATGATGGAGAATGAAGAAGGTGAGAAAAAGAGAGCTAAACAACTACTGGCCAGGAGGGGAGAATTTGAGGGATAAGTGATACCATAAGAAGAAGCAATATTAGAATAATTGGAATTCCAGAAGAAGAAAAATGAGGGAGGAGCAGAAGGTATATTGGAGGAAATTATAGTGGAGAACTTCCCTAATTTGGGGAGGCAAACAGGTATCAAAACCAGGAGGCACAGAGGACTCAACTCAAAATCAGTAAAAATAGGTCAACACCCCATCATCTAATAGTAAAACTTACAAGTCAGCAGAGACAAAGAGAAAATCCTGAAAGTAGCTAGGGACAAGAGGTCTGTAACATATAATGGTCGAAAAATTAGCTTAGCAGAAGGCCTATCCACAGACACCTGGCAGGCCAGAAAGGACTGGTGTGTTATATTTGGATCACTAAAAGAGAAAAATACGCAACCAAGAATACTATAACCAGCTAGCCTGTCATTGAAAATAGAAGGAGAGATTAAAAAAAAAAAAAAACTTCCAGGATAAACAAAAACTGAAAGAATTTGAGAACACTAAAACAGCCCTACAGGAAATATTGAAAGCAAAGAGAGCCTAATAGTAACATAGACCAGAAAGGAGCAGAGAAAATATACAGTAACAGTTACCTTGGCCCTAACTCATATCTTTCAACAATGTAAATGGGCTAAATGCCCAAATCAAAATACCCAAATCAAAAAAATTTTTTTTGTATTAAAAAAAAAAAAAACAAGACCCATCGATACTCCTTGCAAGAGAATCATTTTAGACCCAAAGAAACCTTGAGATTTAAAGTGAGGGGGTGGAAAACTATTTACCATGCTAATGGACATCAAAAGAAAGCTGGGAAGGCAATCCTTATATCAGACAAAATTAGATTTTTAAGCCAAAGGCTATAATAAGAGATGAGGAAAAACATTATATCACACTTAAAGGGTCTACCCAACAAGATCTAACAATTTTAAATATCTATGCTCCTAACATGGGAGCAGCCAATTATATAAGCCAATTAATAACAAAATCAAAGAAACATATTGACAAAAATATAATAATAGTAGGGGACTTTAACACCCACCTCACTTAAATGGACAGATCATTTAAGCAAAAGATCAACAAGGAAATAAAGGTTTTAAATGACACACTGGATGAAATGGACTTCACAGATATATTCAGAAGATCCCATCCCAAAGCAACATAATACACATTATTCTCTAGTTCACATGGAACATTGTCTGGAATAGATCATATCCTGGCCACACATCAGGTCTCAACTGGTAACAAAAGTTTGGGATCATTCTCTGCATATTTTCAAAACATAATGCTTTGAAACTGGAACTCAATCACAAGAGGAAAGTTGGAAAGAACTCAAATACATGGAGGCTAAAGAGCATCCTACTAAAGAATGAATGGGTCAACCAGGAAATTAAAGAAGAATTTAAAAAAAGTCAAGGAAATGAAAATGAAAACACAACTGTTCAAAATCTTTGGGACAGAGCAAAGGCGGTCCTGAGAGGAAAGTATATAGCAATACACGCCTTTCTCAAGAAACAAGAAAGATCTCAAATACACAACCTAACCCTGCACCTAAAGGAGCTGAAAAAAGAAGAGCAAATAAAGCTACACCAAGCAGGAGAAGAGAAATAATAAAGATCAGAGCACAAATCAATGAAATAGAAACCAAAAGAACAGTAGAACAGATCGATGAAACTAGGAGTAGATTCCTTGAAAGAATTAATAAGATTAATAAACACCTGGCCAGACTTATCAAAAAGAACAGAGAAAGGACACAAATTAATAAAATTATGAATGAAAGAGGAGAAATCACAACCAACACTAAAGAAATACAAACAATTTTAAGAACATATTGTGAGCAGCTATACGCCAGCAAACTACACAATCTGGAAGAAATGGATGCATTCCTAGAGACACAAAAACTACCAAAACTAAACCAAGAAGAAATAGAAAACCTGAACAGACCCATAATCAGCAAGGAAATAGAAGGTATAATCAAAAATCTCCCAATAAACAAGAGCCCAGGGCCAAATGGCTTCCCAGGGGAATTCTACCAAATATTTAAAGAAGAATTAATACCTATTCTCCTGAAACTGTTCCAAAAAATAGAAATGGAAGGAAAACTTCCAAACTCATTTTATGAGGCCAGCATTACCTCGATCCCAAAACCAAAGACTCCAACCAAAAGGAGAGTTACAGAAGAATAACCGTGATGAATATGGATGCAAAAATTCTCACCAAAATACTGGCCAATAGGATCCAACAGTACATTAAAAGGATTATTGACCACGACCAAGTGGGATTTATTCCTGGGCCACAAGGTTGGGTCAGCAACCGCAAATCAATCAACGTGATACATTAATAAAAGTAAGAACTGGGCACCTGGGTGGCTCAGTGGGTTAAAGCCTCTGCCTTCAGCTCAGGTCATGATCTTAGGGTCCTGGGATCGAGCCCCACATCAGGCTCTCTGCTCAGTGGGGAGCCTGCTTCCTCCTCTCTGCCTGCCTCTATGCTTTCTTGTGATCTCTCTCTCTCTGTCAAATAAACAAATAAAATCTTTAAAAAAATAAATAAAAAATAAAGCAATCCCTATCCCAACTTTTGTATTGACATGAACAGGACTGGAAGAGATTATGCTGAGTGAAATAAGTCAAGTGGAGAGAGTCAATTATCTTATGGTCTCATGTGTGGAGCATAAAGAAAAACATGGAGGGCATTGTGAGAAGGAAAGGAAGGGTGAATGGGGGGAATCAGAAGGGGAGATGAACCATGAGAGACTGTGGACTCTGAGCAACAAACTGAGGGTTTTGGAGGGGAGGGTGGGAGGTTGGGCAAGCCTTGTGGTGGGTATTGAGAAGGGCACATATTGCATGGAGCCCTGGGTGTGATGCATGAAAAATTAATCTTGTAACACTGAAAAAGTAAAATAAAAGTATTTGGGGGGAAAATAAAAATAAAAAAATAAAGCAATCCCTATCAAAATACCGTCAACTTTTTTCAAAGAAATGAAACAAATGGTGTTGAGAAAATTGGATAGCAACCTGCCAAGAATAAGACTAAGAATAAGACGACCATATCCTTACACCACACGCAAAAATAGACTCAAATGGATGAAGAACCTCAATGTGAGACAAGAATCCATCAAAATCCTGGAGGAGAACACAAGCATCAATCTCTTCTATCTCAGCCACAGCAACTTCTTCCTAGAAACTTCACCAATGGCAAGGGAAGCAAGGGCAAAAATGATCTATTGGAACTTCATCAAGATAAAAAGCTTTTGTACAGCAAAGGAAACAGTCAACAAAACAAAAGACAGCTGACAAAATGGAAGAAAACATTCACAAATGACATATCAGATAAAGGGCTAGTATCCAAAATCTATAAAGAACTTATCAAACTCAACACTCCAAAAACAAATAATACAATCAAGAAATGGACTGAATCCATTAGCAGACATTTCTGCAAAGATATCCAAATGACCAACAAACACATGAAAAGTGCTCAATATCACTCAGCATCAGGGAAATACAAATCAAAACCTCAATGAAATACCACCACACACCAGTCAGAGTGGTTAAAATTAGCAACTCGGGAAATGACAGATGTTGGTGAGGATGCAGGGAAAGGGGAACCGTCCTACACTGTTGGTAGGAATGCAAGCTGGTACAGCCACTTTTGAAAACAGTATGGGCATTCCTCAAAAAGTTGAAAATAGAGCTACCCTACAACCCAGAAATTGCTCTACTGGGTAGTTACCCCAAAAATTCAAATGTAGGGATCCAAACGGTCACATGCACCCCAATGTTTATAGCAGCAATGTCCACAATAGCCAAACTGTGGAAAGAGCTTTGATGTCCATCAACAAATGAATGGATAAAGAATATGTGAGATAGATAGATGATAGATAGATATAGAGACAGATATCACATATATATCCCATTATACACACACGATGGAATATTATACAGTCATCAAAAATGAAATCTTGCCATTTGCAATGATGTGGATAGAACTAGAGGATATTACGCTAAGCGAAATAAGTCAATCAGAGAGAGATGATTATCATATGTTCTCACTGATATGAGGAATTTGGAAAACAAGACAGAAGATCAGAGGGGAAGGGAGGGAAAAATGAAACAAGATGAAACCAGAGAGGGAGACAAACCATAGAGACTCTTAATCTCAGGAAACAAACTCAGGGTTGCTGGAGTGGAAGGGGTGGGAGGAATGGAGTGGCTGGGTGATGGACATTGGGGAGGGTATGTGCTATGGATAGCACTGTGAATTGTATAAGACTGATCAATCACTCCTGAAACAAACAATAAAATAAATTCTTCCTTATCATTTTAAGAAGTGTCAAAATAATTTTTCTTTTACATTACAACTCTCATCTATGATGCAAAAATCTCCCTCCTAAGAAGCCATTTCCAGTTATCTTATTTATTATGTTTGCTTGTTTGAGAAACCAGTTTATCAATATTTTTAGAAAGTCCTTTATTATGTCAATCAATCATGTAACCATGTGATTTGAGAAATCAAATGATTTGAGAGATTCAGGGGGAGAAAATCCCATCAACTTTTTCCAGTAATGTTATTTACTTACTTTAGGACACTTCAAAGTACTTATCAATCCCTGAAAATTAATGAGATATTACCTCATTCATTTTTACATTGCTGTCATTAGGAAAATAAGTATCACCATCATAATTATTATTAAAATTGAAGTTAAAAGAACTTCGGAGTTCATGCATATAAAGTCAGTCTTGAATGATAAGTATTTGAAATGACAAGAAAACTCACCTTTATGCCACTCTGCCTAAAAATATATAAAATATATACAAATATATGCATATGTAAGTTATATATAATATATATTTACATATTCAGAAATTTATCTGCCTGAAAAACTTTAATGTGTTTTACCCTGTGTTCTAAGCAGGAAACAAGACAGAAAAAATGGTCTGCTTTCATAGGTTCAAGATGATAGTTGATAAATAACAGAGAAATAAGAGCTATATATCAAATAATGGTAAATATTGAAGTATCTCTCTCTCTCTCTCTCTCTCTCTCTCACCCAGGGCCACCTGGGTGGCTTAGTCACTTGAGTTGCAACTCTTGATTTTGGCTAGAGTGTTGATTTCAGGTCCATGCTCAGCAGAGCATCTGCTTCTCTCCTTCTCCTTTTCCTCCTTCCCCTCCCAGATAGGCACATGCTCGCTCTCTCTCTCTCTCTCTCTCTCTCTCATAAATAAATAAATAAATAAATAAATAAATAAATAAACCTCTAAATAAGTAAAAACTTTTTAAAAAGGAACAATTACTTCTGAAATGTAACACAAGGAAAGTAATTTTTAATACACTTTATTTTTCCCAATTAATTTAATTTTATTTTTTCAGTGTTCCAAGATTCATTGTTCATATACCACACCCAGTGCTCCATGCAATATGTCCCCTCCTCAATTCCCATCACTACTTTAGATGTATATTACTTACTATAGCCAAAAGGTATATATTAATTAAAATTGTATTGAATGTAATGCAAGTTGAATTTTTCTCCTAATGCAAACTTCACAACCATCCAAACAAGTAAGAGTCTGCTCCTCCACCAGCAAAGTAGTTAATAAATTTTATCAACAACAATAAGGAAAAAACAAGAACCCCATCATTACTGCATTCCCTTTTCATCAGGCTAGCCCTAAAGCTCAAAAACAAACACATACACGCACCCATATAATGATCCCTCTGAACACTCTAGCCAAAATTCTTGGCCCTCCAAAAGACCTTAATGTGGAATGTAATACAAAAATATCCAGAAGACTGTATAAAAACTTTGACAAGGCTAATAATGATTGGGAATGAAACAAAACTGTTGGCATCATCTCTAAGTTCTTAAGTAAATGTGTCCCATTTACTAAAAAAATGGGGTTCTTTGAAAGACTTACTTCTGCAATGTGTATAGTAGTTTATGAGAAGCAGCAGGAGCACAAGGGCTACCAAGTTGTAGATATGTTTAATTGCTCTTTACCTTTATTAAAAATCACTCCTTAGCAACTGAAGACTTTAACTGACTTTATATGGGAGAGGTGCGTTTACAGTGGTGTGAAGTATAGTGTGGAGCCATATGGTACCATAGCCCTCAACATTATAGCCCACTGTGTGTTGAGAGCCATTGCAGGCAAGACAACTGAAGGGGCAACACTGAACTGCTCCATAAACCTACTATTAAATTAGGAATACTTCATTCCTTGGGAAAGAATTGAGCCACACTTCACTATAGGAAGCAAACCCCAATCTCTGTGCTGTAAGAGGAAATGGAGGGGGATACAGAGGTACAGTGGTGCATGACCAGGAGGTAGGTGAGTGTCCAGGTGTTTCCTGAGCCAAGAAGTGATGCTGAGACTCAAAAGGGTAAGAAAAAGAATAAGTCCCTGAGATATCCCCCACCCCTTTTCAGCTGCAGTTGAAAGGATATCACCATATCTTAGACCCAAATAGACCTAGTCATGACTGAGACTGGAAATGTGTTTTCAAATCACCCATGGATGGGGCGCCTGGGTGGCTCAATGGGTTAAAGCCTCTGCCTTCAGCTAAGGTCATGATCTCAGGGTCTTGGGATCAAGCCCCGGCATTGGGCTCCCTGCTCAGCAGGGAGCCTGCTTCTCCCTCTCTCTCTGCCTACCTCTCTGCCTACTTGTGATCTCTCTCTCTCTCTGTTGAATAAATAAATAAAATATCTAAAAAAAAATCAGACATGGAAGGAGATATCTGGTAAAGCAACTTGATTTTTTATAACCAAAACCATCATTCTTCCAAGCCAGTTAGTGTTTCACATCTGATTCCCTAGTCCACTTGAGTCTCAATTAAAGAATATTCCCTCAGAGATTAACTACATGCTTACCTTACTTTTTTTCTCTTTTCAGATAATTCAACTATGTGACTTTTTGGTTATTTTAAAAGTAAACATATCACATCAGTACGTCATTAGTTTTTGATGTAGTGACTAACATAACACAATAAAAAAAAAGGTAGGGGCACCTAGGTGGCTCAGTGGGTTAAAGCCCCTGCCTTCAGCTCAGGTCATGATCTCAGGGTCCTGAGATTGAACCCCGCATCGGACTCTCTGCTCAGTGGGGAGCCTGCTTCCCCCTCTCTCTCTGCCTGCCTCTCTGCCTACTTGTGATCTCTCTCCTCTCTATCAAATAAATAAATAATCTTTTTAAAAAAGTAAATATACCATGGGACACCTGGGTGGCTCAGTCAGTTAATCATCTGCCTTTGGCTCAAGTTATGACTCCATGGGCCTGGTATGCAGCCCCCCATTGGGCTTCTTGCTTGGCGGGAGCCTGCTTCTCCCTCTGCCTGCTGCTTTCCCTGCTTGTTCTCTCTCCTTCTTTAACAAATAAATAAATAAAATCTTTTTTAAAAAATATATCATACATTCCTATAAGATTATTGGCTTCATCTTCTATCTTGTTTAGAATATTATCATATGGTCTAAGGCACTTCTCCTCCAGAAAGACAAGGAAAAGAGTGGGAGTGAAATAACTGAAATCACATATTTCCTGTTCCTATTCAAAATGTATGAGCAGTTCATTTGAACTGATAAATTTGGGAAAATCTGCTCACAAGACCACATCAAAAAATTGTACTATAAAAAGCTGGACTATTAATTTAATTTTAGACCTTAACCCCCTTCTATAAAGAGGTAGCAGATGCTATTGCCCCAGTCTATAATAAATCTGATACCCACAAGTCATCTTGCTTCCTTTTCCATAGATCCTGCCCATCTTGCTTATGCCTCCAGGGCACTGGCATGACCAACCTCTAACCCTGGCCTTGTTGGCAGAATAAAATGCTAGTGATTATGAGCAAGGAATGAAAACCTATAAGAGCAAGGGCCAAGTCTGGGTAGTAGAATCCAATAATGGCAAGATTTATAGCTTAAGTGAGCTGCTCTTGAGGTATGTTTTCCTTAACACACCCAATGTCAGAAAAATATGAGACACAGCTTTAAAAACTGTTAAATAGTACATAAAACTGTTACAATTACATAAAACCCTGCATATTTCATGAGGGGTAGGAAGAAGAGGTTTGGAGACCATGAGACTAGCAATGAGATGTTTATAGAAATCTTGACTAGACTACAGTGATGCAAAGAGATAGAAGAGGAAAGGGAAGTTTCCATTTATTTAAAAGACTGATCTGTCATTTGAAGGAAGAAAAAACTGAAATGAATAAAGCAATTTCCAGGTTTTGACCAGGGATTTATGGAAAATCAAAAGTATCACTGACAAAAATAGGGAAACAGGAAGGAGAGTTTTTATGAGGTGTGTATAGTACAGCAGAAGATTAACAGGACAAGGAGTTTAAAAACCCTCGTCTTAGTCATCTTAGTGGCCACTATTGCATGCTATAGCTCTGGGCAAGTCAATTCACTGAACTGGATTTCATTTCCTCATTTGCAAATACTAAGTGATATTCAAAGATGAAGCTCATGTACTGCCATTCCACTGTTCTATAGCTTTAGAATATATTGCTAATCAATCATAGCTTTGTTTCCACTATGCCTGGATATGGTCTTGGAATTTTTTCTCAACCAGCATTACAAGAGGCCAAGACGAATCTACTGGAGTTTCCATAAAAGATGAAAGCTATGCCCCATAATGGGCCACTAAGTTCCTATCTTTTTAATTTAGAAAAGACAATATGTTTAACTATGTAGTATTGAATTTATTGATATATGGAAATTCTGGTCCAGGAAAACAGAAACCTAACGATGAAAACAGGCTTTCGTTTTTGGTTTCATGAGTTTGGTAGGAACACTGAAGAAACTAAACTCCCCATCAACAACTGGCTCACAGAGATAAATATGACACATTCTTTGAGGGTTGTTAGCCTTCCTAAAGGTAGAAGAGTTTTCCAGGGACAACCTCCCCCCCAAAATACAACTAATGAGAACTAAGGCTAGAGCTTCTTGTGAGGGGGAGCAGAGAGGATAGGACAGGAAAAACCAAGAATTAAGAATTTGGCACTTGGGCAATGTCAGGGCAAGAACACCAGAGACCATGAGCAGAGCCACAGAAACCCGGAAGTGGGAGTAAATATGGGAACTAAGTGGTGTGGACTAATAGTAGAGGCTTTCTGAGTATTGACTTAGGTGGCCAAATTGTTGCAAGGAATATTGACCAATAGAACAGCACTGAGAAGGAAGCTGAGTCTTTGAGATATTCCATACTGAGATAAAACCTTGAGGACGGGGTGAGTAGACCTTGAAAGGTGGTGCCCTCAAATTTACTATTTATAAAAGTAGAAATCTTTTATCTACCCTCTTTGCAAGAACACTTCCCCAGGTTAGAACTACATCTCTCATAGACTCAATTCAAACATGGCCTCACAAAGATTACCATGCACACCAGAAGTTTAGCCATTCAGTGAGAGGTACAAACTACCAAAGAGCCTTACATGAAATGTTCAGAGATAAAGGACGAAATTACAAAGATGAGTCTACTAAAAGAAATATTAATAACAAAATTATAATTTAACACATTAACCTCCAGGAATAAAAGGTATAATCATTAGATTGAAATCTCAAATAATTGTGTTAAATATTAGAAAGATTAGACACAGCTGACAAGACAGTTTCACTGTCTATGGAAGTTGTTTGAATAATTTAGAATGTAGTGAATAAAGAAAAGGAGATGAAAAGAATGAAAGACAGCTGAAGAAATATGGAAGATGTAATGAAAAAATCTAGTATTCACCTAAATGGAGTCCCAAAAAGAGAAATTCAGTGGAACACTACAGAGGCAAAAGGCAAGGACAATGGCTGCAGATTTTCCAGAAATTATGTCAACCATGAATCCATAGACCCAGGGACCACTACATATCCTAAGAAAGATTAATAAAAAGACATCATGTGTAGTCAAACTGGAGAACAACAAAATCAAAGAGAGCAACATGAAAGTATAAAGAGAGGAAATATATCACTTAAAAGGTCACAATAGAGACCAGATAAGTGGAATGATAACTACTAGGTGTTAAAAGAAAGTAATAGCCAACCCAGAATTATTTACATACATTGCAAAAAATTATGAGGAAAAAATGGAAAAACATAATGAACCCAAAGGAATTTTTTAAAAAGAGCAGAAAGCAACAAAACAGAAAACAAAGTTACAATGAATAAAATCAACAAATCTACAAGTTGGTTCTTTAAAAAAAAAAAAACAACTAGGAAGTATAGGAAGTAGAAAAGTCCTTGACTTTAAGGCCTTTCTAGAGAAAGGTACAAATATGTAATATTACAAAGTGTAATATTACAAATATGTAATATTACAACTATAGTTTGAGTGAATATTTAAAAGATAATAAAGATAGTTCTACCAACAGCTTTATACCAGTAAGATTTGAAAATGTAGACAAAATGGACAAATTTATGGAAAAACATAAGACCCTTCGGCAATTTTAAACTATGTCCAAAAATCTTTTGAACTTCTTCCCATTAGGAGTTAAGGATCATCACCCCTCCCCTTGAATTTCAGTGATTTTAATTGTGTATATAACCATAGAATTCATGGAAATTGATGATACTTTCAAAGCTGTTATAAAAGATAGTGAAGCTTTCATTTTGTTCAATGAGACACTTGCTTTTGGAGCCCTGACCTACTTTTTAAGAAGTCTGACCACCCTATGGTCGCTAAACTGTATGGAAACCCAGGCTGGAAGCCTCAGCTGACAGCCAGCATCATTCACTAGATAAGTGAATAAAGATGCCTCTAGATGACTCCAATCTTTAGCTATTGGGTCATGCCCAGCCATGAATCTGCCCAGATATAGCTCCAGATATCAGCCATTCTCACTGTAAGTTGAAAGAAGTCAAAACTGCCAGAATCTGTAAATTGACTATTGTTAAGCTACTAAGTTTGAGAGTAATTTGTTATGCAGGAAATAGACTAGTTGCTAAAACTTACTCAAGAAGAAATAGAAATTATGAAAAATAATGACGATCAATGAAATTAAAAGATTGTACTGTTGGTGTTGAATCTGAAAAATTATTGCCAAACTCAAGGTCACCTAAATTTTCTCCTATGCTTTCTACTACAATTTTTGGGTTTTGAATCTTAGATTGAAGTCTGCTGTCATTTTGAGTTAATGTTTTGGAAGGTATGTAATGTAGAGGTGTAAGGTGAATGGTAAAACATATCTAGATTAGTTTTTCTTGCATATAGATGTTCAGTTGGCCCAGAACGATGTTAAAAAGACTATCCTTTCTCCATTGAATTGCCTTTGTTCCTTTGTCAAAGATCAATTCATTACATTTGTGTGAGTCTACTATGTGGCTTTCTGTCCAATTCCATGTATATATTTATTTAATCTTTTGTCATACCACATAGACTTGATCTGTATCTTTTAGTATTTTATTTATTTATTTGAGAGGAAAAGCACAAGCAGAGGGAGAGGCAAAGGGAAAGGAGGAAGCAGGCTCCCTGCTGAGGAGGGAACCCAACCTGGGGCTTGATCCCAGTACCCTGGGATCATGAACTGATCCAAAGGTAGATGCTTAACCAATTCAGCTACCCAGATGCCCTTTGATTAATTTATCTTTATAGTAAGTCTTGACACTAGGAAGTGTCAGTCCTCTGCTTTCATTCTTTTTCTTCATTATTGTATTGGTTATTCTGGATCTTTTACCTTTTCATACAAACTAAAATGAGTTCCTTAATATCCACAAAATAACTTTTAGGATTGTGATGAATCTATAGATCACTTGAAAAGATCTGACATGCTGACAATAATGTCTCATGTCGAGCGAACATGCAATATCTGTCCATTTATTTGGATTTTTTATTTTTTCATCCAAGTTTTATAATTTTCCTCATATAGACATATAGATGGCATATCTTGTTAGATTTATATCTAAGTATTTTTCTCTTGGTGCTAATGTAAATGTAATTGTGTTTTCAATTTTAAATTCCAATTATTCACTGCTAGTAAAAGGGAAAGCAATTGACATTTGCATATTAATATTTTATCTTGTAACCTTATTACTTCCAAAAATTCTTTGGTCAACTAGTAAGTGTAATCACTCAATTTCAGGAATTCTTTGGTCCATTCTTTAGAATTTTCTACAAAAATAATCATGCTATCTGCAAGCAAAGACAGTTTATTTCTTCCTTCTCAATCCATATACCTTTTGTTTCCTTTTCTTTTCTTGTTGCATTATCTAGGATTTCTAATACTGTGTTGAATATGAATTTGGCAAAGTACATCTTTGCCTTGTTCCTGATCTTAAAAGGAAAGTGTCCAGTTTCTCACCATTAAACATGATGTTCTCTGAAGGTTTTTTATAGGTGATTTATAGGTGCTTTTTTTAATAGGTGATTTATAGGTGCTTTTTTTAAAAAAAAGTTTTATTTATTTATTTGATATCACGAGTAGGCAGAGAAGCAGGCAGAGGGGGGTGGGGGTGGGAAGCAGGCTCCCTGCTGAGCAGAGAGCCTGATGGGGGGGGGGGCTCAATCCCAGGACCCTGAGATCATGACCTGAGATGAAGGCAGAGGCTTTAATCCACTGAGCCACCCAGGTGCCCCTATAGGTGCTTTTTTTTTTTTAATTTTTTTAAACATTTTATTTATTTATTTGACAGGGAGAGATCACAAGTAGACAGAGAGGCAGGCAGAGAGAGAGGAGGAAGCAGGCTCCCTGCCAAGCAGAGAGCCCGATGCGGGGCTCGATCCCAGCACCCTGAGATCATGACCCAAGCCAAAGGCAGAGGCTTAACCCACTGAGCCACCCAGGCACCCCTATAGGTGCTTTTTTATCAAGTTGAGGAAGTTTGTCTCTATCTGTAATTTTCTCAGAGTTTTGATCATAAATTACTGTTGGATTTTGTCAAGTGCTTTTCTACATCTATTAATACGATATTATTTTTATTTTTAGCCTATTCATGTTATGGCTCACATAAGTCATTTTTTTCCCAAAATACGTTTATTTTATTTTTTCAGTGTTACAAGATTAATTGTTCATGCACCACATCCAGTACTCCATGCAATATGTGCCCTCCTCAATACCCACCACCAGGTATAAGTCGTTTTTTAATGTTCAACCATCCTTGTATACCCAAGATAAATCCCACCTGGTTGTGCCACATAATTCTTTTTTTTTTTTTTTTTTTTAGAGAGAGAGAGAGAGCAAGAGCTAGAACAAGCAGGGGCAGGAGCAGAAGGAAAAGGGAGAAGCAGGCTCTCCACTGAGAGCCTTGAGATCACGACCTGAACCAAAGGCAGTGGCTTTACTGACTGAACCTTACAGACCCCCGAATTTTTTTAATACACTATTTGTTTCATAGACTCTGAACTGTAGAGAACAAACTGATGGTTAACAGAAAGGAGGTGAGTGAGGAGATGGGTTAAATAGGAGATGGGGATTAAGGAGGGCATTTGTTGTAATGAGCATGGAAGCATTTAATCTATATTTTATACCTAAAACTAATATTACATTGTATGTTTAACTGGAATTTAAATAAAAACTTTTTAAAAAACATTATCTGTTGAACCAGGAGAGACTGTGGACTCTGAGCAACAAACTGAGGGTTTTGGAGGGGAGGGGGTGGGGGGGTGAGCCTGGTGGTGGGTATCAAGAGGGGCACGTACTGCATGGAGCACTGGGTGTGGTGCATGAACAATCAATCTTGTAACACTGAAAAATTAAAATAAACAAATTTGGGGAGGAAAAAAAAACATTATCTGTTTCAATTTATCAATATTTTGTTGAAGAATTTTATATCTATGTTCATGAGAGTTACTAGTCTGTAGTTTTTCTTTCTTGTAATATCTTCATCTGGTTTTAGTATTAGGGTTATTTCAGCTTCATAGAATGGCTTAGGAAGTATTCCTTCTGTTTCTGTTTTCTGGAAGACAGTTGAGAATTTATATCATTTCTTTCTTAAATGTTTAATAGAAATCACTAGTGAAATCATGTGACCCTTCTGTTTTCTATATAGAAAATTATTCATTCAAGGAATGGGTCCATCTCATCTAGGTTATAAAATGTGTATGCTTAGAGTTGTTCATGAAATTCCTTTATTATCCCATGGAATCAGTAGAGATGACCTCTTTCATTTCTGTTATTAGTATTTTATGCCCTTTTCTTTTTCTTGGTTAGCCTGGCTAGAAATTTATCAAATTATTGATTTTTTCAAAGAACCAGATTTGGAGGTTTTTTCCATTAATTTCCTATTTTCAATGCCATTGATTTCTGCTTTCATTATTTATTTATTTGAGAGAGAGATCAGAGGGGAGGGCAGAGGGAAGAAGAGAATCTTAAGCAGGGCTCCATGCCCAGTGTTCAGTCTAATGCAAGCTTATTCTCATGACCCTGAGATCATGATTTGAGCCAAAATCAAAAGTTGGATGCTTAACCAACTGTGTCACCCAGGCACTCTTTTTCTTTTTTTAAGATTTATTTGTTTGTTTGTTTTTGTTTGTTTATTTATTTGACAGAGAGAGGGAACACAAGCAGGGGGAGCAGGAGAAGGGGAAGCAGGCTTCCCACAGAGCAGGGTGCCCATTGCAGGGCTCGATCTCAGGGCCCTGGGATCATGACCTGAAGCGAAGGCAGCCACTAAATGACTGAGCCACCCAGTCACCCTGGCACTCTTCATTTTTATTATTTCTTTTTTCTACTTACTTTGGAGGTACTTTGCTCTCCTTATCCTAGTTTTCTAAACTGGAATATGAGATTATTCACTTAGATTTTTTTGGTATAATATATTAATTCAATGCTACAAATTTCCCTTGGCTTTTGCTGCATCACACAAATTCTGATAAGTTGTATTCTCATTTTAATTTAGTTCAAAATATTTTTCAATTTCTCTTGAGATTTCCTCTTTGATTTTGTGTTATTTAGAAGTATATTGTTTAATCTCTAAATATATATCATTTTCCAGGTCTCTCTCTATTACTGATTTCTACTTAATTTCCATAGTGATATCAGAATATACTTTGTACGATTTCTCTTCTTTCAAATTTGTTAAGGTGTGCATTATGGCCCAGGATATGGTCTATACTGGTAAGTGTTCCCTTTCAGTTTGAAAAGACTTTGTATCCTGCTGTTAGGTGAAGTATACTATAAATGTCAAAGAGACTCAGTTGATTGATGATTCAGTGCAGTTCAATTATGCTTTTACTGCTTTTCTGCCTGTGAATTTGTCAGTTTTAAAAACAATATATTCTTACTATTATTTTGTACAAACACTTATCTATTAGATCAACTAAGAATAAGAAAAATAAAATATTTTATTCTTTCACTTATTCCTTCTCTAATACTCTTAAAGGTAGATCTCAATTTCTGACCTATATTCATTCTCTTTCTTTCAGAAGAACTTAACATTTCTTGCAAGGCAGGCCTACTGGAAATTAATTCTCTCAATTTTTGTTTGTCTGAGAAAATCTTTATTTCTCCTTTGCTTTTAAAAGATAATTTCACTGGATATAAAATTCTAGGTTAGTTGGGAGGGAGTTGGAATTTGTTGTTCATTCAATATTTTAAATATTCCATTCCACTACCTTCTTGCTTTCAGGGTTACTGGAGAAAAGCTTAATGTAATTCGTATGCTTGCCTCTCTATAAATGAGGTATCTTTTTAGGTAACTTCTTTAAAGATTTTTTCTTTGTCTTTGATTTTCTGTAGTTTCACTATGATATGCCTAGGAGTAGATTTTTTTTAATCATGCTTGGTTTCCCTTGTGCTTCCTGAATCTATGATTTGGAAAATTCCCAGACATTATTATTTCAATAGTTCTACTTCTTTCTCTCACTCTTCTGGTATTTCAGACAAGTACTCCATTATGTATAGGTTACAACTATTGTAACTGTGCTATAGTTGTTGGATATTCTGTTACTGTTTATTCATTCTTTTCTCTTTGCTTTTCAATTTGAAAAGTTAATGTTGAGGGGTGCCTGGGTGGCTCAGCCAATTGAGTATCTGTCTTCGTGTCAGGTCATGGTCCCAGGGTCTGGTGAGCCCTGAGTAAGGCTCCCTGCTCAACAGAGAACCTGCTTCTCCTTCTTCAGCCCCTCCCCAACTCATGCTCTCTCTCTCACTTCCTCCCTCTCTCTAGTAAATAAATAAATATATTTTTAAAGTTAATATTGACATATAATCAAGCTGAATGATTCTTTCCTTGATTGTGTCCAGTCTACTGATGAATCATTTTTTTAAAAGATTTTATTTATTTATTCATTTATTTATTTATATGTGTGTGTGTGAGAAAGAGAGAGAGAAGTGGAGGCAGAGGAAGAGAGAAGGGACTCTCAAACAGACTACCAGCTGAGGGAGCCTGATGAAGGGCTCAATATCACTACTGTAAGATCACAATCTGAGCCAAAGCCAAGAGTCAGTCACTTAACCAAGTGGGCCACCCAGGCACCCCTAATGAATCACTTTTGATACAATGTTTCTAATCCCTAATGTTCCTTTTTTTTTCTTAGTGTTTCCTTCTCTCTGAATATATATTCATCTGTTCTTGCATATTGTCTACTTTTTCCACATGAATACTCATCATATTAATCATAGCTATTTTAAGTCCTGGCCCAGTGTCCAATAATCCCTAAATCTCAGCAATATCTGAATCTTCTTTTGAAATTATCTTCTTTTCTTTTTTTGAAGTTGATCTCTTTAGACTATTTTTTGTGCTCTAGCGAGCCTTGTAAATTTTTGTTGAAAGTCAGATGAGGCATCAGGTGAAAGAAACTGAGGTAGGTAGGTCTTTAGAGTGAGGTTTTATATATATAAGGCTATGAATTAAGCTGTATTAACTATTTGCTATAGCTATGTGTCAGAGGCATAAATTTCCTCTAGCGGACTCTATGGGTTTCCATAGAGATTCCTTCTTAAGTAAAGTCTGAGGTTTACTGTTTTTATCAATTGTAACCCCCTGTGGGAGAAGGATTAGAAGTCTAACTCTGTAATTAGGCCACAGGTTTTTAGTAAGACTGTGCCTCTGGACTAAATATTCAAAAGTGCTTCTCAAATTTTTCTTCTCCTTATATGAGCCAGGAAATCTAGAGAGGCTTGGAATTAGTTATATTCCACTTCCACATCAAAGGCTAGAAGGGGATAAGAATGGAAATTTTCTTTTCCTCAGATTAGTCAAGCTCTGTAAAATATTTTCTCTTGACAGAAAGGTTTTTAAGAGAAGAAAATTCTTTGGATGTAATTCAAAATGGTAAACTTTTCCCTTTCTCCTGCCAGAAGCATAGGGATTTTTATCTTATCTTCATCCTGAGCATCTGGTGGAGCTCCTGGAGGTAATCTCTCCCCTTTTATTGATAATTTTGTTAATTAGGGTCCCCTCTCTTTTCTTTTCGATTAGTTTGGTCTTTGGCTTATCGATCTTCCTGATTCTTTCAAAAAACCAACTTCTGGATTCATTGATGAGTTCTACTGTTTCTCGAGTTTCTAACTCACTGGTCTCTGCTCTAATCTTGATTATTGCCCTTCTTGTGTGTGGGGTTGGCTTAATTTGTTGTTGATTTTCCAGTTCTTTAAGGTGTAAAGAGAGCTGGTGTATTTGGGATTTTTCCATTTTTTTGGGTGAGGCTTGGGTCGCTATGTATTTCCCCCTTAGGACTGCCTTTGCCATATCCCATAGGTTTTGGATTGATGTGTCTTCATTCTCATTGGTCTCCATGAATTGTTTAAGTTCATCTTTGATTTGCTGGTTGATCCCAACGTTCTTGAGCATGTTGGTCTTTAGCCTCCAAGTGTTTGAATTCCTTCCAAACTTTTTCTCATGGTTCAGTTCCAGTTTTAAAGCATTGTGGTCTGAGAAAATGCAGGGAATCATCTCTATCTTTTGGTATCGGTGGGACCTGATTTGTGGCCTAGGATGTGGTCTATTCTGGAGAAAATTCCATGTGCGCTCGAGAAAAATGAGTATTCTGTTGTTTTAGAGTGGAATGCTCTGTACGTATCTATGAGGCACATCTGGTCCAATGCGTCATTCAAAGCTCTTGTTTCTTCGTTGATTTTCTGTTTAGATGATCTGTCAGTTACTGAGAGTGGCGTGTTAAGATCTCCTAGTATTAAGGTATTCATGTCAATATGACTCTTTATTTTGATTAACAGTTGGTTTATGTAGTTGGCTGCTCCTATACTGGGGGGATAAATGTTTAAAATTGTTAGATCTTCTAGGAGGATAGACCCTTTAAGAGTGATGTAGTGTCCTTTTGTATCTCTGACTACAGTCTTTAGCTTAAAATCTAATTTATCTGATATGAGAATTGCTAACCCAGTTTTCTTTTGAGGTCCATTGGCATGAACGATCGTCCTCCATCATTTCACTTTCAGTCTGTATGTATCTGTTGGTTCCACATGTGTCTCTTGTAGACAGCATATGGACGGGTCCTGTCGTTTTATTCATTCTGCAACCCTGTGCCATTTTATGGGAGCATTTAGGTCATTCACGTTGAGCGTGATTATTGAATCACGTGTTTATTGACATCATGTTGCCTGTGAAGTCCTTGTTTATATAGATGGCAACTTTCTGTTCTAAGTCACTCATGAGTTCTTTCTACTTTTATAAACCCCCCTTTAATATTTCCTGGAGTGCCAGCTTGGTGGTCACATAGTCTTTTAATCCTTGCCAGACTTGGAAGCTCTTTATCTCTCCATCCATTTTGAATGTCAGCTTTGGTGGATAAAGTATTCTTGGCTGCATGTTCTTCTCGTTTAGTGCCCTGAATATATCATGCCAGCCCTTTCTGGCTTGCCAGGTTTCTGTGGACAGGTCTGATGTTATTCTGATGGGCTTTCCTCCAAATGTAAGGAATCTCTTCCCCCTAGCTGCCCTCAGGACCTCTTGTCTAAAAGTATAATTTGCAAATTTTACAATGATGTGTCTCCCTGATTTTTTAGATTCATTGCTCCTGGCAGGTATCCTTTCTGCCTCTAGGACACGAACACTTGTTCCATTCCCCAGATTGGGGAAATTCTCATGTAGATTTTGGTTAGCTTTATCTTCTAGTCTTCTGTCCTTCTCTACCCCCTCTGGGATGCCAATGACTCTGACGTTGCAACGTTTTATGGCGTCATTTATTTCCGTAAGTCTGTTCTCATGATTCCTGAGCAGTTTGTTCCAGGTATCCTCCTGACCTTTCATGTCAACCATTTTATCCTCTAGATCACTAATTCTATCCTCTGTCTCCACAACTCTAGCTGTTAGACTATTTAGATTGGATTGGATCTCATTAATAGCGCTTCTTACATCTGCTATACTGGATCTCATTTCTGCCCTTAGAAATTCTACGTTGTCATTAATGTTTTTCTCTGTCCTAGCCATTGCCTGGGTAATTGTTACCCTGAAGTCCCTTTCCATCATACAGTTTAAGTCCATGTCCGATAGTTCTGAGGGAGAGAGTGCAGTCTCTGGGTTTTTCCTCTGTTGAGTGTTCCTCTTCATAGTCATTTTGATGAGAAGTGGATGAGAGGATGTATAGCCGAATATATCGCCCATGATCCTGGCAGGGTGCACCCTGGAAGGTTTTTGAGCAATTGGAATTCAACACCAAAAAGAAAGAATAAGGATAAAAAAAAGAGAGGAAGAGGAAAAGAAAAATTCCATCCAGAATGGGCCC
This sequence comes from Nasua narica, assembly GCA_028533885.1. Lineage (NCBI taxonomy): Eukaryota > Metazoa > Chordata > Mammalia > Carnivora > Procyonidae > Nasua > Nasua narica. The sequence continues at coordinate 95,505,765 of CM052798.1, read as the reverse complement.
CCAAAATAAGATTTATAAAGTATATAAACAAACATGAACAAACATATAAAGACTGATAAAAGTAAATGACAAGAAATAAAAGAACCTAGTCAGAATTAACCCCAAGAATAAGATTTGTATAATACCAGCACAAAAGCAAATACATAGAAACACTGACAGAAGGATAAGATGGGAGGGTTATTATAATTCTTCATGGGCAAGGAAGGTTATTTCAGGTCTTCCTGGGTTTACCATTGTATTAAGCCTCTAGTTGTAATATTAAGTAGTTTAAAAAATTAAAAAAAAACAAGAAATGTGAAAACGAGTGAGTAAAAAAATAGAAAGAAAATAAGAAAGAAAACTTGTATCTATGAAGTATACAAGTTTTAGAGTATTATCAGGAGCTTAATATATTGATTTCCCCTGATGTTGGGGATTTAAAATTTTATGGGGACTCTGTGGTTATTGTCCTTTTGTTTTTGACTTGTCTTCTGGGGGAGGGGCCTGCTGCATTGTTTTCTAGTCAATCTTCCTTGGGTTGAGTCACCCTGCCCCCCAAACAAGGGGCTGCGCTCTGTGGAATCTGGTTTCTCAGTCTTTTGCTCTCTGAGGGTTTTTGGCCTTTTGTAGCTTTTTCAACTTTTTGGAGAGTCCAAGCAAGGGATCTGCCTGTACCCAGACCTCTGCATCACAGAGAAGCCTCAGTCTGCTCTCCTCTGGGTGGTCCAGAACATGCACTCCCCTCCCCAAAATTCCACTCAGTCTCTGAGTGGTGCCCATCCCCAGCCACCATTCAGTGGCTCTGAGAATGCTCTCTGTACTACAGGTTCACACAGGGTGTGCTCAGATTCCTGCCCAAGATTAAGCCGCCCACCCGCATTGTCTCAGGGGCTAGCTGGGAGTGCCCAGATCCCTCCGCAGGATGCAAATATCTTGCATCAGGGATGCATCCAGTCGAGGGAGTGCTGCACACATAGAAAAGGCTACTGGACCACACCAGACTCTCTAAGGTGCTTGCAGGAGTGAGCCCCACCCACAAAATGGTGCAAGAAGGGGAAAGCTGCAGGTTCATGAACCATGAACTGGACCTCCCCACACCAGTCTCTCTTTGATGGGAGTGGTGTCCTTCCTAGGAACGTGGACTTAGGCCTGTGCCCATGACCACCCACTTCCACTAGTTGCTCCTCAGAACATTTTGCTCTTTTTAAGTGTTTTTTCCCAAAAAATACATTTATTTTATTTTTTCAGTGTTACAAGATTAATTGTTCATGCACCACACTCAGTGCTCCATGCAATATGTGCCCTCCTCAATACCCACCACCAGGCTTGCCCACCCCCCACCCCCTCCCCTCCAAAACCCTCAATTTGTTGCTCAGAGTCCACAGTCTCTCATGGTTCATTGCCTCCTCCGATTTCCCCCCATTCACCCTTCCTTTCCTTCTCACAATGCCCTCCATGTTTTTCCTTATGCTCCACATGTAAGTGAGACCATAAAAAATTGACTCTCTCCACTTGATTGATTTCACTCCGCATAACTGTACTTTAAATTAATGCTCGTCCCCAACCACTGGGCACTTTCCTTGGGGTATTACTGGCCTTGGATCACTTCTGGTGGCTCCCTCTCCCTTTTGTTTATCCTCTGATATACAAAAGGTTCAACTGTTCCCACTTTGCTTTACCTCCACTGCTGTCTTCTGCTCTCATAGAGATCCAGAAGTGAAAAATCTTGCTCCTCGGGCTGATTTCATCAGTGTTCAGCGTGCTCTGGTAGATATCCAGCTCACTTTAGGTGACAGATTGCAACAGGATGTCCTAATTCTCCTCCATCTTGCTGGAGGGAGGGGGGCCTCCAACTCCTGGAGGTAAAACTCACAACTGTGTAAGGCCCTCCCATGATTAGGCCCCAAACATTTTAACTCTGAAACTATTCCATACTGAACCTCCAGCAACTCATCAATCTTACATCTGTAGCAGTGGCCTTCTGTTGCTGGACTTCTGCTCCCAGCAACTGTGGTTCTTGGTATATTTATCTCTCAAGTCAAAAAAGTAAGCAGAAATCATAAGAAAAAGTTAATAAGTTTGACTATATCCAAACTTTAATTTTATTTCAACAAGATATATCAAATGATGAACAAGCAGAGAGAGTAAGAAAATAAGAGCACAAGTGCAGATTAACAATCCAAGTAATAGGACAAAGGAAGAAACAACAGTACCCATTAATTATTTCCAGTGCTTCATTACTCTTCTATGACCCATTTGAAGGTTTGTTGGGACTAGATGATAAGTTCTGGTCAAATTACTAGTACTAGAAGTGACATGTGTCAATTCCAATCTAAGGAAGTGTAGAACCAGATGGCTCTTCCACCTCTCTTCTCTCCAATCATAGCAACCTCGCAGATCATCAGAGCCAGATGGAAGAATGCTGCCTGACCTGTATCAGGTCCATTTGAACAGATAAGGAAAGAGTAAAGACTAGAATAATCCTTGTAGTATTGGATTAATTTGAAGTATCAAAATAAATGTGTGCTTTTTTTAAAGATTTTATTTATTTATTTGACACAGATAGAGTTCGCAAGTAGGCAGAGAGGCAGGCAGAGAGAGAGAGGGGGAAGCAGGCTCCCTGCTGAGCAGAGAGCCTGATGTGGGGCTCAATCCCAGGACCCTCAGATCATGACCCCAGCCAAAGGCAGAGGCTTTTAACCCATTAAGCCACTCAGGCGCCCAATGAGTGTATTTTTAATATTTAAAAATAGAGATATAAATATATATGCATAAGTGTATAGATATAGGTATAATCTGTTATTTTTTAATATTTTTGTTATTTATTTGTCAGAGAGAAAGAGAATGTGTCTGCTCACAAGCAGGGGGAGGGGCAGGCAGAGAGCAAGGGAGAAATAGACTCCCTGCTGAGCAGAGAGTCTGACTGAGGGCTCAATCCCAGGACCCTGGGATCCTGAGCCAAAGGCAGATACTTAACTGACTGAGCCACCCAGGGATCCCAGATATAATCTGTTATTGAGAAGTATTAGAAAAGTAATACCTCAGTAACAATGAGTACACCTAGCACCCAGATCTTGGTTTCTAAATACATTTGTCCAGGGCACCTGGGTGGCTAAGTCGGTTAAAGCCTCTGCCTTCAGCTCAGAGCATGATCTCAGGGTCCTGGGATCAAGCCCCACATTGAGCTCTCTGCTCAACAGGGAGCCTGCTTCCCCCTCTCATTCTGCCTGCCTCTCTGCCTACTTGTGATCTCTCTCCTCTCTGTCAAATAAATAAATAAAATCTTTAAAAAATAAATAAATAAAATAAAATAATAAATACATTTTTCCAATAATGAAATCAGGTAACACCGGTTGGCTCCAGGGCTGGGAGAGCAAAAATAAAACCTAAGCTTGTGTCATCTTATGATGAGAAGTAAAGATGTGCAAAAACAGGGACACAATAATGAATAAGAAAATAACAAGAATGGAGAATGAACGGAAAACAAAAAGAAAGCCAAAATGTCATAGGGGTCAACCTGAAAGGGCTTCCACAGACAAATGTTAGAACTTGAAGCAACAAAATAAACAATACTATTGTTTTATAATCCAAAGAATTGAGAGAGTCTCCATGAGTCTACACATATATAAATAAATAAATAAATTATAAAATAGAGGGAAAGGGCAAAATCTTCTTTACAAAAATAATTTCAATGATTGAACACAAAAGTGAGAAAAATAATAGATCACCACCAGAATATCAAAATAATGATTATGCATTTAAGCATTTGCAAGATCCACCTCTGAGTGCTGAAACTTTTGAGAAAAGTTTTAAGCAAAAAAGGTGATATTTGTATAATTTCAAACTATTTCTATCAAAATATTTAGTAGATAAAAAGTGGAAATAGGGGTGCCTGTGTGGTTCAGTCAGGTAAATGTGCTGGGATCAAGCCCTAAGTTGGGATCCCAGCTCATCAGGAGGCCTGCTTCTCCTTCTGCCCATCCCCATGCTCATGCTTTCTTCTTTCCCTCTCTCTCTTTCTAATAAATAAATAAAATATTCAAAAAATAAAATAACAAAAAGTGAAAAATTATATTTAAAAAAGAAAAAAGAAACATGCCCTTAATGTAAATAAATAAATAAATAGATAGATAGATAGATAAAAAGTAAAAGTGAAAGATAGTAACTTTGCAATGGAGATTTCCAATAAATACTTCTTTAGCCAAGTAAATCAAAACTAACATTGTTTTTAAGAAAAATCAACATTGTGTTCCCCAATATGATGCACTAAAAATTGCATCATATTGTAAGCTTTTCACTCTGTTGTCGGCTTTTCAATAATGCATCATTTTAAACTAATCCAGAAACAAACAGACTGAGAAATATTTTACAAAATAACTGACTAGCCTTCATCAAGATCATGCAAACAAGGAAAGACTAAGAAACTATGACAGAAAAGAAGAGACAAGGAGACTTGAAGACTAGACTAATACAGTGTGGAATTCTGGACTGGATTCTGGGGAGATGAAAGGTCATCAGTACAAAAATTCATGAAATCAAATGAATTCTCTAGTTAATAGTTTTGTGTCAAGGTCAATTTCTTCATCATTGTTCTCTGACTCTATTAAGCATGTGAGAAGATTGTGGAAGATGCATGTAAACCTTTTTTATTATTTTTTCAGCTGGTATGCAAATCAAAAACTGTCTCAAATTTCTTTAAAGTAAAAGAATGGGGAAACATTTTACTGATATGTAACAAGCTCAAAAATATATTTTTAAATGACAGGAGAAATATGCAGAGCAATATATAAAATATGCTAACACATAAAAATAAGGTGGGGGTTGGAATTTTTTGTACATATTGCTCATAAATGCATAAAATATTTCTAGAAAGTTATGCAGGAAACAGACCACATGTAGGAAGGGAAACTAGGTGTTTAACAGAGAAAGGAAGGAGTATTTTCACAATGAAAAGTATTTTCATTTTTTTGTGAACTATGTTCAGAAAAAGTAAAATTTAAAATAAAATTTAAGCGATGGCAGGATAAAAATGAATCACTAATCCCATCTTAGCTCAAATAGCAGAACACAGATTTTGGGGATGTCTGGGTGGCTCAGTCAGTTAAGCCTCTAACTTGTGATTTTAGCTCAGGTCGTGATTTCATTGGTCATGAGACCAAGCCCCACATCAGGCTCCACACTCAGCAGGGAGTCTGCTTGAGATTCCCTCCCTCTCCCTCTGTGCCCCCCAAATAATAAATAAATAAATCTTTTTTTAAAGAAGAAAGAACACAGACTTTTCTCTGGGAACTTAAGCATTTTACTAACAAATGGAGGCTACCCAGGCAGAATTTGAAATGAAATTCTCTTTTCTTCAACACACCCAAGTATCTTCCCATGATCTTACAATGAAATTTCTCTAATAATTTTACCACTATTCAGTCCAAGATAAACTCAGGAGAAAAAATAAGTCTATGGCAACCCTGTGCATTCTGGTAGCTTCTTTCAGAGTCCCAGGCATATATTTTTGAGTGCTTCCTTAAGCTCAGGAGTCTTTCAGTCTTGGACTCTAACTCTCCTCTGATTTATTCCCCTGGATAAGAATCCTCAATGCATTTGTTTATGAATGAGTTTCTCCAGGAACTAATTATGCTTAACTGTTTTTTCTAATACTTCTAACCAAATGAAAAAAGTGTTCATTGTATGCTATAGACCCACCAGATTAGAATGTTTAGTCTGGGTCAGAGGTGGAAAATCTGAGAAATAAAATATCTCTGTCAAAACATAATAAACACACTAAATAAATAAATGATGTCATAAACACGTGTCACCTAAAATCTTGAAAAAAGAAAAATACCTAAAGTTTTCTGATATACCTTTATCTTTTGTAGTTCTATTGTTAATTACATATTACACTGAAAATCTGAACAATACCATGTGCAGTAGGCAGAATAATAGCCCCAAAGATGTCCATATCTTAATTTCCAGAACCTAGGAATACTTTATGTTATGTGGCAAATGGAATTGAATTAAGGCTGCTAGTCAGCTTGCCTTAAAATAGGGAGATAATCTCTGATAATATGAGTGGTCCCAACATAATCACAAAGGTCTTTTTTTTTCTCCCCAAACATGTTTTTTTAATTTTTCAGTGTTACAAGATTGATTGTTCATGCACCACACCCGGTGCTCCATGCAATATGTGCCCTCCCAATACCCACCACCAGGCTCGCCCACGCCCCCACCTCCTCCCCTCCAAAGGTGTTTTTTTTAATTTTATTTTATTTTATCAGTGTTTCAAGATTCACTGTTCATGCACCACGCCCCATACTCGATGCAATACGTGCCCTCCTCGATAACCCACCACCAGGCTGACACAACCTCCCACCACTCTCCCCTCCAAAGCCCTCAGTTTGTTTCTGAGTCCACAGTCTCTCATGCTTCATCTCTCCATCCGATTTCCTCTAATTCACTATTCCTTTCCCTCTCCCAATGTCCTCCATGTTTTTCCTTGTGCTCCACACGTAAATGAAACCATATGATAAATGACTCTCTCTCTTGACTTATTTCACTCAGCATAATCTCTTCTAGTCCTGTCCATGTTGTCCCCTCCTGTCCATGTTGATACAAAAGTTGGGTATCCATCCTTTCTGATGGAGGCATAATATTCCATTGTATATATGAACCATATCTTCTTCATCTATTCGTCTGTTGAAGGACATCTTGGCAATTTCTACAGTTTGGCCATTGTGGCCATTACTGCTTTGAACATTAGGGTATATGTGGCCTTTTTATTCACTACATCTATATCATTGGGATCCATACCCAGTAGTGCAATGGCAGGGTCATAGGGTACCTCTATTTTTAATTTCATGAGGAATCTCCACACTGTTTTCCAAAGTGACTGTACCAACTTGCATTCCCACCAACAGTGTAAGAGGGTTCCCCTTTCTCCACAACCTCTCCAACATTTGTTCACTGTCTTGTTGATTTTGGCCATTCTATTTGGTGTAAGGTGGTATGTCAATACGGTTTTGATTTGAATCTCCCTGATAGCGAATGATGATGAATATTTTTTCATGTGTCTGTGAGTCATTTGTATGTCTTCTTTGGAGAAATTGCTATTCATTTCTTCTGCCCATTTTTTGACGTGATTATCTGTTTTTTTGAGTGTTGAGTTTGAGGAGTTCTTTAAGGATCTTAGATGGAAGACCTTTGTCTGTGGTGTCATTTGCGAATATCTTTTCCCATTCTGTGGGTTGCCTGTTTGCTTTGTTGACTGTTTCCTTTGCTGTACAGAAGCTTTTTATCTTGATGAAGTCCCAAAAGTTCATTTTCGCTTTTGTTTCCTTTGCCTTGGTGACATGTCCTGGAAGAAGTTTCTGTGGTCAATATTGAAGAGGTTACTGCCTATGTTCTCCTCTAGGATTTTAATAGATTCCTGCCTCACTTTGAGGTCTTGTAACCATTTTGAGTTTATCTTTGTGTATGGTGCCCATATAAGAGAATGGTCAAGTTTCATTCTTCCATATATAGCTGTCCAATTTTCCCAGCACCATTTACTGAAGAGACTGTCTTTTTTCCACTGGATATTTTTTCTTGCTTTGTCTGAGGTTATTTGACCATAGAGTTGTGGGCCCACCTCTGGGCTCTCTACTCTGTTCCACTGGTCTATATGTCTGTTTTTGTGCCAATACCGTGGTGTCTTGGTGATCATAGCTTTGTAGGAAAGCTTGAAATCAGGCAACGTGATGCCCTCAGCTTTGTTTTTCTTTCTCAACACTTTCTTAGCAATTCGGGTCTTTTCTGGTTCCATACAAATTTTAGGATTGTTTGTTCCAGCACTTTGAAAAATGCCGGTGGAATTTTGATTAGGATGGCATTGAAATTATAGATTGCTCTGGGCAGTATGTTTCTATTTCCCTGGTGTTAGTCATGATCTCTCCCCTTTCATTCATAATTTTATTAATTTGGGTCCTCTTTCTTTTCTTTGGGGTTAGTCTTGCCAGTGGTTTATTGATCTTATTGATTCTTTCAAAAAACCAACTTCTGGTTTCATTGATGCATTCTACTGTTTCTCTAGTTTCTAACTCTTTGATCTCTACTCTTATCTTGATTATTTCCCTATTTGTGTGTGCTGTTGGCTTAATTTGTTGTTGATTTTCCAGTTCTTTAAGTTGTAAAGAAAGCTGGTGTATTCAGGATTTTTCAGCTTTTTTGAGTGAGGCTTGGTTGGCTATGTATTTGCCCCTTACCGCCTTTGCCATATCTCAAAGGCTTTGGACCAATGTGTCCATTCTCATTGGTTTCCATGAATTATTTAAATTCTTCTTTGATTTCCTGGTTGATCCAAACATCCTTGAGTAGGTTGGTCTTTATTTATTTGTTTGTTTGTTTTACTTATTTATTTATTTATTTATTTTAAAAGATTTTATTTATTTATTTGACAGAGAGAGACACAGTGAGAGAAGGAACACAAGCAGGGATAGAGAGAGAGGGAGAAGCAGACTTCCTGCTGAGCAGGGAGCCCAATGCAGGGCTTGATCTCAGGACCTGGGATCATGACCTGAGCTGAAGGCAGGCACTGAATGATTGAGCCACCCAGGCACCCCTGAGCAGGTAGGTCTTTATCCTCCAAGTGTTTGAATTCCCTCCAAACTTTTTCTTGTGGTTGAGTTCCAGTTTCAAAGCATTGTGGTCTGAGAATATCCAGAGAATCATCTCAATCTTTTGGTATTGGTTGAGTCCTGATTTGTGACCCCAGTATTCTGGAGAAAGTTCCATATGCACTCGAGAAGAATGAGTATTCTGTTGTTTTAAGGTGGAATGTTCTGTATATATCTATGAAGTCCATCTGGTCCAATGTGTCATTCAAAGCTCTTGTTTCTTTGTTAATTTTCTGCTTGGATGATCTGTCTGTTACTGAGAGTGGTGTGTTAAGATTCCCCTACAATTAATGTGTTCATATCAATGTGACTCTTTATTTTGCTGTCAAATGCTCTACCCCTGAGCAATACCCCCAATATGACTCTTTGTTTTGATTAACAGTTGGCTTATATAGTTGGCTGCTCCTATATCGGGGGCATAAATGTTTACAATTATTAGATCTTCTTGGAGGATAGACCCTTTAAGAATGATGTAGTGTCCTTCTGTATCTCTGACTACAGTCTTAAGCTTAAAATCTAATTTATCTGATCTAAGAATTGCAACCCCGGCTTTCTTTTGAGGTCCATGGCATGAACGATGGTCCTCCATCCCTTCACTTTCAGTCTGATTGTATCTTTAGGTTCCAAATGTGTCTTTTGTGGACAGTATATGGATGGGTCCTGGCATTTTAACCAGTCTGAAACCTTGTGTCATTTTATGGGAACCTTTAGGCCATTCACATTGAGAGCGATTATCAAAAGATAAATTTTTATGGACATCATGTTGCCTTGAAGTCTTGGTTTCTATAGATGGTCTGTACATTTCTGTTTTATGTCACTCTTGAGTTCTTTCTCTTTCATAGAACCCCCTTAATATTCTTTTAGTGCTGGCTTGCTGGTCACATAATCTTTTAAACCTTCCCAGTCTTGGAAGCTCTTTATCTTTCCATCTACTTTGAATGTCAGCCTTGCTGGATAAAGTATTCTTGGCTGCATGTTCTTCTCATTTAGTGCCCTGAATATGTCTTGCCAGCCCTTTCTGGCTTGCCAGGTTTCTGTGGACAGGTCTGACATTATTCTGATGGACGCTACTCTGTCCGTAAGGAATCTCTTCCCCCTAGCTGCCCTCAGGACCTCTTGTCTAAAATTATAACTCACGAATCTCAAAATGATATGTCTATATGATTTTCTAGACTCGTTGATCTTGGAGGGTGTCCTTTCTTCCTCTAGGACATGAGTACTTGTTCCATTCCCCAGATTGGGGAAATTTTCATCCGAATTTGTTCAGCTATATCTTCTAATCTTCTGTCTTTCTCCACTCCCTTAGGGATTCCAATAATTCGAACATTGGAATGTTTCATAACATCATTTATTTCCCTAATTCTGTTCTCATGGTTTCTAAGCAGTTTGTTCCAGCCTTCCTCCTGATCTTTCTCCTCTATCACCTTGTCCTCTAGATCACTAATTCTACCTTCTGCCTTGGTTACCCTAGTTGTTAGAGTATTTAGATTAGGTTGGATCTCATTGATAGCATTTTTAACATCAGCCATATGGGTCTCAGTTCTGTCCTTAGAGTTTCTATGTTGTCACTGTTTTTCTCCAACCTAGCCATTGCCCAGATAATTGTTGCCCTGTATTCCCTTTCTGACATACTGTTTATGTCCATATCCAGTAGTTCTGAGGGAGAGGGCACAGTATCTGGGTTTTTCCTGTATTGGGTGTTCCTTTTTCTTTTTTTTTAAATTTATTTATTTATTTGACAGAAAGAGAGAGATCACAAGTAGGCAGAGAGGCAGGCAGAGAGAAGAGGAAGCAGGCTCCCCACTGAGCAGAGAGCCTGATGCGGGGCTCAATCTCAGGACCCTGAGATCATGACCCAAGCCGAGGGCAGAGGCTTTAACCCCCTGAGCCACCCAGGCACCCCGGGTATTCCTTTTTCTAGTCATTCTGATGAGAAGTGGTTGAGGGGCTGTATAGCTGAGTAGATCAACCACGATCCAGTCAAGGTGCACTCTGGAAAGTTTCTGAGCAATCAGATTTCACCAAAAAAAGAAAGAAAAAAAAATAGAGAGAGAATGAGAAAAAAAAGAGAGAAATTCTAGCCAAGATGTGCCTCAAAAGTAAGATTTATAAGGTATATAAACAAACATGAACAAACAAAAAGACAGGCAAAAGTAAATAACAAGAAAAAAAAGAACCCAGCCAAAATGAATCCCAAGAATAAGATTTATATAATACCAGAACAAAAACAAATACTCAGAATCACTGACAGAAGAATAATATGGGAGAGTGGTTATAAATCCTTGATGTGGGTGAGAAAGGTTATTTCAGATCTTTCTGGGTGTATCATAGTATTAAGCCCCTAGTTGTAATGCTAAGTAGTTTTAAAAAATTAGAAGAACAAGAATCATGAGAACAAATAAAAAATTGTATCTATGAAATATATAGGTTTTAGGGCAATACCAGGGGCTTCATATATTGTTTTCCCCTGATGTTGGGTTTTATTGTTTTATGGGGACCCTGTGGTTATTGTCCTCTTGCTTTTGGCTTGTCTTATGGGTGAGGGGTCTGCCATGTTGTTTTCCAGTCAACCTTGATTGGGTTGAATCGCCCTGCCAGCTATCATAGGGCTGGGCTCTTTGGGAAATCAGTTTTTCAGGCTTTTGCTCTCTGGAGGATTTTGTTCTTTTGTGGCTCTTTGTGGCTTTTTGGAGGGTCCAAGCAAAGAATCTGCCTGTATCCAGACCTCCACCTTAGAGAGAAGCCTCAGTTTGCTCCCCTGTGGGTGGTCCAGAACACACAGACTCCCCCTCTGCAAACTCTGCTGCACATCATAGCCTCCCACAGGCAGTGTGCACCCCCAGTCACTGTCCCAGTGGTCACCCAAGGCCCCCGCTCATCTCTGCACCCCCTTGCCACTAATACCACAGGTGCTGCCTTTGCTGGACTGTTCCCTGGGGTCCAGGCCCACACCAGGTGCACTCATACCAGGCTGTGGAGAGATTCCAAATGGGATCACACCGTGTTCTCTTAGGCATGGACTGGGAGTGCTCAGACCCTGCAGTGGGATGCAGGGGAATGAAGTCCTAAAGAGATCGTGGGTCGGTGACCACACCAAGCTCTCTTAGGTGCTTGCCAGAGTGCACCCAGCCTGAATGGTGATGCGAGCAGCAGAAAGCTGCAGGTTCATGGACCACAGGCCAGACCCCCACCAGTCTCTCTCTGATGTATGTGGGTGGTCTCCTGTGGTGGTGTCCTTCCTGGGAATGTGGGTTTAGGCCCATGCCCATGACTACCAGATTCCACTAGTTGCCCCTTAAGATCTTTTGTTCTATTTGAGTGTTTTTAACCAGATTCCAAGTTAATGCTGGTCCCCAATCACAGGGCACTTTCGCATTGGGGTGTTGCTTTCTTTGAGTCACTTCTGGTGGCTTCCTTCCCCTTCTATTTGTTCTCCAGTATCAGTCTGAGTGTTCCCACACCACTTTACCTCTCCACTGCTGTCTCCTCCCCCATAGAGATCCAGAAGTATATAATCTTACATCTCAGGCTGGTTTCATGGGTGTTTGGAGTGTTTTGATAGATATTTAGCTCACTTTATGGGACCAGCTAAAACAGGGCTCCTACTTCTCCACCATCTTGCCCCTCCCCACCAAAGCTTCATCACAAAGGTCTTTAAATGTGAAAGATGGAGGCCAGAGAACAAATGCAAGAATGAGGCACTGTGAGGAAGACTCATTCTGTTGCTGGCTTAGAAGATGGAAGATGAGGGCCATGAGCCAATGAGTGCAGATATCCTCCAAGGGCTGGAGAAGACAAGGCTTTCCCCTGCAGCCTTCAGAAAAGAGTCAAGTGCTTCTAACATCTTGATTTTAGCCTAGTAAGACCACCATTGGACTCCTGATATATAGAAATACAAGATAAATTTCTGTTGTTTTAAACAACTAAGTTTGTGGCAATTTGTCACAACAACGGTGGGAAACTAGTATGCCACAATAACTGAATCTACAAAGTAAAACTTATTTCGAGAAATATTAAAAATTACTAATTTTTCAAATTCTCTCTTAGTTTTCCAGATTATTAATGAAACCATTTTCGGTAGTATGAATTGCAAGAATATAATTGTTGTTTTTCTTGATTTCCCCATAACCCCCTCCTAGCCCTCTCCTGTTTTAGTTTCCATGTTATTGTGAGTTGTAATTTAAGGTTAAGTCGAAAGACCACAAAATGGAAAACTGTTATAAGTGGTTCTCTCAAATTTCCTGGACCTTGGGAAGCAGAACCATGTGACTGCTTTTTGGTTTGACCTAGTTAATTCTTGCTCATTGGTAGCCTCTGAATTCTTTATTATAAACTTACAATGTAATAACCACTTTATATTTTTTAATTGTTAATAGATAATGAGTCAAAGTAAAAGACAAATTCTTATGCATTAGAACTTCTCTTTCAAAGAAAACTTTTTTTTAAGCCCACTTTTTAAAAAATCATTTTCTTCATCCTGTGTTTTGCAGTGATTTTTGGAAGGGGTTTTTTGTTTTTTTGTTTTTGTTTTTTTCTTTCAGTTTTGCTTAGGCTAAGAACTCAACCTTAATCAAATCAAATGTAATAAAATAAATCAAGGTTAAAAAGAGCTCATTAGGGGCACCTGGGTGGCTCAGTGGGTTGAAGCCTCTGCCTTCGGCTCAGGTCATGATCTCAGGGTCCTGGGATCGAGCCCCACATTGGGCTCTCTGCTCGGTGGGGAGCCTGCTTCCCCCTCTCTCTCTGTCTGCCTCTCTGCCTACTTGTGATCTCTCTCTGTGTGTCAAATAAATAAATAAAATCTTTATAAATAAATAAATAAATAAAGGAGCTCATTAGACACATGTCACCAAAAACAATTAGCAAATGTGTAGTGTTTTTCTTTTTCTTCCTAGCATTAATTGTGCATTTAACAGTCTTTTAATCCTGGTTATACCCTTGAAATATATGTGTATACACTTCTCAAGTCTCAAATGTCAGGGCAAAGAGCCAAATTATCATCTCTGGTTAAAACCTTTACTTAAAACAATTGTTAGGTAGTTCTATTTCTCACTTTGAGGAACTCTCTATACTCTTTTCCAGAGTGGCAATACCAGTTTGAATTCCCACCCACAGTTTAAGAGGGTTCCCCTTTCTCTGCATCCAAGGCAACATCTGTCCTTTCCTGACTTGTTAATTTTAGCCACTCTGATGGACATGAGGTTGTATCTCACTGTGGTTTTGATTTGGATTTCCCTCATGGAGGGTGATGTTGAGCATTTTTTCATGTGTCTCTTAGCCATTTGTATGTTTTCTCTGAGAAATGTCTGTTCATGATTTCTGTTTCTTGACTGTATTGTTTGTTTCTTTGTTTGTTTGTTTGTTTGTTTGTTTGTTTGTTTTGGCTGTTGAATTTGGTAAGTTTTTCTTTTTCCCAAATATGTTTATTTTATTTTTTCAGTGTTATAAGATTGATTGTTCAGGCACCACACCCAGTGCTCCATGCAGTATATGCCCTTCTCCATACCCACCACCAGGCTCACCCAAACCCCCACCCTCTCCCCTCCAAACCCCTCAGTTTGCTGCTCAGAGTTCACAGTCTCTCATGGTTCATTGCCCCCTCCGATTTCCCCCCATTCACCCTTCCTTTCCTTCTCACAATGCCTTTCATGATTTTCCTTATGCTCCACATGTAAGTTAGACCATAAAATAATTGACTCTCTCCACTTGACTTATTTCACTCCACATAATCTCTTCTAGTCCCGTTCATGTTGATATAAAAGTTGGATATTCATCCTTTCGATGGAGGCATAATATTCCATTGTATAGATGCACCACATCTTCCTTATCCACTCATCTGTTGAAGGGCATTTTGGTTGCTTCCACAGTTTGGCGATTGTGGCCATTGCTGCTATGAACATTGGGGTACAGGTGGCCCTTCTTTGTACTGCATCTGCCTCTTTGGGGTAAATACCCAGTAGTTCAATGGCAGGGTCATAGGGTAGCTCTATTTTTAATTTCTTGAGGAATTTTCACACTGTTTTCCAAAGTGGCTGCACCAACTTGCATTCCCACCAACAGTGGAAGAGGGTTCCCCTTTCTCCACATCCTCCCCAACATTTGTTGTTTGCTGTCTTGTTGATTTTGGCCATTCTAACTGGTGTAAGGTGGTATCTCAGTGTGGTTTTGGTTTGAATCTCTCTGATGGCTAAAGATGATGAACATTTTTTCATGTGTCTGTTAGCCATCTGTAAGTCTTCTTTGGAGAAGTGTCTGTTCATGTCTTCTGCCCATTTTTTGATGTGATTATCTGTTATGTGAGGGTTGAGTTTGAGGAGTTCTTTATAGATCTTAGATATCACACCGTTGTCTGTAGTGTCATTTGTGAATTACAAACATAAATATTTGAAGGAGCAATGACATACTAATGTTTATAGCAGCAATGTCACAGTTGCCCTTATACAAAAACTTCACCCCTTATACAAATGTGAACTCAAAGTTATGGAGATCAATTCAAAGAAAAATATAAAAGTATTAAGGAGGGCATATGTTTTGATGAGCACGGGGTGCTATAAGCAACTAATGAATCCTTGAGCACTACATCAAAAACTAATGAGGTATTATATTCTGGCTAACTGGACATTAAAAAGTGTATAAAACTGTGACAAAGAAGCAAGGAAAAAGATCTTCAGCTCTTAGGGATTGGTGAGTCTTAACCATACCACTAAAAAGACCCTTCATTAAAGCAAACAACTAACTAAAAACAAAAAATACTTGATAAATAGGACTTCACCAAAATTGAAATCTCTTGCTCTACTAAGAACTTTTGCTCCTATTAGGAGCATGAAAAGACAAGCTATAGACTAGGTGAACATATTTGCAAACTACATTATCTGACAAAGATCTTCTAACTAGAATATGCAAAGAACTCTCAATCTATCTCAATCAAACTATACAAATAGAAAATGGGCAAATGACATGAACAGACATTTCTCCAAACAGAACATGCAGATGACAAATAAGCACAAGAGAAACAAATGTTCAACATCACTAGCCATGAGGGAAATGCAAATGAAAACGTGACTGATTTATCAGTACAACCCACCTGTTAAGACAGCTGGTAAATATAAAACAGTAAGAACATCAAGTGTTGGAAAGAGGCATCTCGCCTACATTGCTGATGGGAATGTAAATGGTACAAGACTCTAGTAAGACAGTTTGATAGGTGCTACAGAAGTGAAGCATAAACCCTGTAACCTAGCAAGCACTGTTCTGGATCTTTATCCCAGAGAATAAAAATTTAAGTTCTCCTAAAAAAAAAAAAAAAAAACTTTACTTAAAGCAAAAATATAGTCTTGGGCATAAAATTTAATTTGCTCATTTAGTCAAAATAAGAAATGTCAAGGCCTTCCTGAAAAAAAAATTATTAT
Source organism: Nasua narica (assembly GCA_028533885.1). NCBI lineage: Eukaryota > Metazoa > Chordata > Mammalia > Carnivora > Procyonidae > Nasua > Nasua narica. Next base: position 95,489,735 of record CM052798.1, on the reverse strand, counting down.
ATTTCCATGATCAAGAAATAAACAATAGATACATTTTCATTTTACACACTGCAGAGTTCAACTTTAATTGTGAGGTGTGTCTTCTTGGTTGGTACAGCAGTGTCAGTCTGGCAGGAGATCAGGGGGGAATGGTACTGCAAGAGCAAGTTCCATGACTGGGCAGGGACAACCCACTGCCGTATCCCTGACACCTGCAGGGCTGATGCACAGGTGAATGGGAGCAGTTACTGAAGGAGGAGCAAGTCGTCAGCAGGCTGAGTGAGACACTATAGGCAGTTAAGGCTGGCCAGGAGGGCAAGAGACAGTGCAGGGGTGGAACAGTAGGGCTGGCACAGTTAAGGAACAAGGAATATTTCAAACATCCAGACAAATCATCAACCTAAATAGCTTGGCATAAACAATGATGTTAGAATTTGATTGTGTTCAACTCAAAACAGAAAAGAATTGGAACAGAAATGTTCAACCAGCATTTGTGAATGAGGATGAGGGGTTCCAACTATAGATGACATCAATATGGAAATCTTGCAAGTGAGAATTAAAGCCATAGGAAGACAATCTCTAAGAAAGAGAACATGCGGGTGGGCAGGAGGAGATGAAGCTCCCTTGTTAACAAAGTGAACCAACCCTACAATAAGAAAAGTGAAGGCAGGAATAAGTCCAGCAAGGAAAAAGCAAGACCCAGGCCAAGGGAGGGTCACGTTTCTGAGAGAACAGCACATTTTTCTGTAGTGTTCTCAGGAATTTGTCTTGGTTTTCAGGCTTTGGAAGGTCCTAACCAGAAGTTGAAACCTAATTATATTCCCTTCCCTGAGGTTTTTGAGAGAGTACAAGTTTTTCATTTGCAAAATAAGACCACAGATGTCAGAAAACATGAGGTAAGGTGGAAATGGACTCACCTTTTATCCAAACCTTTCTTCTTCAGATGATTTTTTTTTTTGCTTTCGTATGAGAGATCTTAACAGATTAATAGCCCCATCAAAGATGTTCTTGAACGTACACAAGTTTTCAAGAATCTTAAGAGAAGGATTAGATATGCTTGTGAAAAATTTAGAATATGATGAGATTTAATGCAGTTTATGACAGAAAAAAATGTTGAGGAGCATTACATATCTATACTTTAATCACACAGACATACATGTGCTGAATAGAGACAGTGCGAAGAGACAGAAAATTTGGGATTGTGATACAGAAGTACCACAGTATTTTTCAAAATGACTTCTCCCACACTGTTTGCAAAGGTTATTCCTTTGCTATGTGTTTGTTCTATAACTCTGAAATCTATTTTCTTTCTTGTCGACTATTTATCTGTCCCAGATTTCACTATATTACAACATTTTTGCTTCATGCATTTGAAATCGGCTTTATTACATGACAAATATTTATAGATTTTTTAACAGCCTCAGTAAATATGACCCATAAAAGGGACAAGGCAACAACTCAAACATTATATTATACACACACACATACAGCTCTATTGACTTTGAAAATTAGCTTCAGTTCCTCACTGTAGTATAAATCTCAAGTAATCTCAGTGGACCCTGTCAGCATGAAATCATCTTTAGACATTTTTAAATCTTATTTTCAATAGTAGAAAAAGAATAAAGGAAGTAAAGTCAGAGTTCTGTAAGTAATAAATGCACAGCGATGTTTATCTATATAATTGAAATATGAAGGCAATCCTCTTCACAGATACCCTCTTGGAACACCGAGATTGGAAAGCTCTAAAACGCAGAACTCAAATAATAAGAGACAGTGCTTCCTATCAGTAACACTGTTCTGACCTCTGACCCTAATACCTTTGCTAAAAGATCTCACCAATCTGGGCCCACATTGAGAGCCCAGGCCTTGGACGAGGTATACCTGAAGCTATGGCTTCACCAACCATTGACTGTGCAACTCGGGTTGGCCACATCACCCCTGTCCATGTACATGTAAGGCAGTTAACATGCACCCTGGAACATTGCCAGTGCTTAAAGAAGTCAGTCATCCATAGCAACACGTAATAATATTCCCCTAAAAGCATTCTTAGTTAAATGCCCTGGATGTGAGGTAGAGATAGATGTGTTTTGTAACAGCATCTGCCTTTCCTCTGAGTTTCTGGCCCTCTAGGGAGCCCAGCTTCAGCAGTTTCAAAGGCTGCTAACATTCATACCCCCAGAATTGTGGGCCAGGTACAAATACTGAGTCCTCAGCTATGAAACCACATGGGCAGAGAGTCTGCTGTAGTCACACTAGCCCTTGGAAAATAGTGAGTTTGGGTCCTCGTCTTCCCACCTATACTTCCCAGCCATTGTATTTCCTGCAGGACATGAAAGTACTCCGACATTCTTAGTGAGTGCCGCTCGTTTTCTGAGGTCTTTTATCGCAGAAGGATGTGACCACGAAATCTTCATAGCTCTGAAGAGTCTGGCTCTTCTACATTTGATGAGAACCTCTCAGCTGCTTTTCCTTCTGGTGTCTCTGAGGAGATGCCACATGCTTGGCACCAAAAACCTGGTGCTGGGTTTAAGAAAAGATGGGTAGCAACCCTGCAGGGCAGCTCACAGGATACTTACTCTCACATATCTTAATTCTAGGCAAGATGAATGTGGCAGGTGCTACAGTTAAACCAGAGATATTGAAAAAGAGTTTCTTTAAGTAATGGAAGAAGCCAGCAGTAGCATTAAAACTCAAAAGGATGATATTCCTTGCCCTCTGCATATGATGCCTTCAAGAAATAAATATACTAGCTTAACCTAGAGAATGTATAATATAACAAAAATAAAAATACTAAAAAAATTTGTAATTGTATATAATTATATGTGCTGGATACTATCCTGAGTGACTTACACACATTTTATTTTTCACAACAACCTTATGAGGCAGGTATTATTATTTTTTTAATTTATTTTTTTTTGCAATACATGTGAGAGTGTTCCAAGATTCATTGTTTATGCACCACACCCAGCGCTCCATGCAATACGTGCCCTCCTCAATACCCATCACCAGGTTCACCCATCCCCCACACAGCTCCCCTCCAAAACCCTCAGTTTCTTTCTCAGAGTCTACAGTCTCTACAGTCTCTCATGGTTTATCTCCCTTTCCGATTTCCCCCAATTCACCCTTCCTTTCCTTCTTTCAATGTCCTCCATGCCACATGTACCCCAATGTTCATAGCAGCAATGGCCACAATCGCCAAACGTGGAAAGAGCCAAGATGCCCTTCAACAGACGAATAGATGAAGTAGATATGATCCATATATACAATGGAATATTATGCCTCCATCAGAAAGGATGAATACCCAATTTTTGTATCAACATGGATGGGACTGGAAGAGATTATGCTGAATGAAATAACTCAAACAGAGAGTCAGTTTTCATATGGTTTCACTCACATGTGGAGCATAAGGAAAAACATGGAGGCAGGTATTATTCTTAATTTTACAGTTGAGAAAGCTGAGGCTGAGAGAATGGGGTAACTTGCCCAAGAACACACAACTAGGAAGTCACAGAGTTAAAACTCGGATCTAGGATGACAGTAGGGTCCATGGCCTTACTCTGCCAGAATGTGATATGATGGTCTTTTCCTTGGAATCTCTATATGAGAAGACTAAATATAATAAGACTTCCATATCATAAGACTAAACACTTCACTAGTGAAAAATTACACCAAGAAGCATGAGAAAGGAAAGATGGGATTGTCAGTTCAAACCTACCCTGATATTCATAGCCCATTCAGGAATGTAGACTCATCCATCACCCAACTAAATCCAAATGTAGCTATTTACTCTTTGGTGCTAACCAAAGTTTTGCACTGAAAATTTTCTGATACAGATTGAAAGAAATGCAATCCCAGAATGAGAAGAGAGAAGAGCCTGTCCTTGTGATTTGCCTGAGTGTTAGAGGGTCAAGTTCAGAGTCCCAGAAACAAAACACAGACCCAAGGTAATAAGAACTTAGACTGGCCATGCTGGAAGGAACCAGGGAGATATGGGCCACAACATAATGTAATGTGAATCTGAAATTAGATCAATGCACTCTGACCCACAAGTCAAAGGTCAATGTCAATTTTCACTCAGCTGTACAAAGTCACATTTTTCTCCAAATATGTTTATTCTATTTTTTCAGTGTTATAAGATTGATTGTTCAGGCACCACACCCAGGGCTCCATGCAATATGTGCCCTTCTCAACACCCACCACCAGGCTCGCCCAACCCCCATCCCCTCCCCTCCAAACCCCTCAGTTTGTTGCTCAGAATCCACAGTCTCTCCTGGCTCATCACCCCCTCTGATTTCTTCTCATTCACCCTTCCCTTCCTTCTCACAATGCCCTCCATGATTTTCTTTATGCTCCACACGTGAGACCATAAGATAATTGACTCTCTCCACTTGACTTATTTCACTCTGCATAATCTCTTCTAGTCCTGTCCATGTTGATACAAAAGTTGGATATTCATCTTTTGATGGAGGCATAATATTCCATTGTATAGATGTACCACATCTTCCTCATCCACTCATCTGTTGAAGGGAATTTTGGTTCTTTCCACAGTTTAGTGACTGCACAATTTTGTTTTTAAAATGTATACACTTAGTTTGCTAATTTTTAGTCAACCAGTATTATTAAATCCAAATACATTCAAAATATATTAAAACTTTGATAAAACTTGTGAAACTATCTCTTCATATAGACAGCAAGAAGCAGTGAATGAGCATGACCCTTGTTGTTGAATAGATCTAGTTTGAGTCCCAGAGCTGCTACTTGCCAATTTTGCAACACCCAGGTTACTTACTTCACTCAGCCTACCCCCTGTAGGGAGACTGACAGTACCTGCCTGTGAAAGTAAGACTGAAGGGGGTGATACATATGGATATATCCGGACCACAGTGCTCGGACATATGTGCTCCTTTTCCCCTACTCACCCAACCTGAATTCAGATTGACCATGTGTCTGGCTTAAGTCTGCGAACCCAACATCAAAACAAAAGCAGCATCCCAGCATGAAATCCTGAGACGTAAATGTTGCGCAAATTGCTCCAACCTGGTGCCACGGAATCCTACCCCTACCTGCTTACATGTGGTAAGTTCTTGTGGTTCCATGTGCTTGACTAAACCCACCTCAATCTATAACTACCTCCTTCGTTATAATTTAAGAAACTGTCATTTAATAAGCCCCAACAGTAGCCAAACTGTTATTAAGACTGAATCACTAGAACCCTTTGTTTTCCACAATTTAGAGTTTGGATGGGAATAGTCCAGCATAAAGATACTCAGTACACAAGGCTTTAGCCCAGAGGGATTTTTTTTCCATCTGAAAATTGAGGGCAAACTATTTGACTGTTTTAAAAGCTAAAAATAAATATAGCTTACTGGTTGCAAACACTCTTTGTGGTAATACAACTCCAAGACCATTTTAGTCTGGAAACAAGTTACATTTGGCATGGAATTAGGCCACAAAAGGGTCTAATTGCTTTTTCAATTTTAAATAACAAAATAAAAAATAGACACAAAGTATTTTGATTAATAAGTTAACAGCTATACAGTAAATTCTCATGCATTTTCATAAAAAAAATAGTAACCTAGATGGAGCTTAAGAGATGATCTTTTCATCCACAGAAAATTACCCAACCAACCACAGTATTTTACCAAACATTTCAGAAATCAACATGTGGCATTTACTCAAATGAGTGTTCAAGTCAGGAAAAAAATTAGGTTGAGATTCTACACAGGGTTCTCTATTCAATGCTACACAAAATAAATTGAACAAATGGTTTCTGTCTGCTAGAAGCTTACCAATGAAGAAGAAAGAGATTTAAAACATGGATTAACAAATATAAATTAGTTAGACATTGTAAGTGTGTTTTGATAATGTACCATCTACATGTACCATACATCTAAGCTAATATATAACATTTGCTTAATTTTGAAGTCAGAGATCCAGCTGGCACTGGCTTCACCATTCCATGTGCACTAAAGCACCCAACAGGCTGGCAGGACCCACCACTGCCCCACTCTTCCCTCTTTTCCTCCCTGCATAAGACCCAGAGCACCCAGGGCAGTGACTCTTCACTGCAGCTACCCTCTCCCCCATCAGAGTTGGCCCCAACTGCCCGACACACTATTTCAGCAGTGCTGCACAGCCTTGGCCCAGCACACAGCCCACCACCAGACGAACTTGGTGCTCCCCACTGGCACCTAACTCAGCCTCAGGTGTCCTGCACTTCCCACCCCCTCCACGTGTGCACCTACCCCACCACATGTGACCAGCTCCCACACTGGGAGCAGAGATGGGGTTGATCTGAGTAGCCTTCCTGATGCGCCCAGAGACCTGGCATCTTCGCTTGGCCACCTTGTGCTCATAAGACACCTGACACTGTACTGTAGTTAGTGATAGGACAATGCTTGCCAAAGCCTTGTGCTAGAAGTGACAGAGGCTGGGGACCCTATGGTAACTCTTCTGGTCATGAATACAGATACCTAGTCCTCAAGACCTCAAGACTCAGTAAACTCATTTTTAAAGATTTTATTTATTTATTTGACAGAGAGAGATCACAAGTAGGCAGAAAGGCAGGCAGAGAGAGAGGAGGAAGCAGGCTCCCTGCTGAGCAGAAAGCCTGATGCAGGGCTTGATCCCAGGACCCTGAGATCATGACCTCAGCCGAAGGCAGAGGCTTTAACCCACTGAGCCCCCCAGGTGCACCAAGACTCAGTGAACTTATAAGATCATTTTTAAACACACACATACACACTCACATATGCCCATACAGCACACATACACACTCACATATGTGCACACATACACACACATCCAAAAAAGAAAAAGGAACCTCGCCTTCCCTCTTCCCTTATCCCATCTAGCCCAACAAACTTCTGCACTAAGTTCACAAATAGCCCTCAAAGTCCTTGATGGCTGGATCTATATCAATCACTCGTCAGCCCCTGCCACATGTTAGTTATTCACTGCATAATTCACTGAAGTTTCTTCCTGGCTTTAACAGGAAGACAGAACCACAAAACGGGAAGACAGAGCCACAAAATGAGCACCATCTTTTTAGTGATACCTCAGAAAAAGTAAAGAATTAAAGTCAATTTCTCCTAATGATGAGAAAATAAATACTTCATCACTTTCAGAAACAACTCACATGGGCCCCTGGGTGGCGCAGTTGGTTGAGCGACTGCCTTCAGCTCAGGTCATGATCCCGGAGTCCCGGGATCGAGTCCCACATCGGGCTCCCAGCTCCATGGGGAGTCCGCTTCTCACTCTGACCTTCTCCCTTCTCATGCTCTCTCTCACTCTCTCTCTTCCCTAATAAATAAATAAATAAAATCTTTAAAAAAAATTAAAAAAAAAAAAGAAAAGACATTTAAAAAAAAGAAACGACTCACATTCTTTCACTGATAACACTTCCTGACACATTCTCTGAAAATAAATAACACAAAAGGAAATTTTTAATGCAAATTGGTGTGTGATTTTGCCAAATTGACTATTTTGGGGAATAGCCTTCCTGATGCCTATTCCTATTTTGGGGTATGATATTGCCAAATAACAATTCAAATTACTTTTATAGTTTATCTAACCTACAGTTTATAAAATCATTTCACAAACATCATCTCACTGACCTTCACAACAGTTCTGTACTATACATAGAACAAGTATTATAATTTCCATTTTTCAGATTCAGAAGCAGAAACTCAGAGTGGAGTTGGGATAAGAATCCAGGCATAACCAACTCAGATCAAGGTTATTTCCTCTATATACCCGTAAGTCTTTCTGTCGTACCTTAAAACAAAAATATAGTTCATGTGTAAGGTGCAAAGTTAAAAAAAATTCAAAAGTCTGAAATCATCATTCTGGAAGCTGATGTCCATATTTATCCAATTCATGATAAAAATGGATTTCTCCCACTTCAAAAATTGATTGTTTGAATGAGAATCTGCGTAGTTAATTAAGTCAATAATCTTAGTCATTAAACCACTAGCAAGAACTTGATCTAGAAAAATGTCAGTATGAGTAAAGACAGGTCAACTAACCCATTCACCATAAATACTTTGACTATATACTCATTTTCCATCAGCTACTCAAAACCACTTTCAAAACTTGGCAGGGGTCAGGAAGGAGACATGGCACCTCGGAATATTGTAGAATTATTTTATGAAAATAAATTCTGGCTATAGTTATGTTATGGACTGCATGTTTGTATCTCCCAAAATTCATATGTTGAAATCCAAATTCATAACACAATATCAGGAGGTGGGGACTTTGGGGGGTAATTAGGTTGTGAAGTTGGACCCTTCATGAATGGGATCAGTGACCTTATAGGAAAAGACACAAGATGATATCTCATTGTGATTTTGATTTGCATTTCCCTAATGATTAGTGGTAAGAAGGTAGAGTGGTGCAGCCACTGTGGAAAACAGTATGGAGGTTCCTCAAAAAAATTAAAAATAGGGGCATCTGGGTGGTGCAGTCTGTCCAACTCTTGGTTTCAGTTCAGGTTGTGATCTCAGGGGTTGTGGGATCAAGCCCTACATCAGCCTCCACTTAGCACAGAGTCTGCATAAGATTCCCTCTCCCTCTCCTTCTGCCCCATCTCCTATAAACAAACAAACAAACAAACAAATAAATAAATCTTTTTAAAAGTTAGAAATAGAATACCATATGACCTAATAATTCCACTACTGGATACTTACCCAAGGAAACGAAAGCACTAATTCAAAGAGATATATGAATCCCTATGTTTATTGCAGCAGTATTTAAAATAGCCAAGATACAGTGACAACCTAAGTATCCATCCATGGATGAATGATTAAGGAAGATGTGAGATAGATAAAAAAGATAGATGATAGATAGATAGATAGATGATAGACGGATGATAGTTGATAGATACCATGAATTACATGTATATCTTATGTGTGTGTGTGTATATATATATATATATATATATATATATATATATTACCCAGCCATAAAGAAGGATGAGATTGTGCCATTTGTAATGACATGGATGGACTTGGGAGATATTATGTTAAGTAAAACGTTAGTCAGAGAAAGACAAATATTATATGATTTCACTTATATGTAGAGCCCAAAAAACAAAACAAGTGAAAAACAGACAAAAAGCAAAATCAAACCTGTAAATACAGAGAATAAACTGGTGGTTGCTGGAGAAGAGGATGTAGAGGGAAGAGCCAAATGGGTGGAGGAGAGTGGAAAGTACAGGCTTCCAGTTGTGGAATGAATAAGTCACAGGGATGAAAGGTACAGCACAGGGAATATAGTCAATAGTATTGTAACAGCACTGAATGGTGAAAGAGCGTAGCTACATATATGGTAAGCATACACAACATAGAGATGTTGAAGCTAATGTAACATTGTGTGTCAACTATACTCAAATTTAAAAATTTGTTTTAAAAAAGGCACCAGAGAGTTTGCTTCCTCTGTAACCCCTATCTCTCCCTTCCCCTCTCCCTACCTCCCCACTCCCCTCTGCTCTCTGCCAAGGTGAGGACACAGCAAGAAAGTGGCCATCTACAAACCAGGAAAAGGGCTCTCACCAGAACCTGACAATGTTGTCACCATCTTGATCTTGGACTTCCCAGCCTCCAAATATGTAAGAAATAAGTTTCTGTTCTTAAGCCACTAGTCTATGGTGTTCTGTTATAGCAGGCTGAAGGAAGACAGGCTGTCACCCCAACTATCCCTGTATTAATTTTACACACACACACCTGATCCTGTGATTGTCATCCTTCCACCAGCTTTTATGTAAAGCTAGATGTGTTGTTGCTGAGGATAAAAAGACCACTCATGTCCCAGAGCTATTTAGCAGACCCAAACTTCCTTGACAAAGAAAAAGGAAGAAAAGGGGTGAGCCCAGCCTTTCTTATATGCAGGCCCCTCATTCAACAAGCGTCTACTGTGGGAGATGACAAAATGCTTCAAAGGATGCAGAGGAAGCCTAGACTGGAAGATGAGAGCCAGACAATGGAGGACTAATCCAGAGACCCTTTTGGGGAGGCAGCTCCAGAAGCAATCAGTTGTTAGTTAAGGCCAGACCCTGAAACAGTTGTTCTAATTTAAATGAACTCAATGAGGCATTCAATGAGTGAGTTTGGACCAGAATAGTGAGCCAGGAATAGAACCCCTCTCCAAAGTTTGGCCAACATCTAAGACAGTAGACCTGTTAGGCCAGCTACTCCTATCAGAAGTGGTGGCTAAAGAGCTGAACAGAGCAGGGAGAGGGGTGGGGAGGGCAGCTTAAGGCAAAGAGACAAGCAGATGCTCCAGTGGTTGGCCCCAAAGAGAAAAAAGCATTTTATCAACCTGTTCACATTCCTAAGTGTTTTCAAATGAAGGAGTTATGAAATGCCAAGACAAACATTCACATGAATTCTTTCTGAACCTATCAAACAATACAAGAAAAGTCTCTGCCGTTTATGAGCTGGGGGCCAAACTTTTAACTGTGTTTTTATGTTATCATATGCAAGACCTTTTTTCCTCTCAAAAAATAACATTTCCTTAAGAAATGCAGTTGTTTACTTTGGATGAGTGTAAATTGAAACCTGTCTTTCTTTTTATTTATTTATTTTTCTCCCCAAATATGTTTATTTTAATTTTTTAGTGTTACAAGATTGATTGTTCATGCACCACACCCAGTGCTCCATGCAATACGTGCCCTTCTCAATTCATGCAAAAACAATGTATCAGAGTTATATCGTGACATCTAGGGGATTTTGGGGCTTACTGCAGCCCCAGCTTAGACAGTTCTGCCTTAGACAGATGCCTCATTTCTTCTTTTGATTTTTTTCTCTTGTCAGTCTTGGCAGTTCAGAGCTAATTTGCTTTTCCCTAGAGATGGCACTTAGAAACTCAGGCATCTTTGGAAATGAATGCAATAAACAATATGAACAATATCAACTATTTTGTGTTGTTAAATTTTGTACCCTATTCCCATTTTGCAGACCTTTCCTTTGTTCCTGGCTTTGAATAGCAACCATGTAGGAACCCAAGAGCAGAAGACCTGTGCCCCCTAGGAGCCATGACAATGACGATTAAGGCAAAATGCACAGATTAAGCTAAAGAGAGCTGAAGCAGCCCTGTGTTTGACATGATGCAGAGAGAGAGAGAGAAATATCAACTAGAATATGGAGACCACGATTGACATTAGGGAGAGTATGTGCTATGGTGAGTGCTCTGAATTGTGTAAGACTGATGAATCACAGACCTGCACCCCTGAAACAAATAATACAGTATTTGTTAATTAAAAAAAAGAATATGGAGTCCATAGTTGCTATAAAAAGAACATTCAAAATGAAAAAAGAAACACTAAACATATAGGTTTTGTTTTGTTTGTTTGTTTTTTATTTTATTTCATTTTTTCAGTGTTCCAAGATTCATTGTTCATGCACCACACCCTTCACAGATAAAGCCTCATGTAAATTGATCAGAAAAATCCTTGGGAACTCATTTTTTTAAGTGGGCAAAGGACAGCAGCAGACAATTCACAAAAGGTCAAACACAAATAATTAAAACATTCGGGAAATGTTCAATGTCCCTAATTAATGAGGAAAGTGTTTTTCATATATCAAACTTGCAAAAAGTATTATAAACTCTAACCCAATGCTAATGCATTTCAGGGAGCAAGAAATAAAAGTGAGCATGACCCACTGAGAGGCTGCCAGGGGAAGGGGTCATCAAGAGGAACTTCAGAGAAAGCAACTGGCCCAGATGGACCTTTAAAATATTTACAGCCCTCGCTCTAGGAATTCCACTTCCAAGAATCCAATCTAAGGAAATAAACTAATTCATAGGAAAGATAATTGGATTTTTTAAATTTAATAAACATATATAGCTCTCATTATGTTTCTAAGTGCCCTAAAATATTAATTTCACCATTAGAACATAAAAATTATTACCCCCCAGTTTTGAAAATGAAGAGACTCAAGCACAAAGAAGTTAAATAATTTGCCTAAGGTTCCACAGACAAAGCAGGATTTGAACCCAGGCCCCCTGGGTCTGAAATATGTGCTCCTAGGCATTAAGCCTCTGACTCCTTGTGCTCTGTTCCAGTGCAATTATAATAGTGAAGAATCCAAGAGAACTGGATGTTCAACCGTCGGAAACGGTTACATCAATACAGAATCTTTATAGAACAGTCTGTTAATGCATCATTAAAATCATTGTCCACACACACTTTTAAGACCATAAGAAAATGTTTTAATAAAATTAGTAAAAATGTAAGATACAAAAGCCATTTGTAAATATTATTTTAAGTTTGCTTAACTGCATAAAACAAGGATAGCAACACAGAAATTTTTCTAGGCAATGGATATATCTATTACCTTATTGTGGTCAAGGTTTTACAGTGTATGCATATGTCCAAAGTCATCAAATTGTATACATTAAACATATGCAGGGTTTTTGTGAAGTATCAGTTATACCCCATCAGAGCTTTTTTTTTTTTTTTAAGAAAATATGTGAAGATGTTTACTCTGGCTGTTTTGTGAGGATGGGATAATGACGGTAGTTTTGTTTTTGTTTTTTGTTTTTTACTGCAACTTTATACTTCTCTGTTTTTCCTTTCATTTGTATTTGTTGTTTTTGAAATCAGAAATAAATAGACTTTTTCTGTGTGCGCAGGTGGTATATATAATTGTGGAACAGGCATGTCCCTGTATATTTTCGGGGAGGTTGTTTTAACTGGATTACCATATACTTCCCCACATGTGACAGTGACTATGTTTTAACAGTTATCTTCACCAAAGGGTTTTCCTGCTGCCTATCTCAACCCAGGCATCCTGATGAACCCATGATCCTGCATGCTGGGGCATGGGAAAGCCAGAGGGCTGTTGCAATAAAAATGTATGCATACCCGTCTACATGGCCCATACATACACATACACACATGTGGGCATGCACAGTGGCACAGGAAGAGATGATACCCACAAGAGTCTCAGTCAGTCTGGCTCATTGGCTGCCTGCCTGGGACTGTGGAGCTCCCAGTCCTGTCCCTGGAGACCTGCGTGGGCACCTTAGCCCATGCAGCTGGCCCTGAGTTATGCCTTACTCACACTCCCACATATCCTCTATGTGCCTATGGGCTGTTTCCTTGAAGCCAGAATTGCACACCTGTGTGTCTGTCATCCTCCAGGAGCACAGACAAGTTGCATGGGTCTCCCAGCTGGTTTGCTCAGCTCCTCTCCCTGCATCCTCTGGTTCCTAGGGCCCAGGACATGCCCCCAAGCTCCTTGACCAACACCTCCTGCAGAAGGACCCCTATAATGCAATGATCTGCTCTCACTGACCCAGAATTCTCTTAAGCTTTATTCACTCTTCTTTATTCTTTTTTTTCTTTTTTCTCTTCTGACTGGAAATTTTCTGGTGGTCTCACTTCCAGTTTGCTGATCCTTTCTTTTGCTTGATCTAGTCTTTTGTTCAACCCCTCTAGTGAATGTTTCAGTTCAGTTACGTGTTCTTCAGGTTTAAGATTTCAGCTTGGTATTTTTTTCATATTTTCTCTTTGTTTAAATCCTTGTTTTGTTCATATATTATTCCCCTGCCATCATTAAATATCCTTATTATGGTTATTTAGAATAATCTGCCAGGTAAATTATATATCTCCATTTTTTAGGGTCAGTTTCTAAAGATTTATCTCATTCCTTTGGGATACATTTCCCTGTTTCTTCATTTCCTTGACCTTTTTATTGATATCTGCACATTAAACAAACAAACAAATAAATAAAACCAGCTACCTTTCTTGGTCTTCATAATGACCTCATACAGAGGTCTTGCTTATTCTGTGATAAACTGGGCGAGGGACAACTGTTGTTGTGCTAGTCCAGACTACTGTCTTTGTTCTCTCTGGTCCTGGGCATCTAGAGTGTGTCTGTCTATCAGCACTCCAAGACAGATAAGACAGAAGCCAGTCCTTCAGGCACCCCTGAAAAAGTTGGAAATCTGAATGTGTCTGTCATCCAACTCTTTCTCCCTTGAGGAAGAAGCCTGAGCTGAAGGGTTCCTTTCTATTATATGGTACTGTGCCAGGGGCAGATATTATGGAATAGGATGTCTCAAATATTGCTACCAGCTTTGATGTGGCTAATTTCTTACTTGCTCAGGGTGCAGAAGTCTCTCAACTAGTTTCTGAACTTTTCACAGAGGGAATTTATCCATGTATTGTTATTGAATCAGTGAGTTGACGGGTGAGCTGGGGAGGACCCAGGGATTCCTATTTCATCATCTTGATGACCTTATCCTTTTTCAGATAATTCCAACATCTTTATCATCTTGGTTTTGCCCTATATTGATTGTCTTTCGTCATCCATCATCAGGCTTTTGGTACGAAGAATGATTTTTTTATTGAACACCAGACCAGAACATTTTTATATCATACCATTATTATGACATAAGACTCTGAATCCCACTGAAGCTCTATTTTAGCTGGATGTCTCTGACACCAATCCAGCAAGGGTGCTGGTGCTGCATCATGACTGGAAGATAGAGTTAGAAGTCTAGGTTCCCTACTTGGTCACCCTTGACACCCAAGTTGGGGAAGGGTTCCTTATTACTGCTGGATGGGGGTTCCAGCTTACTGTCTCCACTAACACTACTGGGAAGTTGCTTCACTGTGCAATGGGTAAAGTCCTGACTCTTTACTAGGCCTCCTTTGACAATACCCAGCAGGAAGAGAAAAGGACACTAGTTACTGCCAAGTGGGGGTAGAACTCCAGGTTCTTCATGTGGCCTCCACTGACAGTGTAGGGTGAGGGGAGTTCCTTATCAGTTGGAATGTTAGAGTGTCTCATTAGAGCTTCATGAGGATAAACATCTTGGCTCCCCACTCAGCCTTTTCTGTCATGGGTGTCCATGGAGCCACAGTTTTTTTCTGTCCTGTTTGACCAGAGTAGAGTAAATGTTGTCCAACAGTGTTTTTGTCTTGCTGAGGTGCCCCTTCCCTTGTCCTTTGATTGGGGATGGTAGGGATTCATTGGGGGCTTTTACTTTGTCTGTACCCATTGTCATTTCCAAGTTGCTGTACTCTGCAACTCCAAGTCTGGAACATATGAAGCAGAAAGAAAATCCAGGGAGCTCACCATCATGTGATCCTTGGGTTCTGAAGTTCCTACCCAGGCAGTTTTCCCTCTATCTTTCAGAGCTTTCTTATGGTTGTCTTACATACACTGTTCAATTCTTTTAGTTGCAGTTAGTAGGAGGAATAAGGGAAAGGACATCTAGTCCATCTCTCTGGAAGCAGAAATTCATGGGAGGTTTTTTCAAAAATACCTACATCTGGTCTCCCTCCTCCAAAGACTCTGATTTAATTGGCTTGGAATGGTGCCTGGACATGAATAAATTTAAAAGCTTTCCAGGTGACTCTGATGTTCACCCAGAGCTAAGACCCACCATAGATGGCCTCATCTCTTGCAATTGTCATCTGTAAGCCAGTTCACAACTTCCAAGTTATACCTTTTACCCACACTTTTCCTCTGAGCTGTAGACCTATATATTCAGCTGTCTACTTGATATTCTTTTCTGAGAAATTGAGACTATCAGACAGTTGAGGCTCAAAGGTACCTCAGAACTCAACAAACTAAAGGAAAAAAAAACTATCTGCACTCCCCCTCCTCAACATATCTGCTCCTCCACCAGCTTTCCCCATCTCAGAGAATAATACCACTGTTCATCTAATTGTGCAATGGAGACACCAGAGAGCCATTCTCAATGAGTTTCCTCCCTTCACCAATCTTTTCCCTGTGGTGTAATAAGAGAAACTCTTGCAAAAGTCACATCTGATGCATCAGCCCCTTATTCAGTGATGTGCCAAGCAACATTAGAGTCTAAGGCAAAAGGAAAAAAAATGTGTGCTTCAATATATAAGATTTTTGTGTTTTTTAATGACTTTTTTCCAGAACAAGTAGTGAAAAAATATTGAAAATTTAAAAGGCATAATGGTATTTTAAGTTTAATCTTTTTTACTTATACCACAACAGAATTCAATATAATTTTACTTTCCTAACTTTAATGAAAGCTAACTCATCATCACTTATTGTCAGGAAAATGCAAATCAAAACTACAATAACACTTCACACCTGTCAGAATGTCTAAAAGCAAAAAACAAGAAACGAGTGTTGACAAGGTTATAGAGGAAAAGGAACCTCCCTACACTGTTGGTGGGAATGCAAACTGGTGCAGCCATTCTGGAAAATAGTATAGGAGGTTCCTCAAAAAGTTGAAAATAGAACGACCTTATAATCCAGTAATCACACTAGTGGGTATTTACCAAAAGCTACAAAAATAATAATTCAAAGGGATACATGCACCTCTATGTTTATAATAGCATTATTTACAATAGCCAAACTGTGGAAACAACCCAAATGTCCATTGATAGATAAATGGATAAAAAAGAGGTGGTGTGTGTGTGTGTGTGTGTGTTTGCATTGCATATATATATGGAATATTATTCACCCATAAAAAGGAATGAAATCTTGCCATTTGCAGCAAAATGGACAGAGCTAGAGAGTATTATGCTAAGTGAAATAAGTCAAAGAAAGACAAATATTATACAATCTAATTCATATAGGGAATTTAAGAAACAAAACAAACAAGCAAAAGGGGAAAAAGAGAGAGACAAATCAAGAAACAGACTCTTAACTCTAGAGAACAGATTGATGGTTACCAGAAGGGAGATTGATGGGATTTTGGTTGTAATAGATGATGTGGATTAAAAAGTACACATATCACAATAAAAGAAATAAAATTAATAATTTTTAAAAGAAAGCTAACTTATCAATAATACTTTCAAAATCTACTTTTACTTTAATAATGTTCTATTAGAAATTAACATGCACATATTGCATGGAGCACTGGGTGTGGTGCATGAACAATTAATCTTGTACCACTGAAAAAATAAAAGTATTTGGGGAAAAAAAGGAAATTAGCCATTTAAAATACATACAAACATGTACATAGGAGTACACATTTTTCTTGTTTCCATAGACTCCATTATGAATTGGCATTGCACTGTGAGATCGTCTTTTAGACTTTTCATAGTTTGTTCATCCTAGAAGTATTTTTTAAATATTTTATTTATTTTTCAGAGAGAGAGAGAGAACAAGAAGGGGGAGTGGCAGGCAGAGGGAGAGGGAGAAGTAGACTCCCTGCTGATCAAGGAGCCCAATGCAGGGCTCCATCTCAGGACACTGGGATCATGACCTGAGCCAAAGGCAGATGCTTAACCAAGTGAGCCACCCAGGTGTCTCCATCCTGGAAGTCTTTTTGCATCAATATTGATTTCTTTAAATATTACATTATTTATTTTGATTACTTGGTTTTCAATACCCCTTAAATGTTGTGCCTGAATCAAGTGTTTCATTCACTTCCCCCATAATTCCAGTACTGACCAATTCATTTCCATGATTCCTAAAGGACAAAATTCCTAACAGGCATACAAGAATTCAGTGGGCCTTTCTCCCCGCCTATCTTTCCAGCCACATCCCAGGTACCACTGTCCTTGTCCTCTCTGCTACTGTCACTTGGCCTCTACTGGGCTCTCTCCCATCCATAGCCTCTGCACACATTCTTCTCTCACCACAGAAAGCTCTCTTTCCTTGCAACACCTTCCTCTGACTCTCCTGTGCACATTGATTTCCTTTGTTGAACATTACTCTAGAACAGTTTTCTTCATAGTTCTTATCTAAGTTTTTTATTGTACATTTACTTTGATTATTAATGCCTGGAGAGCCCACAAGGCTGTAAGGGTCAAACTATCAAAATATGCCTGCATCACCAACTGTAGCACTCCCAGGGCCAAGTGTGGGACCTGGTGCAGGGTAGATAGTCCATTACTATTCATAGAATGAATAAGTGAATGGCTTAACATGCACAGTTGGGCTCTAGCACATGAGGTAAATCAGGCCTACAGTTTGTCCCAAGGTGTACTCAGCACTAGCTTAACAGGATAATAACACAAGTGCAAAGTGGAATACAGTCCTGTGAACAAAAAATTCAGAGAAATTCTGGGTTTAACGAAATTTGGCCTGACTTTCAACCCAGATGCTTAAAATGAGTTACTGAATTTCTAGATCAGAAACTTCTAGCTGAATTTCCCAAATTATTTGCCCATGCAACCATTTCTTCATGGGATAATTTATGGCACCAGTTTCACAACTGAGTCTGTTAGGAACAGACAAATTGATGAGGGGGCTTAAACTACTCATCACTCAAGGGAAAAGGAAGGAAGTTTCTGCCAAATATACTGTTTGTTCTTTATAATAATTTTTCTACAATCATAAAATCACTTTTTAATTGTGCTATGGTATGACTTCATTGTAGATTTTTTATTTTTTTCCCCAAATATGTTTATTTTATTTTTTCAGTGTTACGAGATTAATTGTTCATGCAACACACCCAGTGCTCCATGCAGTATGTGCCCTCCTCAATACCCACCACCAGGCTCACCCAAACCCCCACCCACACCCCTCCAAAACCCTCAGTTTGTTGCTCAGAGTCCACAGTCTCTCATGGTTCATCGCCCCCTCTGATTTCCCCCCATTCACCCTTCCCTTCCTTCTCACAATGCATTCCATGTTTTTCCTTATGCTCCACATGTAAGTGGGACCATAAGATAATTGACTCTCTCCACTTGACTTATTTCACTCGCATAATCATTGTAGATTTATAAAACTTTGTGGCTTGTGTACTTTAAGCATTCTCCTATATTTGTCCAGTTTTATTGAAATATAACTGACAAATAAACTTATATATATTTAAAGTTTGCAATGTGTTGACTTGAGATATATATATATAGATATATATATATGGTGAAATGTTACCATAATCAAGTTAATTAACATATCCATCACCACCTTGCAATATCTTTTTGTGTAGTGAGAACACTTAGATCAACTCTCTTAGCAAATTTCAAGCATACAACAATATTATTAACTATAGTCACCATTCTACTCATTAGCTCTTCAAAACTTATTCATCTTCTAACTGAAAGTTGGTACACATTTCCCTCATACCCTAGCTGCTGCAACCACCATTCTTCTCTCTGCTTCTATGAATTAGACTTTTTCAGATTCTACATATAAGTGAGATTAAATAATATTTGTCTTTCTGTGTCTGGTTTATATCACTTAGCTTAATGTCCTCCAAGTTCATCTCTGTTGTTGCAAATGGCAGGATTTCCTCCTTTTTTATGGCTGAAAAATATTCCATTCCATATAAAAATACATATATATGCATATATATACCATGTTTTCTTTATCCATTTATTTTCCAAAACTATAGTAATCAAAGCAGTATGGTACTGGCATAAAAACATGTAGACAAATGTAACAGAATAGGGAACCCAGAAATAAACCCACACATATGGGCTCAACTGATCTTTAATGATGGTGCTAAGACATGATGGAGAAAGGATAGCCTTTCTAACATGATGTTGGGGAAACTGAATATCCATATCAAATGAAAAAGAATGAAATTATACCACATACAAAAATTAGCTTAAAATGGGTTAAAGACTTGGAATGCCTAATTGTCTCCATCAGTTAAGCACCTGGCTCTTGATTTTGGCTCAGGTCATGATCTTAAGGTTGTGAGATCAAGCTCCACATCAGGCTCTGCACTAGGTGTGGAACCTGCCTAAAATTCTCTCTCTCCCTCTCTCTTTCTCTCTCTCATCCTCTCTCTCTCTTTCCCTCCCTCTCTTCTTCCATCCCTTCCTAAAAAGGGAGGGGTGGTTAAAACTTAAATGTAAGACTTGATGTCTTAAAGCTTCTAGAAGAAAACATAATTTAAAATCTTGACACTGGTTTTGGTAATGATTTTTCTGGATATGATACCAAAGCACAAGCAACAAAAGCAAAAATAAACTTGTTGGGAGTACATCAAACTAAAAATCTTTGAAAGAAACCGTCAGCAAAATCAAATATCTGATAAAGATTTAGTACCCCCAAATGAGCTGTATTAGTGTTACTCAAATACAACAACAAAAATTTAAATAACCTG
Organism: Nasua narica; assembly: GCA_028533885.1. Lineage (NCBI taxonomy): Eukaryota > Metazoa > Chordata > Mammalia > Carnivora > Procyonidae > Nasua > Nasua narica. The sequence continues at coordinate 95,469,752 of CM052798.1, read as the reverse complement.
ATTTTAAAATGGGCAAAGGTCTGAATAGACATTTTTTTTCCAAAGAGGATATACTAATGGCCAATATATACATGAAAGGGTGTTCACTATTCCCTATTTAAAGTTGTTCTAGGTTCACAAAAATCACATTTTTAAAGATTTCATTTATTTGACAGAGAGATCACTGGTAGGCAAAGAGGTGGGGGAGAAGCAGGCTCCCCGCTGAACAGAGAGCCAGATGTGGGACCCGATCCTGGGACACTGAGATCATGACCTGAGCCGAAGGCAGAGGCTTCAACCCACTGATCCACCCAGGTGACCCAAAACTCACAATTTTTAATTATTAGAATGAATTTTACTGCTCATCTTTATGTTATGGAATGCCAGTTTTAAGTGCAGGTGCATTACACAGCAAAGGAAACAGTCAACAAAACAAACAGGCAACCCACAGAATGGGAGAAGATCTTCACAAATGACACTACAGACAAAGGTCTGATATCTAAGATCTATAAAGAACTCCTCAAACTCAATATTCACAAAACAGATAATCACATCAAAAAATGGGCAGAAGACATGAACACACACTTCTCCAAAGGAGACTTATAGATGGCTAACAGACACATGTAAAAATGTTCATCATCTTTAGCCATCAGAGAGATTCAAACCAAAACCACACTGAGATTCCACCTTACACCAGTTAGAATGTCCCAAATCAACAAGACAGTAAACAACAAATGCTGGAGTGGATGTGGAGAAAGGGGAACTCTCTTCCACTGTTGGTGGGAATGCAAGTTGGCGCAGCCACTTTGGAAAACAGTATGGAGATTCTTCAGGAAATTAAATATACAGCTATGCTACGACCCTGCAATTGCACTACTCAGGGTTTACCCCAAAGAAGAAGGTGCAGTACAAAGAAGGGCCACAAGTACCCCAATGTTCATAGCCGCAATGGCCACAATAGCCAAACTGTGGAAAGAACCAAAATGCCCTTCAACAGATGAGTGGATAAGGAAGATGTGGTACATCTACACAATGGAATATTATGCCTCCATCAGAAAGGATGAATATCCAACTTTTGTATCAACATGGTCAGGACTAGAAGAGATTATGCGGAGTGAAATAAGTCAAGCGGAGAAAGTCAGTTATCTTATGGTCTCACTTACATGTGGAGTATAAAGAAAATCATGGAACGCATTGTGAGAAGGAAGGGAAGGGTGAATGGGGGGAAATTGGAGGGGGTGATGAACCATGAGAGACTGTGGACTCTGAGCAACAAACTGAGGGTTTTGGAGGGGAGCGGGTGGGGGGTGGGCGAGCCTGGTGGTGGGTATTGAGAAGGGCACGTATTGTATGGAGCACTGGGTGTGGTGCATGAACAATCAATCTTGTAACACTGAAAAATTAAAATAAACATATTTGGAGAAAAAAATAAATGCAGGTGCATTAATGCAGTTTTATAAACAGGTGCATTTAACTTATATGTAGAATTAAACAATTCTACAAACAGAAATTAAACAATTTGCATTTTGTAACTTCTGTGAACAAATGTACTTTATTCTTACCAAAACTTTGACAACACTACACAAAACAAATTGAACTGCTTTTAATTGTGCTTCTTGATGTGTGCACATTCCTCTATCTTTGGCTTACTGATAAGTAAAAAAGGACTTTCTCCTTCCTTCAATGTTACTGTTTTCAGCAAATACAGGGAAGAACACAAGCAATGGTATGATAGAGTTTCTTGGTCATTTGTGCTTCCTGGTACCTCATTGCTTTCTTTCTATGTTCTCAGCAAGCTCTGATTTGATCAGCAAGTGTAGCCTTTGGGGCCATGGGTCATAGGTAAAATGTGATTATCATGCACTCACTTTGAGAGGGTCCACTTAGATTCTGTATTCATGGGGCATGTCAAACACTGTCTGCCAATAGGGCAGCAAAGAACAGCCCTAAGTACATTCCGCATCATACAGCTCACACGTACATTCCACCATCCCATCGATAGAAAGTTATTAATTTCAGGACAATGCCTCCTTGGAACCTGAACTCCTTCTGAAAGTGGGGTTATAGCCACCCTGTCTTCTGTGTCTCACTGAGGGTCAGCTCTGGGCCTGGGAATCTGAGCCACCAATCTGAGGGTCACCTGAGCCCTCCTCTGTCTGACCGCTCGCCACATAGGAGCCCAGGCAAAGCCTGCCACAAGTGTCTCTTCTTTTCTTCCCTCCTAAGTTGGTTCTACTTTGGAGACCCTATAACCTTCAGGTCCCTCAGTTTCACTCCTGCTCTCTGCCCATCTACCCTTACAATAGGAGCCAATGATCTTTCTAAAATGCAAACTGTTGGGGCACCTGAGTGGCTTGGCTTCAGCTCCATAGTTTAAGTGTCTGCCTCCAGTTCAATCATGATCCCAGGGTCCTTGGATATAGAGTCCTGTGTTTTGCTCCCTGCTCAGAGGAGAGTCTGCTTCTCCCTCTCACTCTACTCCTCCCCCTCTCTGCCCCCTCCATTCTCTCTCTCTCTCTTTCTTTCTTTCATGTTCTCTCCCTCTCTCAAATAAATAAATAAAATCATTAAAAAACCATGAGAGACTGTGGACTCCAAGAAACAAACTGAGGGTTTTAGAGCGGAGGAGGGTAGGGGAATAGGTGAGCCTGGTGATGAGTATTAAGGAGGGCACATATTGCATGGAGCATTGGGTGCTACACGTATGAGTTCTAGTAGTTTGGGAGTGGAGTCTTTTGGGTTTTCCATATAAAGTATCATGTCATCTGCAAAGAGAGAGAGTTTGACTTCTTCATTTCCAATTTGAATACCTTTAATTTCTTTTTGTTGTTTTATTGCTGTTGCTAGGACTTCTAGTACTATGTTGAACAA